>OY744520.1:210517442-210537442 GCA_963556195.1 Sepiola atlantica | reverse complement strand
TATATAATATATATATATATTATATACTATTTTATATACTATATAATATATATATATATATTATATACTATTTTATATACTATATAATATATATATATATATTATATACTATTTTATATACTATATAATATATATATATATATTATATACTATTTTATATACTATATAATATATATATATTATATACTATTTCATATACTATATAATATATATAAATATTATATACTATTTTATATACTATATAATATATATATATACTAGCGGGGCTACCCGGCGTTGCTCGGGGTCATAAAAACATATAATTGAAGAAAAATCGTGTGTGTAACATATTTATATACAAACTTCTATTTCTCCCCCCCTTTCTCTATAGCCGTCTCTTTATCTATATATATATATATAATATACTATATAATATATATATATAATATACTATATAATATATATATATAATATACTATATAATATATATATATTATATACTATATAATATATATATATTATATACTATATAATATATATATATATAATATACTATATTATATATAACCTTTAACATCATGCACGACAATTACAATGTGCCTCGTGACCTCATCTTAACACCAGCTCCACAGAGAGATCTTCGTGGAAACTCAGAAACTGTATCTGAGACGATTTCGGCGTAACTAGCAGAAGTCGGCTTTTTCAGTTCGGGTCGCTACACCGTGGAACAGGCTACCAAAAGCTGTGGAACAGCCTACCAGAGGAAGTGACGATGTCTATCATAGCCACATTTAAAGTCGCCTTCAACAAATATTCAAACGATATATAGACGAACACAAAGTAATGAGAAGTTTTCTAGCCTGGTAGAGGAAGCCCACGTTCTTTGCAGCAGACTTGGCAGTGTCTTCGATGTATTTATTTTAGTTAGATTTCTTGTATGAAAGTAATGTATATTTCTATAGAATTATAATTAAAAAACTATGTTCCAAAGTTGAAAGCGATGAAAAGCCTACAGATTTTATGCCCAACAACTAATTTTAACCATTCACAGGATATTACATAACTTACAGGACGTTTTCTGGCATCTCTGTTGTGAGTTGAGGAACGACCGCCTTATTTTAGCATGAGTAACAACTCAGGGGAAAACATCCCGAATCACTTACTTATGAGTAATTTATTATTATGCTTTCGTCTCATTCGAAGAAAGGTAGCATAATGTGTCCGTGTCTCTGTCTCGTAGAACATCGTACCAGAGGTAGTGACGATGTCTATCATATCCAGGTTTAAAATCGCCTTGGACAAACATTCAGACGGTATATAGATGTCCACATCTTCTACATGTCCAGTTACATGGCTTGTTGCACTTTGCTATATTTTGTCAATAAATTTGATTTGATGTATGGTAAACAGCTGATGATCCCAATGTTAATATTAGATGCTTACGTTATGTTTTTGTTTCACTGTTAGATACTTAATCCTCCTTTTTATTTTATTTACTTACTATTATATTTTTTATTTATTTATGAATTTTCCAACGAATGTTAAGTCTGCACTATTTTGGATTTAGTTAGTTTCTCTGGGAATTTAAACTGCATTTTCCTTTTTTTTTGTCTTTTTGTTTAAAATAATTCAAAGCTTCTTTAGACTATATATATATATATATATATATACAGGGTGAGCCAAAAGTAGGTGGACAGTAAAAACATTTTTTAGAGATATATACACAGCTTTGAAGTCTGCCTCTTACGCTTTGACAAAAAAAATGTTTTTTACTGTCCACCTACTTTTGGCTCACCCTGTATGTGTGTAATACACTTGAAGAAGGCTGAAATGTAGTATTATTAATTTACTAGCAGGACTTTGTGGACATTCAACAGTTGATTACAAACAAAATTCTCTTCTTGCCATGAAAATAATTGTCAGCTAAATATATTTTAAATAAATAAAACGAATGTCACTTTTAAATTGACAACAATTACAGAACTATTTATGACGTCTTATTCGATTTTGGAGCAATTCATTTTAAAATGGGTGAAATCTAAAGTTTGGAAAGTCAGTGATATCAGATAATCATCAATTATTTTCTTTTACATTTTATCTCTGGTGGTCGAACGATCTAATTTGTTTAAATGGGAGTGGAAAATTTTACGATTAAACCTTCGCTTGTATGTACGTAAGGATACAGATTGCAATGTCTCCCTACCTGTATTTATATATGATTGATAGTTCTTATTTATTTAAATGTAGATAAATAACCAAAAAAGTCTGTAGCCATGTCGCAATTCTTTTTCGACTGGGTTGAGTGTGTAAACAACTGTGTTATTAGATACGTTGGTCTTTGTAGTAGTAATTCATAGTGATGATAGTGGCATGACGTCAGCTGTGTGTAGAGTTGTTTGTCTCTCTCTCTCTTTCTCTTTAGTAGCAAAGAAAACAATAACACACATATCTTGCTCTGAGTTTTTTTTTACTGCTCTCTGCAGATGAATGGCAGAAGAACTCTGAAAGCACGTCCAGTTTCTTTTAGACCAAAACCCAAGAGACCGCCTCTCTATTTTCATCTTCTACGTATCACTCCAGACTTTCTTGTTACATCACTTCCTTTGCCACTTTAATCCTAATATTAATTTCTAGGGAAAAATGAAAAATAATTTGTACGGTATTACTGGATGAATATGTAATATAATCAGTTCCTTCTTAGCACAAAAGAAAGATCAAGGTTGTCCTCGATGGCCGTAAATCTAAACAAAATTATATTAATATGAGTGTGCCCTAGGCGTCGAACCTTGGACCTTTGTTATTCCTGCTTTTCATAAACAACCTCCCTGACACAATTGCGTCCAAGATGGGTATATTTGCTGATGATACTATACTATTCTCGACATCCAAGATGGGTATATTTGCTGATGACACCATACTATTCTCGACATCCAAGATGGGTATATTTGCTGATGACACCATAGTATTCTCGACATCTAAGATGGGTATATTTGCTGATGACACCATGCTCCATTCTCGACATCCAAGATGAGTATATTTGCTGATGACACCATGTTCTATCCTAGACATGTGTGCAAAACGAACACACATATATTCAAGGCAATGGCAGAATCCTTAGAAAATTATCTCCAGTCTGTAGTGGAATTTTTTTTCATGGAAATCGCTCCAGACACGGCATAAAGCCACTTGATGTAAAGAGCTAAAAAATAAATTATTACTTCAAGGTCAAAAACAAGCCAACGATAAGTGTTAGATGGATAGATTCCAACCCAGAAAACAGCAATTGTTCCCTCTTTGTCAGAAACATTGCTCATGGAATGTGAGAACTAAAGGACAAAATAAGGGAAGTGAGAGGTACGAGAGTGCTGAAAGTAAACCGAAAGAATGCGCCAAAACTGGATGGTTACATTTAATGCTACTAAGACAGGGTTAAAAAAGAGCCTCTTACCTAATAGGTCTCACACTCCCTACCAAGCTCCAGCTCCTGTCCCATCGCCACAATGTTGCATCAATGTGCTTGTTTTACAAACTTCCTACAATTGTGCTCCCTCAATGCAAATACTCTTGACTAACTCAACAACCAGCGAAATCTCACCTCTTCACTGTAAACATCACCAGATGCCGAAAGGCTTTTTACTCTAATAACTTCTTTTCTCGAACTGCTTGCATTTGGAATTCCTTCCCTGCTCCTCCAACTGTACATACAGAAATTTAAATGTAATGTGAACAAACATTTTGTTGCACAACTCCCCACTTAGAACACCCCTATAAATATTTCCTATTCTATGTTGTTTCGCATGTACAATGACGCTACAATCTGAAGAAGCCGTTTATAGAGTTTCGGGGAAAGGAGGGGGACGTACTGGTTGAAATAAGTTCATTACTTAAGCTACTACTACCGCGCATCCTTTTGTTGCCTTCTCACTTTTTTTTATTTTTCTTTACTCAAAAACTAGCCGAAGCTCGTAGCTTGCAGGCAAATCAAATTTATGCTTGCATGATTTTTTCTTCATTTTCTTCATCCTGAGGAAGTTTACAATAAAGACGAAACGTTAATGAATACATAAATAATATATTTCTTGGCTTTCCTTTTTCACATATACATATATATATATATATACATATATATATACATATATACATATACATATATATATATATATGTATATATATATATATATGTATATATACATATATATATATACATATATATGAGGAAGGATGATAGTAATCCGACGTAATGGGAAATGAAAAAGAAAAATCCAAGAGATATTTTTTTTATATATTCATCAACGTTTCATCTTTATTGTAAGACTTCCTCAGGATGATAATTTGAAGAAAAATATCATTCATATCATTCTTCGCCACCACTGACTTCGCACAGCCTGGACTCTCCTCCAGCGCTCACAATAGCCATGGCTACTACTTTCTTTTATTACTCCATGTAAACCCAAAATTTCGATGTACTTGCATGACATTTTTCTTCAAATTATCATCCTGAGGAAGTCTTACAATAAAGACGAAACGTTGATGAATATATAAAAAATATCTCTTGGTTTTTTCCTTTTTCATTTCCCATATATATATATATATATATATATATATATATAGTAGGAAGACAGATATGTTTAAGAATGAGACGATAGGTAACAACCGTGGAATTTCCACAGGTCTTGCTAGTAAAATAATAATGTAAATAGTGAAATATTTGGTAAAAAATATTTCATACAAAAAAATCGACTAATATTGTATTACACCGATACATTGTTGCACTCATCGTAGCTTGAAGGCAAATCAAATTTATGCTTGTATGATTTTTTCTTCATCCTGAGGAAGTCTTACAATAAAGACGAAACGTTGATGAATACATTGCATCGACTAATATTGTATTACACCGATACATTGTTGCACTCCCAATAACCATACATATTGCATTAAATCAGTTGGCTTCTAAATGTGGCAGATGTTGTGATAGAATCAGAAAGGCAGAAATAAATGTTAGTCTTTTTGTTTTTAAATGGCAGAGATTGCGTCAAAAGTGCGAACAGAAAAGTGTAACGAAAATAAAACAAGAAATAGTTTTTCAGAAGAGTCCATTTGAGGATAAAGGTTTATCTAATGAATTATTCATGTCATCCATCACATTGAAAAGATCAAATGCACAAGAATGCTGAATCCAGGATGTAAAAATAGAAAAGCACAATTAATGATTGATTCAATTCTTTTTTTAAAACATCATTTCATGCGAATTTCTTCTTTTTTTTATATTTCAATAAATTACTCTTCGATATTTGAACAAGTTGATCACGTCATTTCATATAGAGATTGAACACTAACATTTCTTATACACAGAGATCAGTTTTTGTAATATATATATATATATATATATATATATATATATATATATTAGGAATCTCTCCAAATATGATCTGAGGTTAAGATCGGATTCTAACTCTGCCTGATGAGATCTCAGTTTATAGTAACTGTTGATCGATAACATCGACATGCCAGTGTCGCAGATTTTGTACATGTCTGTGTAAATAAAATTATCATATATAAAGCTCTATTTTGATATTGAGCACTTTTTATAAACCCGGTTAAAATTCTCTGGATTACCACCCTGTGGATATTTTTTACCTGGATTATTACCATTATTATTATATATATATATATATATATATATATATATATATATATATATATATATATATATAAGGAAGTAAATATGATAAGTTTAGAGATATGGAGTCAACAGAACATGGCGGCTCATACTTTATATATTTTTTAATCAATTCTTTGGAGTAATCATTTTTATATAGTATTGGTATATATTTAGTGATGCAACTAATTCCACTTTCTCCAATCATTCCTTACGTATAAGGAAATACATGTCAATTGTGTAGCCCCTCTGACCTGTTGGTTTTATCATTCTAAAGCTCTACTCTGTATTGAGCACTCATGAAAAAATAGATTTTGAATAAATACTAGAAAATTTAAATATATAGACAAGGGATTAATATTATTTGAAACTGTATGGCTCAGAGAAATTGAAGCAGCTCACAGAGAAATTTAAACAGTTCAGTCTTGAGAGACAATGGGCACTCCCTATAAGGGTGGCTGTGCTTGTAATTGTGAAGCAAGGGTCGCACAATCCACAACCACACCTCTCCTGTATCGGCATTGCTTGATTCCAGTGGCAAGGGAAAATCCAGGACGACTGGAAACAATACCAAGATAAGTGGAGAGCACATACAGCGCCTGCTATTCCCAAATGGTCACCCATCTACTACTGGCCAGGCTCAACGTTGCTTAACCGGGAACCGGTGTGTCAACGTGATTATGTTGTATTAACGACCACCACTTATATGAAAAAGCCTAAGTATTTATATATAGGTTATAACCACTGTTTATGTTTCACGGTCCCTTATATAGATGGGCCCCCTTATTTTGTAAATCTTTTAGCCGTGAAACTAAGCTCCTATAAGTTCTAAGTCTGCAATATTCGGATTTTATATCCCTTGGATTGAAACCCCTTAATTCTTGTTGGGATAGTACTGCTATCATTAGGAATGTGGAAGAGGGGATGCTTCTGTATTGTTAGCAGTGGGTCTGTTTCCGTGGATGGCAATTCCTGTGTATGGCCTATATAAGTGTTATTTTTTCGTTGTTGGATTGCATTGTACTATTAACATCCCCCTTATCGGGTAGAGCACTATAGTTATGTCGCCTGCTTCTTACTTGACATAATGCAAAGCTCTTTGTTTGTAAATAAACAAATGGAGCACTTTAAAAGTCGTGGTCAATGTTTATTACAAGACATTGTAGATATCATTTACGAGCGTCGATCCCGTAGCTCAGTGAAGAGGGCTGCCAACTAGACTGGGTGCTAGTCTAGCCACGCTAAAGAACAGAACAGTCTGTTTATATATTCAATGCATTTCTTTTTTTTTCATGTATAGGAAAGTACTGCTGCCACTAGAAATATGGAAGAGTGAAATGCTTCTGTATTGTAAGCAGTGGGGGCTGTTTCTGTGATTTTTTTTACTTGCATTGTATTTTTGACATTATATATATATATATATATATATATAGAGAGAGAGAGAGAGAGAGAGAGAAAGATAATAATTTAAAGATATAAATACTATCTTTAACCAGTAGACTATCAGGATAAAAACAAAGCTCAACATAGTGTATAGAGCAATAATATTAATTGAATGACATAATAAATGAGAAATCAATCAGATTTTATTAAAGTTCAAAAACAAGGAGTGATATCACTCCTTGTTTTTGAACTTTAATAAAATCTGATTAATTTCTCATTTTATAATGTCATTCAATTAATTATATATATATATATATATATATAATTTATTCAGATACTGTATATTATATATTTCAGCAATGTACCGCGGTTTCATCCAAAAGGGCAGATTTAGACATCTTTAGTAAATCTCTGTGCCCAGTGGAATCATCAGCAATTGTAAATACACACGCCTGATGATGATTTGACGAATCAAATCGAAAGTACTTGCAAAAAAGGAAATAAAAAGGGAACAAGAAACATTCGGAACTTACATACGCCAATTTGACCGAAATACTAAATGGGCGATGCGGAAAAATGGAAAAAAAAGTCTTATCAAGCAAAAAACTCAGTGTTATTTAATAATGTTTGCCTTAATGAAAATATGCTGCCTAAATAAATACAATAAATATATATGTGTGTATAAATGCATCGTTCCTTTCATTAAGTCGAACGTTCTTATGATGTCAAGCCGCTGGATAAAGTGTTAAAATTATCACTGTTTATTTGCTATTCAGCATTGGCCGAGTGGTTCTAGACGTCGGGATTTGAGTTGTAAAAATACTCCAAATTCGGGCTTTCGAATCGCATGACCAGTAGTGAATAGTTATATCTCTATGCTGATGAGTCCCGATTATAAATGACGAAACGTATACGTACATAGATAATAAACAAACAAAAACATCTATTTATATATATATATATATATATATATATATATATATATCCTGGATATATAAATTAATAGATATATATGTGTGTGTGTCTCTCAGATATATATATATATATATATATATATATATATATATGATTAAAAGAACAGAATATGAACGGGTGATGTGGTTCAGTGTTTCATTTATCTTTTGATATATTTAAAATAAAAGTTATTTTTAAGGTGCAATTCAGAGATGATATGCATGAGAGGATGCAGATAGTTTAGCGCAATTCTGTAACATTATATATGTTACGAGTTCTACCTAACCGACGTTGCCCGGGATACAATGAAGTCATTTTAGTCAAAAGACACCAAATTTTAGTTACAAGGCAGACAACTCATTTTATATTCTTCAATTGAAAATATGATTTATTGTCCTCGATTTTTATTCTCCGGTCATAATTTTAAAATATTCAATATTACCTGTTGTTTGGTGGGTGGGATTACATGAATCTTTTAAATAAACTGTAGTGCTAATAACCTGGTGAAACAATAGCAAATGAAAACTGGCTAGTCAGAATCAAAGTTTGATTTGTCAGCTTAAATGCTATTTAGATCCAACTTTTAAAATCTGACACGATAACTTTATATGTTAGATTATATTGATTATATTATTGTTACACCGGCCGTTCTTACACAGGAGAAACTACACTGGTTGTCACTATAAATAGTGCGAGTCACCAGAGACACTAAAGACAAAGCACAGTCTTGTAACTGTCTAGCCAAGAGCTAGTCACTTTCTTACTTTGTTATTACACTTGTTAAACCAACCCTCGACTTGACTTCCTTTATTTATTATTTACTGTGGCACAACTTCACAACAATTATTATAGAGATTTTAGCAATTTGAGGGTATATTTATTATTTAGCTACGAATAGTGTTTCTCACATATCCTTAACGAGTCTTACGAATATGTTCTTATGGTTCTTTTGTTGGGAGGATTACAGCTTAAAATAATTTTACTCGTTTAACTCCATTTCTTTAACCAGGAGTTGTTTCTGGCTAGACCAACCAGTCAGAAGGAACGAGATGCCTTACATTACATCTAGGTAATTCCAAATACTTGCAGCAACTGATCTAACTTCAAATCTTTTCTATGTCACATGATCAAGCTAACAAATCAGCTGTCTAATTTCATATGGAGTTACCAGACCAGATTCCAAGTACATCCCCCCGTCAATCATACTAGATAAACTATTGTACCTGGTAGGTTCTCCTCAGACTTCAGTGCAAAGACATACCACTGGCAAGAACATAGATTTTTGTCAATTCAATAAATTTAGCAAAATATGAAACAAGCATACTTTACTGTCCATGTAGAAAAAGAGGGGCAGAAATTTACACAGAAGAGGATACAGTGGCCTAGCACCTGTCAAATTTTGCTGGAAGTCCATTACAAGGGTCAGAGATCTTGATCGAGAAAGCAACCCTTCTCTGGATCAATCAAAATCGGCGGTGAAAGGGTCTCTGGTAATGCCCACGCAGACCACTTTCTGGTGTAGGTGTGAATAGTTGATGTTAAGGAGAGAATAATGTAGACAAACATGAGATCATTGCATATAGATTGGTGTTCAATGGAGAAAAATTTAAACTTCTTGAGTCGACTTATGTCGGTCAGATTCCATAGTCCCTGCACCATTCAAGTAGCCGTTCATTGAACTCTTTTCAGTTACCAGATATCATTTATTAGATATGGAGCAGAGGCCTGAACATCATATGTCAACAGCGTCTGATGAGGGAGACATAAAGTGGGAGAAATATTTCAGAAGTAAGTTTGCAGAAAGAGCGTCAAATGAGAAATAGGGAGATCCTTGCTTTATTTGCAGCCTGAATGCAATTTTTAAATGGCTTGAAGGAGGAGTCAACCAAAAGGAATAACTCTCTTGTCTCATTAACTTCTTTAAGTGTAGCTGTCATCGCCAAAAGTAATAGCCGAATCGAAAGGAGAACTCATATGCAATAATAGTGGGTTTTATGAATACATCTTTCTAAGAATATGAAAACACTTGGAAAGATAGGCATTTTAATGAAAGTCTCTATTAACTTACCTCACCACGAGGGCAGAGTTAGACACAAGATCAGTTTTAATGTGGGGATAATCCAGCTCCTCAAAAAGGAGCACTCTGGATTTGGGCAAAAAAGAAAAAAATTGCCTCAATCTAGAAGGTTTTATCCTGCACTAACCTAGGACAGAAGTGATGACATGTAGTATCAGAACAGATACTACACTTTGCTCCTAGCCAAAAGGCCAAGGAGTCAATAGTGATAGAAACAGGATTCAGTTGTCGATTGGAATCGCTGTTTTCAAAATGCTGTTAAGAGACAAAAGAATGAGTCGGAATTTTCATAGCCATTACCTTTTAAAAATATGGCTTTGAAGTTAAAGTGAACAAGACGGCCAGATGGATGCTGAGGAAGAGCAATGATGTAGAACGGAATTTCTAACAAAAGCCTTTTCTTCTTATCTTGTGGTTGATTTTGTTCCAAAAATAAAAACAACATTCACAAAATAAAAGAAAGGGTTTCAGATTCTACGGCATTCAAAATCGTTCTGAAAACTCTTTAAAAGTTGTTGAAAGGATGAGGGGAAAATTGTGTTTTAGATATGGACACTGCATATCTATAACCTTGATGTTGAAACTCGACCAGTTAATTCTTCAGCTACGAACGAGTACGATTGAATTTAGAAAATGTAGTTATTTTATTTTAATATTTGGAAGGCTAGCTTTGTTTTCATCGATTTTGTTTCTTTATATTTAGCAAGCAGGAATCGGGTCTTGGTGTTGTCCAAGAAAATTAAGGACACGAAGAATCACGATTCCAACCAATAAATTGACCAGAAAATCTCTTTTCACCGAAAATGCTATTTTTTATCTACAATATAAAAATATGCTGTGTATAATAATAAAACGAAAATAATCATTTAATTAGAAAACAATGAGAACGAATAGTGAATTAATAAAATGTCCTTTTGCAAAACAATATACAAATTAGTTAGCCTGAGAATATTGCTCACATGGGAATGTTCAGTATAACAGAAAGCTGATATTACTTTCTTTTGAATTAGCAAATAATAAATAAATTAATGAAATGTCCTTTTGAAAAGCAATATGCAAATTAATTTACTTTAGATATCGATCGCATACACATTATCAGTATATTAGAAAGCTACTATTCTTCTATGTCGAATACGAGTTTTGCATTTTAATCTCACTGTCAGTGTGATAGATGGCCCAACTTTAATAGAAATAAAAAAAATATAGTTACTATATTCTAAACTTTTATTGTAACTATAAACAATTATGCATAAACAAATTTAACAGATTGGTATTTTAAAAACAGAAATGTTTCCAATAGTTTTTTTACCCAACGCAGTAACTTTTTATCTGCCCCCCCCCCACCCTCCAAGGACAGATTTAGACACAAAGTCGGTCTTTAAGTGGAAAAAATCCAACTCCCCTTAAAAGGGAACTCTGGGTTAGGACAGAACTAAAAGTTGCTTCGGTCTAGACGGACCGAGGGTAGAAAAGATGAAGATGAAGTGTTGTATCAGAACCATGCAGTCGTGTTTTTGTTTGCATCTCTTTTTAGGCTGCGTTTACTTATTATGTAATTCCCTGTATCCTCTCTTTGTCCACAGAGTCTACATGTACTCTTTCCTGTATCATTTTCTACTATCATCAAACCTGAGGGCAGACAGAAAGATTCTATCTTATTTTCATTCTGTGACAATAGAGACAAAAACCCAAACTTAACAACTGAAAAGCGAATGAGATGCTGTGCATGTCGTGCATGCCAGAGGAAAAATGATTTCTATTTCATAATTGTAGATGTTTATAGTTGGGACTGATTTGCATATGTGAATAACTAATTTGCATATGCGAAGACCAACTGATTTAAATAAAAGAACAGATTGAAAGCAAGCAGTTGGCCTTTGGAGAGAGCAGGGAGAAAGTGTTGGTGCTGGAAATTTATTAAGCTTCATGTCAGCGTTTGAGGAACAGGAAGTTTGGAGGGCCATTGTAAACTTTTTTTTTAAAAAGTTAGTTGCACATTCAACAAATGATGAAGCATAGATTTTTAAGATTTCAGTATAAATATTATTTAGATAATTGACAAAATTAATGTATGGAGTACTGTTGTTATATTTGGGCTGGTGAATCCCTGCTCCATTTCAGGGTTCTTGATAAGGTGCAGAAATGTATCTGTAATTTGATTGGCCCCCCATCCTTTCTTCTTCTCTACACTCCATCTTTCATAGATGTGATGTTACTAGTCTCGGTCTTTTCTATAAATACTATTATGGTATGTGTTCTTAAGAATTATGTGATCTATTCCCTACTTCTTTTGTTCCAGCTCGTTTGACTCATTGGTCTAATGGTCTTCATCAATTTGCTATTTTGATACCTCATTATTATACAGGTTCCTATTCCAGTAGCTTCTTTCCAAGAACTGCAGGCCTGTGGAACTCTATTCCTGCTGACTGTTTTATTCTTACCTATAGTCTTGATTTTTTTTAAGACTAAGGCCAATATTATACAGGTTCCTATTCCAGTAGCTTCTTTCCAAGAACTGCAGGCTTGTAAAACTCTCTGACTGTTTTCCTCATGCCTATAGCATAGGTCTTTTCAAGACTAAGGCCAATAGGCACCTCTTGTCTTTGCGATAATCATATTTTTTTCTTTCTTGTTAGCTCCTTACATCAAGTGGCTTTATACCTTGTCTGGAGCGATTTTCATTAAAAAAAAATAATTCAACTTCCTGCTGAAAGAAATAAAAACTGGATACGTCTTTATTACTATTATGACTTTGTTAAATTCTATGCAAATGATGAAATAATATCTTGTTGTAATTCCCCACACTGGTTCATGAATCTTGAAGGGCAGGAGTGAACATGTTTTTTGATTCTTTACGCAAGACTGTTTGGTGATAATTATCTGTAAACTAACTGCTACCTCGAGAACTCCCATCCATTCTTTCAACGTGGCCATACCAGAAAATTTTCCTGTTCTGCACACATCTCCATATACTGTCCAGATTTAATCTTCCTCGGAGGTCATCAGATCTAAGCCTGTTTTTAAGACTCACATTACACATCGTCTCATTCTTATATCATTTCTCTCCTCCTGCTCACTGGCCATATTTCACTTCAATAAATCATTACAATACTGATAGACTCTTCCCTTAATCGACAGTGATATTACTATTATTAATATATATATATATATATATATATATATATATATATATATATAATAAGGAGAATATTTTAAAAAAATATTTTGAAAACCTGGACAACGCAAATTATTTATGTTTTTAAAATAAATTATTTATTTACTTTAAAAACATTTTTTTTTTAAACTTGAGTACTTTCGGTGAAAAAAGAAGTTTTTAAAGTAAATAAATAATTTATTTAAAAAACATAAATAATTTGCGTTGTCCAGGTTTTCCAAATATTTTAAAAAAATATTCTCCTTATTATTGCCATTTCAGCAACGTTTTCAATGTGTGACTTTTCAAACTAATATATATATATATATATATATAGCTCAATATGTTTTTAATAAAGCAGTCATATTACTATTCACAAAAAATGATTTTAATTCTTCTGATAATTAAAAAAACTAATGAGTAATGTGTCTTTTTATATAAGAGTTGACTTTTTAAGAAAATAACAAATACTTTTGATACAAACTAATGATATAATATCTATATAATGTTAAAAGTCTTATAATCTTGCTTGTTTGCATATTGAATGTTTTAAGTGGTGGGAGGAAGGGAATAGAGGTAGTAGTACTAGTCGGTGCAGCATAAGAGGATGACGTCAACAAAAACGAAACGGACAGATATATTTTGTGTATCAGAGCATAGATGACATAGTAAAAATTCAAGATGTAACAATGTTTAAAATGATTTCCAAGAAAAAGAAAATGGATCTTTGAGATTCAAAATAGATGGTACAAAGAAACAGGAGGGCAGAAATTCAGCCCCCCCCCCTCAAAAAAAAAAAACGTACTGGTAAAGAAAACACTGATCATGCCTGATTACTGACACATAGTGAAAGTGTAGAACAAAAGGGGAGATTATTACTCAATTGACCACAATTAAAAAAAAAAAAGAAATGCAGTCACAAAAATGAACAAAAAGAAAAACCAAAAACGAAAAAACCACAGAGGATGAAACAATACTAACCAACATGACTGAATGCCAGAAAAATTTCAAACACACACACAAAAAAAAGAACTAATTCAACTTACCAATTTCCCTATTTACTTGCCTCCCCACGAAGGCAACTTTAGACACAAGGTAATTATTTTAAGTGGGAGATATCCAGCTGCCCCAAAAGAGACAGTCTGGTTGGGACAAAAATAAAAAATTGCTCCAGTTAAGAAGGAGCTATCCTCCTCTGACCGAGGATTAAACAGATACTACACTTTGAATTATTTATTTGCAAATAATAAAATAAAAACATCATTCATTTACAAATCAGGCACAAGGCCATAAAAAGTATGGAAAGTGGTCGATAGTCATCCTCTGTCTATCCTACTTTTAGCTAGACACATTGCAATCACTATAATACCGCATTTATCTAGGGGCCATTCTACTTAAAATATCCCCAATTGATGAAACAGATACTACACATTGATGCTTGTCAAAAGGTCAAGAGGTAATAAACTCACCAAGTTCAAGTTACACCAATATTTATTGCCAAAAGAGGTTAGGGTTCCTTTCCAAGTTCAAACTAATTAGATTATTCGGACTACTATTCTCATCTTGGATTTTATTCTCACAGTTTCAGTCGATGTAACCTCTGAGATTCTTCCAGTGCATCTTGTTGAACTCGGGAATCTTTATGCCGAACTTGTAGACTCGTGATGCAACGAGTAAAGTTATTGAAATGTATTCTTGATGTCTAATCCACTGAAAACTAAGAATAAATTAAAAATGACTCGCTTAAAATTTCTACTCGATCATGGCTGACGGAACGAGAACAATCTACCCCCTTGGATTTAATAAAGAGTTCAGTTCGAAATTCTGCATGAATTTCAGAATTCGACAAAGATTCCCGAGTTCGACAACATTTTCTAAACAAACAAACAAAACTATGTGACTTTATAGTGTGTTCCACAAAAAGTTATATATATATATATAATACAAATATATATATATATATATATATATATATATATATATATTTATTTCATGATTTTTTGGGAAGTACAAAATTTTATTGTCGCAAGCATGAAGGGAAAACGAATTCTATCGTTCATGATTAAAAGTTAATCAAGAAAAAAAAATGTCAGCCGACCGGTTTCGCCCTCTCTGAACAAAGGCTGTATCGAGGGATAAAAAAACGAGGGATTTAAAAAGAAAAACGGGGTGAAAAGAGAGAGTACAGAAAATAAAATAGCGTTATGTTAGTTGGATGAATAATAATAAAAATATTTTATCTAGTTTTTATATGAAAGCCAACATATATATATTTATATAAAAGTAAATAAACACTGATACAAATGACTGTACCAGTGTTTATTTTTTTTATTTACCAGTGTATCGTTGACCGTGGTGTTAGGTTGGAGTGTGTCCTTTTCGTTATTATTTTTTTAATTTTCGAGGGTAGCCCTCATCTTCAGAAATAAAATAAATACAGCCACTCGTTGGAGTGTGTTTTTTTGCCAAAAGCCGGGGCCGGAAATACTGGTTTGTTTTTAGTAGCAGGTCCGCAGAGGTTTGTTTATTTATTTATTTATTTTTTTTATATAATTTATTATTTACTATTTTTTTTAACCGTTGTTGTTTGTTTTGGTTCCCCTACTCCCCACCTACCCAGGACACGTCAGCAGCTCTGATGAGGTCATACACAGACTGCACTCACTGCAACCCCAGGAACTACAACGCAACAGATATGCGTTCAGCCTCGACGTTGTATCCCTCTATACATCCGTACCAGCTCACCCAGCTGTGGACCTCATCACCGACTGCATCTAATCCAACGACCTCTACTGCTTCGGTCTCACTGCCACTGACATACACAAGCTACTTTACATAATAGTCGACAACACTTACTTCACATACAAAGGACAGACCTACAAACAAATAACAGGCCTACCTATGGGATCCAGCTTATCAGGACTACTGGCCATCACATACATGAATAGGTTAGAACAACGCGCATTAGACACCTGCCACTCTAGCATCTTCTTCACGAGATATGTGGACGATATTCTCATCCTCACATCATCCCGCGAAGAAGCCAACAAAATCTTCATTAGCTTTAAGAATACAGACCACAAAATACAATTCACAATCGAACACCCTAAGACATCCGGATCCCTCTCACTGCTAGACTTCACGCTCTGCATCACCGACGAAGGGCTCATTAACACCAAATTCTACAAGAAAGCTGCCTGCAGAGATATCTTCGTAAACTATAAATCGGCCCTCCCTACCAAAGCCAAAATAGGATATGCTGTGAACGAAGTAAACCGCATCCGTAGCAAATGTACTACGGAAACCGACAAGACATCCTCTGTTAGACACTGCCAACAGATACTCGAGCGGAATGGATACCCTAAAAACATCAGACACTACAATAAGACATCTAGAAAACACCCAAAACAAACTCCCTCTAACACATGCTTCCTTAAAATACCACACTTTAGCGATAGAATAACCTCGGCCATCCGCAAAGCCATCCACAAAGAACACTTAGACATTCAACTCACACACTCCGGACCTACACTAAGACAACACCTATCTAAACCTAGAACACCTTTGAACACGAACCCTTGCACTCTAGCAAACTGCCCCATCAACAACACAGGTTTATGCAACCGCACATATGCTATATACCAGATACAATGTGCGGTCTGCAATGAATTCTACATCGGCAGTACAGTGAGACCTTTGCATATACGAATTAAAGAACACGTAACCACCAAGGCATCATCCTTCCAAAAACATATAACACATGGCCACAACCCCACCAAAGACATACGAGTCCAGATACTAGCTAGCGAAAGAGACCAGGGCAATCTCAGACTTAAAGAATCAATATTAATTAGAAAGCTATCCCCTAAATTGAACAAGAGAGCCGAGCTCAACTTTTTAATATAACCACACACGACAAGCACCATCATACACATTATACTAACAAACATCTATGATACTATGCGGACATACTATTAACGAAAACAACACTAAATGAAGTTAGTTAGGCCCATATTATTAGCCCAATTACTGACACTAGTGCACACACAGCCACTTGCACCTGCTGCTAACTCGGACACGTGGTTGCACACATTGCCCGCCTTACATATTAACTAGAAATCCCGACCATTATATACCACGACTGCACATAACAAAATCTAATAATATAGATAAATAATAATATAGAATTGAACGGAAAAAAAAAAGATATAGAAATGAATAAATAAATAAAATAAAAATGTATGCATGTAGGTATTTTACATATACGTATATATATACATATATACATACACCAACACACACACACATATATACCAAAGGCTCTATTAACGACGCCCCACTCCCATGCCCAGGATTCCTCACCCACCCAATAACATCTGCTACTACACACACACGGTAAAATTTATAGAACTAGTCGAAATTAATTAACACTCTAAAGGGACATAACTCCCACAAACAAAGCTTGACTCACACGAGTTACCCAGCCTTTACCATCGAGATAATAATTATTCAGTATAATTATTAACCAAAACAAACAACAACGTTATAAATAATAAAAAAAATAAATAAATAATAAATAAATTACTCAGTATATTTACTAACCAGCAACGGTTAAAAAAAATAGTAAATAATAAATTATATAAAAAAAAAAATTAACAAACCTCTGCGGACCTGCTACTAAAAACAAACCAGCATTTCCGGTCCCGGCTTTTGGCAAAAAAACACACTCCAACGAGTGGCTGTATTCATTTTATTTCTGAAGATGAGGGCTACCCTCGAAAATTAAAAAAATAATAATGAAAAGGACACACTCCAACCTAACACCACGGTCAACGATACACTGGTAAATAAAAAAAATTTTGAAAATTATTGACTTTTCAATATTGTCACTTTGTTTTTACGATTCCACGTGTCGTATATGTGTCACTTTAACAACGCATTGTTATCGCCTCCAAAATATTATTCTTACACTATACACAATGCTCCAAGCAAACTACAACATTATATATATATAGAGCTATATTTACCTGGCTTTTCCCGGGTAAAGTGCTTAGAAAAAAGAAGTAAGTAGCACCTAACGTTGTTAAGATCATAGTGTCACTTTCAGCATTGAACTGATGCAACATTTATATTAGTTGGATTAATAATAATAAAAATATTTTATCTAGAAAGTTGAATTATATCTGTTAAACAAAATGTAAGTTGTTATAGTTTTTATATGAAAGCCAACATAGATGAAAAAAATGTAGAAAACATTTTTTAATAAGGTGTACATAAAACTCAAAGAAATGTCTCAATTGTAACAGTATTCCTTGCCGAACTAAGTTTTTTATTTTATGAAACGGAATTCAAATGTATTAATTTTTTAAAAGAACATGATGGAAGACAGAAAAATAAACAATGGCTAGGCAGAATCAAGTATCGATTTGTCAGATTTAGGTCTAAATAGAAAAATCCGACGGACCTAATTTATATATATTAAATAAAACTGTTTATTATAAATAAATAGCTCTATGTATTATTGAGGACTGTTTTTCCGTTTTTTTACCATTGACATTTTTCCTATAATTTTTCTTTTTAATGGATGTCAATCTAAACGGAGATCCCACGATGATGTTGAATAATGGAATGCATGAATTTAACTGAAAAAGACAAGTGTTTCTTTTCAGTCTTATGTAACAAAGGTATTGGCTCTGTGACACATAACCATAAGAAGGAACGTCACGCATAACCATTTGAGGTACTTTACAGACTTCCCTCCCCCCATCACAAAGAATTGGACCACTAATACATTATACATGATTTGACACACGATTTATAAATCCTAATCTTTATTATATTTGTGGGGTCTATCTGTCTCTCTATCCTGGGATGCAATTGAAAAGAAAGACTTATGCCAAGATCAAATATAACTCTTCTCGAATCAGATTTTACCAGAAATCCAATGGCGGTTTCAATTATGTATTAAGCGATTTTACAATAATATCACGCTGGTCAAATTCACGAATTCCTCAAAGAGTTATTTTTAGATAGAACCTGATTCTGAAACTACATTATTACAGGTACTTGGAGAAGTATATTTCATTTTGATTAAAACCGGTACTACATTATTGGGGTCTCCGTTTGCTCTTGACATTCGCTAAAATACAATGTTTAACTTTTCTATTCTTATTTATAACATTATAAAAATTATTTTTAAAATTTCTATAACATTAATGGGTTCAGAGTTTGGAGTAGAAGTACATAAGGGTCCTCATTGGTTCTCGGCGAAACGCTGAGTGTACCTTAAGGGGGTTAAAAATTAAATTTAAATTTAATTGACAACGTTTTATTTTATAATTTTCAATCTTCAAGTTACTGAAATTATAAATAAAGTAAGAATAAAAATGGCAATATGGGGTTCAGGGCTGGGAGGTTGAGTACACAAGTGTACAATGGGCAATGCCGGGTTGTATGCTAGTTAAATAACTAAAACTGTAACAAATTTCATTTGGTTGAGTCTTTGGAACAAATAAAAATACTTGTTATACGGAGAAAGGTACCAGAACCATTTTCCAGACAGTTGCTGAATAATCCGAAACAAATGCTATCCATTCTTATTATTCTTGCAGATTATGGACTTATAACTGGGATATATGCCTTGCGCAAATCGGCTTAAATTTCTTTCAGGGATCAACTCAAGTAACGCTGTTTTAGTCGCGAAGATAAATCGTTATTTCGAATTTGGTGTTATATATAAGCAAGAAAGTAGTAAATTCCAACATTTATTTAAAAATTACCGTTTCTGCAAGATT
>OY744520.1:210509942-210512442 GCA_963556195.1 Sepiola atlantica | reverse complement strand
TTTTCAAGAGCCAATACAGATGGAAGAACGAACGAAGTTGGCTGAGAAAAAAGTCTTCCCTTAAAATTAGAATTAAATTAATCATTTTAAATACCATTAAGATCATTAAGTATTAAAAGTTTTATTATATTTTTTTAAAGCAAATTGAAAAAAAATTCTGACTGTCATAGCAATTTATTCACTACGCATGTATTAGATATAAATCCGTAATTTAACCCCAGAAAATAGATAAAGTAGCGAGGTGTATTCAGTTTCTCAGGTAAAGTAGCGAGGTGTATTTAGTTTCTCAGGTAAAGTAGCGAGGTGTATTCAGTTTCTCAGGTAAAGTAGCGAGGTGTATTCAGTTTCTCAGGTAAAGTAGCAAGGTGTATTCAGTTTCTCAGGTAAAGTAGCGAGGTGTATTCAGTTTCTCAGGTAAAGTAGCGAGGTGTATTCAGTTTCTCAGGTAAAGTAGCGAGGTGTGTTCAGTTTCTCAGGTAAAGTAGCGAGGTGTATTCAGTTTCTCAGGTAAAGTAGCGAGGTGTATTCAGTTTCTCAGGTAAAGTAGCGAGGTGTGTTCAGTTTCTCAGGTAAAGTAGCGAGGTGTGTTCAGTTTCTCAGGTAAAGTAGCGAGGTGTGTTCAGTTTCTCAGGTAAAGTAGCGAGGTGTGTTCAGTTTCTCAGGTAAAGTAGCGAGGTGTGTTCAGTTTCTCAGGTAAAGTAGCGAGGTGTGTTCAGTTTCTTATGTAAAGTAGCGAGGTGTGTTCAGTTTCTCAGGTAAAGTAGCGAGGTGTGTTCAGTTTCTCAGGTAAAGTAGCGAGGTGTGTTCAGTTTCTCAGGTAAAGTAGCGAGGTGTGTTCAGTTTCTCAGGTAAAGTAGCGAGGTGTATTCAGTTTCTCAGGTAAAGTAGCGAGGTGTATTCAGTTTCTCAGGTAAAGTAGCGAGGTGTATTCAGTTTCTCAGGTAAAGTAGCGAGGTGTATTCAGTTTCTCAGGTAAAGTAGCGAGGTGTATTCAGTTTCTCAGGTAAAGTAGCGAGGTGTGTTCAGTTTCTCAGGTAAAGTAGCGAGGTGTGTTCAGTTTCTCAGGTAAAGTAGCGAGGTGTGTTCAGTTTCTCAGGTAAAGTAGCGAGGTGTGTTCAGTTTCTCAGGTAAAGTAGCGAGGTGTGTTCAGTTTCTCAGGTAAAGTTGCGAGGTGTGTTCAGTTTCTCAGGTAAAGTAGCGAGGTGTATTCAGTTTCTCAGGTAAAGTAGCGAGGTGTATTCAGTTTCTCAGGTAAAGTAGCGAGGTGTATTCAGTTTCTCAGGTAAAGTAGCGAGGTGTATTCAGTTTCTCAGGTAAAGTAGCGAGGTGTATTCAGTTTCTCAGGTAAAGTAGCGAGGTGTATTCAGTTTCTCAGGTAAAGTAGCGAGGTGTATTCAGTTTCTCAGGTAAAGTAGCGAGGTGTATTCAGTTTCTCAGGTAAAGTAGCGAGGTGTGTTCAGTTTCTCAGGTAAAGTAGCGAGGTGTGTTCAGTTTCTCAGGTAAAGTAGCGAGGTGTGTTCAGTTTCTCAGGTAAAGTAGCGAGGTGTGTTCAGTTTCTCAGGTAAAGTAGCGAGGTGTGTTCAGTTTCTCAGGTAAAGTAGCGAGGTGTGTTCAGTTTCTCAGGTAAAGTAGCGAGGTGTGTTCAGTTTCTCAGGTAAAGTAGCGAGGTGTGTTCAGTTTCTCATGTAAAGTAGCGAGGTGTGTTCAGTTTCTCAGGTAAAGTAGCGAGGTGTGTTCAGTTTCTCAGGTAAAGTAGCGAGGTGTGTTCAGTTTCTCAGGTAAAGTAGCGAGGTGTGTTCAGTTTCTCAGGTAAAGTAGCGAGGTGTGTTCAGTTTCTCAGGTAAAGTAGCGAGGTGTGTTCAGTTTCTCAGGTAAAGTAGCGAGGTGTATTCAGTTTCTCAGGTAAAGTAGCGAGGTGTATTCAGTTTCTCAGGTAAAGTAGCGAGGTGTGTTCAGTTTCTCAGGTAAAGTAGCGAGGTGTGTTCAGTTTCTCAGGTAAAGTAGCGAGGTGTATTCAGTTTCTCAGGTAAAGTAGCGAGGTGTATTCAGTTTCTCAGGTAAAGTAGCGAGGTGTGTTCAGTTTCTCAGGTAAAGTAGCGAGGTGTGTTCAGTTTCTCAGGTAAAGTAGCGAGGTGTGTTCAGTTTCTCAGGTAAAGTAGCGAGGTGTGTTCAGTTTCTCAGGTAAAGTAGCGAGGTGTGTTCAGTTTCTCAGGTAAAGTAGCGAGGTGTGTTCAGTTTCTTATGTAAAGTAGCGAGGTGTGTTCAGTTTCTCAGGTAAAGTAGCGAGGTGTGTTCAGTTTCTCAGGTAAAGTAGCGAGGTGTGTTCAGTTTCTCAGGTAAAGTAGCGAGGTGTGTTCAGTTTCTCAGGTAAAGTAGCGAGGTGTATTCAGTTTCTCAGGTAAAGTAGCGAGGTGTATTCAGTTTCTCAGGTAAAGTAGCGAGGTGTATTCAGTTTCTCAGGTAAAGTAGCGAGGTGTATTCAGTTTCTCAGGTAAAGTAG
>OY744520.1:210344942-210507442 GCA_963556195.1 Sepiola atlantica | reverse complement strand
TAATTTTTACAAGGAAGTAATATTATAAAAAAACGTTATAGCATGAAGGTTTATTCAAAATTCGATATGGGTACCAGCAATCGCCACCAGCTTCTAAAGCTGCCTGGTAATCCCATAAACTGATTTCACAAGGAACTTTTTTTTAGTAATGATTTAACACTTATCGAGGCTAAAAACCCACTAGAAGATTATGGTTAACAAGATGGATATATTGATAGATGAATGATGATGATGAGAGTATTGAAAACAGAAGCCGACCCAAAAAACATCATTTTCCCCCATTGTCAAAACATCGCTCGTGGAATGTGAGGAATAAAGGTAAAAATAACGCATAATTCATAAATCTTGCCCCCATTCATTTCTTGTAAGAATTATATTCCAGTAATAACTTACAAGTATAGCTTACAGTTATAGGGCATTACTTTCCAATCACCTTTTTTTTCTTTTTTTTTTATTATATAGTTTTAATGGTTGAGAAACTTCCGAGACTATATATATATATATATATATATATATATATATATATATATATATATATACGGCACAATCACGTTGACACACCGGTTCCCGTTAGATCACCGAAGTTTAGCAGCGTCGAGCCTGCCAGTACTAAGTGGGTGACCATTTGGGAATACCAGGTGCTGTATGTGCTCTCTGCTTATCTCGGCATTGTTTCCAGTCGTCCTGTATTACTACTTGCCATTGGAATCAAGCAATGCCGACTCAGCAGAGTGGTTGTTGGGGATTGCGCAACCCTTGCAATTACAAATTCACACGCGGGCAGCTCCTGGCGGGACACTCATATGTCGAAATCGATGGGAGAGTCCATCATATATATATATATATATATATATATGTGTGTGTGTGTGGGAATAATATAAAAAGCAAATTTTATAAAGTTCAGATCAATTGCAAAAATGAAGCTCAATATTTAGAATATTAAATATAGCTTTGAATAAATCAAGTATTAAATTCAAAATTAATAAAAGTATTAATTCAAAATTAAATTCAAAATTAAATTCAAAATTAAAGTTTGGTGAACAAAAAATGTGTTACATATGTTTCTAGAAGAGGTGAAGATAAACAAAGATAGTTTACTCCAAACAACAGTGCCCCATCATCAGAAAACCGAAACAAAAGACACACTTTAAGGTAATTCGGATAAGAAATCAGTAAATTGGCACATGAGTGATCAGAGAATTTAAAGCGTTAGCTATAAATCATTAAACACGGAGTAAAAAGTAGAAGACAGTCAAGAAAAAAAATAATATTCATAACACTATAAAATGTTTTAAGTGTAAAATCGAAAACGAATTTTGAAGTTAATAGTCCTAAAATAAAGGAAAACATTGGGAAACTGGTTAATGTCTTTTAGTTCCGGCACAAAAATGTCTACCAATTTGAACTCTCTAATCGTCTATGTGCCAATTTTCTGATTTGAAAAGAAATTCCGTCTTTGGAAATTCTGCCTGATGCTAGGAAGGAAGGGAGAAAGGGTCTTTTATTAAGGTAGCAACACTAATTCTTACTGCGAATTTCTCACAAAAAGGAACCAGAGATTGGAGCTCAGTCGAGCACCTTCCATGGAATAGAAGAGAAAAACTTCTGTTTCCTTATAATATAACGAACACTTTCTCTGTCTGTCCGTCGGTGAGAATTTTTGTAAACTTTAGATTGTGGTGTGGGCGCAAGTAATTACTATTTAATTAATCTTTTCACGTCAGTGTTCATAATAACAGACAAAGTGTTAAGAATCTTACTTAAACTAATACTCTTTCAACTTCCTTATATACTGTTACAAAAACTCGCTTAGACACCAGACGGGTTTTGCAATTTACATTTGCAAATTCATATTTACAAATATACACTTATAACTGCTATTATCAAATTTACATATGTATTTACAATATTTTCCGATAGGGTGATATTGATAAAAATTATTCATACAATTAATTAAACATATTTCATTCAGAAACCAGCGTGTTTTTAAACCATACTTTGAATGGCGAGTACTGTTCAAATTGCAAAGTTATCCTTTCGAAAGTGACGTCATTTTGAGAGGATTTTTTTACACGTTATTTTTTTATTTTCATTACGTTGAGAAAAGGAGCTGCAGGGAAGAGAAGAGATCATCCTCCCACTAGATTGCAAAGTCGACTTTGTACTTAGTCAAGGCAAGAAAAAGTTTTTGAGTGGCACCTCCCCAGATGTGGCAGCAGTACTCCATGTTAGTACATATCCGACTCTTACATAGATAAATGTTTGAATTTGGAAAATCATTCTACACTGAACTTCAAACGTACATGCTTAATTAGGCATGGTTTACAAGGTTTTATTTCAGGTACCCTATCGACTAATAGCAATTTGGTTCATGTAGATGTAGGATATGCTTGCAGTTTTGAACTATTTAACTTTGAATTCTTCTCAGTATGCAAAGATTGTCATGTAGAGTCTAGATGGACTTTAACTCCCTCATACCCCTCTGGAAATAACCAGAAGCAACTCATGGTAAGGGAAATGGATCCACATGGAAAAAGGACAACGAAGTTCAATCTTTAAATGAAACCTATCTGGACTCTGAAGTTTGGACAATCATAATCATCAAGAAAACTCCTAACTCTAACAATGATTTTAAAAAAATATACTTTTGTTCACCTAAACAAGGCATATTGCCAGTAAAGCATCAAGGGCTACTATGATATGAGACATATTTATAGGGGCACCCAGAGTGGAGAGTTGGGTAGCAAGATGTTTGTTTACATTACATTTAAATTTCTGCATGTTGGTACACTCGTAGAATCAGAGAGCAGGGAAGGAATTCTAAAAACAAGCAGTCCGCGGAAAGAAGCTATTGGAATAGAAAATGTTCCAGCATTGAGGGAACCCTAAAGTTAAGGGGTTGGCTTTTGATGCTAGTTTGGTTGGTCGGGGTATTTACGTTGAGGGGGTACAAGTGCACCAAGTTCATCGGAGCACATTCCGTGGAAGTACTTATAAAACAAGCAGAAGGATGCAACATTGCAGCAATGGGACAGCGGCTGGAGCTTGGTGGATAGTGCAAGACCTATTCAGTTAGAAATTCCTTTTTGCACCCTGTCCAAGATGGAGCGCCTAGTGGTTGGTGCACCAGCCCAGATGTAGCAAAAATACTCCATGCACGGGCTAATAGTGGCTTTTGGTTGCAGTTTGGAAGTATTTAACTTCAAAGTTTTCTAAGTATGCAAATATTGTCATGTACAGTTTGGATGGATTAAAATCCCTCATGCCCTTCTAAAGAAAACGAAAAGCAACTCATATTTTATAAAATCGATCCATAGTTTAAAAAAATTCAATCTTTAAACATGTCAAAATACTTTGTTCTCGACTGTCAACATCAGCAACTCTGGCTGCCACGCTTGAATACAACCCATCGTCTCCAATCAAATAGCTATACAACAATACCACCCCCTCCGAGTTCTCACTAACGATGTTGATACTTTTTGCATCAAATCAGATAATGTTGAGATTAAATATCATAACCTTTTCAACACCTTTTGCAGAAGTTGAGAAATGAGGACGTAGGGAGCAACCTGATGCAAGATGTGAGTTCAATATCCGCACATTTGTATGCAGATCTATAGCTGCATTCAATTCTCACATATATCAAAATTGACATAGGCTGTCAGCCCCTCATGCTTTAAGATAGGCAAGAGAGGTCATTACTTCTATATATATATATATATATATATATATATATGAGAGAAAGAGAGAAAGCTATATATAATAGTAACTTGAAGAACAGCCGTCCCAGAATAGATCAAATTAATTCCCCGAACACAACAGTTTTGCACCACCTTTATGTCCCATTACAAAGATTAAAATAAAGATTTAATGACACTAAACCTTATGTGTAGAATCTTTGTGTCAATTTTGATAATATCCATTACATTATTTTGATTCTAGAAAATGTTTAATATTTAAGTCTTAAGGAGTCTTAATAAGAAATTGAAATTCAGGGAATCCTGCTTAATTAGAGGCTAATGACTACAGATCAAATTTAATGCAAATACAAAAAAAAATTCTTTGTAATCTGTGTGTGTGGGTTGGGTGTGTATGTATATTGGTATCTATATTTAGTATTTTCAGTAATTTGTAAATTTAATTACCATATAAGAAATGTTTATCAATACCTTAAAGTTTTTTTTCTGATTGCATATAAATTAAAGAATCTACAGTTACTTCCCTTGAATAAGAGTAATCTATAATATGCATTGCGATGTGGAAATAATATCGTAATTAATAACTTTCACCACATTATTTGACAAAGTATCTGGTGATTTTTGCTTTGTTTTTGTTACTTTTTTGGGCCACTGTTGTTAATTTCTACTTTTGTTGATCACCTATGAAAAATTCTGTTCTGAAGAAGAACCGGTGTTTCCATAGTTTATTTAATTATATAACTTAAAATAAACGCTGCCTTGAAACAGCTGTAAACAACTATAATATCTTTGAAACATGATGTGAAAATGATTAAAAATTTTCTAAATGCATATATATATATATATATATATATATATATATATATATATATATATATATATATATAGAGAGAGAGAGAGAGAGAGAGAGAGAGAGCTCTATTCTATGGAATATTGAGCTACTCTCGTTTGCGAGTTGATGATTAATCTTTGAGGTTAACTCAAAGAGAGTTTTCTAAGTGGTATAATTTGAAAGTGTATGTGACTTGTGTGTGTATATGTCTTTCTGTAATAAAGTATGTATATATAATGTTGTTATTTTTATGAAATTTGGCTAGGTATGGATGAATGTTTAATTAGATGAATGTATGTTTTATTTTTAATTTCATTTTTACTTTTATTTTATATCTCATGAGGAGAGCATTTTAGAGAAAAAATAAGATCTTATTTGGAATCGGCAAAAATGTAGAAATATGTGGACAAAATGATGTTCACATATAAGACATGTAAAAATGATGTATACATAATTTTTTGTTTTAATTTCATGATCTGATGAAATCAAGTGTTTCACTCAATATGAGTGACGTATCGATTAAATATAATCTACATTACTGCATCTTAAGAAAGTACAACATGCATTGCAGTATAGAACATTCATAAATAAAGTTATTATTTGACATTCGGGCAACGCCTGGTAATACCCGAAGAAGTTGGAAGGAAAGTTTTAAATTACAGATTTTACATGAAGAGAAAGATAAAAACGTGATAAGTTTATATATAAGTTATAATATTTCCCGGCAAATTTTCATCAGAGAAAATAAATTTTCATTTTACTTTAAAGAAAAATTTTTTAAAATTAAAATTAAATTCATCTTAAGATTAAAGTTACACAAAATTTGGAAAAAACAAATTTTAAAAAATGAAAAAAAAAACAAATAGAAAATTCACATCAGAAATTTACAAAATTTTCTAAAATTATCAGACAGACGTAAGTTATCATTTTATCAGAATTTATAACACGTTCACCAAAATCTGATATCATCTGTTCCCATATGAGTTTCCTATGAAAATATTGTCACTATATAAAAACGTTTTCTTTTATTCTCTGCTGATCATTTTTATTTAAAGTTCGAAAGATAACAATGGCTGCCAAAAGAAATGACTTTAAAAAATGTCTTTACAAAAAAAAATGTTCATCCTCACATGTAAATCGTATCTTTATTCGGTTTATCTGAAGAAACCCAACAAATAAAACAAGATTAAAACAATTCAATCATTTTTCCTCGAGGAAAAAAAATTAAACCAAACAGAATTAACCTAGTGACTCATTTCATAACTTGCACAACGTGAATTCAATCTTGAATTTATTTTATAAAAAACATTCCAAATAAAATAACATTACAAATTATTAATTTATTTAAATGTAATTTATCTCTATTTATCTCCTCCCCCTCTCTCTCCTTCTTTATATATATATATATATGATAATTTTATTTACACAGACATGTACAAAATCTGCGACACTGGCATGTCGATGTTATCGATCAACAGTTACTATAAACTGAGATCTCATCAGGCAGAGTTAGAATCCGATCTTAACCTCAGATCATATATGAAAATCGACATGCCAGTGTCGCAGATTTTGTACATGTCTGTGTAAATAAAATTATCATATATAAAGCTCTATTTTGATATTGAGCACTTTTTATAAACCCGGTTAAAATTCTCTGGATTACCACCCTGTGGATATTTTTCACCTGGATTATTACCATTATATATATATATATATATATATATATATATATATATATATATAGTACATGTATTGTTTTAGTTTCTGTAGATGTAAATCCGTTGAAACTCAAGTGTTTATAAAAAGTGCTCAATAACAAGTAGAGCTGTTCATAAGTTTAAATTTTTATTTATACAAACATTATTGGTTACATATGTGCATACATGTTTCGGTTGTACTCTTCGCAGAGAGTCAACCTCTTCAGACCAAAGAAGACAGAGAAGTGAGATGAATTTTTAAAACTTTCCCTTTAAATAAATCTTTTTGGGGGATATGATATTTTTTATGAAAAAAAAGATAGAAACTAATTGAAAGAGTTAACAAGTAAAGTATGTAATCCGATACTAATCGGATTACATACTTTACTTGTTCACTCTTTCAATTAGTTTCTATCTTTTTTATTCATTTTGATTACCTGCCTTTTTATTCTTTCCTTTTTCTATTGTTATATTACCTACTTGG
Organism: Sepiola atlantica; assembly: GCA_963556195.1. Taxonomy (NCBI): domain Eukaryota; kingdom Metazoa; phylum Mollusca; class Cephalopoda; order Sepiida; family Sepiolidae; genus Sepiola; species Sepiola atlantica. The sequence continues at coordinate 210,500,731 of OY744520.1, read as the reverse complement.
CCTGGATTCCTTTCTTCTCTATTTAACACTTCAAAGTTTTAATCTATTTACAAACATATTCAAGCATAAATATCTGATCTTTATATAAAATACACACGTGTGCACAAATTAATAGATACACAAGTACATATATAAATAAACTTTTAGGCATTTTCTATGTCATCATTACTTTTTAAATCATAATCTTAGTTATTTGTCCATTTGGATTATCGCCCTTGAATAGAACTCTTTAATTTTTTGTCATAATAGAGGCTATCATCCGGTATTCCAATGCTTTTTCCTGATTTTCAAACTGTTAATTTCTTTATATTTTTACAAAATTCTGAAAATTCTGTTTCTGTTTAGCATATTTAACTGTTTGTTGCTGGATTTGTTTTCTGTGTTTCATTTTTTTTTGGTCTAATGATTTTTTATCTCTGATCGTCCATTTGCCAGTTTTCTTATTTTTGCTTCAGATTTCTTTGGGATTTGTCCTTCGTTTTCGACTTTCTGATGAAGGGGTGTTGAAGTAAGCAGTCTGGATTACCTATGTTTATTACCAATTCCCCCAAAAACATATGTAAAAGTTATTTTGATCCAAAATTGTTATTAAATAATATAATGATATAATTTTGAATTTAATATATATATATATATATATATATATGAGGTTATCTACCGGATTTTCAAAGTCAGGCCGAAAAATAAATCCAAATAAATACTTGATTCAGATTAGCCTATTTATTCTTCAATTACGTTATTGAGAACTATATCTCATTTCATGTTTGCTTCTTTTGTTCCAGTTGCTGTTCTAAATCAAGATCATGGGGTCTGCATTCGCACTGGACAATAAATAAATCAATAGTTCGGTATGCGGCCACTCAGTGCCCACTCAGTGGATGAGACTGATTTTTGAGGATGAAACATTTTGAAAAGTCAGATGATTAAGTTCTGAATATGAAAACGAAATTACAATGTAAATAAAGAGAAATTAAAAACAAAAGGTTACTGAATGCCAAATCCATTTATTTTGGTAAAAGGTTTTTATGTTTCAAGTCCTTAATATTTTCAAATATTCAATAGATTCTATTTTGAATACGAATATTTTGCAACTTTAATTTTTTTATAGGTAATTTTTTTATAGGTAATTATGTATGGAAAATAAGTACGTTGATTTATAAGTTCTATTTGACTCCTTTAGATGGGATCCTGACAGGTACTGCACTTCAGATCAGAGTAGAACTGAATGCAAACTAAAGGGTTACTCCTCATTCCTCAAAACTCACAAATTGGAGTCCCACCATTGGATTCAGTTTTGTATCATAATACCAAGGATGGTAAGGAATAGAGAGAGCTTTAATTGTTGATAAGGTTTGGAAATAGGGTAGGCAGAATAAAAGGTAAAAACGGCGTGGAAGATGGATTTCGGGGTGGTAGAGCAAGACACCTTACCCCAGGGTAAAGGACACCTTACCCCAGGGTAAAGGACAAATGGTGAAACATGAGTTGGAGAGAGTATCAAGTATCATACATATACATGTGAGTGTTTGTATGCATGTATGTGTGTATGTTGATAGAAAAGCATAGTTCATTCAGAATAATCATCTTATTTGACTTGACGTCTATTTTACATGCTGGCATGTGTTGGACGGCTTTCAGAAATTGACTTCCAAACTGACTTATCTTTATTTATAAGTCTTTATTTATCGCTCTATCTCTCTCCCAAATCCATCCTTATCAATTGATTCCAGGTTTTCCTTGGCCTTCCCCTGTGAACTGAACCTGCTACCTTAACTGTTCTACATCTACTGATCCAAGAACTCTCATCCATTCTTTCCACGTGACCATACAATCTAAGTCACCTGTTCTGCACAACTCTCCTTATACTGCCAACATTTAATCCTCCTCTGAGGTCATCAGATCTAAGCCTGTCTTTTATACTCACATGACACATCCATCATCTCATTTGCATGCATTTCTTCAAACATCACTTGCAACTACAAGAGTTTGGCGTGGATGGAGTATTGATTTACTCCTCTCCAGGAGTTAGGTACAAGGCCAGTTTTTATCTTACTCCCACAAGTAAGATGTGACCCAAGGTCGAGTCGGGAAAGTGGGGTTTTAAAATTGCCTGGGCAGCCCCGTCGGCATTCCCCGGTAGGGGCGCCTCAGGCAGTAAGCAATAAACTTACTCCTCCCCAAAGAGGGGAGGCAAAGCCTGGGAAGGTGGACCTCCCAGAACTGCACAGGACAGACCCATTGACGGGCGTAAATCAAGCCCCGAAGGCCAAGACAATACCAGTCTATGGGGTGCAGTATCCATCGGAACAGATACTACACTTTGATCTTAGCCAAAAGGCCAATGATTTCTGCCAATACTAACCAGCAGAGCATGAACACTACCAACCAATTCAGAGTCTATCAAACATGTGTACGCAGTGTGATGATACATGGAAGTGAAACCGGGCCAGTGAGGGTTGAGGACATGACTTCTATGATAAGAAATGATATAAGAATGATACAATGGATGTGTTATGTAAATCTTAAAGACAGGCTTATTTCTGATGACCTCAGAGGAAGATTAAATCTAGACAGTATAGGGAGATGTGTGCAGAACGGGAGACTCCAATGAGATGTTGAAAGAATAGATGAAGGTTCTTGCATTAGTAGATGAAGAACAGTTGAGGGAGCATGTTCAGTTCACAGGGGAAGGCCAAAGAAAACATGAGAGGAAGTGTACGAATGGAGGAGAAAGAAAATGATAAATATAGACCTGGCCAAAGATAGGTTACTTTGGAAGTCAGTTTCTAAAAGCCGTTCAGCGCAGCATTCTATCTTACAAAACCGGATGTTGGAACTTTTTAAAGCTCGGCACACGTGGCAGAGAGAAACACAATTTTGTCTCTCTGCACACATTGTCATTTCTATCGCCCAATCAGATGTAAGTAAGGCACCTTTATCAAACGGAGCAGGAGCCCAAGAGCCCCCCCCCCTTAAACTCTAACCATTCCTTACTATGATAACATGGTAGCGTCAGAGTTATGCCATCTGGAACTTCGATAGAGTGAAAGTAGTTTCTTCCGCACTACCCTTTTGTGTGGACAAAACCTTCCCTGACTTTGCATACAACTTGCCGTTCTCAATGTCAGTGGTAAAACCTGCAATAACAAATAGCTGTAACAAAGATGAGAATTTTATGCACACCCAACAATCTTGAAGCAAAATTTTCCTGATCCTAATGCAGAACGCCGACTTACTTAAACAAACAAGCAGCAGCCATTTAGGCTGTATAAAAAGGATTGCTTTTTTCATTTGGACTTTGTTCCCTATCCTCATTACCAGGAAAGATGGTGACTCTGCCAGCAGCCTTTGACGTCAACGGATTCTGCCATCATCGTCAAAACATCTACAGCAACTGTGTTCCTAACGAGAAGGCTTATAATATTTGCTTCATATCAAACACCACTGCACGAATCATCATCATTATACACTGCAAAACAAGCTGAGTGTTAATCTGCTTCAAGATGACTTTCCAATACTGCTATCATCATACTCTACCACAGCAGCTCTGTTCTTACCTACAACTAGCAACAGTTACCGATCCTGCCCACAGCGACATCATTAGAATCATCTCTCTGTTCTTATCTACAACTTGCAACAGCGATCGTACCCTCTACCACTAACAGCAGTTCCCGATCCTGCCCTGCAACATCATCATATACTCCAAGCAGCTCTTTCCTGGAGACATCTTTTATTTCTTGCGGAAATAAAAATCCTCTAGTTGTGTTGTACACCTGGTGTTGTCTTTCATTTTGTCGTTCTGGCGTTACCCACACCTGCCCCTTATATATACATTTTATTTTTTAGCAGGAGTTGTGGTACTCTAGGCAACTGGCCATAACCACCTGTGCTGCCGCCCTTCCTACATTCTTACAGAGTTTATACATGTTTTGCTTTTAGTCACTAGAATATTTCACATAACCTGTTACGCGATTTCGAGTAGGAATTGTGAAATGTGGAGTTTTACATGACAGCTATTGTCTGCTTTACTTGATTGTTTTTGGAACATTTTGAAGACTATTATAGTCACGTATCAGGAAGCTTTTACATATGTACATATTTGGTGTATTACTTGTAAGTGCAAATAAATCCTGTTATATTTTTAGAAGTAAGTTGTGTTACTTCTTTGTTATTTCGTTTACATGAATTATCGGTTTGAATACAAGTGTCATCTTTTTGAAAGACGGGTCTTGCAGATATAATTTTTGATTTTATTTCACTAAACTGAAGTAACCGTTCTATAAAAAAATGACGGAAATAAATGTTACATTTTTTTTAACAAATCAATCATACTTAGAAAACCTAGCAACATTCTTATATTGCAATAACATTTATTCTGATCATAGAATTACGATAAAAATCAGTCCGACAGTTACTTTGTTGCTGTCGGGCTGAGATATGGTTTTGTTCAGTCCTAGGAGGTCCATCCTCCCAGGCTTTATCTTCTCTGGGGTCCAAACTTCTTTTGTGGTTGTTTTTATCGGTTACTCTCTATATCAATGTAATCTATGTTAAAGGAGGTTCTTGAAAATATAATTCTTGATTTTATTTCACTAAACTAGAGTAGCCATCTTGACGGAAATAAATGTTACATTCTTCGAACAAATCAAGCTTTAAAAACATAGGCAAAAATTTTATATTGCGATAAAATGTATTCACTAAAATACATTTAGATAATAAAATTACGATGCAAATCTGATAGTGACTTTGTTGCTGTCGGACTGAGGCATGGTTCTGTTCAGTCCTATGGGGGTCCAAACTTTAACTTCTTCTCTGAGAAGGGGTTAGTTTATTGCTAATCGTCTGAAGCGCGCTTACTGGGGAATGCCGACGGGGCTGCTCAGGTATTTTTTGTAGGCCAGAGTGCGCTTATCCTAGTTTGCTCGCAAAACAACACCTGCCCTTGTGTTTAACCTCCTGGCAATGAGTTAAATACTATGAAAATTAAAATAAAAACTATTCACAGTCTACAGTTTGTACGATATAAATAATAATGTCTGGAAAAACTTTCTCTTTCCTTTTTTTTGCATTCATTTTAAACTTTAAGTAAAATTTGCTGTTTTTTTTTTTTTTTTTTTAATTTTAACTTTTGTAGTTTAGTTCAGAGTAAGTTTATACATTTTCTTTGAGATCTCGCGTTTTCCTAAAATAAGTCTCATTTGGAAGAATGTAATTATACGAAAAGATGTAATTTTCGTCAACTGTTTTCATAATATTAATGATGTCTGAAACCTCTGTGCATAATAAATTGACAAAACTCGTGACCTTTTTGGTCTGCATATTCTTAAATATAAAACAAATAAAAACGATATCTGAGTTGAAGGAAAGCCAAAGTGAAGATAGTCTCATTAAATTATAATGAATCAACGAAAGATAATTTTTAGATTTACTATCTGATAAAAAAGATAATTTAAAAAATGCAAAAAAAAAAAATTTTTTTTTAAATGAAGGGAATAGAATAAATAAAAATAAGTATTTTCTAAGTATTGGATGATTTCGGACTCAAAATAAACCTATGAATCTAATTTTTTTTATTAAAAAAAAATTATCTACCACAAAAAAGGACCATTAATTTCCGAGAAAAAACCACAATTCTTTTCACTTCCTGATAAAAAAAAGAAATGTTAATGAAAAGAATGAATAGAAATAAAGATGAAATGAATTATTAAAAAATATAAAATGTACTTATTTGCTTAACACTTACCAGGTATACATCGAGGAATGAGATTCCATGTTCCATTGTTGCAGCGGACATCTGAGGTATCGTTTAGAGAGAAGCCATCTCGGCATTGGAAGTTGATAAAAGTTTCATGATCTACCCAAACTCCGTCTCGGCCATGCATTACGCTTCCATTTACAATGGAGGGCACCTGACATTGACCTGCAAAACACAAAGACGACAAACAATGTTTTAGATTCGCTTTTTCCTATATAATTTAATCATACAAAATACATGCTAGAATATACCTTAGTTCTGGGATTGAGTTCTGCTTGAAAGAAATTAAGTATCAATGTATCTAATAAACCGTAATTTGTAATTAACTGAAAAAAATCACCCATCTCTCACTTAGCTATCTCTGTATTTCTCTTTTACTTTTAACTGTATTTTAATGGGTCACCACTTATCAAGGAGAAAAGCCACTCAAGAATAAGGATTAATGAGATGGAATGATTGTCAGTTGATAGATGGAGAACTCTGATAGTTGTTTAATCTCTGTGTGAGTATTTAGAGAAAGAGTGACTCTCTCTTTTGCCATCTAATTTTCATAGTGTGATCGTACACACCATAAAACGCATGTAAATTAGATAGCAAAATAATAGTTCTCTTTATGTATATTCATAGGTATATTTCCTGTAAGGATAATATAGAATTAAAACTACTTATTATTTTTAGTTATGTAAGAAGAATTTCTTAACAAATGTCACAGTTTGTGAAATCAAAGTAGAATTAATAATAGTAATGGTGGTAACGCAATGTTTAGATATCTTGGAGATACGTGCTATCCAACTTACCAACCAAATCAACGATGTCGATCAACAATGGAACGCATTGACGTTATGTTGACTGATAAGCGAATCTACCATCAGCTTTTAGGAACTTCATTCTATCAGGTTTGAGGTTTAGAAAACTGTAACAATGCAACGTAAGGTTATGTGCATCAGATAAATTTTAAAAATGTCTACTAACAGACAACGCACACGTGGAATCGATATGAACTCGCTATGAAAAGGAGGTTTTAACCTCGAAATATTAGAAAAACGTGGAAACCATATAACACACGATTGGTTAAAGATGAAAAAACAGTAATAAAAAATAAAATTAAATTATTAGATTACATATTTTTTTATGTCTATTATCTCGTTACTCATGCAGACATTCTTTTAATTCAACCGATTTCCATAACATATATATATATATATATATATATATATATATATATATATATAATGGATTGAATGATAGAATAAAATAAGAAATAAATCCGACTTTATTACATATCAAAGTTCAAAAGCAATGATTTTACTGATTTTTAATGATTTTGTCTGTTTACATTCGTTTTAAATTTTTGCATGTCGGTACAGTCAGGGAGCAGGGAGGGGATTCCAGAGGCCGGCAACACGAGGAAAGAAGCTATGGGAATAGAAAGCTCTCTGGCATCTGGGGACCTCCACAGTGAATGGATAGGAATTAATAAAATTAAAATTTGTTTGCCTTTTTAAGTAAGAGTCTATGAGTCATGTGTCCGCAGTGTGATGATGTCTGGAAGTGAGACCTGGCCAATGAGGGGTGAGGGCAAGCGTTACATGGAGAGAAATGATGTTCGAATGATACGATGGATGTGTAATGTGAGTCTTAAAAACACAATTAGTTTTGATTAGCTCAGAGACAGATTAAATCTGGACCATATAGGGAGATGTGTGCAGAACAGGAGACTTCGATGGTCTGGCCACATTGAAAGAATGGATGAGAGTTCTTGGGTGAGTAGATGTATAACTGTTGAAGTAGCTTGAGGTGACGGTGGTTAAGTGGATATCGACACGGACTGGGTGTTCCAAGTTCGAATCCAGTCGGTTCCACAGTATCACTTTCACTTAGGGATGTTAGCAACCTTCTCGTGGTCCTTCCCGTAAGTACCCGATGTCTTTCCAGAAAGATTTCTAACTAGAAAAACATTGGGGAAACTAATGCCAACATCAGAATCATCTGATTCACACGAAAGAAGAAGAAGTTGAGGTAGCAGGTTCAGTTCACAGGGGAAGGCCAAGGAAACCATGCGGGGGTGGGGGTGGGGGTGATAAAATGTACCTGAGGGATAAATAAAGAACTTCCTACTTTCGAGGTCAATTTCTTAAATGATGATGATATCTGTACTTAACCTACTGATTTACCATTGATCACGTGACATGTGAACCTTTCACATTAGATTTCTTGTCATCTCTGTGGTCTTTTTGTTTAGTATTTTTATTTGTTTTCACAAAATAAATTACTTTATTCCTCGTCTTTGACTTTGTGGTTTGATTCTAAGTGCTATTTGCTTTTATTCGTTTTCAGAAAAAGAAAGGAGAGTCACCTAAAAAAAAGCTTTGGCTTTAAAAAAAAAAGCAAACAAAATCAACACTTTAATGGGTTACGATGGTAACCTGTGACCTTTTTGGCCAACGAAAGAAATAATGCAGCAGAGAGATACAACAGAAAGTAAAAGATTGCTGTTCTCATGTTGAGTGTGATTCTCACAACGTTTCGGCCGATGTAACCTCCAACCATCTTCAGGTGTATCTTGTCGAACTCAGAAATCTTTCTGTCAAATTCAGGAATCTGCAATGTCAGAAGGTTGATTCCGGAGTTCGATAGAAAGATTCCCGAGTTCGACAAGATACACCTGAAGAAGGTCGGAGGTTATATCGGCCGAAACGTTGTGAGAATAACACTCAACATGCGAATAGTGGTCCGAATAATCCAAATTGACAATCCTCACCTAAAAATTCAGAAACAGACAGTCAAAGGTTAAGCAGGTTCAACAGTTTTCAATTTTTTAAGCAACTGGAACCAAACCAATAGACGAAGCACCAACTTTTCATAAAGTTATGAAAGAGTTCTCTGAGCGGTTCCTCCCCCAAAGCAGTACCTCCCCAGAAGTGGCAGCAGTACACCATCTTAAGGGGTATCTGACTCTTATACATGCAGAGGATTGAATTGGGAGCCAGGTACTTTGTGAAGACGAAGAATGATCCAACCATTTTTTCTAGCAACTGATTTGATATATGTCTTCCATTTTGGATCTGGAGTGAGTCAGTCCTAGGAGCATATCAACATAAGAAGCATCTTCAAGGAGAGAGCCATGCCTTTCAAACAGGTTAAAACAAGTAGCTGACCATCAGTGGCGAAACGTTTGGTTGTTTTGTTTTATGGCATATCAACCCTTTTTCAGGTTATTTTATGCCGAATCCGGTCATTTTGGTAAATGTTTTTATGTTTCAAGTGTTTTAATATCTTCAAATGTTTAATCATGATTTTTGGTTTCGTCGTTTTGTTGTACGGCATATCAACTCTTTTTCGGGTTATTTTATGCCGAATCCGGTCATTTTGGCAAATGGTTTTATGTTTCAAGTTGTTTATATGTTCAAGTATTTACGGTCATTTTGATAAAAGTTTTGGGAAAAGGGGGAGAAGGAGAAGGGGGGGGGGGAGTGTTGTGTTTTTTGTTTTTAACTTTTCAGAATATGATTGAGTTTTTTGCAAAGAGAAAAAAAAAGTAAAACATTAATGTTTGGTGCATTTTGGGTCAGGAAGCCGATATCTTCAGACAGCCTGATCTGGTAGCACCAGAAGGAGAGAAGCTGTGTTTTAAAGGTGTTAAAAGTAACAAACCACTTCTTCCCCACCCCGTTTCACCATATGCTCCAGGTGCTAATTAATAGATATGTTTTTCAATATTTACATACAACAAAACAGAACAGATCCTTCCAGACCGAGGGAACGCAACTCGGTAATAAGCTGCTTTCATACCTTCAAAAAGGACTAACTCGAGACAAGGCTGATAGAAGACAGTGAACATTTATTCAACTTGATCTTTGTTCCAAATCACTGACTAATGGGAGGGAACAGAAAGAGAGAGAGGGGAGTGAGTGAGAGAGAGAGAATGCAATCGAAACCACTAATTAATTATATTTTGTCAGTCCATATAATTTTAGACGTTCATGCACTGTGCGTTCCCGAACCGACTCTGCCCTTCTCTATCACACTCTCTCTTTGGGCCATATGACGTCATATTCGTTTCTATTTTCTGTTATTCTCAACTAAGTATTTTTAATACTAGTGGATTTACTCGCTCAATATCTAACATTTTAAACAGCCGTATGTTTACATGTTTATCAAAGTTTATAATTGAAACAGCATTTGCTATAAGACCATTTACTTTATTAGTTGAAAATGTTAAGTAAGATAAACACTTTTTAACTTCTATTATAAAATAAACACTTCTATTTTGTTTTTTTATGATCCCAAGCAGCGCCGGATAGCCCTGCTAGTATAAGATAAACACTTCTTCCATTTTGGTTTATTTTTTATTGACAATTTTGGAATCACTCTTCACTATTATTTGATGGAGTTTTCTGGAAGGTCGTGAGTTCAGAATGAGAATCAGGTGATTCCGCGTCATACAGCTGTTTTTCAGGGAGGACATATAATGTGGTTATCGGAAAACAATTCCTAGAAATCAGAAGAAAATGCCCTCGGAGTAACGATTGAAAAAAAGGGAAATGTCTATAGACTTCTTGAGATCAACTAAAAGAATGGCTACTCGAAATATGACAGGCTGGCACCAAACGAACAACAGAGGGTGCAGCAGCTGAAACTTCTGCGTGTCTGTCTTTTGTGTCTTTTGTGGTTAGGATTTTTTTTAATAAAATCTCAAGTAAACAAGAATAATTTTTCTCTCTCGATCTTAACCTCGTGCGGGTGTGAGCATGCACACATACACACACACAATACAGAGTCAAATACGTCCTAAGATGGAGTACCTTTGCACCATCTGGGGAGGTGCCGCTCAGAGCACCCGTTCCTGCTTTGACAGAGTACAAAACCGACTTCGAAATCTAGTGGGCAGTGCCTCCTTCTCTTCCCTACATCCTCTTTCTAGCAGAAGGGACGTTGTTAGTCTTTCTCTGCTCTATCGTTATTTTCATGGCAGGTGCTCGACTAAGCTTCAATCTATGGTCACCCCCCCCCCCTCCCCTTGTAAAACATTCACAACAAAAGATCGTCTAACTGCAACTACTGTCAATAAATTCCTTTACATGAGCAAAGTTTATTCCCTTGAACTGCTTGTCTGTGGAACACGGTATCACGGGGCTACTTCCGAACTGACTATAACATTGTCGTTTTCAAGTCCAATGTAAACAAATTCTTGTTGATCTGTCCCCTTAAATAATTCATTTCTGACCAGTTCCAACCATCGTTAGTAATCCTCACGCGTTTTCATCGTCTATCTGTCCAACTCAATAAACCTAATCCCTCGAGTGGCCTGTAGGCCTTGATAAGTGGTAACTTGTTTGTAATATATATATATATATATATATATATATATATATATATTACATGTGTGTGTATATATATATATATATCTACTAAACAGAGCCAACTATATATATATATATATATATGAGGATAAAAGGATAAAATACACAATATATCACAGGATGTGTGAAAAAGACAAAAGGAAAAGCAAATTAAATACAGGAATAAATCATCAAAATTAGAGAGTTTACCGGGTTTGTCAAATCAATGAACGTCTTCAGAAAAAGTGAAGATTTTAGAATTTATTAAATAACAGCAAAACATAAAAAACATATATTGAAAAAAAGCAAAAGAATATGCGTTAAGATGGGAAAAGGATGGAGAAAGAAAAAGAAGACAAAGAAAAGGAAGTATAAGAAAAAGAAATGAAAACATGGATGAAATGCAGTAAAAATGAGTAATACTTTAACTGAGATCAGAGTTAGCTATGCAGTGGCAAGATATATTGCATTGTTTCAGTGCGGTTTTTGCCAAACGTTTGCTTAAGGAATAAGATCTAAGCTTTACATGAGATGAGAGACGTATTACAGCACTTTCGATGCACTTGCGGCATGGGAGAGAGTATTTGGTTTGTAAAGTCAAAATTGTGGGTAAAAGTGTTATACATAGTCATACACAGAAACAATACAACGAGTAACTGTTGTTCTCTCTTTCTTTTTCTCTTTCTATTTCTTTTTGATGTTTATTCTCGTTTTCTCTCCCCCATTTTGTCACTGCACGGGAGAATTCAGCAGTTGGTATGTTTTACCTTGCACGAGAACAGGCGCATGCGAACCTGCTCGCCAGTTCAAATTATATTTTTTTCAGAATGCCGCATAAATAAATTACATAGCTTTATTTAAGATACTTCGTTGCTTCACTATTCAAAAGTGTTTCATTTCTAACAACAACGTTTCAAATAAGTCTAGATAATTCTGTGGAGAGAATTAATGATACCCAACACGCCAAACAAACCAAAACGTAAAACGGCCGAATCACCCATCCGGATGGTACAAGACTATTGCATTTAAGGATCTTTGACAACGTGGGCTTAAACGTTGTAAGCAGTGGTATTGCCGCTGTTCGAACCAGGGAATGTAACTATCGTACACCCCGGGAGCTGGTGGTCCAGGCCAGGATGATAACAGCCCTTCCAGAGATGTCTTGATGGTGCAGACATAACAAGTTACACTCCCCAGCCAACGACAGGGTTAGGTTACAAGAGTCCCGCGCCCACCATAATGAGCCTGTGGGAAAGGATAGTGGTAGTAAAACCAATGTAGCTATTAGCTTTATTATTATCGAACCACTAGGAGTTCTCACACAGGTCATCATCAGTGATTACTCACTGATAATAACCGGTTGTGTTCCCTGTAGTCTGAGTGACAAGTCTTCCCGGATTTCCAGTACTCTCCACCTCTTTCGATAACCATTGCAAATGACTTTGTGTTATCACAACAGCCGCTTATCATTGATTTCTCTCTGGCAAGACCATTATTTTGTGGGATTTGGGTGAAAATAAGCTTCCCTAAAGTCCCAGCACTCTTTGCACTTCCAGTGGAGGTCTGGTTTGTGCTTTACCTGGTAATAAGCCTCTCTCAGCACTTTTCCAGTAGAAGTTAATGCTCTCCCTTCTCGGTATTATTATTATTATTATTATGATGATAATTACTATTAAAGGAGTTGCATTCTCCCACAGGAATTTGAAGATATAAATAACATTGGTTCTTTCTAATGTTTTAACCCCCCCCCCCACACCTTTGATTTAAGACAAATTTGTCCCATCACTGTAATTGCATCTGTGTGCTTGTTTTACAAGTATTTTATTTATTTATTTTTTGTTTAACATAGTCCACCCCAAACAAGGCAGGCCACCACTGTAGACGTAAGGGGCTACTGAGAAAAAAAGTGAGAGTTTTTTTGGAGGGGTCAACCTAAATTGGGAGCTGCGCAGCAAGATGTCTGTTTACGTTAGTTTTAAATTTCTGCATGTCAGTACCGTCAGGAAAACAGGGAGCAGGGAGGGAGTTCCAGAGTCCAGCAGCATGAGGAAAGAAGCTTTTGGAGTAGAAAGCTCTTCGGCATCTGGGGACCTCCACAGTGAATGGATGGGATGTGCTCTGACGAACTTACTGCGCTTGTTACCCCCTCAACAACTCGTCTTACAGCAAAATCCCACCCTTTCACTGTAGAGATCCCCAGATGCTGGAAAAATTCCAACTCTAATAGCTTCTTTCCTCGAACCTCTTTCTTTTGGAATTACTTCCTTGCTCCCTATTTTCTCGACTGTATTGACATTCAGAAATTGAAATGTAATGCGAATAAACATCTTTCTGACAAACTCCATACTTAGGATGCCCCTGCCCCCTATAAATTTGGCCCCTTATCACCGTAGCCCCTTACTTCTCAGAGTGAATAAAACAAAAAAGCTAACATCAAGTTATGAACTGAAATGATATTTGTAGTTCGTTGCGATCTGAAATGCTTCGTTGTATTCTCTGTCAATGTGTATTTGCTTCAGCTGTACACACTGATGCAAACTGTCTGAAACCGTTTGAGAGCTAATAGCAAGAAAACAAAGTTCCATCCATTATTAGATTCAATTCGATTCAAATAAACGCTTGGTTGTTTTGTTTTACGGCATATCAATCCTTTTCAATCATTTTGGTAAAAGTTTTTATGCTTCAATTTAATATCTTCAAATATTTAGTAATAGTGTTTGGTTGTTTTGTTTTACGGCATATCAATCCTTTTTAGGTTATTAAATGACGAAACCGGTCATTTTGGTAAAAGTTCTTATGCTTTAAGTTCTTTATATCTTTAAATATTTATTCATAGTGTTTGGTTTGGTTGGTTTGTTTTACGGCATATCAACCCCTTTTTGAGTTATTTAATGCCAGATGAAGTGTATTTGGAATTATTTCGACTATTGTTCTCATCTTGGGTGTTATTCTCAAAATATTTTAGTTCGTGTAACCTCCGACTTTTTCAGGTGTGTCACCCAAGATGAGAACAGTAGTCCGAATAATTCAAATTATCAATCCTCATCCCCGAAACAAGATTAATTGTAGTATCAAAAAGGGCTCATTCGATTTGCCATTCAACAAAGTTTTGACCATTTCTTTAAGACTCTCTCAGTTTTTTGGTTTTTTTTCGAGAAATTGATGTACTTATAGATCTTTATGAGACAAATACGATTGCAGAAGTGGACTCAAAAAAGTCGTTTTTGAAAACAGTGAACAAGATCAAAGTTAAATATCTCTGAGACTGGTATCAGAATCTGTTCTGTAAATACGACATTTTAAATACGATGGTTAGTGTTAGGGTTAAAGCCAACATTTTAAATATGACGGTTAGGGTTAAAGCCAACATTTTAAATATGACGGTTAGGGTTAAAGCCAACATTTTAAATATGACGGTTAGGGTTAACGCCAACATTTTAAATATGACGGTTAGGGTTAAAGCCGACATTTTAAATATGATGGTATGCCATACAACTTTTATTTCATGAATATTATCTCCAAATGCTCAAAGAAAAAAGTTTACTTTTACATCAAATGACCTTGAAAAGGTCAAATATAAGGAATGGATTTTTGTGTAACTTTGCCTCAAAGTTTGTACAAATGCATAGCAAACATTACTCCAAGAAATTTTCGTTTTGAACACTGAAAAGTTGTGTGCATATGTTATAGTATGGTATCAACGTTTTATTCATACAAACATATTTGACTACATATTTTCATACATGTTTCAGCTATGACCTTATTCAAAGTCTAGCTTCATCAGGCCACTGGCAGAAGATTCAGAAAAGACGAATGAATTTATGCGAGTGGAAAGTTTTGGTATGAGGGGAGGAAGGGTTGAGAAAATTTATAAGGGGAGAAAGGATATTAGAAGGAACTTTGTTTCCGCCTATACGTACATACATATATATATATATATATATATATATATATATATATATAAAAGATATATTTACATATATGTATAAAAGGATCAGACGAATACAAATAAATAATATAAATAAAAATAAAATAAATATAAAAAATGTATCCATAGTGATAAAATACAGCTCTACTTGTTACTGATAAACTTATAAACACCGTAGCTTCATTAGATTAACACCTACGAAGTAACAACCCTACAACACTATAGAGGGAGTAAGAGATGATTTAATGGTTAGCATTCAAACCATTTTCCTCACGCGTTTCTGCTTACGCTAGTATTATTGACATTCATGCAAATTCCTTTGTTTAATAAACAAAAGTGAAAACGATGGAAATTACAATTTCTCGTGTGCCAATGACTAAAAGAAAAAAAGGAAACATTTTTTTTTTTTGGTCCGTTATTTTTTTTTGTTGTTGGTGAAATTTAAAGTGATTTTAATTCCTCTTGGCAAGTCCATAATTATAGTTTTAACTCTTGGCTGCAAGAATGATGTACAAGTTTTCTCTGAACATTTTCAGGAATGATTGATACTTGTATCTGAGTGACTAATCCTCATTGTCTTGCAAAGTCATTCATTCTCTGAGACAAATCTTCATGTGGAAACGAAAATCAAAATGGCTACCAATGTTTCTTTTTTCCATTTCATTGTTGTTATTATCGTTATTATTTATTGCATACAAATTTAGGATTTTTTTTTTATCTAAAATTAATAAAAAATGTAAAAAAATTATGAAATGGAATTAGCACTTGAGAAAGATGGAATTGGAACAATCTTCTGGGACAATTAGAGAACGACAGCATTAGAAAAAAAATGGAGTTGATTCAATTTGTAGCATCGTTTAAAAAGACAAAAGAAATGTTGTTAAAAACTAAATTGAAAACATGCTTTATTGTCAATGGCACATCTGTGAAGGAGCTCTTCAGGGTATTCTTTCCTGCCTTGGCGGAGTACAAAATCGATTTCAATATCTGGTGGGGAGTGATCCTTTTCTGTATCTGGTGGGGAGTGATCCTTTTCTGTATCTGGTGGGGAGTGATCTTTTTCTGTATCTGGTGGGGAGTGATCTTTTTCTGTATCTGGTGGGGAGTGATCTTTTTCTGTATCTGGTGGGGAGTGATCTTTTTCTGTATCTGGTGGGGAGTGATCTTTTTCTGTATCTGGTGGGGAGTGATCCTTTTCTGTATCTGGTGAGGAGTGATCCTTTTCTGTATCTGGTGGGGAGTGATCCTTTTCTGTATCTGGTGAGGAGTGATCCTTTTCTCTATCTGGTGGGGAGTGATCCTTTTCTGTATCTGGTGGGGAGTGATCCTTTTCTCTATCTGGTGGGGAGTGATCTTTTTCTCTTACTTGCACACCCCCTTTCTCACAGAAGAGACATTGCTAGTCTCTCTCTGCTCTATCGTTATTACCCTAATAGGTGCTCGACTGAGTTACAATTTTTGGTTCCTCCTTGTAAGACATTCACAACATGAACTCGGTTTGCTACCACATCGAAAAAAGACTTCCATTTCTCCTTCCATGTGTCTAGCATCAGGCAGAATTTTCACAGACAGAGCTTCTTTGCAAGGGCTTCCCGTCTGTGGAACACATTATCGCAGGACTGCTTCCCTGCTAATTACAACTTGGTTGTCTTAAACGCCAGTGTTAATAAATACTTGTCAAAAACTGCCCCATAAGTAATAATCAGTTTATACTATTGATCAATGTTAGAACTCCCATAGTGTTCCTCATCTTGTAGCTGACAATCTTTCCATCTCATTAACTCTTATCCTCGAGCAGCTCTTGGCCTTCATAAGTGGTCACTTAATAGTAAAAAAAAATTGAAGTTTTGTCTTTTCTATGTTTCTGTTTGAGATTTGGTCATTTTGAAATCGGTAACAACTTGACTGTAGTTTTCGCCGTGCAAACTTTTGAAATGCATCGCCATTTTTATATTTGTAATTTCTTTCCTTTTTTTACGAAAGGAGAAAACTCCTTATTTCCTGAGTCATGGATGGGCAACGTGTCGAGGCATGCTGCGGCAGAATAGATGCTGGTAACTGTACGAAAGATGAGGAGGCTGACGATGATTAAGTCGGGCAAGGCTGTGACAATTTCCAAATTCCTTCCACAAGTTTTAATGTGCTACATGTCCCCATCAATTAACGTTGTCACATTGGATGATGCGGCAATGGGAATAAAAAACGAAAAAAAAAGGGATGAAAGCTAAGGGGTGATACCAATTATTTCGCATCTTTCTGCTTCTTGGTGAGTGATTGAATATGTGTGAACAGAATTGGACAAAAGAGGGAAGCGAAGGGAGAGAGGTGATAGATTGAAATTGAAAGTAAGTTCCACGAAAGAGGAAATAAAGAAGAAGAGATAAGAAAGGAATATAAAGACATTAAAAGTTTGTGAAGAAGACAAAAGATTGAAAAAGATAAAATGAAAAAAAAAGGAGGAGGAAGTAGAGAAGAAGTAGATTATTATTTTTCGTTTTTTTAAAAATTATTATTTAATTTTTCTGTTGGAAAAAAAAATGTGTGAATGGAATTGGACAACGTGGAAGAGAGAAAAGGAGAAAAGAAGGGAAAGGTGGAAAAAAATTCCCTAAAAGAGGAGCTAAATAAAAAAGAAATTTAAAGAGTGTGAAGACTGAAAAAAAAAATAGACAAAAGAAAAATAAAGAAAAAAATGAAGAGGTGTGGAAGTACCTTTCATTTTTCGACTTTTTAAAAAGTTATCATACAGGAAAAATCAACTTAAACCAGCTTTTTTCTAATATCTTTAATTCCATGGAACATGTTCGACTGAGCTCCTATCTCTGGTTCCTCCTTGTAAGTGATTCACAGCAAGAACTTGTCTTTCTACCACATACTTCCTTTCGTCCTTTGTGTGCCTCAAACAGTATTTCCATGAACAGAGTTTCTTTTGAAAAACATTCAAATCTATGGCTCGCGTTACCATGATACTGTTTCTCTGCACACTACAACATAGAAATTAACTTTTTCCTACCACAGGAAGATATGGAGATAGAAAGGCCAATGCACCAGACGTAATTCATTCTGACCCCACGAAAATGCTTAAAAAGCCTCGTCGGCATTCCTCAAACGTGTTAAAGGAATCTAAGGAATTGTGCATAGTGAGGACTGATTTTAAAACATGCATTTATTTAATTATATATATTTATTTATTTATTTATTTATAATATAACAGAAGTGCAGATCAACATGGTACCTTAGGTTTCAAGCTGGGGAAATAGGGGCGAACCTAGGCGAAAAAATTGCTGGGTTTTCTTGAGTTTTACTTATAAACTGTCTACGGCTGTTGTTAGCCATCGTTATAATTAAAACTTAAGAAAACCCAGCAATTTTTTTTTTGCCTGGGTCCACCCACCTCCCCTGCTTGAAACCTAAGGTACCATGTTTATCTGAATTTCTGTAATATTATAAATAAATAAATATTAGGCTTTTATTATAAAATAATCGTTCACTCGATTGGTTTTCTTTCCACCAAACGAAACTAAGAATTATATATATATATATATATATATATATATATATATATATACAGGACCGGCGGCACAGTTATAAAAGTGTGGGGGGGAGGCTTTCCTAAAAAGTGTGGGGGGGGGGGCGTTTAAACACATGCATATATAACTTCATTATTGATGACCGTAAAGTGGGGGGGGGGCAAGTCAAAATGTGTGGGGGGGCTTGCGCCCCCTCTGCCCCCCCCGGTGCCGTTGTCCATGATATATATATATATATATATATATATATATATGCGCTAGGAATTTTAGCATGGACTCCTTCACCATTCTCAGTCATGCTCACTTATTATACCATCTCAAAATCTTGGAGACGATCCACGTTCGTCTTAAACGCCCCTCCCTTTGTAAACAAAGGGAATGTCTATTGGGACAAGATGTGATCAGTCTCTAAGATTCATCCTCCATTGTACATATAACATAAAGCTATTTTATATTCTGTACTCTCTCTTTTAACGCCCCTTTTTTAAAAATCTCTCTTTTTTTTTTTAAATCCCTCGATACAGCCTTTGTTAAGAGAGGGCGAAACCGGTTGGCTGGCGTTTTTTTTTTCTTGATTAACTTTTAATCATGAACTTTATCGTCTTCCCTTCATGCTTGCGATAATAACATTTTGTGTACTACCCCAAAAAATCATGAAATATATATATATATATATATATATATATATATATATACTGGCAAGGTTACCCGGCGTTTCCCGGGTTCGAATATAGGATAGCATCATACGCAACATTATATTAAGTAGAGTTAACTTTCACAGCAACCTTGACGTTGTCAGTCTGATATCTCAACCACTAAGTTATTCAGACGTATGTTAGTACTCTTTAAATAATGCTTATAAATAGAATAATTTCAATGTGGAAAAATTTAAGGTAGTATTCATAGTTGGTCTTCCTATTAAGGGACATAGATGCAGACAGCCCTCCGGTCAGAGATATTTGCTAGGCTACTGCATCACCCCTTTCTCTCCCGCTGTCTGTGAGAGGGTTAGAATTAAGAGAGGGTAGTCTAATTTACGTGTCTAGAATTATATAATTCTGAAAAAAACTACATACAACACATAGTTAAAGCAAAATAAATTGTTTTTGCCTATTAAAATAATTCCCGACGCTATTGATAATGTTTAACCATTCATTTATTTATTGTTTTATTATCGCTTATGTTTGAATTCATGTTTTGAAACATGACGTAAATGATAAACCTATGACATCACGCCAAAGCTATAATTCTTTTATTATCAGAATGTTTTAAGATCTATGTATGAGAAAGTTCAAATAGTAGTGGTAAAACGTCAGACTGAAGATCTCAAGGTTTTTGTTTCGATTTCCGGTCATGGCGTTATATATGTGTGTAATATTTTCGTTGGTTATTCATTATTTAGTATTAATGCACTATTTTCCATTTCTAAATGAAGTTAAGATAAACGTTTTCAAAAATTCTGACGGACGGACAGAAAGACAGACAGACAGACAGATCCACAGAGAAAGTGCCTACTGTATGATAAGTGTATCTAGATATACATAAAGAGAAAGGGTGTGAGAGAGAGAGGGGTTCAAATGGACAGAGAAGCGTTAGGTACTAAATATATCAAAATCTAACGTTTTTCACTTACATTTTATGATGTTTAATAAAAAAGGAAACACTTGGAACCCTCTTGGACAATGAAACTATCCGGATCACCGTCTCACAACGGCTGGGACTCCGTTTGTGCCACCCACACCGGTGTCGCTGTGGGCAGGTCGTTGACGAGTTTGCCCTGCATCCTCTCTCTTGTCGATTTAGTGCCGGCCGCCTGCCTCGCCACTCTGCCCTTAACGACGTAGTCAGGCGAGGTCTCGACTCGGCAGGTTTTGCATCAGTCCTTGAACCAGTCGGCCTGGACAGGGGCGACGGTCGCAGGCCTGACGGGATGACTGTGTGTTTGCTTTCCGAGCCGGAAAGCTGCTGATCTGGGACGCCACTTGTTCTGACTCCTTTTCACCAGCAAGGATTGCGGAATGCGTGGTGAATACCGGCACGGCGGCTCTGCTCGCCGAAACAAGGAAGCGCGGAAAATATAGCTCGCTCACTGACCGTTTCGTCTTCCAACCAATTTCAGTGGAAACGTCGGGTGTGCTTGGCCCTGAGACTGTTAAATTTTTTCAGGACATTGGACGGATGATTTCAACGTCTAGGCACGAGCCCCGTGAGTCAGCCTGGTTGTTCCAACGCATCTCCCTGGCTATCGTTCGTGGCAACGCTATGTCAGTAACGGCGGCGTCACTTCCGTTCTAATCATCATCTGTTGACTCTCTCTTTCTTTCTCTGACAATTGTATCATAATCAAGGATTTGTCTCACGTGATTCAAGATGCCTCATTCATTAAGGATATTCTTTGTTTTTATTATAAAAAAAGAAGAAATCCGAGATTCTCAGACTGAGTCACTTCCAACTGAGCAATTGGAATATTTGTTATCTTTTTAAATAACACTCACAATTATGTTTCTATTTCTCGTGCAAAATGTTGAAAAAGACCCTTAACTTCTGTAAAAGAGTCCGTAGAGTGTCAGAACTAATCCCATCATGTCTCTAGGAAAATTCTACACATGTATAAACTTTTATATTTTAGGAACACTCTCTAATCTGACTTGCTATAAACGGACATACACAGACATTCTCTTTTGTTATATAGATATATATAAAATTATACGGCACAATCACGTTGACACACCAGTTCCCGTTAGATCACCAAAGTTAAGCGACGTCGAGCCTGGCCAGTACTAAATGGGTGACCATTTGGGAATACCAGGTGTTGTATGTGCTCTCTGCTTATCTCGGCATTGTTTCCAGACGTCTTGAATTGCTTGCCATTGGAATCAGGAGAAGTGTTGTTAGGAATTGCGCAACCCTTGCTTCACAATTACACCGCGTAGCCAGCCCCTTACAGGGGTGTCCATAGTCTCTCTAGACTGAATGGAGGGCATGTCATATATAAAATTGAAAGCCTTTACAATGCAAATTTAAAATAAAATAACTTAGATGATAATGGTTATTAATATATACACGGTGAGTCAGAAGTAATCTCAAAGTCAAAATCTTTTTCGTTCAAATAATACTTATTGATATGTAAAAATGTCATCATTTGAATAAAAATGTTTTCGCTGCTCATTTAGTTCTGATAAATCCTCTCTTAAGAAAAAATATCTCTCTAACCCTTAACATCAGAGATATTTTCTTTTAAATTTGCATTGTAAAGGCTTTCAATAATATATTATAATTTATATGCTACACACTTTCTTATAGATATGTAATAATATGATACGGTGTCATCCAGCGACTGACCGTTGGCCTTGTTCGAAATATCTCGAAAAGTAAACAAATGTATGGGATCGAAAGTTCACACCTGCATTGAGGCTTGCAACAATTTTTTTATGTAACTTTTTAAAGTTTAGGTGTTTTTCGCATGACAGATTTTTCCGAAGCAAAAAATATTAGTAACAAGTTGATGCTCACACTGAAGATCTGAGGCTTGTAGCTTAATTTAATGGATACACAGTGTTAGCTAATGATATAATAAAGTTTATATCTAATGAATATAAAAATGTTTTTGCAAGTTTTGTATCCAACCATTTATTCCGCTCGCAGTCAGACACAGCATAATTAAAAAGCTTTGGATGAAGACATCGCGTTTTTTGGACCAAAGCATAGATGAAATGCGGACCAGCCAAGTTCCAGACTAACGGCACCAATACCAAAGTTTTGCGGATCTTTAGACACAGCATGGTCGCAGAACAACTAATCGGAATGCATGTGATCCTCGTGGCACATGACTAGGTTTAGTACCCAGAATTAAACACTAAGTGACTTTCCAGGCTACAATTGTATCACAACTTAGCCATTGAGATACTGAAATAGACCCGGTTACTGATACTTAAGTCTGACAATGGCTGGTAAGAATAGTTATTTAACACCTACCCACAATAGATGTATGTGACACAAGGTCGGAAAGTGGGATTTGAAAAGCCAGCGCCCGAGAAGGTGAGCACTCTGCCCATTAAAAATTGCCTGGACAGCCCCGTCGGCATTCTCCGGTAGGGGCGCCTCAAGCAGTAAGCGATAAACTTACTCCACCCCAAAGAAGGGAGGCAAAGCCTGGGAGGGTGGACCAGATACCACACAGTAATGTTTGCAAATTCAAACAATGGCTGGTAAGAATAATTTACATTCCATTAGAATCTTTTAAGTATTTTCAAAATATAGATTTAAACAAATTCTTTGTATTGCCAACATGCCCAACAAACATCATGGCATCGGATGTTAAGAATTTAAAAAAAAAATGTAGAATCATAATATTAATCTTTTTCCTTTGTCTTGTGACTTTTGTATCCGGATTCATGAACTTTTGTCTCTTGGATAAAATGTTGTTTTTTTTTGCATTAACCCTCTTAGCGCAGCTGTCACAAAATTGCGACAAGTCTACCACCTAAAATAGGGCCAGTGGGAGGAGGTAAGGAATGGGAGCTCGTGCTAAAGGAAGCGGTAGAGCAAGGAGACAAATTAACTAATATGTGCATGAGAAAATTGCAATTTATCATGAGCAGATGGTCAACCTCATTATAAATTCAAAATGGTCGCCATCACAATATGCAAAGTAGTTAAATTTTACAAATATCTTATTTGGGCATACAATGAAAGGTTAAGCTTACAGAGCCATTTTAAAAATAGGTGTACAAAAGTTATTCTGTGCTCACAGGGTTAAACATACATGACTCTAGTTGAAGTTAGTCTCTCAGGATTAAACAGAGCAGAAATGGAAAAGATTACGAAATACCAAGGTCTTATGTACGACATGAAAAGAAACTGGAATCTTAGAAAGATCTCCATCATCCCAGTAATTGTAGGAGCAACCGGACTAATGAAAAATAATTTTTAAAGCTACCTGGCGAATATACCCGAAGAACCGAGTGCAAAAGAGATACAAACAATTGCACTTAAAGGGACGGTTAGAATTTAAAAAATATCTATCGGCTGGAGTGTCTGAAATAGGCGTTGAGTGTCTGGCATCCGGTAGGATGCCCCATCTCCAGCATAAACAAAAAGATAAGAAAATAAAAATAAAAAAGGGAGAAACTCATATCTGGCGTTTGAACTACTTGAGTCTACAGTGACTATAATTTTAAATGGCTATAAATCATCATGCTGCAATCACCCTGTAGTCAAATGGATCGCTTTGAGAAACTTGATGGATTGGCTTCTATGTTTTGTACTATTTTAGCTTCAATTCTAAAGAATTTCATGAATGACAATTAAGATAGCCTGCTGTTTTATATCATACATTCCCCAAGATTATCAGTGTGATTTGATTGTTTTGTTTTATGGCATATCAACCTTTTTGGAGTTATTTAATTCTACATTCAGTCATTTTGTGTAATTTGTTTAATTTTCAAGTCTTTAATCTAATTCGTCAGTGGGACCATGAGAGTATTACTTCCTGGGTCGTAGCGAACCTGCAAGCAATGGTAAATAAGGAGTGATTCCACACTCCCCAAAGCTCCCAAATTAAGGCAACACCACCAGATGAACTTTTAGGTTATAACCAAGGCGGAACTGCAAACAGTTACCAACTCTGAAGAAGACTCTCACTGAATGTTCTTGACACTGTCTTGTTTTATACATTCTCTATCACTCTCGCTTCTGTCACTCTCTTTTTATTAACAGTCAAATTTAATAAAACTAACTATACAATTGACGATTTGAATAGACCATTATAAACAATAGGGAATATCACCACAAATATCAATACTATTTAACCCATAGTTGGAAAGCGAGTGAAAAGGTGAGGGATATAGTGAATAGAAAGACTGATGTTGAATTTTATATATATGATGGACTCTCCCGTCGATTCCGACGTATGAGTGCCCCACCAGGGGCTGCCCGCGCGTGAATTTGTAATTGCAAGGGTTGCGCAATCCCCAACAACCGCTCTCCTGAGTCGGCATGGCTTGATTCCAATGGCAAGTAGTAATACAAGACGACTGGAAACAATGTCGAGATAAGCAGAGAGCACATACAGCACCTGGTATTCCCAAATGGTCACCCATTTAGTACTGGCCAGGCTCGATGCCGCTTAACTTCGGTGATCTAACGGGAACCGGTGTGTCAACGTGATTGTGCCGTATGTATATATGTATGTATGTATGTATGTATATATATATATATATATATATATATTTTAAAGTAAACTGGCTTTGCTAACTCACTTTTTATTAATTCAAACAACCTAACCCTAGCTAAATTGGTGACCCAACGATTTTCTGATGTATTTATATAGATGCATATATTTTACTGTTAATTGTTACCTCTATGACACCAGCAGAGTTCTTTATATCAAATTTTATGCAATAGTTTTGCCACTTAAAGTGTCTGTTTTTAATATGAACAGTATTATTATTAACATTTCTATCTCCTTTTGGTACACCTCAAGGATACTTCATGCTAAATATGGTGTAATTCTGTCGAGTTGTTTTGGGGCTTATAAGTGACCAGCAGACTTATCTAGTATAGATTTGAAACCTATTAATACAAGCGTTAGTTATTGTATTGCACTTAATAACAATATATGTCACATGATTCATCATTTGTGAAAAATAACAACGAAGACGAGAACAGTAGTTCAAAGAATCAACTTTATAAAGTAAAAATATCAAATATTTGTCAGTTTTAAAGAAAATTAAAAGGCACTCCTGCTGTATATGTTTAGCAGCTGCCGATTTAGAAATCGAAATTGAAGAGTTCCATTTGTTTTCCTCCAAGTACCATTCACTCAGAATTCACCGGAAGCGGGTTACGTGCGTTAAACGAATTTCGGAAATGAACTTAAATGATATAAATCTAGGAGACATAGGGAATTTACTGAACAAAAAAATTCAGTTTTACCCCCCCCACCCAATCAAAACTTTTCAATTATAATAAAAAAAAAAATCATTGTTGACTTTTCAGAAATTTTTAATTCATATAATAAAAAAAAAGGTGTTAACTGTTATACTATACCCAAAAAGAAATCAGCGTTGCTTTTTTTTTTATGTTTTAATTTATACAATAAAAAAATAAAAAATCACTTCCGGTTGAATTATCTCCCCTTATTTTCAGAAAAAGGAAAGAAAATGTACTGCTAAACATATACAGCAATTAAAATATTAACTAAGATCAGATTTTGCAATTAAGGAATGGTTCGTATCCATGTTTGATGATGTTGATTGCTTTACATTCTGTCATTACGAGATCCGATCGATGCGAATGAAATAAATAAACTACAACAAACAGAGAAAATCCATTTGTCAGTAGTTCCCTGCACTTTAGATACTTTGTGATGATGACGTCAAAATGTTAGGCCAGGTGAAAGAAACGAAAACAAAACTCCTGAAGAAGCAATTAACACTTTCAAGTAGAGCTCAGACGTCAGCTAAAAGCAAACATTGTCTCCTACTGTAAGACGATCAAACCTAGAATTAAGAGATTTGAACTTTCTTTATTGTCCATAAGGAGAGGCACGTATGTGCACACACACACACACACATGGTTAATTAAAGGTTACGTTGGAAAGAAAGAGAAACTGTTTGTAATGAGATTTATGAGAAACCAAAGTTTCTTTTATAGATATTAATTGAGGATGATTGAAATGAAAACTTTAAAGTTTTAACACTTAATCTAAACTGAGGCATTTTCTAAGAAAATGTTTCTTTCAACTGCAGTTTTGTTTTCTTTTAAAACAACAGAAATATATCAATAAATATCAATTGATAAACGTTTGTTTATCTAAGGCTTTTTTCCCTATTGATATAACTTGGTCAGAAGTTATAATAACAAAATAACCAGTGTAAGGTCTTTAAAAGAGGATGGTTTACTACAACGTATATCTTGTACAAAACAATAGCAGTACCAGTAATCCAATAGAATTAACATAATACAGTCGAATGCACATACTACTTTTCGTAGTCATATATATATTCTACAGACTAGTTCACTTATACCGTCGAATACAGTTCACCATACATACTACTGTTCGTAGTGTATATATATATATATATATATATATGCATATATATATGCATATATATATGTATATATATATTATACTACAGACTAGTACACTTATCAGCGTTGAGGGGAGTCAGGTATTCCATCACAACACCTATATACTTTAAAAACACAAAATACATGCTAAAATATACCTTAGTTCTAGGATTGACTTATGTTTGAAAACAATACTGTTTTAATTGTTCTAATTAGCCGTAATTTATAATTAAAAAACAGTTATTTTATATTATTTATTTGTATTATTTATAAGTAGATAAGTGATGAGAATAAAAATTGGGTAAAATGCAATATTTATTAAATAATCTATAACTCCGGATATCTGAAATGGTTCAACCCATAGCTCGGAACTTAACCCTTAAATCATCAATTGTTCAAAACAAGAGTTATATATTAAACATCTAGTTTTCATACATTAAACCATGGCTTTTCAAAGATGTAATCTTATCGTCAGAAGAAAGTCGACAAGTCAGTCAGTAAAATAAAATTTACTATAATGTCATCATTTGAAAAAGTATAAAAATATAAAAAGATGTAAAATGATCACTAGACTATTCCTGAACTATTTTTCATTCCTTAAACCATGGCTTTTCAAAGATGATGTCTTATCACCAGAGGAAGTTCGAAAAATAAGTTAGATATAAAAGAATATAAAAGATATAAAAGCAAAGAAAATCACTGTAGAAAACAAATCCGAGGATTCAAGAATGGGGTAAGTTTCCAGGTTGAAGTGTTTCGGACATTCGGAGTTGTAGAAATTTCCAATTGAAGGAGATAGAGATATTCAGATCCTAGAGAAAAGGAGAGTGTCCCAAAAAAGATAGAAAAGTATCTGCGCTGACGGAATTGGTAAAAAATAATGAAGTAAAAAAGTGTATTAAAAGCCATAATTAAATTTCTTCCTGGGCTTTAAGAGAGAATCGTTGTGAATATTCAGACCGAGAAACGAATGAGGATGCGTTTAACTCAATCAAAATGTTCAACTAATTTAAACTATTTTAAACTATTTTTATAGTTTATATATTTAAGAGCCAAATAATTTTTTTAAAAGCTGGAAAGTTTTTATGTGACTTTCATTACGATTTGTTTTCTTTGAAAACAACAGATCTGGTGCTACCAGATCAGGCTGTCTGAAGATATAAGATTCCTGACACAAAATACACCAAACATTGATGTATTATAGTTTTTTCTCTTTTCAAAACTTAATCATATTCTGCAAAACCCAAAACAAAAAACAATTTCCCTCCCTCGCCCCTTCTTTCCCTCGCCCATTCCCTCCCTCGCCCCTTTCCTCCCTCGCCCATCCCCTCCCTCGCCCATTCCCTCTCTCCATACCTTCCCCCTTTCACTGAACCAAACAATATGAGCATATAAATAACTTGAAGCATAAAAACTTTCACCAAAATTACCAGATTCGGTATTAAATAACCCGTAAAACAAAACAACCAAAGCAAACATGATGAATAAATACTTGAACATATAAAGAACTTGAAGCATAAATCTTTTGCAAAAATCACCAGATTCGGCATTAAATAACCCGAAAAGGTTTAATATGCCGTAAAACAAAACAACCAAACCAAACCTAAAACAACAGAAATATATACATTGATAATTTTTATGCTTTACATAAAATTGCTAGTTGGGGCAGCGCGTATCAATGCCTGGAGCAACTCAAGGACAAGGGTTAACAGGATTGTTGGTTGAACGATGCTTTCGGCAACAAAAGGATTGAAAACGTGTGTGGAATCAGAGAGAATATGACTTAAGATGATTTGATTTTCCAAAAGAACAGCTTTACGAGTATTTGTTTACATTAGACTTGAAGACAACCATGTTGTAGTAGGCTATGAAGCAGCCTCGCAGTATCCTTTTCCACGGTGTGGTTGTTCTAGGAAAGGCAGTTTGTTCATGGCAGTTTCCTTTGGTTTTTGGTACAGAGAGAGAGAGAGAGAAAGAGAAAGAGAAAGAGAGAGAGAGAGAAAGAGAGAGAAAGAGGGAGAAAAGAAAGCTCTTTGCTGTGGCTGTAGCTAGACGAGTTCTTGCTGTGAATGTTTTACTGGGGGAGGGAACTTCGATTAGTTTCAACTCTGGTGATCCACCACTAGGAGAAAATACGTGTTGGATCTTTAATTGAGTGAAACGGCTCTCAGACATAAGCAGAGAAGAAATCCTAACAGGTAAAGCCCGCTAGGATTTGAAAGTCGTGCAGAATTTTAATGGTTGGGTGTTAAGTGTACGTCAATTTGATTTGAGTATTCCAGGATTGTAGCCAATCAAAACGCTGTACAAAGTCAAATCGTAGGTTCTAGTGAGCGACCCGTATTTTGTTAGTAAAATTGTAAGTGATAAAAGAGAGTATTGATTTACTCCTCTCCAGGAGTTAAGCACAAGGCCAGTTTTTATCTTACTCCCACAAGTAAGATGTGACCCAAGGTCGGGTCGGGAAAGTGGGGTTTAAAAATTGCCTGGGCAGCCCCGTCGGCATTACTCGGTAGGGGCGCCTCAGGCAGTAAGCAATAAACTTACTCCTCCCCAAAGAGGGGAGGCGAAGCCTGGGAGGGTGGACCTCCTAGAACTGCACAGGACAGACCCATAGACCGGCGTAAATCAAGCCCCGAAGGCCAAGACAATACCAGTCTATGGGGTGCAGTATCACTCCGAACAGATACTACACTTTGATCTTAGCCAAAAGGCCAAGTGATAAAAGAGAGTAGCAAGTAAGGAAATAATGAAATGATAGCGGTCTATTTACCATATAAAGAATATTTTTCAGTGTAAGCTGGTTGTGGTGAAAGTAGATTCCAGCGTTTGAGTTAAAATAACTCCGCTACTCTCTACGTAACACGATTTAAGGAACGAAACGAAATGGAAGCATATTTTTCGAAAACACGCATTAATCTTTGGCAGAAAGCGTGAGCATAAAAGAATGTTGAAAATCGCTTGTGTTTACAGACATATAATGATCGATGAAAAAGGGGGAAACCGACTTTACTTTATTATATAGATATATGTATATAGGTAACGAGAAAATGCTATCTTCATGGTTATTTCATTAATGTTTTCTATTAATATATAGTGTTGCTTCTTTTTGAACGTCTTCGTTCCCATTATTATATTATTGGTTGCTATCATCATCTACAGTTCCTACATCATCATCATTGTCAACATCGCCACAGAAGAGAGAAGTGTCGATAACGTCCATCCAGTTTGAAAGTCACGCCAATAAGAGACAGAATCTCATTTGCCAATTTTCCACTATGTCGAGGGGACATGTACTAAATCACGTGACTATGGCGCCATCCAGCAATGAAACCAATTATCTCCAAGGGGAATTACTCTGGTCCCAATACATCCATTCAATCTGTGTTTAGAGTTAAAAATGTGATTTTAAACGTAAGCATGAACCCTAACCCAACCGACAGACGAATGAACGGGAAGAGTCACTTATAGAGATGATTGGAGAAATGTTTTTACAATGAGTATTTTTTTTAGCTTCAACTTATTACAAAGATGCGGTAGAATAATGAAACGGAAAAATGTTACGAACCCCAGCATTTGGGTGGCGGATAGCTCCAAGTTCCATTTTCTTGACATTTAGTTGAAAAAGAAGGACCATCAAAAGTTGTGCGCACTTTACATCTGAAAGGAGAAATAAAATTTGAATATTAGTGTCGTTATTTAAGAAACGATGTAAAACAATTGAAGAGTTTGAACGCAAAACGCAATAAATCCAATTCGTTTAAATTGAGACCTTAAACAATAAAAACATGAATATATTAAATGTAGACTTCGAATGAAAGCTGATTTTAATTGAAATCAAATAGAAATTATTTTGGTATCATATTATGTAACACATAGTTTTGGGGTATTGTCGAGTGTTGAAATTCAACACTTTTTGTAGGGACAGTTTCGTGTTTTTTAAAATGGCGTTTATCGCGTTTTGCATTCGAACTCTTCATATATTACTTATGTGTTATACACATTTTCATCATTTGCACAATCTCTGCTCAATAAAACTGGAACTGAATATCAAACCAAAAAGGCCATTTTTGTTTGGAATGATTTTCTCATAATTCTATTGTGTCAAGACTTTATATTATCCTAGCTGTTCCTACCAGTCGTTGCCCGAAAGTTTTTGTTACTTTTATTTTTGACTTTTTCTTACTCTTGCTAAATATCCCTAAAATGAGTTTCAAACCTAACGCTTCCCATATTATGGGATTAGTAGCTGTTCCGACCCGACGTTGATTGGGTTACCTTTATTTTATTTATTTTTTTATTCTCGCAAATTATGTTACCGTGAATATTTGTTATGTTTTGTTTTACCTGTAGAAGACAGGATTGATTATTCCGCCAAAATCAAAAGTCATTCATGACAATAATTTGTGTGTGTGTGTGTGGAGGGATTGGGGGGGGGGTAAAAATGACTGTTTTCCTATGTTATGGAAATGAAAACTATAACACAAGTTAATTTGGGATCAGGAGAAGCACATCATGTGAGCAAGTATTTGTAAATTGTTTTATTTGTTTATATATATATATATATATATATATATATATATATATATATATATATATATAGTCTCAGAAGTTTTTCAACCATTAAAATTATATGAAAAAACAAAAAAAATTAACACTTTAGTCCCAAGTCGTTCGGTGGAAAATTACTTTTCTTGTAAGTCAATTTACTTTTTACAGTCACTATATTAGTTTGCTTCAAAGAATTTACGCTAGTCTTAACATTATTTAAGGAATCGTCAGTTGTTTACCATGAAAAACTGTTTCGGGAATTTATATATATATATATATATATACACATATATATGAGAAGAGTTTTAATGCAAAAAGCGATAAACGCCATTTCCAAAATGACGAAGCTATCACTACAAAAAGGTGT
The DNA here is from genome assembly GCA_963556195.1 of Sepiola atlantica. Lineage (NCBI taxonomy): Eukaryota > Metazoa > Mollusca > Cephalopoda > Sepiida > Sepiolidae > Sepiola > Sepiola atlantica. Next base: position 210,469,185 of record OY744520.1, on the reverse strand, counting down.
TGCATTTCAGCACTCGACCAAACCCCAAAATAATCTTTTAGACAATATGATGCTGGTATAAATTAATTTTGCTTTCAATTAAAAGTTGAAGTCTAGATTTAATATATTCACCCATTTATGATTTCTGTTTTAGTTTAAACAAATTGGATTTATCGCGTTTTGCATTGGAACTTTTCATATATAAGTGATGAGAATAAAAATTGTGTAGAACACAATATCTATTAAATCATCAATCGTTCAAAACAAGAAGATTCGACAAATAAGTTAATAAAATAAAATTTATCCTGTCAACATTTGATTTCATAGATATTGTATCACAAATTTTTATTCTCATCACTTATTTATATCATTGCTGTATATTGAACATTAACTCTTCATGATAAGTTATATTTTAAAGATATATTTTATATCTTTATTTTCCTTTTTTCTTACTATATATTTATACAATAAGTTGTATATTGTTTAAACATATGCTGGTATCAATTTAATTTAAAATAGAAGAAATGAAATAAAACAAGATCAAAGTGTAGTATCTGTTCCGATGGATACTGCACCCCATAGACTGGTATTGTCTTGGCCTTCGGGGCTTGATTTACGCCGGTCTATGGGTCTGTCCTGTGCAGTTCTAGGAGGTCCACACTCCCAGGCTTCGCCTCCCCTCTTTGAGGAGGAGTAAGTTTATTGCTTACTGCCTGAGGCACCCCTACCGGGGAATGCCGACGGGGCTGCCCAGGCAATTTTTTAAACCTCACTTTCCCAACCCGACCTTGGGTCACATCTTACTTGTGGGAGTAAGATAAAAACTGGCCTTGTGCCTAACTCCTGGAGAGGAGTAAATCAATACTACAATAATGTTGTGATCAAGTGTAGTACCTGTTTGATGATTATGTGAGAGTGAAATTTCAAAGTTTCCAGAGATTTCCTTAATGTTTTTCACCTTTTTTCTATACAAAGAAAAGTATATTTTTATCTAATATATAAAAAACGAAAGAATGTATAATTATAAGTATTTACTATCAGTAGTGTCATCTGATGCTGAAAGTAAAGATGGCGGCCATTTAAATCAAAATTCGCTGCTGATAACAAAGATGGCAACAGCCAGAAAAATATTCCGAGCAGGATAAAGTATTTTCTGAAAGTAATTAACACGAATTGCATTTTATTGTTTTGAAGAACATGCTGCAACAAACCACACAAATAAATTTCTATCTGGAATCAAATATTTACTTGTCAGATTCAAAGCTTCGAGATCTGACTGACTTTATATTATGTATTAGATTCTATGTGTTATGAAATGTTTATGGATAACATTTAATTTAACATAAATTTTGTTAAAGTATTTACATAATTATAAAAAATGGATTTCAAGTGAAACAAATAAAATTTCAGTTTTATGCTCAACAGTGGTTTTTATGAAGAAAAAATAAGGCTACGATCCAAATATAAACAAACGGTTGTGATTAATATCGAGTTGGAAACATTTTTAAAGTCTATTAGCAAAATGCATTAAGTGAATAATAATTTTCGTTTCTGAATTTTTTTTAAATATGTATTATCTTTATTGTTTTCATTAAATTTTAATGTACTTCAATTTTTTAACGAAACAAATATATAGAGAATGTAGAATTACATATTTTTTTAAATCTTCAATTTCAGATTTGATATAATCAATCAATATAGATTCAGGTTTAAGAAAAAAATTAAGATTTTAAAAAATTATGAGAAAAAAAAAAAGAAAACTATTTTTTCGTTCTTCTCTCAAAATTTCAAAACTCGCAAAATTTCAGTTTCTTAATTATTCTATTAAATGTTAAAAAAAATCCGAACTGACTTTAATAGCGGAAACTATGAATTAATTGTGAATTCTTCTTAAAATGTGTACCTTCACTGCAGACCTGAAATTATCACTTGAAATGGAAGACTTACATCAAATCTGTTGCCAAGGTCGCTGGAAAAAATGGTTGGATCATTCCATTGCTCCAGAAAGTATCTCACTCCTGACGCAATCCTCTACCTGTATAAGTGTCAAACACGTCCTAAGATGGAATACCGTTGCCACATCTGGGGAGGTGCCGCTCAGAGCAACTTTTCCTGCCTTGACAGAGTACAAAATCGATTTTAAAATCTGGTGGGGGGACGTCCTCTTCTCTACCTTATAGTCTCTTTCTCACAGAAGAGAGGTTGCTAGTCTTTCTCTGCTCTATCATTATTTTCATGGTAAGTCCTCGACTGACCTCAAATCTCTGCTCCCCTCCGTAAAACATTCACAACAAAAACTCGTCTAGCTACAACCACTGTAAATAATTTTCCTTTATTCCTCTCTGTCTAAAGCTAAACGAAACTTACATGATCAAAGTTTCTTTCCTAGAACTAAGCGTCTATGGAATACAATACCACAGGGCTGCTTCCCAGCTGATTACAACGTGATCGTTTTCAAGTCCAATGTTAACAAATTCCTGTTGAGCCGTCCTCTTAAATAATCAAATTCAGCACAGTTTCAACCATTGTTACTAATTCTCAAAGAGTTGTCTCACCCTGACAAACTCATTAACCCTTATTCTTGAATGATCTTTGAGCCTTGATATGCAGGACGTATTAGTTATAAAACGTTTATAAATTCGTTCTTACATAAGTTGCTATCGCCTTCCGCACCAAATAAGATCGTCGGATCACAAAAAACGTGATTCGGGATTATCCGATGTCACTGTGTGTCAAAAATTGAGACTTTACCTATTTTTAAATGAATCGTTCTAAAATCGAACACTATCAGCCTGTCAACTAAAAAATCTATTCTTTACAATAGTTTTTTTTTTAATTTTTAAAATTTCATTCGTTTAATTTATTAATTAAATTTTTTTTAAATAATGTAACTTTTTAAAACATTATTTAAGAATAAATAAATAATAATGACAACAACATAAAAAAATTAGTTTTCTTCTACCATAAAAAAATTTAACCCTGGCAAACATCTATTATTTTAGTAAATGTGAGTTAATTAACATTTGTTTCCCTACGACTTGTTTCTATATACTTTAATAACACAAAATACATGCATTAGTTATGGGATTGAGTTATGTTTGTAAAAAATTATGTTTAAATTGTTCTAATTGGCAGTAATTTATAATTAACTGAACAAGTTACTGATCTCTCTCTTTTAGCTATTTATGTATTTCTTTTGGCCCCTTTCAGTCGATATTGATTCAACAATTCGCTAATATTTCTTAATGTGCAGTAGGAAAATAATAGGTCGCTTCCATATTATCCCTAACCCAAACTTCCATATGATCCATAACCCTTACCCTAACTTCCATATTATTCATAACCCTGACCCTAACTTCCATATTATCTATAACTCTAACCCTAACTTCCATATTATCAATAAACCTAACTTCCATATTATCCCTAACCTTAACTTCCATATTATCCACAACCCTTACGCTAACATCCATATTATCCATAACCCTAACCTTAACTTCCATATTATCCATAACCCTGACCTTAACTTCCATATTATCCATAACCCTAACCTTAACTTTCATATTATCCATAACCCTAACTTCCATATTATCCATAACCTTAACCCAAACTTTCATATTATCCATAACCTAACTTCCATATTATCTCTAACCCTAACTTCCATATTATTCATAACCCTGCCTCTAAATTACATACAATCAATAATCCTAACCCTAACTTCCATTTTATCCATAACCTTAATCCTAACTTCCATTTTATCCATAACCTTAATCCTAACTTCCATTTTATCCATAACCTTAATCCTAACTTCCATATTATCCATAACCTTAATCCTAACTTCCATATTATCCATAACCTTAATCCTAACTTCCATATTATCCATAACCTTAATCCTAACTTTCATATTATCCATAACCCTAACAATCCTATCCATAAGGATAATATAGAATTAAAGGAACTTGGTATTTTTAGTTATACAAGAAGAATATATTTAAAAATGTGATTGAGTTATGTTTTTAAAAAATATATTTTTATTCTTCTTATTAACCGTAAGTTGCAATTAACTGAAGAAATCAACCATTTCCCACTTAGTTATCGATGCATTTTTCTCACCCTCTCTCTCTCTCTCTGTTGATGCAACCACTCTCCAATAGTTTTCATGGTGACTGTAGGCATTTAGAGAAAGCGTTACTCTCTCTTTTCAGCTAGCTTATATAGTGTGTTCATACACGCCACAAACACGTATGTGAATTAGATAGCAAAGTAATAGGTCGCTTTACTTTTATGTTATCTTTAAGGATAATATGGAAATAAAAACTTATTATTTTTTAGTTATGTAAGAAGAGTTTCTTAACAGATATGTCATAGTTTATCAATGTCCGATTAAAATCAAAGAAGAACAAATAGTCGTAGTGCTTGTGACCCAACGGGTCACGGATACATCTAGGTTCATTATTAATCGTAAATCATACAAATAGAGGAAGAAAGCAACTGTGGAATTTCCACGGGGTCCACTCGTAAATTCTAATTATTTAAATCTAATTATCGACGAATCAGTAGTCATCGCCTGATTCGGCGCATCCAAAACGAAAGAGATGATGAAAGACTCAGAATTAAACAAAAGCCCAAACAATGGACAATTATAACCAACAAAAGGAATACTTGAGTATGTGTCCAAACTCTTAGAATTAAAAGTTTTATGGTTAGAAAACAAAAATGGAATTTAATAAAATTCTTCATTGGCAATTAAAACCTGGCTACCAATAGAATGGTTTTACAAATTCTTAGCTCCTCCACAAAGAAACTGTATAATTAATATCAGAGTATAAAAAAAGAAACTAGCAGATATGCTCACACGTTTTTATTAAGTACCTGTGGTATCTCTTGTTGGATGTTATTTAGAGAGAGAGAGAGAAAGAGAGAGAGAAAGAAAGAGAGAGAGAGAGAGAGAGAATCTCTGATTAATAATAAATAACTTATGGCAGGTCATATATTATGACACAAACCTAAAAAATCAGAGTAAAACTGAAAATCTCATTTAAAATTGAATAAAAATAAAAATTGCACATGTGGAAATATCAGATTTGGTAGAATTAAAAGAAAAATGTCAATAAAAAAAATATTAATGATAAAAAAAATATTAATAATATAAAAAAAATATTAATAACCACTGTCATTGCATCGTGTGATTATTTCAAACTTAATTTAACAAGTAACCTTGGCTCTAGTTACATGTCAAATTCACAATGGCCAGCATGAATTTTAGAAAAGATGTCTTTTCTGTTCTGTCATAAAATTCATAATTCATTTTGAGTTGATGCACAATGAAAATTATTACCGCAGGAAAACATCAAAATTACAATAATTTTCTGCAGCGTCGGAATTGCGAACAGTCAGGCTTCAAGATTAGTCCACAAAAGAGCAACTGCCCGAGTGGTAAATTGCTTAAAAAATTGATCTCAAGGTGTTTTTGCCTTTGTGATTTCTTTTGTTACTTTTTCATAGAATGCCCGTGGTTTATTTGAGTGATTTACTCCTCATTTTTGTAGCATAGTCGGAACGAATCGTCTTCACATAAACAACTGGCTCACGCACGTGACGTCAATAGCCTTTGTCTCTTCCTCTGTCATGTCACTTCTCAGTATTAGTAGCAGCAACTGTAGTGTTGTTTTTTCTCTTTCTTTGTAGCAGGAGTTATAATAGTTGTTGACAAAATAACAACAACACACATCTTTGCTTTGGGATTTAATAATCTTTTTAGTATATTTTTTCTTTATGCTATTACTGTATACTGTAGTCTTTATCCAGTCATTACCCCAGAAGGGAAGGGAATGGAAAAAGGTCTCCAAAAACACGTCTGCTCTGTTCTGCAGACAAAACTCAAGAGGCTCACTACTCCTGTTTGCTTTTGCCACGTACTTGCTTTCTTACATCACTTACAGAGAAACCATATCATTGCTATTATATTGAATTTAGTCCCTGTAGAAATTCCATGGGGTGAAGATATCATATGCATAAGTGGCAAACATTCTTTCGAAAGGTCATACGAACTAATCTTCTTTTTCTTTTACTCTTATTCACTCCAAACAAGTAAATCAGCATGAGTAGGTATTATTTACATTATGTTTTCTAGCTTTTCAAGCGCAATACTCATCATCATCATCATATTCTGTTTAACGTCCATTTTACATGTTGGCATGCATTGGACGGCAAAACCGGGTTAGTTAGATCCTTTTTCCTTTCAAGTTCATCCTTATCACTTCCTCTCATCTGTTCTTTGACCTTCTCCTGTGAACTGGACCTGCTACCTTAACTGTTTTACATCTACTGGCCCAAGAACTACAAGCCATTCTTTCAACATGGCCATACCATCAAAGTCTCCTGTTCTGCACACATCTCCTTATACTGTCCAGATTTAAACGTCATCTAAGGTCATCAGAACTAAGCCTGTCTTTAAGACTCACATTACACCTCCATTGTATTATTCTCATATGATTTGTCTCCATACAACGCATGTCCTCAACTCTCACTGGCTAGGTTGCACATCCATATATCATCACACTGCATGCACATGCGTAATAGGCTCTTCCGTTGGTTAACAGTTGTAACGTTCTGCTGGTTAATAATGAACTTACTCCATCTACTCCTAACTCTTGCAATCAGACCTGCTCCACTCTGTGCTCCAATGGTATCACCAAGGTAACAAAAGTTCTTGATAGCTTCGCCATAAACTTCCAATGGTTTATTTTTGTGTTATGCTTCATCAATTGTTGTTCTTACATTATGCATACATATACATTAATTTGAGATGTATGGTAGAGATCACAAAGGCTAGCAGTGATGAGCGGATGTGAAACCCAGCCTAATCACTGAAGTCAAGGAGACAACATCTGAGGAAGAAACTAGACTACACCTATGGACGAGAAAGCTAGAAAATGCACAACCAAGGTTGGTCAATATAGTCGATCATATTATTTAATGCATAGCTGATGGGAGAATAAATAGATTCATACCTTTCCCTATGGTATTAGTGAACGTGATGCAGTAGAGAGAACAAGAACCCGGAACGTCAAAGTCACAGTTTGCACCTCTAAACACGACACGCAACTTTCATCTTAAAAAGTTGATCTACCGTAAAGCAAACAAAATTAAAGCAAACATAACATTTACACCGGTTATGGTTTTTAGTTTACGATCAGCCTATAATAGCAGTAAACTGTAAGCAACAAAATATACCCGTCTTCTCGACAGATTTGTGTTCCAGCCAATAGCTGTGGAGACGAGTGGAGCGATAGGCCCACCACGCGTGACTTCCTAAACAGCCTTGGTCTGTTAATCACACGCCACACCGAAGATCATCGTGAATTCACTTGGCTTTACGAGCGCCTCTCTATCATCACTCGTCGTGGACACATCTTGAACCTGCTCTCGGCCTGCCAAGCCAGCAGGACATCTAATGAAATTTCCTGATACTTGCATATTGGTTTCGTAATATTGACATGGGAATCACAACTTCTGAACCATCCCTTCTAGCTGAGAAGCACCGTGGGTCGAGTGGAAGACACTCAACCATCTAAGAACAGGAATGGGGCGATCAAAAGCTGTTATGGCCAGATGGGCTCCAAAAGCGATCCAAATATCTGCAGAGATGGCGAGTAGAACCATACGATGCAGCACTGTAATGCCTGCCCTCTACTACATTAACCCTAACCCTACCCAACCAGTGCAGTTTAAAAGGTCTCACAGAGTTCAATAATAATGCAAATGACTGTTTAAAGAAATGTAGAAACTGTCATATAACAATATGCTTCGAAGTCACGAAACGGAGAATTTTAAAATGGATGCTACTTTATTCATCAAGCGTCATCAGTTCAGCTGATTATGTTTCTTGCAATCAAATTTAATATCAGCGTGAATAAATAATACACTTAAAGAAAGTCGGAGGGCACATCTGTTGATATGTTGTAGAAATATAAATATTGATGTTGATGTGTACATTAGTTTGAAGAAATAACATTTTTTATTGTTTATTTAACGACAGGTGTATTTCCGTCCGTTGTGACCTTTGCAGGTGTCTCTGCACCAACTATCACTGTATATTTAGTTTTTGTTCAGGTGTTATGTCTGGTATCCCAAACCCGATATTCAAGAATATATAATCTAAGTGTCTTCCAGCACCAGATCATCAAAATTTATAGACCTGTTCCGATTATGTTAAGTGTTAGTTCCATACCCCCACTTTTTCAATGGATGTTGGTAACCTCCACGTGGTCCCTCCTGAGAGTACATGATTCTAAAAATAATCAGATGAAACAAATGCCAACAAAACAGTCGAACATATCAACATACTCATTCATCTGAATTATGTTAGTTTTTTTTAATATCACCTGCGGCCATGTATTTAGTTAATTGAAAATCTCATATGGTGACTATGGCTAAAGTCACCTAAAGATAGTGATGAAGATAATTGTCGGAAAACAGAAATATTTTTTAAGCAATCATTTCGGAGACAAAAAAGCTTTTGTTTTGTTGGTATTTCTACTATTTTCATTTTTCGGACTGAATTCCTCAATCGGGTTTATAAAAAGTGCTCAATATCAAATAGAGCTTTTATATATGATTCTTTTTATTTACACAGACATGTACAAAATCTGCGATACTGGCATGTCGATGTTATCGATCAACAGTTGTTATAAACTGAGATCTCATCAGGAAGACTTAAAATCCTTAGATCATAATTGGAAAAATTAAGATCGAATTTTAACTCTGCCTGATGCGATCTCAGTTTATAACAGATGTTGATCGATAACATCGACATGCCAGTGTCGCAGATTTTGTATATGTCTGTGTAAATCAAAATAATCTATATATATATATATATATATATATATATATATATATATATATGTATATATATATATTTATGTACAGGACAATCTCCTAAACTAATGAACGGATAATTATGAATTTTGGAATATATATTCTAGGGAACACGTTTTTTAATGTGCAGTCTTACTACTTATCACTATATATCACTACATATCACTGTTTATATTATAGGCCGCAACCCTCATGGACCAGGGTGTGACTAATGGACTGGGTGTGTGAGCTTATTGGCATCAAACAAGTACCCACCTTGCCAATCCACTCTATAATCAAAACAAACATGTCATTACAAAAAAATAAAAGCAAACTTAAACCAGACACCCAACAAAAAACACTTTCGCCTCCGCCCTTGAGGCTCACATTCACAAATATCCGGGGACTTAGAACCAACATCAACGACGTAGAAACCTTTCTCCTGACAAACTCCCCGGATATCCTAGCTCTTAGTGAAACTAACCTTAAATCCTCAATCTCCTCATACCACTTTGACATGACTGACTACCTCCCACTCTACCGTAAAGACTCTGAGAAACATATGCACGGGCTAGGAGTTTATGTTAGGAACACCCTCCCCTGACTAGAGAACATAGGTTAGAATCAGATGACCATGACTACATGTGCTTTAGATTGACTTTACATCACAGCATCAGTTACTTATATTTCTTATACCGCTCCCCGTCAACCCAGGACTGTACTCTGCTAAACTCTGTCTCTGTAAGCATAGACAGAGCACTCTTAATTGACTCGAATGCCCAGATACATGTATTTGGGGATTTTAATGCCCACCACCACAACTGGTTGGGATTCTCCAGCCTTACTGACGTAGCCGGCAACTCTACGTATAATTTCTCCTTAGCTCATTCCCTCTCTCAGACTGTCGATTTTCCGACCCACATCCCCGATCGAGTAGACCAGCAAGCCTCACTTCTAGACCTTTTCTTGACCTCAATGCCCGAGGCTTGTGTGACGAAAGCTCATAGCCCACTCGGGAATGCTGATCACATTGTGCTAATGATACATATCACCCTAAAAAGTCCTCCAAAAGCTGATGAACCGTTGCTCAAAACAACAAGATACTACGAGCAGGCTGATTTTGAGTCAATCAGAGATCACATCAGTGACGCCCCATGGAGGGAAACCTTCTCACTCCCGGCCGACCAGTGTGCAAACGAATTAACTCAATTCCCCTCAATGGTTCACCTCGGAATGTGCAGCTGCCATTTCTGAGAGGCACAAGCATTCCGTAAATTCGGCCACCATAAGTCAGCTACTAATAGACATGAATTTATAGAGCCAAAAGATAATTGCAAGGCCGTGATAGGTGAAGCGAAGAAAAGGTATAATGAGTTAACAAAAAAACGCATCCAGTCACAGAAACTAGGTACTTGTGATTTCTGGAAAATCTACAATAGTGTAGTGAATAATGGTCAATCAACGATTCCCCCACTATCAAACCACACTGATCTCGTTTGCACGGCCACTGATAAGGCTGAACTACTTGCCCAGCACTTCGCTTCTAACTCTACTTTGGACGCAGATAACCACACCCTCCCCAAATTCCCTTTGCGGACCGAAGCCACACTTGATAACCTGGTCATCACCCCATCCCAGGTCAGAGACATCATAAAAAACCTTGACACCTCCAAAGTTTGTGGGCCTGATCTTATACCTGTAATAGTAATAAAGAAATGCTCTGCTGAACTGGCCCCTGTCCTCTTCAAACTCTACAATAAATGTCTAGCTGAATCTTGCTTCCCCGATAGCTGGAAAATTGCCTCTGTGGTACCAGTCTACAAGAGTTCTGGGAATAGAACCGATCCTCACAACTATCGCCCAATCAGTCTGCTGCCAGTCTTTGCTAAAATCTTTGAATCCTTAATCAATCTAGCGATAGTACGGCACTTAGTTAATGCTAAACTACTTTCTGACCGCCAGTATGGATTTAGACAAGCACGATCTACTGCGGACATCCTAACGGTCATCTCTAAACGCATGTATCATTCACTTGACAAGGCAGGAGAAGCTAGGGCAGTAGCGCTTGATATATCCATGGCCTTTGACAAGGTATGGCATAAAGGGATTCTCCTGAAAATATGCTCATACGGTATTACTGGCCAATTACTTGATATAATTAGATCCTTCCTAGACAAAAGAAAAATCCAGGTTGTCCTCGATGGCCATTCATCTAAGCAACATGACGTAAATGCTGGTGTGCATCAGGGATCTATCCTTGGACCCTTGTTGTTCCTGATCTATATAAACGATCTCCTTGATGACATAGAGTCTGAAATTGGTTTATTTGCTGACGACACCACGCTTTACTCTCGTCATGTTGGCAAAACAGACGCGATCATATCCGAGGCAATGGCTGAATCTTTAGAAAATGACCTCCAGGCTGTAGTGGATTGGGGTCATAAATGGTTGGTGACTTTTAATGCCGCTAAAACAAAGCTCCTTTCCTTCAATAACTACAAGGAACTTTTTCAACCACCGATTGTCATGGCAAATAACACCCTACCTGAGAGTTCATCATTCAAACATTTTTTTTATTACTTTTATTCATCCAAAAGAAGGCATATTGCCACTGAGACATAAGGGACTACTGTGATTAGGGCCATATTTAGACGAGGCATGATAAGTGGGGAGTTGTGCAGAAAGATGTTTGTTCACATTACATTAAAATTTCTGCATGTTGGTACAGTCGAGAGAGCAGGGAGGTAATTCAAAAGGCAAGCGGACCAAGGAAAGACTATTAGAGTAGAAAGTTTTACAGCATCTGAGGACATCTACAGTAAAGGGGTGGGATTTTGCTGCTCGTAGCAGGTTTATTTACGTTGAGGAGGGACAAGTGCACTAAGCTTATCAGACCACATTCCGTGAAAGTATTTGCAAAATAGGCACAGGGATGCGACATTGCGCCGATGGGATAGCGATTGAAGCTTCGTAGACAGTGCATGGCCTATTGGATTAGAGACTATTTGTTGTAGCATGTATAACACGGATAGAGACTAGTGTTTGATACACCGTCTCAAATGTGACAATAATATTCCATGCAATGGCGAAGGTATCTTTATAGAGATATACGATATTGGCATGTGTGAGAACGTTTCTATCCCGGTAGCACACCATGTTTGCAGCAGACTTGGCTGTATCTTTTATGTATTTATTCCAATTCATGTTGCCTGTAAATGTTAGGTGTCACAGTTTGAACGTTGGACTATCGCAAAGGGTACTATCAGCCGAGGCAATCGGTGGTTGGAAAGGTTTCTTATAATTGTTAAAAGAAATTAACTTAGATAGCATTAAATGTTACCATCCATTTCTCTACAGATTGGAGGCAATTTTCTAAGGATTCAGTCATTACCTCGGATGTGTCTGTTTGATTTGCTTGCATATCGAGGATAGAGAACGGTGTCATCATCAAATATATCCATCTGAGACATGATTGCTTCAGCGAGGTCGTTTATGAAAATCAGTGATAATAATGGTCCAAGTATCAACCACTGATGCACACCAACATTGATGTGATGTTGTTCAGATGTACAGAAGACCTTTATGCAAGACCTTGTCGAAGGCCTTAGATATATCAAGCGCTACCGCCCTAGCTTCACCTGCCTTATCTAGTGTGTTGTATATGCGTTCAGAGATGAGCGTAAGAATATCTGCAGTAGAAATGGATTGCCTAAATCTATACCATTAGTCAGAAAGAAGTTTAGCACTCTCGGGTTGGTGGGCTATTGCTAGATTGATTTATGATTAAAATACTTTTTTTAGCGAAGAGCAGGAAGAGATTTATGAGGTGGTAATTTTGCAGGTGAGTTCTTTCACCAGAGTTCTTTAAAACTGGTTACCACAGAGACGATTTTTCAGCTATCAGAGAAGCAAGATTCGGCAAGGCATTTGTTATAAAATTTAGAGAGGGCTATAATATGAACACAACCTCCTGTTTCGAAATTCAAATATTTCAGATTTACATATAATTTGATCTATAGTCATGAGACACCAATTAAGCAAGATTTACTGAATTTCAATTTCTTCTTAAGACCCCTTAAGCTTAAGCCTTAAATTTTAGACATTTTCTAGAATCAAAATTATGTAATGGATTTTGATCAAAATTGGAATAAGGATTCTAGACATAAGGTTTAGTATCATTATATTTTTGATTTTAACCTTCGTAAGGGGACATAAATATGGTGCACAACTGGTCTGTACGGCTATTCTTCTAATATATGTTTATTCAAAATGTTATTATAAAGATTTATAATATATTTTCAAGGATATCCTAAGGGGTAGTATCCGTGGATAACAAAGAAGGTCCTAATACGATAGTGGAAGCTCCATATTGTAGATAGAGCATTAATAAAGTTGAGGAATTTATCAAGAATATATATAAAACGGAGAAATAAAATGAACTGATTTCTTTATTTTCTCCAGTTTGTTCAACTGAAAGAGCCAATAATCCCTTAAATCTGGACTTTCCGAAAATAATATTTTTCTCATCAAAGCGAAAACATCTTGTTCATTCTTTAATAATATCTTTGTTTGTATCTTTGAATAATATCTTTGTTTCTCTTTTATATATATATATATATATATATATATATATATATATATATATATTCTTTATATATTCCCTAACTTATATATATATATATATATATATATATTCAAAGCTCTCATTAGATTGAGCACTGTAAGTAAGTTAACAAGAAGCCGTTATTTATAGCTTGATGCAATACTCTAAGCCCCGCCTATTGAGTTATCTTGACGACTTACTAATATGGCCACTGAATTTGCCATTTAGACGTTAATTCACTCTTCCATTTCTACGGCAATGCCTGGAGAACACATCGATATGCGCTCTGACTACTGAGTCAAATATGACTTTCTTATTGGGGTTGGAATCGTCTGACATGCAGGGATTGTCTCCTCCTATACTGATGATTGCAGGTTTGGCATGAAATACATGTGTATATGGGTTAATTTGAAAAAATATTATTTATAAATAATTATATATGTTCATGTTTATTTATATATATATATATATATATATATATATATATATAAATAAAGTCAGGTTCATTTTATATTTCAGTAACCATGTTTTTATTTTTATTTATTTTTTATTTTTTTTCACATTTCCAAAAAACATAGAATTTCTGTGAGATGTATTTTTTTACGGTCCGTTTCATTTGCCGTGAGCCAAACAACATTTTTATGTCAATATCGTCTCTGCAACACTACAAAATCATCAGAAAAATTCACAAAGAGTAAAAAGTTTTTGCTTAATCTTTTAAAGAGACTGCAAAATAAAAAGGCACTGACAGTATATGCTAATACATATATTGCCATAAATAATTATATATATATATATATATATATATATATATATATATATATATATATATATATATATATAGTGCTGCAGGGTATGCTCTGTCACATAGTCGAGAAATCCAATGTATTATTTTGTATTAGGTTTTTCTTTTGTAATAATACCATGGAGTTTACATTTATGCCGGATATTGATAAACAGCAAAGACAACGTTTTAATTAATTTGATTTTATTGATATAAAAAAAAAACTGTAACAAGATAATACACAAGTTTTCCGGGGTAAATTTTTACAAGTGTTTGGATTAAATAATAATTACCATCGTTGCTTTTTGGGAATTGGTGACAAAATCTAACATTAAAATAATGGGGTGTTTGAATGTTAAAACTAACAGAGTAAAAACTGCTGTTAACTTTCACATTTAATTTTTGATTTTATTAAGGCCAAAAGGCACTCAAGGATAAAAGGTTGATGTGATAGATAAATTGTCAGTTAAATGATGAAGAATATTATGAGAGTTTTGAAAATAATGAATGGCTTGATGAAAATTGGATTACTGATGACGTCGGTTTATGACAAGTAGTTGTTGACATTGGATTTGAAGACGACTATGTTGTAGTCAGCAGGGAAGAAGTTTAAAATAACAAATTTATATATTAGATGTTTTGCTTTTGTTCTCTAATGTGTAAAGCCCATTTTCGTTACAAGAGTAACTCTGCTACTGCTACTCTCATATATTTTTCTTGGCCTTTTGGTCAAGATCAAAGTGTAGTATCTGTTCCTATGGATACTGCACCCCATAGACTGGTATTGTCTTGGTCTTCGGGGCTTGATTTACGCCGATCTATGGATTTATGCCGGTCTATTGGGGGTTGTCGGTCCTGTGCAGTTCTAGGAGGTGCACCCTCCCAGGCTTCGCCTCCCCTCTTTGGGGAGGAGTAAGTTTATTGCTTACTGCCTGAGGCGCCCCTACCGGGGAATGCAGACGGGGCTGCCCAGGCAATTTTTAAACCCCACTTTCCCGACCCGACCTTGGGTCACATCTTACTTGTGGGAGTAAGATAAAAACTGGCCTTGTGCCTAACTCCTGGAGAGGAGTAAATCAATACTCTCATATATTTTATTTATTTATTGTTTTTCTAAACTATGTATTCCTATTGTCAGTGAAATCTTTTACATTTTTGTAATAAATACTTGTGAAGAATTAGAATATTTGATATTCTATTTTAAGTTTAGCAACGCGTGGGTAGAGAAATTGAATTAATTCTCGACGCACTTGGTGTTGCTGAGATTCACCGTGTCAAAAAAGTAAAAAGACAGTTAACCCTTAAATGCTTTTTGTTTCAAATATGACACATTTCAACAAAATGTCTATTTGATATAATATTCAACAAAAATGTGTCTAACTGCAACTTGTTTCACATCTGCAAGGAACCTGTTGACACGTGTGAGTAGGTATTAGTATGATGTTGCATCAGAACACCCGATAAATAGGTAATCAGTATCTTCGATGTCATGGGCGAGTGTCATCGGTGGCTAATCTGCCAAATTCAAGAGCCTTAACTTTTAAATCTGGTTATTATAATGGTAAGAAAAAATTATTTTATGATTCTCTAGTGTATTATGATTATTTAGATGCATATATTGTAGTGTTTTGTTATACATGTAAAATTTGTTGCACATTTGCAACATTATTTGTTTTTGTTCAATAATTTTTTTTTTCAAAAATCATTTATACTACTTTATATTATGCCTATAAAACGTTTTACACGTGATAAAACAATTTCAAACCAGTATGAAAAATAAAGGGTTTAAGAGTTAAAAGGTGTGGAGAACAAAAACATTTCATTTTTTTATAGTTTGTCTACGACAGTAAATGAAATATGTTAGAGATCAGATTAAACATACAGAATAGATTGTTCCAATACAACAGAAAAATGCATAAGCTATTCCTTTCAAAATGTAACAAGGAAATGAAAGCATTAAGCCAAGATTTATCACAAAGTTAAAGATATGTTATTCATACAACCTTTACTTGGGCTTATTAGCCACGTGGTAAAGAGACACCCATGACAGGTGGTTTCTCTGGTCTAAAGCACAGGTTCGAATGTTAGACGACTTTGATTACTCTCTCATGGTGTATTTCTATTAGTGGACGTCAATAAAACCCGTCGTCTTCGTCGAGCATCCAGAGAGCAAATAAAAATGAAATCGGGTCTTAATTCTCAACCACGTGGTTGTGCAAATGTTCTTAACAAAATTTGCAAGTCTAAACTCTTTTTCCCCCAAGAGGGAATAACTATGGCATAGAAACCAGTTTCTCCCCCAAAAGAGATAACTCTCATAGCAATACGTGTAACCACAAAATTAAATTCTGCTTTAATTGTTTTAATTAGCCGTAATTTGTAATTAACTGAACAACCCTCCTCTCTCTCTCTCTCACTTAGCTTTCTATGTATTTCTCTCGACCCCCTTAATATGTTGATTCAACCACTCTTTAATCTTGCTTAATATCTTTGTGAACATTTAGATTAAGAGTAACTTTCTTTTTAGTGTTGATTTACATACCTGTCTATACACACCATAAACATGTATGTAAATTAGATGGCAAAATAATGTCTCTTTACTTCTATATAAGGATAATAAAGAATAACAATACTTCTATAATAATAATAATAATAATAATAATAATAATAATAATAAAAATTTAAAAAAAATTTAAAAAAAAAAAAAAAAAAAAAAAAAAACGAAGCAAATGCACAGAACTTGCCAGAGAACTAAAAGGGATATAGAACATGAAGAAAGTCAATATAATGCCAATAATCGTAGGAGCACTAGGAAGAGTCCTGGAAAAATGGTGAGGAGAAATTCAAATCAAAGAGAAAACTGAGACTATACGACTGATGGCAATGATGAAAACAGTTAAAATCTTAAGGAAAATCCACAAATGCAGAAACCAACCCACATAAACCACAAACACTGACCAGCCATATTGAAGGCACAAAAGAAATGTGATGGAACCAGCGTCGGCTGATACTACACAAATAATTGTAACGGTCAAGGAGGATGGAGAGTACTAAGCAGACCTCCACTGAAAAGGTGCGGAGAGTACTGGGATCTTGGGGAGGCTTATTGTCACGCAAATCTCAGAGGACCAATGGTCGTTGCCAAAGAGAAATCAATGGTAAACGGCTGTTGCTATAACGCAAAGTCATTCACAGTGGTTAACGAAGTAGATGGAGAATACTAGAAATCTAGGTAAACTTCTTGTCACTCAAGCATTAGGGAACACCACCGGTTACTGTCAGTAAGCAATCACTGATGACGACCTGTTTGGGAACTCCTAGTGAGTTTCAATAATAATGTTATATAGAAGTAAAGATATTTATTATTTTATAATAGATATGTCACAGGTTATGAATAAAATCAAAGTAGAATAAATAGCGGTCGTTGCTGTGACCCAACGGGTCACGGGTACGTCTAGTAGATTTGTATGTGTCCCTATTTACTTGCATCCCCATGAAGGCAGATTTAGACATAAGTTCGGTTTTTAATGTGGGGGAAATCCACCTCCTTAACTTGTCTCAGTCCAGAAGGATTTCTCCTTCACTGACTGAAGATAGAACAGATATTACATTTTGTTCCTAGCTTGAAGGCCGGTGTGTTCTGGAATGATATGAAGGTTTGATGAGTTTTACATCGTTTTTTAATTTTTAATTTTAATATAGTTCACCGAAACAAGGCAGGCCGCCACTGTAGACATAAGGGGCTACTGAGAAAAAAGAAAAGGGGAGAAGGTGTGTGGGGGGGGGGGGGCAACCTAAATTGGGATCTGCGCAGAGAGATGTCTGTTTACATTAGTTTTAAATTTCTGCATGTCAGTACTGTCGGGGAAACAGGGGCAGGGAGGGAGTTCCAGAGGCCAGCAGCACGAGGAAAGAAGCTATTTGAGTAGAAGGCTCTCCGTCATCTAGGGACCATGTCGGATTTTGTGTTATTCTGTCAAGTAGTTTTGATGCCTATAAGTGATCAACACATACACACACAATGCTCAATTATATTTAGTTTCATGTCTGTGTTCAGCAATTACATGAAGGTTCGATGCGTTTTTCCATGACATTCAAGCTAAATATTGATAAATCATTTAAAACTTATGTCAAGCATGCAATTGACATCAAAGACAGCGGGTTGTTCTCTACAAAAATGTGCTTGACAGAAGAAATGAAACATTCGACTGGATAATACGGTCGGATAATAAAATCAAAAACATACGTATTGTCCTTTAAAGAAAATTCAAATTGCGAACGGAGGGGGAAAAAAACTCAGTTGTTAAAAAAATAAAAAGAAACATTTTTTGAAAGCAGACAAAGAAGTTGTCAAAGATGATAAAATCAAAAGAATTTGATACGAAATCGATGAAATAAATTTTGTTTTATTTCAGCCAGACCGAAATACTATTAAAATATTCTGCTGCTTTTTCTAAAAGAAATAACATGACAAATTATGCAGAGTTTTAGTATTATATAGATAATGTTTTTGATGTGACTAGCTGTCCCGACCCGGCGTTGCCCGGGAATCTTTTTATTTTAATTTTCATTTCGTTTTTTCTTCTTTTACTATTTTTACAAGAAATTAATTAGAGGAAAAAACAAGGGTGGATTGGAGAACAAAAAATGAAAGTAAAAAAAACTCCCAGGTAACGCCGGGTAAAGGCAGCTTGTAAATGAATAATATTTATATTCTTTTAAAATAACAAAGAGAAATTTGCCATATAAAGTCATTTTGTGGGATTTTCAAAGTCAGACCCAAGTATTATGTAAGCTGACAGATCAAACTTTGCTTTTGACTAATTAATTTTTATTTGTTATTGTTGTACAATGTTATTGGTAATATAATAACGTACTTAGTTACAATTTATTTCTTTTTTTCTCAACATAAAAATTGCACTGTTTGAAATTCTGCCAATATTCTTTGGAAGAAACGAGGTTTGCAGATATACTTCAAAGGGATGACGAGAAGAATGGCAAATACAAATATGGATATTGTTGGAGGGAAGTGCATTCGAAATGAAAATGAGGTGCTTACAACAACTGAACAGGACAAGGGGGATGCTCGGAAATGCTATAATGAGAGATTGTTGAATATTGAGTTATCATGACATCCAGAAAATCTAGAAGTTGTAGAAGCAGTATTGGATTCAGAATTGGGATCTTAGTACAATTGTGAACTGTTACAAGGGTAAAGGAATAAGCTCTGGATAGATATGATTACAGAGGCTTAAAATTGATGGATCAGGTCTTGAAAGTGATTGAGAGAATAACTGAGCAGCAAATAAGAAGTCAGACAGATCAAACTTTGCTTTTGACTAATTCATTTTTATTTGTTATTGTTGTACAATGTTATTGGTAATATAATAACGTACTAGAGAATAACTGAGCAGCAAATAAGAAGTCAGATAAGCAAAGATTAAATTCAGTCTGGTTTTGACTAATTAATTTTTATTTGTTATTGTTGTACAATGTTATTGGTAATATAATAACGTACTAGAGAATAACTGAGCAGCAAATAAGAAGTCAGATAAGCATAGATGAAATTCAGTCTGGTTTTATGCCATGGCAAAGTACCACTGGTATTATATTTATCCTGACACAAATGCAAGAGAAGTACCTTGGTAAGAAGAAGAACCTGTATTTTGGTTTTGTGAATTTTGGTTTTGTGAATTTTGGTTTTGTGAATTTTGGTTTTCTGGAAGAGTGCCAAGAGATATTGTCTCCCAGGCTTGGTGTGAATTAGGGCAAGCGAGGAGTTGGTAAAGGTTGCTCAATTCAAACAATGTACAGAAATGCTAAAAGTCGTGTTAGAATTAACAGCCCATTAAGTGACAACTTTAATGTTAAACTTTAATGTTATGTCTTCGAAGCGTTGTCCATGGAGTTTTGTACAAGTTGTTCACAAGAGATGCTTTATGCTAATAATTTAGTGCTTTTCTGTAAAAGAATGGAAGGTCTACTTGTTGGGCTAAATACTTAGGGGAATTCCATTGAAAAAAAAAGTTCTGAGAGTGAATTATGTCAAGACCAAAGTTAAAATCAGTGGTCGTAGTGTTGGAAAGTTCCCATGCTCAGTTTGTGGAAAGGGAGTCGTCGTGTGAAACTCAATTTTTGGTGGTACTTGTAAGCATTGGGTACACAAGAAGTGAAGTGGAATCATAGGTAGGTTGAGAGATGATAACCAGTTTATATGTAAGAAGTGCAAGGCAATGGAGATGGATGAGAAGTCAGATGTGGAGGAAGTATATTTAGATGGCGATGCTGTTGAGGTTGCTTAGAATTTTTGTATACTATCACTTACATCGGTGATACCATTGGAACACAGGAAAAAGCTGGTGCTCATGTGATTGAAAAAGTTATGGGTGGATGGAGTAACTTCCAGAAACTTTTGTCATTACTAACCAGCAGAGCGTTACCACTCTCGAACAAGATAAGAGTCAATCAGGCATGTGTACACAGTTTAATTATGTCGAACCTGGCTAGTAAGGGTTAAAGACATGTGTTGCATGAAGAGAAGTGATACAATCGATGAGTAATCTGAGTATTAAATACAGTCTTGAATCTGATAACCTCAGAGGAAGATTAAATTTGGACAGTATAAGAAGATGTGTACAGAGATTTGGTTGGTTTGGTGACATTGAAACAATAGGTGACAGTGTTTCGGTTAGGAGATGTAAAACAGTTGAGGTAGCTGGTCCAGTTCATAAGGGAAGGCTAAGGAAACACATTGGAGAAAGTGATAAGGATAGATTTAAGAGAAAGGGGGTTAAAGAAACACCTGTCTAGAGATGGGTTAGGGTTGGTAGTTAGTTTCTAAAAGTCATTTACTGTTTAGTTCGAGTCGATTTCCGCTGTGCTAACAAGTGTTTATTCAAGACGGTTTTTATTAGAAAATAGCATTTGTTAAAAATATGTAGGACTTAATCCGTTAATCCATCGAAGTTTGAGACCTTTGGCTATCTGTAGCTTCCCTTTTTTTTTAACATAGTTCACCCCAAACAAGGCAAGTTGCCACTGTAGACGTAAGGGGCTACTGAGAATTAGGATAAGAGTTTTAGGGGGTTATCCTAAATTGGGAGCTGTGCAGCTAGATGCTTGTTCACATTAGTTTTAAATTGCTGCATGTCAATACAGTCGGGAAGCAGGGAGCAGAGAGGGAGTTCCAATTGTCGGCAGCTCGAGGAAAGGAGCTATTGGTGTAGAAGGCTATCCGGCATCTGGGGACCTCCACAGTGAATGGATGTGATTTAGCTGATTGTCGAGTTGGTCGAGATTATTTCCGCCTAGTTGTGGTAGTGTCACAAATTCTTCTGACTCTCTCACGCCATCTCGCTTTATTCTCAATCAAACCAGGTGCATTGTGGGTATTCTGCTATTTAAGTCGAGGGGGCATCAGGACAGCAAGTTCATCGGAGCACATTCCATTGAAGTACTTATAAACAAGCACAACGATGCAGCATTGATGGGACAGGGGCTAGAGCTTTGTAGATAGTGAGGGACCTATTAGATTTGATACTCTTTTTTGGACCTTGTTTACGAGGGAGAGACAATTAATACAAGGAATCAATCCCCATCTAAAAAAATCTAAAACATAAAAGCCTGTAAATGCTAGATAGTAGACTGACGCAGAGTTGTAGTACCCGTCAGAGTGGACCTGGGAGTAATAGTAATTCAGAGATGACTCAACAGTCAACACATCCCAATGCTCTTAAATTAAGGCCTCACCATCGGATGCCGTTTTGTGTCATACACATGTCATATATTCAGAAAATCATGGGTAGGTCAGTTGAAATCAAATACCCGGAAAATGTTTAGTTTTCTACTCTTCAAATGCTTTATTATTTTCGCGATGTTTGTTGAATATACTGGAGCATTTGGTGCGAAGTAAGCTAGCGTAAACTTGGGACGCAGTCGTAAATTTGATTATAAGTTGACATTCACTGATTCTGTGAAGAAATGTCAGAGGTTGATTATCTGACCAGTTTCGGAGATATTAAATTATTATGCTGAAAATAAAAGAAAAGTTTCCTATTTATCCTGAGGCGACTGGAAATCATGAGAGAGAGTCGAGTTTTGCATAGCTGAATAACTCGTTATTACTCTCGGGTCTCCGCTGGTTGCGACAAACAATGCATAGAAAATTTAAAAGAAAAGAAACTTCGGGAATTCGAATACAGTGGTCAGCAAAAAGTATTTGGTCAAAACCGAGTTATAGATTGAATCAATCACAATTGTTTTCGGTGTCATGTTTGGTTGTTTTTTTTGCTGCATTTTTATTATGAGACTGTTTCCCTGCAGACTACGACATGGTCGTCTTCAAGTTTAATATCAACAAATACTTAAGCTGCCATCTTAACTAATCAAATTTTGCCCATTTCATGCATCCTTTCAAATCCTCTCATAATATTTTTCATCATCCAACTGACAATCCGATTACCTCTTATCCTTGAGTGGCTTTTGGCCCTGGTAAGAGGTGAATTTAAGTTAAGAATTAATTGCATCCCACCTCGATGTAATACGCACCCAAGATAGATTCATAATCCTGAAACATATTTCTGTCGATTTCGAATTGAATTTTAAGCTTTAACATGACGATAGAGTAGGACAGCAGTTCCCAACCTTTGGCGCCCATAACCCACCAAAACCATGACAAAATTGTGACGCAGAAACCACATTATTCCTTTTCAGCATGATCACCAATAATTAAAACATCATTTTCTGGTTGCACATTATTATTATTAGCTTCATTTCATAAAATGATTTTTTTAAAAATTCTATTTAAAAAAATAACTTAATTAAGTAATTATATTAACCGAAAAAAGACCTTTAAGCAACGCCGGGTAGGTCCAGCTAGTTCAGTATATTCATTCATTTCATCAACGCTAATCCTCAAGTGGCTTTTGGCCTTGGGAACTGGTGACTCATTAATATTAAAAAAAACTCTTGTAGGATTATTATTTGGTAAATAAATTTTCTGTAAATGATAGATTATATGTACCTCATAGGTATGATCACGCCGGGTCCAAGTGGGCCCGGGCATAATGGCCACACACTCTGGGTCAGAGTAGACCTGGCCGTAATGGCCACATACTTCGAGCTAGAGTGAATCTGGGCGTAATGGCCACACACGATGAATCAGAGTGGACCTTGCTGTAATGACCACACATATTAAATCAGAGATGACCTAAACGAGATGTAAACATTGAATCAGAGTGGACCTGGCTATAATGGCCACACATATCGAGTCAGAATGGACCTGACTATAATGGCCACATACTTCGAGTCAGAGTGGACTTGGCTGTAATGGCCACACACGTAGAGTCAGAGTGAACCTAGGTGTAATGGCCACACATACTGAGTCAGAGTGGACCTTGGTTTAATTGGCACACACGTTCAGTTACTTTGCCTCAGGCTGTCTGAGCAGTGTTTTTTGTGCTGGCAATTTATTGTTTAAGGACAATTGAAAAGACAAGAATAAAAATAGAATAAGTTTCTCCTGAAAACATTAAAACTTTTAATTATTAGTAAAAAATGTATTGCAAAAAAAATGTTATTATTAGTATCACATATAATAAATTTGTATCATATATAATAAATTTGTGTCATATATAATAAATTTGTGTCATATATAATAAATTTTATTCATTTATGTTAAGACTAAATAGCTCTTGTCCAGTAAAAATCTGCATTTAACCTTTTTAATTTTTTTTATATCCAAACTCAAGTATTTGCTAATAAAATTATCTTTATTTCTTGTGTAGTGTTTAAAAGAGACAATTATCTCTCTTACTCCTGATGGTTTCTAAGGTCAGGGCCTAGCGTTCAGATTTATTTATTTTTGTTTTGTTTTTGTTTTTGCTAAAAGTGATCCTAAGGGTACACGTGTGATTGGACAGTATCCAGAAGACATCCGAGCGGGAACACTGAGTCCTCTAGCAGAACCTTCTTAATGGAATGAGAAATTGAATGTCCGATCAATTATTCTATGATCAGCATTAAGGAAGATCTTGACAGTTACCATCATTGACAGAATTAAGAGACAAATTCAATTGTCACAAGAAGCCGACCAAAGTGGAAGATCTACAATGGAGCAAGTTGTCGACATCAAGACCTTAGCTGAAAAAGCCATCACTTCAGAAAAGTATGACATCTGTTATGAAATACTAGCTACCATTCTGACCAATAGTGAATTGTACATGATGCATATTCTGATTAATGATGTGAAATTCTACACGAAAATTGGAAACCTGACCGGTCCAAATATTCACACAAATATAGGAATCTGTCAAAATGACTGTTTATCAGCACTGTTGTTTATTCTATATCTTTTGCAAATAATCACTACCATAGATTTTCTGACAAAAAATGACTGGAGATCTGTTGTTAACAGGATGGTGTTTATCAAGTTAACAAGTATACACTGAAGAGAAAAAAAAAAAGAAAACGAAGAAAAGAAAGAAAAGAAAAAAAAGAAAAAAAAGAAAAAAGAAAAAAGAAAAAAAAGAAAAAAAAGAAAGAAAAAGAAAAAAAAGAAGAAAAAGAAAGAAAAAGAAGAAAAAGAAGAAAAAGAAAAAAAGAAAAGAAATAAAGAAATAAAGAAAAAAAAGAAAAAAGAAGAAAAAAAAGAAAAAAAAGAAAAAAAAAGAAAGGTACAGCAAAGTTTAATTGTTATTATTTTTACTTCTGTTTTTGAACGAGAAAAATGTCAAAGACAGACAATTTTCGTTTTTATATATAGATACTAGACTCTCCGGGCCTAGACAGTTTGTTTAGTACATATATATATATATATATATATATATATATATATATTGCAAGCATGAACGGAAGACAAATTCTATCGTTCATGATTAAAAGTTAATCAAGAGGAAATAAATAAAAAATAATGCCAGCCGACCGGTTTCGCCCTCTCTTAACGAAGGCTATACCGAGGGATTTAAAAAAAACAAAAAAAACAAGGGATTTAAAAAAATTTAAAAAACGGGGTGAAAAGAGAGAGTACAGAAAATAAAATATAGTGGGTAGGTTGATATACTCACTTAAATTAACTTATTCTCAGAATATGGTGGGAAGGTATATATATACTCAGAATATGGTGACTTATGATTTGGTTTGTCAATTTTTACAACATATCAACACTTATTTTATGTTCGGCGCTTGTTCGTAATGGTCCACACACCTTTTTTCCAAACTTTTTTACTGACCAAATTTCATGCTTTTTTTCTGTGTGCAATTGCCTATCAAGTTGCTAGAGGATTCCGTGTTTTTCGGAAAAGTTTTCAAATATTTTAGATTTTAAGAGGGGGGTCAGTTTCCTATATAAATTTAACATAAACTGATCACCCACTTTTTGACCATGTTGCTGTTTATTCACCAATTTATTTTCACCTTTTTTACGGATTAAATTTTCTTTGTTCTGTGTACAATTACCTATCAGGCCGCTAGAGAATTCCGGGTTGTTTGGAAAGTTTTGGAAAACATTTGCGATGGTCAAAAAGTGGGGGATCAGTTTACGTTAAATTTATATAGGAAAGTGACCCCCCTCTTAAAATCAAAAATATTTGAAAAAAAAAAAAACAAACAAAACACGACATTCTCAAGCAACATGAAAAACGGGAAAAAAAATGTTGGTAAGAAAGTTGGGAAAAATGGGTGGTGGAGTATTACGAACAAGCACCTAATGTATAAACAGATTACAGATTGTAAATAATTTGCTGTAAAAGATTCAGCAGATGATGAGGAGGTACAT
The DNA here is from genome assembly GCA_963556195.1 of Sepiola atlantica. Lineage (NCBI taxonomy): Eukaryota > Metazoa > Mollusca > Cephalopoda > Sepiida > Sepiolidae > Sepiola > Sepiola atlantica. The sequence continues at coordinate 210,443,190 of OY744520.1, read as the reverse complement.
ATACTCATAATATGGTAAATAAGTACATATTCTCAGAATATGATAAAAAGGTACATATTCTCAGAATATGGTGAAAAGGTACATATACTCAGAATATGATAAAAAAGTACACATTCTCAGAATATGGTAAAAAGGTACATATTCTCAGAATATACTCACATATGGTGGAAAGGCACATATACTCAGAATATGGTAAAAAGGTACATATTCTCAGAATATACTCACATATGGTGGAAAGGTACATATACTCAGAATATTGTGGAAAGGTACATATTCTCAGAATATTGTGGAAAGGTACATATTCTAAGAATATGGTGGAAAGGTACATATTCTCAGAATATGGTGGAAAGGCACATATACTCACATATGGTGGAAAGGCCAGTATACTCAGAATATGGTAAAAAGGTACATATTCTCAGAATATACTCACATATGGTGGAAAGGCACATATATGCAGAAAATGGTGGAAAGGTACATATACTCAGAATATGGTGAAAAGGTACATATACTCAGAATATTGTGGAAAGGTACATATTCTCAGAATATTGTGGAAAGGTACATATTCTCAGAATATTGTGGAAAGGTACATATTCTCAGAATATGGTAGAAAGGTACATATTCTCAGAATATGATTGAAAGGTACATATATTCTCAGAATATGGTGAAAAGGTACATTTTTTCAGAATATTGTAGAAAGGTACATAATCTTAGAATATTGTAGAAAGGTACATAATCTTAGAATATTGTTGAAAGGTACATAATCTCAGAATATCGTGGAAAGGCGCATATTCTCAGATGGAGATGAAAAGTATGGTCTTCTCAAGAGACGATGGAAATGTTTGTATATTGGAACTTTATTAAAACATTTTCACAGTTTGGTACCCACATAAAATATGAAAAAAGATATCAGTTTATTTTTTGCATTCAATTTTCTCTGATCTCTTTACCAAGAGTGGCTATTTAACTTAACGAAAAACTAACTATTAAAGATAATTCATTTTGTTTTATTTGTTTTTTTTTTCATCCAATCAATAAACTTTGGTCGAGAAGAAAATACGCCGTCCGCGAAAGGAAACCGTTTAATTAGCCTTAAGAATAAAGCTTCTGTCTGTGTGATGAATTTCGTCTCTTTATTTCTCTCGTATTCGATGAAAACATAAAAGAAAGCTGCCACGTTTAAAGGACGATAAAATTACAAAGTCATCATAAAAAAACAAGAACTTTTGATTCAAGCCATTAGTTAATTTTTAGAAAAGATTCGAAGGTTTTCAAGAGTTTAAATTTTTTTTTTATAAACATAATGTCGTCAAATTTTCCAGTCTTCTGTTCATCTCCAGTTTCGCATCAAAAGAATCGAAGCTAGCTGTCTAAAACATTTAATTCATTATTAGTTCATTTTGATTGGTCAAAAAATCAGACCACGGATTGTTATGCAAATTAGATTCCATCATTCATTTACTAGAAACATCCAATGAATAGAATGATTCTTATTAATGCTAACCTAACATCTATTACTATTTCGTATCTGTCTGAAGCCGAAACAATACTATCACTATCTTTTAAAGATCAATTTAGTTTACTATACTATTTCAGACGAATGTAGACCACATCATCGTGTCATGCCTTAAACATCGACCACCCAACGGCGAAGCTGGCGTAGCTGCGCTAAGCAACAAAACATTAGCATGGCTTTTCTCAACCGAGCTGGTGATCTAACAGGGAGATGCTGTGAAGCAGACGAAAGAAGAATAAGACGAATGTACTATCTTTCAATGTCTAATTCAGAGAAGGGGCTAGTGTAGTATCTGTGCTGTTGTCATGAGACCATCCACCCAGGCATTACTTCCTCCTTTGGTTTGGTTTGGTAGTTTTGTTTTACGGCATATCAACCCTTTTTGGGTTATTTAATGCCGAATCTGGTCATTATAGTAAAAGTTTTTATGCTTCAAGTTCTTTATATCTTCAAATGTTTAATCATCGTTTTTGGTTTGGTAGTTTTGTTTTACGACATATCAACCCTTTTTGGGTTATTTAATGCCGAATCTGGTCATTATAGTAAAAGATTTATGCTTCAAGTTCTAAAAATAAAATAAAAAAGGGGAGGGAGAAAGGGAGAGGGGCTGTTGTTTTTTTTTTGGTTTTGTAGAACATAATTAAGTTTTACAAAAAAAAAAAAAAAAAAAAAAAAAAAAAAAAAAACGTCAATGTAGGTGAATTTCGTCTCAGGGAGCCACAGGGCAGCCTGATCTGGTATCACCAGGCCTCCTTTGGGGAGTAGTGTAGTATATGTTCGTTTGTCATATATACTAGCAAAATTATGCAACTAGAGGGAGCATATAATTTGTAGTAAAAATAATATATCATCATCATATTCATCATCGTCATCATCATCATCATATTCATCATCATCATCATCATCATCATATTCAATTTAATATCCGTTTTACATGCTGGCATGTGTTGACCGGCATTTAGAAATTGACTTTCTAAGTAATCTATCTCAAGTCTGTATCACTTTTTCTCTCAAATCCATCCTTATCACTTCCTCCCATCTTTATCTTGGCCTTCCCATGCCAACTAACCCTGCTACTTCAACTGTTCTACATCTACTAACCCAAGAACTCCCACCAATTTTTCAATGTGACCAACATACTAAGTCTTCTGTTCTGCACACATCTTTTCCTTTTTTATTTCTAACATAGTTCACCCCAAACAAGGCAGGCTGCCACTGTAGATGTAAGGGGCTACTGAGAAAAAGGTTAAAGTTTTTTTTGGGGGTGTCAACCTAAATTGGGAGCTGCGCAGCAAGATATCTGTTTACATTAGTTTTAAATTTCTGCATGTCAGTACCATCAGGAAAACAGGGAGCAGGGAGGGAGTTCCAGAGTCCAGCAGCACGAGGAAAGAAGCTTTTGGAGTAGAAGGCTCTCTGGCATCTGGAGACCTCCACAGTGAATGGGTGGGATTTGGCAGATTGTCGGGTTGATCTAATGAATTTGCGTCGAGGGGGCACCAGAGCAGCAAGCTCATCAAAGCACAATCCATTGAAGTACTTGTAAAACAGGCACAAGGAAGCAACATTGTGGCCATGGGACAGATGGGCTAGAGCTTGGTGGATAGTGAGGGACCTATTAAGTTGGCGACTCTTTTTTTGGACCTTGTCTAAGAGGGAGAAACTAGTGGATGATGCCCAAACCAGATGTGGCAACACTACTCCATGCATGGGTGGATGGTGGCTTTTTAGAGATACAGGATAATGTCAGGTGTGAGGAGTTTACTAGCACAGTAGAGAAAGCCCACCTTCTTTGCTGCAGCCTTGGCAATGTCTTCAATGTATTTCTCCTTATACTGTCCAGATTTAATATTCTTCTGCGATCATCAGATCTAAGCCTGCCTGTAAGTCTTACATTACACATCCATCGTATCATTTTCATATCCTTTCTATCCATGCAATGCATATCTTCAACCCCCCCATAAAAAAATGTTATGGTTTCCAAGAATTTGAATTTCTTTTTTACAAACATAATGTGCTGCCATTTATTCAGTCTTCTGTTCATTCCCAATTACGCATCAAAAGAATCACATCTGTCTGAAACATTCATTTCATTATTGCTTCATTTTGATTGGTCAAAACATCAGATTACTGATTGCTATGCAAATTAGTTGGCATTGTCACATATGTACATCGTTTGTTTACTCTAAACATCCAATTAATTGATCTGATAATTTTTATTAACCCAAACATTACAACATTCATGCAGGCTAAAACACATTACCACAGGGCTGCTTCCATGCAGGCTAAAACATGGTCGTTTCCAAATCCTATGTCGACAATTACTTGTCATAAACATTTCAAAAAAATTAAGATTTTGTTCATTCCATTCATCATTTTCAATCCTTTCATAATAATCTTCATCATTCAACTGACAAGCTATCCATCTCCTTAACCTGCTTCCTCGAGTGGCTTTTAGCCTTGATATATGGTAACTCATTAATATGATATTTTTCACAAAAAAGAAGCCTTAAAATGAAGCCATTCATTTCTTTTTGAAACCTTTGAAACAAACGTGTGTTCAAATTAGCCAGTTGAAATTCAACATTACAATCACCAATAGTTATATAATTTTTAATGGGTCACGGGTTCAACCCTAGGCAGATTAGTACTATTGTCCACGACCTAAATCCAAATATCCAAAAAACAAGTCTTAAACTTGCAATTTAACAATATTTTAAAACAGGTTCTTTTACATACACTAAAAAAACAGTATTTAAAATGAGGTTCTTTACACACACTAAAAAAACAGTATTTAAAACAAGTTGTTTTACACACAGAAAAAAACTATCAACAAACAGTATTACAAAACAAGTTCTATTACACACACCAAAACAGTATTTAAAAACAGGTTCTTTTACAAACAGAAAAAAAACTATTAAAAAAAAAGGTTCTTTTACACACAGAAAAAAAAGTATTTAAAAACAGGTTCTTTTACACACACTAAAAAAACAGTATTAAAAAAAACGGTTATTTTACACACACGAAAAAAAGCAGTATTTTAAAACAGGTTCTTTTACACACACGAAAAAAAGCAGTATTTTAAAACAGGTTCTTTTACACACACGAAAAAAAAAACAGTATTTAAAAACAGGTTCTTTTACACACAGAATAAACAATATTTAAAAACATGTTCTTTTACACACAGAAAAAAACAGTATTAAAAACAGGTTCTTTTACACACACTAAAAAAACAGTATTAAAAACAGGTTCTTTTACACACACTAAAAAAACAGTATTTAAAACAGGTTCTTTTACACACACTAAAAAAACAGTATTTAAAACAGGTTCTTTTACACACAGAAAAAACAGTATTAAAAAAAACGGTTATTTTACACACACGAAAAAAAGCAGTATTTTAAAACAGGTTCTTTTACACACACGAAAAAAAAAACAGTATTTAAAAACAGGTTCTTTTACACACAGAATAAACAATATTTAAAAACATGTTCTTTTACACACAGAAAAAACAGTATTAAAAAAAACGGTTATTTTACACACACGAAAAAAAACAGTATTTTAAAACAGGTTATTTTACACAAAAAAACAGTTTTTAAAAACAAGGGTTTTTACACACACTAAAAAAACAGTATTTAAAACCAGGTTTTATAGCTATTTTTTTAACATTTAAGTATTTGTGAATGTTGAACCAAAGTTAATTTATTACGCTTTTAAGAAAATATATTTTATATCCTAATTAATTTTAATTGGTCAAGAGATTGGCACAATGATTGTCATGCAAATCAGTTGCCATACTAACCTATATTAATCGTTTATTTACTTCAAAGATTGAATAAAAGAGATATTTTTCCTCAACCCTAACCTTACAACATAATGCATCCAACAACAAAAAAGTAAAAAGAGCTATTATTTAAGAACAGGTTTTTATTTCTATTTTTAAATTTTTTTTATTTACTCACATTTAATTCACCCCAGACAAGGGGGCACATTGCCACTGAGACGTAAAAGGGCTACTGTTAATTAGGGGCCATGCTTACAGGGACACTCTAAGTAGGGAGTTGAGCAGTGAGATATCTGTTCACATTACATTTAAATTTCTGCATGTTAGTACAGTCAGGGAAGCAAGAAACAGGGAGGGAATTCCAAAGTCTAACAGTTTGAGGGAAGAAACTATTAGAATAGAAAGCCTTCCGGAATCTAGTGACCCTCTACAGTGAAGGGGTGGAATTTTGCTGCTTATCGAGTTAGTAGGAGTATTTACGTAAAGGGGGCATCAGTGCTACGAGTTCGTCGGAGCACATTCCATTAAAATACTTGTAAATCAAGCACAGGGATGCAACATTGTTGCGATGGAACAGGGGTTGGAGCGTGGTTGGCAGTGTGGGACCTATTAGATTGAAGACTCTTTTCTGGACCCTGTTCAGTAAAGAGAGATGGTTGATGCACGGTCCTAACTCTAACCCATTTTATTTTTACATTCCTTGAATGTTGAACTGAAATTTTTTTTTAGGATAGAAAATCTATGTTTCTGCATTTTTTAAGTGGTTGATAATTTGTATAATTTGGATTATTCAGACTACTGTTCTCATCTTGAGTGTTATTCTCACAACGTTTCGGTCGATGTAACGTCCGACCTTCTTCAGGTGTATCTTGTCGAACTCGTTCAACAGAAAGATTTCCGAGTTCGACAAGATACACGTAAAGAAGGTCGGAGGTGACATCGGGCAAAACGTTGTGAGAATACCACTCAAGATGGGAACCGTAGTCTGAATAATCCAAATTATACATATATAAAATCTATGTTGTATTATTTAGACAACTAGTCTCATCTGTCGGTCCCGGATGTTCGAACATAATGGACCAAATTGATCACTAATAAACGAACAGTAAAAATCTGCCAAATAAAAATATATGCAAATGATCAAAGTCTGTAAATAAAAGTTAATATTTGAATTGCACAGAAATTTACATCATAAATATATTTTTACTTTTCTTTTTTACTAAAGAGTCACCACTTATCAAGGCCCAAAGTCCACTCAAGGATAAGGGTTAATGAGTGTCAGGTGAGACAACAGCGTGATGATTGGTAATAATGGTTGAAATTGGACAGAATTTGATTATTTAAGAGGACGGCTTAACAAGAACTTGTTTACATTGGACTTGAAAACGACCATGTTGTAGTCAGCCAGGCAGCAACCCCGCAGTTTGTGTTCCACAGACGGGTAGTTCTATGAAAGAAACTTTGGTCATGGAAGTTTAGTTTAGTTTCATGTACAGGGAGAAACAAAGGGAAATTATTGACAGATATTAAGCACTTAAAGTATAAAAACATTTAATAAAATGACTGGATTCAGCATTGAATCGGAGGTGACGGTGGCTTACAAGTGGGTTACAACACGGACTGACAACCAGTTTGTTCTACAAGAACCCTTTCACTTAGGATGTTAACAACCTTCAGGTAGTGCCTCCTGTAAGTACGTGATTTCTTTCTAGAAAAAATTCTTATGCAAAAGATATTGGGAAATCAATGCCAAAAATAGAATCATCTGATTCATACGAAATGAATGAATGAGGATTGAATAACACCCAAAAGAGTTGATATGCCACTCACAGGAGACACGTTGCTAGTCTTTCTCTACTCTATCGTAATTTTTCTGGCAGGTGCTAGGCTGAGCTTCAATCCATGGTCCCCCCTGTAAGCGAAAACTTTTCTAGCTACAACAACTGTCAATAGTTTCCCTTTCTCTCTCTCTATGCCTTAAACTAAATGAAACTTCCATGGGCAAAGTTTCTTTCCTAGAACCACATGTCTGACTACCACATTGTTGTTTTCAAGTCCAATGTAAACAAATTCTTGTTGAGCCGTCCTCTTAAATAGTCAAATTCTCCCAATCATTACAGTGTCGTCTCACACTCATTAACCATCATCCTCGAGTGGCATTTAGGCCTTGATAAGTGGTGACTCTTTAGTAAAAAAAACAAACAAAATAAAAACTACTAACTCAACATCCATCATAAGTCCAAGTATTATAATCTTTTTCTGAAGAACTAAATGTCCAGCCAGCTCTTACTTTTTTAATGAGCACTTCTTAAACTTTTCTCAGAGGACCTATTGATCACTTAATTTTTTTGTTAATTTTCTTTACTTTCTTCACTCTTAACAAAGTGAACTGCCACTGAAGCGTCAGGGCTACTGTGATAGTGGTCAGATTTATGGAGAGGCAACTTTGGTGGGGAGTTGGGCAGCAAGATGTTTGTTCACATTACATTGAAGTTTCTGCATGTTTGTACAGTCAGGGAAACAGGGAGGGAATTCCAAAGGAGTTTTGCAGACCTATTAGGTTAGAGAGGGGTTTTTTTTTGCAACCTGTCCAAAAGGGGGAGACTAGTGATTGGTGCACCAGCTCAGATTTGGCAACAATACTCCATGATTGTGCGAATGGTGGATTTATATAAATATAGGATAGTGGCAGGTGTGAGAAGTTTTCTAGCCCGGTAGAGGGAGCCTACTTTCTTTGCAGCAGACCTGGCAGCATCTTTTATGTATTTATTCCAATTCATATTGCTGGATAACGTCAGATCGAAGAGTTTAACCGTTGGACTCTGTGCCTAACATGTATCTCACATTTCTACTCAAGTACTTTTCAATTTGAATTCTGTCGGTTTCAGATGTTTTCACTTGTACGAACTTGACCACTAATAAACCAAAATTGACCAATTCCTCCAGATCGATTTCCTATCAATTCAACGAGAACTTCACCGACTTTTGCAAAAGACAAACAAACAGAGCAGAACATATCGCCATTCGTGCGGGCAAAGTTTCTTCTTTTTCATAAAAGCCATAAAATTCTTCACTGTTTAAATTACTTTCTTTTCTCGGGGTACCATTCTTTCGAACAAAATCTGTTCGATTCTGCTCGACCAAAATAAGTATGATATCTGCTTTTTACAATTTCTAAGACAATTCTGGCATAATTTAATCAAAAAAGCGAAAGAATAAAAAAATAAACTACAATTCTTCTAAGCACCTACATTGGCTGGATTCTCTTTCAAGATCAGCCGACTTGAATAACCATGACTAAAAATATAAGTAATCGAATCTGCTCTTTTTTACAAATTGCATGGATTATTCAGACTCAGTCTTCCTTGGCAAAACCACCCACACTTCCACAAAATACTTTGTTTTTATTTTCTGTTTATTTACATCAGCGTTTCTCAACCTTTTTACTCTAGTGGAACCCTCAAAATAAATTACATATCTCACGGAACCCCTACGCAATAAAGATTATATATTATATATTTCTAATTTTATTTTTATCGTAGTTCAGATCGTAAATATCATAGTATATATATTAGAATAAGTATTATATTTGCTTTTTACAATTTTTAAAATAATTCTCGCATAATTCAATAAAAAAAAAATCTTTGTATTTGTATGTTATTTCTTCCAATCAGTCACCTTGAGAAAGTCTTAAAATAAAGACGAAACGTTGATGAATATATATATAATTTTGGTTTTTCCTTTTCCATATTTGAATAACTGGTTGAATGATATAGCTTCTAAGACAAAGCTCCTTTCCTTTAACAATTATAAGAAACCTTTTCAACCGCAGATTGACATAAATTAGAACTAATGCATAGAAGACATTGCCACGGCTGCCGCAAAGAAGGCGGTCTCCCTCTTCTGTGTAAAAAAACTTCTTACACCTGCAAGTAGCCTATATCTCTACAGAGACACTATTAGCCGATGCATGGAGTATTGTTGTCGCATCTGAGTTGTTTGCCCTTCTCAGGGTATAAAAAAGGGCCTCTAATCTAATAGGCCCTAAACTGTCTACAAAGCTCCAGCCCCTGTCCCATGGTTGCATCGCTGTTCTTGTTTTACAAGTACTTCAATGGAATGTGCTCTGACGAACTTGCTGCACTGTTGTCCCCTCAACATAAATCCCCCTCAACAAACCCGACTTCAGCTAAATCCCACTCCTTCACTGTAGAGGTCTCTAGATGCAGGAGGGCTTTTTACTCTAATAGCTTCTTTCCTCGTACGGTTAGGCTTTGGAATTCCCTCCATGTTCCCCGTTTCCTTGATTATACCAACATGCAGAAATTGAAATGTAATGTGAACGAACGTTGCACAACTCACTTAGAATGTCCCTGTAAATATGGCCCCTAATCCACAGTAGCCCCTGACGTCTCAGTAGCTATGTGCCTTGTTTGGGATGAACTGAAGTTTAAAAAATAATTCTACTTCTACTTATACTTATACTGTATATATAGATATAAAATGCACTTAACTAATAAAAAACACACTTAAATATGACTTTTTAAAAAGTAACTCGATAATTCTAATTTTTTTAATGTAGATCAGAAAACTAAAAAAATTATATAATAATCTCGATAATAAAATTAATCTTAAATCGCATATTTTCATGTAAAGTAGATAAAAAAACTGTACAAATGGTGATAGTTAACAACAGAATAATGTCACTGCAGTAATGATCCACTACCTCTGGACCACCCGGGCAAAGAACAAACATTTATTATTTGAAAGAAACGAATAGATAGTAAGGTGTTATAAAATCAAAAACTCTGATTGGTCAAAGTTGGTGTGAGTACTGATTAACTATAAAAACGACCCTTGTATTTAGCCTGATGTTTTCCCTAAAAAATGAAGCACAAACGATTTTGTGTAGCTTACTTGCTATAGATCACCGAAGTTAAGCAACGTTGAGCCTGGTCAGTACCAGATGGTTGACCATTAGGGAATACCAGGCGTTGTATGTGGGAGGATGTCGACACCTCCCTGCAAGAACTGCTAAAACCCTAACGTCGTCATCTTCCATAACCGGAATATACATGCGAATACGGATCACTTGTCAATTTGATACTCCCATGAAACTTCCTCCTTCAGAGGAAGCCGGTTCAACCGGTCCAGGGTGAATGCAGTATGTAGGTACTCGCCATACTACCAATAAGTTCTACTCCTGTATTGAGCACTGTTGAAGTAAATACTGAAGAAAAAAAAATATGTGTAGTATATTATTTTATCTCTATTTATATAAAGTTAGGTATGTGTGTATGTTTATATAATTGTATGTACAGGTTCACTCCTAAACTAATTAACCGATCATTATGAATTTTGGAACTGCTAGGCGGCATGTGGGCTTTATTTAGTTTGATTTTGTTTACTGGAAAGGAAGTAAAAAGGGTTTGGAAGAAATTCGTGAAAATTCAATTACCTCCAATTTTTTTGAAATTTTAGCAATGGCATAATTAGACATCAATTAATAAATATTCCCGAAATTTCAGCTTTTTTTAAGAGTATTTTAAAAGTTTTTTTTAAATATTCACACAAGCTCCCATTTGAAAATGAAAATATTTCAAATTGCTTTCAATTTGCTAAATCGTCATTAGACACCATTTAAACAAGATTTCCTCAATTTCTTTGTAAGCTTAAGCTTGTTTTAGATATTTTCTCGAATCAAAATCATGAATAAGGAGTCAAGACATAAGGTTTAGTAGCATTGTATCTAAATTCTAATCTTTGTAAGCGGATATAAAAGTGGTGCAAATCTGTTCTGTTTGAGGAATTAATTTTACCTGTACTGGGACGGGTATTTTATTTACCTCCTCTCCAAAAGGTCAGGGGTGGGTTTTGATGAAAGTGTTTCTGTGGAACGAGCTGGATTCGAACCTGGCACACCTAGGTTTTCAGTCCGTGTCGTTAACCATTTAGCCTGGAACGGGTATTCTTCTAGTATATATATATATAATTTCTGTAAGGTTTTCCAAGACATTTCAAACTTGAAGATGAAATCACACTGCTCAAAACATGAACTGTTTGGGTTAAAAGTTTGGAGAAAACTGGTTCTGTATACTTGCCATTCCGATTTTCGACTTGGTTCTAAAGAATTGTTAGAATCCTCTTAACAAAAGAGGATGCTACCGACTAGCCCACACAAAATGCACCATTTCCTTTTGAAACTTTCCTTCTCTCTTTTTTTTTCTTTCCCGTTTGACTTAGAGGTCACATGGCAGATCAATCAGCTGATCAATACTAGACACTTTCTAATTGAGGATTTTAACAATCCCTCTTCCTCTCCACATACCCCTTAAACCCCTTTCACTTTTTACTAAGCTGAAACACCGACTCTACCCCCTTATACATTGGGAAGTGATTTTTCACTGTCTCTCACTTTCACTCTCTTTCTCTCTGTCTGTCCAATAAATTAAAACCGCAACGCACAAATTTTGGCAAAAATCAAAGAGTATCAATCAAAAGGCGGAGAGGGAAAGATTCCATTGATTTCTTGCAATTCAACATGGATGAATGAATACGCTTAGAGAAAAAAGAGCCAGCAGCAGCAGCAGAGTCAAAATTGGTTCGCTTTTCTACTCATTTTAGTGAAAAAGAAAACAAAAAGTCAAAGTTCTCAAGATTTATCTCCCTTGGCCAAACGACTTTGAATCTTTCCCATCACCAACAACACACGTTCACAGCATTTTTTTCAGTTGCAATTTAGGAAATAAGCCAAATAGTTATTACACTTTTAGATATTCCTTCATAAACGTCTAGCGGTATCATCTCAACCCATGTGCTATCGACTCCCTTCTCCATTTGGAGCAAAGTGTAGTGTCTGTTCTGATACTACACTTCATCTTCACTCAGTGAAGAGCAAATCCTTCTAGAATGAGGCAATTTTAATTTGTGTTCCAATCTAGAGTGCCTCCTTCTGGGGAGCTGAATTTTCCCCACATTAAAAAGCGACCTTGTGTCTAACTCTGCCCTAGTATGGAGGCAAGTATTTAGGTACACTTGATCTCCTCCTGATTTCGGTCAGTGAAAGAGAAATCTTTCTAGACTGAGGCAATTAAAATTTTTGTTCCAGTCTACTGTGCCCCATTTGTCGGAGCTGCAATTTCCCCACAATAAAAACCGACCTTGTGTCTAACTTTGCCCTCATGGGGAGGCAAATAAATAGGGACAGTATTCCATTGCTGTATCTCTCATGAAACCAAATAGTAAATGATACTAACAGACATATATATATAAGAGATGTAGACTAGAGGTCTAAAACTCAATGACAAAAAAAAGGGTCATCACATCAAGAGGTTGAGATGCAGCATCTTCGATAGGTTTTACCAATAAAGATAGTATTAAATCAACTGAGGGTCATAAAACCCAGAGGATAAAAAGCTTGGATTATCGAAAAAAATGACCGGGTTTCAGTTTGAACCTGAAGCATTCGCATGTCTAGCCACACTAAAGAGCTGTGATACAGCAAAACTGTCTGTCTGTGAATGAGCGAGGTTGACAATCAAAAGTGTAAATTTCAACATGCGTGAAAATGATCCATTAAATGGGACTTATACCGATAAATGTCGATAAATTCTTCTGACCCAGCGTTTACTTTCGGCAGTGATACAGCTTTGCACAACGAGACAAAAGATCTTGGCTTTCTGGTCAACTCGTCATTCAAACCATCTAAACGTTGCATTCATGCTTCAAACAAAGCAAGGAACACTCTATTTCTCATCCGACGCTCTTTCTGCAACATTACTCCTAAAATATTTCTTCCACTTCATGTCTCCCTCGTCAGGCCACTGTTAGAGTATGGTGTCCAGGCCTCTGCTCCATATCTCATACATGATATCCAATATTTGGAGAGAATTCACTGACTAGCTACTCATTAGTTGCAGGTACTACTGGGATCTATCCTACGAAAGCCAACTTGAGAAGCTTGACCTTTTCTCTCTTGAATGCCGATGTTTACGTGGTGATCTCATTTTTGCTTACAATATCCTTAACAGCCATTATGATCTCCCTCAAGACATACTATTCACTTCGGCACCAGAAAGAGGTCTGCGCGGACATTACCAGAAACTGTTTGACCGCCAATTTTGATTGCGAGGAGGAGCGACATTTTTTCGATCAGGATTCCTGCACCTTGGAATGGACTTCCAGAGATGTAATAAATGAAGCAGCAATTCAAGGCGAAATTGGTTCTGGGCAAATGCATCCCTTTCTGTGTAAATTTCTACCACCCTTTCTCTACATGGCAACTGAAGCGTGCTTGTTTTATTTTATTTTCAAATTAATTGAATTTAAATTGAATTGACTATATATGCATGACCTCCTACCTCTTCATAGGTTGAACACTGTGGGAAGTGAAATCCCGACTGTCATTTACGATAATGCAAAGTTCTTTATAAAAACGAATAAAGAACTTTTCGACGGCCGACATTGTGTATATAAACAGTAAGATTTCTATTTCTCGCTTGTGAATACAAGCTCGGCCTCTAAAAAAGGAAAACGACCGGATTTAAGTATTTGATTATGAATATGTGGAAAGGTTTACTTGTGATACAATTCGAAAAGCTTTTTAATTTTTTTTTCTTTTAAGCAAGAATGATGCAAAAAGTAACTGATGCAAAAAAAAAAAAGGAAAAGAATTTGAAATTTTGTTAATTAAATCTAAGTAATTTTTCATTTATGGTTTTGCGTTTTTCAATTGGAAATGTCCAGGAAAGGTGATTTGCTTCTCATCAATCAAAAGGAAAAGAATCCATAAATAGATTCTGTGAAACGATTCACTTTTCGAAAATAATAAATAGCAGACATTGTAATTGCATGAAGATACATGAGTTTAAGAAAACTAAAACAAAACTTAAGCTAAATCTCTATTTATATATAGTTAGGTCCAGGGACACTCTAAGTAGGGAGTTCACATTACATTTAAATTTCTGCATGTTAGTACAGTCAGGGAAGCAAGAAACAGGGAGGGAATTCCAAAGTCTAGCAGTTTGATGGAAGAAATTATTAGAATAGAAAGCCGTCCGGTATCTAAAGAACCTCTATGTTTATATATTTCTATGTATAGGATTCACTCCTAAACTAATTAACTGGTCATTATACATTTTGGAATACAGCTGCGAGGTGTAAGGGTGGATAATGTAGACTATATTTAGTTTGATTTAGTTTCATGCAAATGGGGTCGAAACCTTCATGAAAATTCATATACCTCTGATTTTTATGGAATTTTAACAATGGGTATTATATATCAATTGATAAATATTCTCCCAGTTTAAGGGTTTTTAAAAAATATTTTAAAGGGTCTTAGGGGGAATAATATGAGCAGAAACCTTCCATTTGAAAATCAAAATATTTCGGATTTGCATTAAATTAGATCAATATCATTAGACACCAATTAAGCAAGATTCCCTGAATTTCATTTTCTTCTTAAGAACTCTTAAGCTTAAGCTTTTAATTTGAAACATTTTTTTAGAATCAAAATCATGTCATGGATTTTGATCAAAATTGGAATACGGATTCTGGATATAAGATTTAGTAGCATATATCTTTTTAAGAGGACATAAAAGTGGTGCAAAACTGTTCTGTTCGGTGAATTAATTTTACTCGTTGGGACGGGTACTTTAGTTATATTCTATCTATTCTAGCTAGAATTTATCATACAAAAGGTTTATAAGGATGAAACACGTTTTGAATTTGTCAACGATCAGGCTCAGAAATACGTCTCAGCGGTCAACAACATATTGATATGCTAAAAAGTGGGCGACCATTATAGATTTTCCGGTTTTAATTTTGTAGACTTAAACTCCCAAGTGGAGGTAATTGTGAGGGAGTGTGAATCAAGTAATCTTATGACTTTTTTGTAGACAGTTTTCCTTGAGGATTGGAAAAAAAATCTCTTTCCAATTTTACAGACCAGAATGATGACGTTGCATATGAAAATGACATTGTTTCTAAAAACATAGTCATGTTACATACAATTTGAACACTTTTCACATG
Organism: Sepiola atlantica; assembly: GCA_963556195.1. NCBI lineage: Eukaryota > Metazoa > Mollusca > Cephalopoda > Sepiida > Sepiolidae > Sepiola > Sepiola atlantica. Next base: position 210,427,867 of record OY744520.1, on the reverse strand, counting down.
TTGATTATTTTTTTCACAAAAGGACTCTTGGTGAAAAATGAACAAAAACTGAGTTACTTACAATAAAAGATAAGTCCACAAATTTTGAATGATCGAAATTTGTTCATTATTTTAGAATCAATATTAATTTTAGAATCAATATTATTTTAGAATCAATATTATTTTCTGGTTTAAATTTCAGAGGTAAAAAAATAAGAGAAAGGTTGATGCTGCGTTGGTGATTCCTAGCCCCAAAAATACTTTGATGCAATAAAAATGTGAAAATCGATCTTACACAAATTATAGGTTTAGAATGGTTTTAATTTTGTGTCATCGTCGTTAATAATAATGATGATAATAATAATAATGATGATAATAATAATAATGATGATGATAATAATAATAATAATAATAATTATGGACATAGGGTCGAGGAGGGAAAGCGCAAACCAGACCTCCGCTGGAAAAGCGCGGACAGCTCTGGGACCTTGGGGAGGCTTGTTGCCACTCGGGCCCCAGAGGGGACCAATGGCCCTTATCAGCGGGAAATCGATGGTAGGTGGCTGTTGCGATACCACAAGGTCATCAGCGGTGATGAGCGAAAAGAAGTGGAGCATACTGGAAGTCTGAGGAGACTTGTTGTCACTCAGACTCCAGGGAATACCACAGGTTGTTGGCAGTGGGCGATCACTGACGATGACCAGTGTGATAACTCCTAGTGAGTAAATAATAATGATAATAATAATAATAAAAAAAAAAAAAAAAATTTAAAAAATGGCGCTGGCCTAAGCTGACACCACACAAAATATTTGAGAAGACCGAGGAAGGGCAGCACAAACCAGACCTCTACTGGAAGAGTGGCGAGAGTGCTGGGAACTTGAGGAGGCTTATTGCCACCCAAATCCCAGAGAAGACCAATGGTCCTTACCAGCGAGAAATCAATGGTAAGCGGCTGTTGCAATACCGCAAGGTTATTTGTGGTGGTGATTGAAGAGAGGTAAAGAGTACTGGAAATCTGGGGAGGCTTGTTGTCACTCAGACTCCAGGGAACACCACAGTTTGTGTCATCGTCGTTAATAATTAATATTATTATTAGTTGCTTCGTCCAATACATTGCAGCATGTAAAACGAACGTTAATATGAATAATATTATTATTATTATTATTATTATTATTATTATTATTATTATTATTATTATTATTATTATTATTATTATCATCATTGTTATAGTAGTCCCAACTTTTGGATGCTTTTAGTTGGATTTTTCTTTTTTGAACATCAAGTCAATTCTCTTGACTTTAGACATTCAAGCTATACCTTAACACTTTCGCCGTTCCTAACAGACAGGCCTTTTGCCAAATTGGAAAAGAAATTGTCTTGTCAATCTGTTTAAGCCATTTATGGTAGCTTTTCGTTATGGTTCCAAGCATTCCAATTACAACAGGAATCACCTTTACTTCTTTACATTTCCATAGTCTAACTAATTCCCATTTTAGATCTTGATATTTTTTTTTCACGTGTTCTTTCTCCTGCACTCTGATATCGAAGGGGCAGGCTATATCAATGATTAAGCAAGTTCTTTTGTTTTTGTTTGGAAAGATTAAGTCGGGTTTGAATGTTCAAGAACCTTATCAGTTTGTATGCGCATGTACCAAAGAAGTTTGACATTGTCGTTCTCCTGTACGACTTCTGGCTTATGCTCATACCACTTCTCATTGTGGTCTAATTCATAAAGTTTGAATATATTCCAGTGTAGTACTATATAGGGTCTGTAGGATTATTATTATGATTATTATTCGGCTTAATGTCTGTTTTATATGTTGGCATGAGGTAGACTGAGCAACGATAAATTGTTTTAAAATGATCAACATTTGAGCTATTTAACTTTGTGCAATAACTGATCATAAACTATCTGATCACATCAGTATCGCAGAGTTGCAAAAAATCTCTGGCATCGCATCAATATCCTCTGTCATCAAATGTAAAGTCTTGAGATTGTTGGGTTACGTTAAGTGTTCCAGTGTAGGGCTATGCAAAATATGCGTTGAGGGCATAATACAAGGAAGCTGGTCGAAAGTTAGACAAATGAAAAGATGGTTGGACAACGTTTGTGAATGGACGAACATAAACATAAACCAAGGGAACAACTTGATCCAAGATCGTAGGGCTCGGAGAACACTCAAACGTTTAATAATAATTCCGGTTTAAATCTTATTAAAATTTATATATCACCCGACAAAGTTAAAATCAAACTAAAAATAGTAAATTCGCGTGAATGGACATGGTACATCTTTGATGGCCGGCTTGATTGTATTGTTGGTATTCTTTCAGGAGGGATCACGTGAAGGTTGCCAACATCCCTAAGTGAAAGTGATTCTATGGAATTGGCTGGATTCGAACTTGGCGCACCCAGGTCGTCAGTCAGTGTGGTTATCCACTTGACCACCGTCACCTCCTATATATTGCTACTAAAGTTTAGCAGGCGTGTTCCAAAATTCCTAATGATCAGTTAATTAGTTTAAGAGTGAATCCTTTACATACAAATATATAAACATACGTAACTTTATATCAAAACAGATATATGTTATGTAGTTTTACATTAGTTTTGATTGTGACGGAACACAGAATGTCTTTTTTAAGAATATATTTTCAATCAGGTTCTTGATCTTTTTGAGAATGTTGAAAATGGGGCAATGCCTGCAGACGGAAGGTTCACTTTACTAGATGGATATAACGTGAAATGATCAACAACTTCCTGACCAGAAAGCGTTATTGATCAACTAGTTCTTGACTAGATAGCATAGGACAGAACAAGTAAGAATTTATTTTATATTTCCAAAATGGTTGACTTTAAAAAGAATTTTCAGAACCAATAGTATATCATCTACAGAAAGTCTTGAAATAAAGACGAAACGTTGATAAATATATAAATAATTCTGGTTTTTCTTTTTACCTTTTCCATCACGGAATATTATTTCCATAATTTTCATTATATATATATATATATATATAAAATATATAAACATTTATATATTTTTTTTTTTACATAATATAGCCAGCATTACCCACCCTTATGCCTAGCAGTTGTGTTCCAAAATTGATCATGATTGGTTAATTAGTTTCGGGGCGAACCCGATATATAGAAATATATAAACATTACGGGGTCTTAAGAAGAAAGTGAAATCTAAGGAATCTTGCTTAATTGATGTCTAATAACTATGGGTCAACTTTAATGTAAATCTGAAATATCTGAATTTTCAAATGAGAGGTTGTGCTCATACTATGCATAGAAAAAACTTTAAAATACTGAAAAAAATCCCAGAAATTCGGAGAATATTTATTAATTGATGTCTAATACCTATTGTTAAAATTTCAAAAAGATCAGAAGTATCTGAATTTTTAACAAAGGCTTCCACTCCCTCTTTGCCTTCTTCTTTTTATTAAATTAAACTAAATATAGCCAACATTCTCAGCCTCCCGCTTAGCAGCTGTGTTCCAAAATTTATAATGATCGGTTAATTAGTTTACGAGTAAATCCTGTACATAGAAATATATGAACATATACACATACGTAACTTTTTACTGGTGATACCAGATCAGGCTGCCCTGTGACTCCCTGAGACGAAATTCACCTACATTGACGTTTTTTTTTTTTTTTTTTTTTTTTTTTTGTAAAACTTAATTATGTTCTACAAAACCAAAAACAAAAACAACAGCCCCTCTCCCTTTCTCCCTCCCCTTTTTTATTTTATTTTTAGAACTTGAAGCATAAATCTTTTACTATAATGACCAGATTCGACATTAAATAACCCAAAAAGGGTTGATATGCCGTAAAACAAAACTACCAAACCATACCACCACCGTAACTTTTTATAAATAGAGACTAGAAGGACCTATATCTCGGCATTGCCTGGGTGAATTGAGGTAAGCAAAAATTTGAGAGAAGACGGGGCTGCTCACTGACTTGTTTGCCTTGCCACAGGATGTCTGTGTATGTGTTGTTGGCGTTAATTTTTCTTGAACGACCGAAGAACAAAGAATTTGTTTTAATTTACAATATATAAAAAGAATAAAATGGCTGACTGATGTACAAATGAAGTGAAAGGCATTACGGTGGAATTTAATTTCGTAATTAAATTAATGTACAATGTTTTCACTGACGTTTTTGCTTGGTCGCGGTTTGTGTGTGTTTTGTTTGGGTTATAATTCATAATATCAAACCGAATCGCCATTAATTGACTTGAAAAGTGTCGGGAAACCCTTTTCACACACAATTCTAGTTTTTCTATCCGCGATCAAAAAAATATATAAAAATAGAACCCTGTGTAATAATAAAATTAAAACTGTTATTGAATTAAAAAAACAATACGGAATAATGAATTAATGCGATGTAATTTTGCCAATCAATATGCAAAGTAGTTTGAGCGAGTACGTAAATTGCGTCAGCATGATCGATATATTAGAAAGCTGAAGTTCTTCTATTTTGTATATGAAATCAGGGTTTTAATCTCACTGTCGGTGCAATAAACGGCCCAACGCTATAAGCATCAGTTATAATCATTTAACATTTGTTCACAGTAAAATGAAATTTAATTTGTTTTCAACTTTTTATTATTTAAAAAAATTTTAATATTTTAACTTTTTAAAAAATGTTAGCTTTAAAAAATTCTTATTTGTAAATAAAAAGTAAGACGAATACATTTTGAAAAGAAATGTTTGTTTGAAAAGAAAAAAAATAGTTTAAGATTGGGAACAGATTGGTAAACAAAATAAGATTTTTGGTAATTAGAGTTTTTTATATTCTCTGGATTCCTGCATTTTCTGAAACAACGCCTGCACTTGGCCTTTTGACTAGGAGCAAAGTGTAGTATCTGTCTGATACTACATCTCATTTTTTTTCTGTCCTCGATCAGTGAAAGAAAAAATCCTTCTAGACTGAAGCAATTTTTAGTTTTATTCCAATCCAATGGTCCCTTTAAAAACCGGCCTTGTGTCTAACTCTTCTCTCGTTGGGGAGACAAGTTTGAACATCTGCACTCTGGTGCTTTCTGGCTGAGCTATGGTTCTGTTCAGTCCTAGGAGGTCCACATTCCCAGGCTTTATCTCCTTTTTGAGGAAGAGTTAGTTTATCGCTAATCACATACCAGGGAATGCCGACGGGGCTGCTGAGGCATTTTTAGGCCAAACCTCACCTGACCTTGTGTCTAACCTTCTGAAGAGGAGACAAATAAACACCTGTAAAACGTAACGTCACATCACAAGCCACCATTAAGTTTTGGCAAGTTCTTAAGCGCACCAGCTTTTCAAAAAGAATAAATTTAACTTACCTGAAGAAAAATACTGCGCCAACAGTTTTCCGATGTCCATTAAGGTAGCCATTGTATAGTGGTCCAGGTAATCCGCAGTTTATTTCTGAAAGATAAATTTGTGCAGATCAGATTTTAAGAAATTTCAAAAAACAAAACAATTTCACATTTGAAAGAAGTTTAATAATAGTTCAATTGTTCATTCAGTTTCATTGAAGATGAATGACTAAAAGACAATATTTTTTCTTGAACGAACAAAGAATTGGTTAGATTTTGAGTAAACAACATATTTTGAAGACGAAAATAATATCTCAAATTGAAAATATGAAATAGACGCTTGTATTATTCATAAGGCTGAATAAACAATCAAGCTTTCACGTTATAAGAATATATTTTATTTATTTTAAAATATATTTTATTTATTTTGAATATATGATGTCAGAATACAATTGATCTAGAAAACTGGTTTAAGTTTTTTTATTTTCTCTTCTGTGTTCAAAACAGAGAATCGAAATCAACTGTTCTGTTCTTAATTTTGAATATAAAAGCAGTGTCCAAAATATATCTCCTTTCCATTCACATATTGTTTTGTTTACCAACACTTGAAACCTTTATAGCCAGAAATGCTCAAATCATTCAGATCTGGGAAATTAGAACACAGTAAGATAAAAAAAAAAAGAATTAAAAAATAGCTGTAATTAAAGTTTTTATTTTGGAATACAATTTCAGAATACAAATTTAAATAAATACTTCTAGCATTATACGAATAGATTATATTTCATAACGTAGATTGACACTGATGTATAAGACAAACTAAAAATTTGAATGTTTACAAGACACTACGCTCGAGTGTTTTCGGTCTCTCTCAAGACAACCTGACATGAGGATACTTCACCCTGCAAGTAAATCCTGATCAAATATTCAAAATAACATAGTATTCCACGCCTAAATAAGATCCCTTCGACACGGCTATACACTGGCTCATATGAGGAATGGTGCACTTTCTCCTACTCATGTACCCTCTAATAACAGCACTTAAAAAGTAAATATTTAAATACCTACACACACACACACACACACACACACATATATAGAGAGAGTTTGAATTACCTACGGGAGAGTTTAAATTATCTACTAGACCATTCTCGAGTGTTTTCGGTCTCTCTGTACAAGGTTTTGTCAAGACCAACTGACATGAGGATACTTCATCCTGCAAGTAAACCCTGATCAAATATTCAAAATAACATAGTATTCCAAGCCCAAATAAGATCCCCTCGACACGGCTATTCACTAACTCATACGTGGAATGGTGCACCTTCTTTGAGTAATGTTAAATCAATAACATAGCCTCAAAAATATCCCTTCGGAAAAGCTGCACACTGACACATACTAGGAATCGTGCACGTCTCATAGTGATATTACTATAAGTACCAACATTTAGCGAATACTGCACCAGACCAGATTAATTCTGGTTTTGGAATCCAGCAAGATTAATAAAAGACCAGAATAAAGATAAACTATAACATTGGGAAGAGGAAAATTTGAATTCTTCACTTCTTTACTAACTCAACATTTGAGAGGTAAAAGAGAACTTTAATTGAACACCCGGATATCTATGTATTTCATATAGAAATCAAGTGTTAGCTCTTGAAGGGGACATTTGATTTCTGAGATCTACTTCAAGAGAAATTTTAAAAAAACAACAAAAAAACAGACAAACTTTCTAAAGATTTTGACCAAATTCTGCCTCCTGTGATTCTTGAAATACCGAATATTGTTGCAAGATGTTTGATAGCAGCACTTTTTAATTTACAATCTTTGACTCTCTCCACTAGTGTTTGCAATACGGCTGTATGTTTTGAGTGAGTTAATTCTTGCTTTTTACGCCTTTGTTTACCTTTCACAATATTTTCTGCTTCATTTTCAGTATTTGTTTTGCCACCGCAGGTAAGATGAAAAAAAATCCTCAAATAAGAAATAACTGTTTCTACCAAGGGATATTTATCAATAGATTTTCAACGAAAACGGTGACTGTTTTAGTTTCAGCATTCATTTTTATCACACACACAAAAGGAGTTGTCATAAAAACACAAAAATCAGAAATGCTTTTTCTGACTGTGCACCACCTGCTTCGTTTTCAAAATCTAATATATCTCCCATAAACTGCAAATAAGTAAATGTATTTTAAAAATATTTGATTTATCTTCACAATCGGTTCCGGGCAGTAAAGGTGTACACTTATATACAATGTACCAACGGTTCATGGGTCATCTAGTATATGTTGTGTTTCAATTAAAGGTATTTAAGCATTTAAGTAAAGTTTATAACGCAGATTGAAAATTAAATAGAAAGAAAAAGACATCAAAAACAAGAGAAAGGGAAATATAATTTGGTTCACACCACCATATAGCTAGATGCTAAGTAATAAATTCCTAAATCTTATCGATAAACATTTTCCTCATAACTAATACTCTACATAAAATATTCAATAAAATTACTTAAAAATGTTTTACAGTTGCTGTGAGAATTTGGAAATGATTATCAAAGCTCACAATAATAAAATATTAAATGACACTAGTAAAGAGAAAAATAATTTTAAAATTTGAAGATAATGTAACAAATATAATAATAATAATAATAATAATAATAATAATAATAATAATAATAATAATAATTACAATAAAAATAATAAAAGCAAAAAAATAGTAATGACTGATAGAAATAGTAACTTAATTTTCTGTAACACCATTAATAAATATCCTGCTCTTAAAGGTAATTTATAGAAGGCACTACAATGCAGAGGTGTAACGGATAAACACGAACTGAAGTAAATTGAGCCATATAACAGTGGAATGAGTTTTGCAGTTTCCACCTTTTATTAATATGATTCTTTTTATACATATTACGATCTTATTATTGTCAATGTGGTTTGATGGGGGTTCTGTATAGCATAATATTTTGAGAAAAATTCACTTCCTCAGACGTGTGTCTAACTTTATTTCGAACGTGCATAGGAAGATAGTTGAAAATAGTTCAGCAAAAATGAGATTAATTTAAAATTCTAAATCTTTTTAATTTGTTTCAAATGTTTTGTTTGTCTTTCATTTCAGTGTCACTATATCTAATAATGATTTTTATTTTTTATAAAGGCATTAAACATCTATATATTAATACGATAGCGTGTGTGTTCGTGTATCACGCTTCCGGCAAAAGCTCTGCGCATGCGTGCCGCACCTAGATTTTGAAAAACATCCAACTAGCATAAGTTTCGAAACATTTTCAATTATTTCCATTTGGCGCAACCATTAGCGACGTAGTATTTTTGACTTCGGTCCGACTGGTTTATAGTTCGATCCCAACCAACCTCTAAGATTTTTTTTTCTACATTTCGAGGGGAAGGGAACGAAATAATGCATTTTTTTTATCACCTGGTTAAAAAGTACTTTTTTGTGTTCCTCAAAACTTAAAACTATTTTTTGTTTTTTATTTTGGTGTTTTTTAGGCCATTGTCTATTTAATTACCCTACTTTTTAAGCAGTTAACGTATCATTGGTATTTCTTAAAACGTGAAAACCATTTATTTCCGTTTTGGTTGTAGAGAGGGCCAGTATTATTATTATTTTTTTTTTGAACGGATGGCATATCAACCTTTTTTAGTAGATATGCGCAGTGTCCATCATACACGAATTACTATTTTAACAAATTATTTCACTCTTATCCAGAAGGAGGGGGGGCTCATAATAAAGCAAGCGTAACTTACTAACAAATAGAGGGTGCTTTGTTACATTAGGACCCGTACTGAAAACATCATTTCGTGTAATTTACAGGGGTTCCGCTAGTTAAACTATTAATTTTTTTATAAAGGCATTAAACATTAAACTATTGATGTTTTTTTAATTTTTTATAAAGGCATTAAACATTAAACTATTAATGTTTTTTAAATGTTTTTATAAAGGCATTAAACATTAAACTATTAATGTTTTTTAAATGTTTTTATAAAGGCATTAAACATTAAACTATTAATGTTTTTTAAATGTTTTTATAAAGGCATTAAACATTAAACTATTAATGTTTTTTAAATGTTTTTATAAAGGCATTAAACATTAAACTATTAATGTTTTTTAAATGTTTTTATAAAGGCATTAAACATTAAACTATTAATGTTTTTTAAATGTTTTTATAAAGGCATTAAACATTAAACTATTAATGTTTTTTAAATGTTTTTATAAAGGCATTAAACATTAAACTATTAATGTTTTTTAAATGTTTTTATAAAGGCATTAAACATTAAACTATTAATGTTTTTTAAATGTTTTTATAAAGGCATTAAACATTAAACTATTAATGTTTTTTAAATGTTTTTATAAAGGCATTAAACATTAAACTATTAATGTTTTTTAAATGTTTTTATAAAGGCATTAAACATTAAACTATTAATGTTTTTTAAATGTTTTGTAAAGGCCTTAAACATTAAACTATTCATGTTTTTTTAAAGTTTTTTGTAAAGGCATTTAACTATCAATGTTTTTTTAAATTTTTTATAAAGGGGTTTAACATTAAACTATTAATGTTTTTAAAATTTTATAAAGGCATTAGACATGTAACTATTAATGTTTTTTTAAATTTTTTATAAAGGCATTAAACATTAAACTATTAATGTTTTTTTTTTAATTTTATAAAAGCATTAAACATTAAACTATTAATGTTTTTTTTTTAATTTTATAAAAGCATTAAACATTAAACTATTAATGTTTTTTTAAAAATTTTATAAAAGCATTAAACATTAAACTATTAATGTTTTTTTAAATTTTTTATAACGAATAGGCTATTTTGCCGGAACTGGCAGAATAACGATGGGGCTGTTATTTTGCCTGGACCGGCAGAATAAAGATGGGGCTGTTATTTTGCCGGTTCATGTTTATTTAACCTAACTGTTACAGTTACAGTGAAGATTTCACGATCAACTTAACTGCCCGTTTATTTTTATTTTAACATTTTTCCAGTAAAACAAGAAATAATTAAAACTTCTGACTATTTTTTAAAATTAAATAAATAATTCATACGGCGATTCTCGCCATAACTTACGAAAAAGATAAATATTATTTCACTATTTTTCCAATAAAAAAGAAATAATTAAACGAAGATAATGAAACTGAAAAAATAAACAAATCTTTAATACTTATGTTTTTGTTTCTATCTACTCGACGTAAAAAAGATCATTTCTATTTCAACATTTTTGCAATAAAAAAGAAATATTTTTTTTAAATTGGATACATAATTATTTAATAATGTAACATTTTATAAGATGAATAGTCAACAGTGATTATTTTTAATAATTTAAAACTTAATAAAAACGAAGACTTTGTTGGATTTCTTTATCAAATTTTTATCGAATTTTTGTGTATATTTCTTACGATTTCCAATTGTAAGTTACTGACCTCTTCTTTCTTAATCTTCACCTCACATTTTAAAATAGAAATTGTTTTAATCCAGTTTTTTTTCTTGATATTTTAACATTATCGAAGTTTTTCTTCGAAAAGAAAATCAGAATTTTACATCAAAGTTTTTCTTTGTAAAGAAAATTTAAAAAAATTCAATTGAACAACTTAATTACTTCATTATTTGACGACAACTGAACCGAAAACTAGTGTTGGAAAATTTGATTAAAAAAACAACTTAACTTTTGCCTTGTTTTGAAGCAACATCTATTATTCAGTTAATAATTCTAATTCAAAATCTTATATTCGAAAAAGCTTACAATGAAACTTAGTGTTGGAAATACATTCAGTTCATATGCTGAAATTGTTATTAAATATTTGTCCTTATTTATTTCATTACCCTTTCTTTCACAAGGCCATAAGAGTTAGGTTAAAAAAACATAAGCCGGCAGAATAACGAGGGGCTCGTTATTTTACCGGGACCGGCAAAATAGCCTCTTCCTTTTTATAAAGCATTAAACATTAAACTATTTATGCTTTTTTTTATTTTCATGTCTTTATAAAGGCATTAAACAATCGAACTACATTGAACTATTATTATGCTCTTACTTTTAATTTTGTAATCAAGGGAGGTGCGAGAGCGCTCTATCCATTAATAGACTTTAAGAATGGCCTATGCTGGAAATCTCATTTCTTTGATCCATCATAACTCAAAAATCAATAAACCAAATTAGTTAAATCTTTGCACAAAATTTTTATTTGATAGGTTCTATAAATGTGCAGAATTTCAGCATTATTAGTCAAGGCAACCCAGAGATCCAGAAAGTTCAATCATCAAATCATGTTATCCATGTATACGTACATACGTATGTGCCACCCTGTATCTCATCAACTATTTGATGGATTCAGCTGATGTTTGGCAGAGATAGAGGTTCTAGGGTCTAGTTGATGGCATTTTAATTTCAGTTTACCATATACCTTAGTTTTCCAGAAAATTCCAAGAACCCTTAAAAATGACCATTGTATTGAGGCATAGCCTTTACAAAAGTAGTGACATTCCATGATAAATGCCAGTATACTGAAATCATATGCTCTTAATAGGGTTAAGATGAAAATTCATATAAACTAAATGTACAAAAGCAAGGAAATTCCCAAATTTTTACACTTTTATTGTCATTAAGGGTATGCGAGCACAACAGGGCTATGTATTTTACTGGTAGGAATTTTTCTTGAGCGCACCTCACACACTTCATCCACTCATGCATAGAGATTTATACTGTAGTGATGTGATAATGAAATGGTTTGGTTTATATGTAGTCATACCCTTAATTAATGACAATGAAAGTGTAAATATTTATGAATTTCCTTGCTTTTGTACATTTAGTGTATATGAATTTTCATCTTAACCCTATTAAGGGCATATGATTTCAGTATACTGGCATTTTTCATGGAATCAATTGTTGGATTTCTTTCGACTTATCTGATCAACGTATATTCAATAATTATCATATACATATATATCATAAGTCCAAAACAACGCAATTGTCTGTACGCAAATACACTTTAATATTTAATAATAAAAAAATATTCATAGTAATGACCCCCCCCCCCCGTTAAGATAAATAAATCTAAATTGTCGAGCACTGTCTGAAATTAAAATCTGAGGTTGTTAAGTTATGGAAGCAAAGCTTACACACCCGCGTGTTTAAGCACTCTTTGATCTCGGAACGTTTGGACCCTGCCGCAGGCTTTAAATGTATCTTAATTTCAGTAATGTCTGTGGTGATTTCCATTCACATAATGGATTATGGCGTAGGATTGTCATTCTCTTCTGAATCTACGAACTGCGTTCGAACCCGTCTGACCGCCTGAAACCACCACTTCCTGCACTGATGAGGGCTTAAGTTCGAAACAACGTTGTCTGTAGGTAAATACACTATAATATTTAAATTTTTTTAAATATTCATAGTTATATATATATATATATACATATATATATATATATATATATATGAGAAATAGAGGAGGAGAGAGACAGAAAATTAGAAAAAAAACGACCCTGTTTCGGAATTTTTTAGATGAGGGTTGATAATTTGTAGAATTTAGTATATTCAGACTACTGTTCTCATCTTGGGTGTTTTTATCACAATGTTTCGGCCGATGTAACTTCCGAACTTGTCGAACTCGGGAATCTGGACGGAATTTCAAACAGAACCCTTTATTAAATACACAGGGGTAGCATGCTCTGGAAAAGAAGTCTTCAGTAATTCGTAATTCTTCGCACTGAGGATTGCACCTTCAACCTTCAGAACTGAATTTTACTTAGTACTATATCCACTGTGCCACGGGTTCTTGCGGACAATTCCAGTATGAATTTTGGGAGCCTTAACCGAGAGCATGCTACCCCCGTGGATTTAATAAAGGGCTCCGTTCGAAATTCCGTCCAGATTCCCGAGTTCGACAAGGTACACCTGAAGAAGACCGGAGGTTACATCGGCCGAAACGTTGAGATAAAAACACCCAAGATGAGAACAGTAGTCTGAATATACCAAATTCTGCAAAAAACGATCCCTATTGCAATTGTGCAGCAACTATTTGCAGTCGTTACATATGCAAACCAACCACAAATTTATGGCTGCACATGAATTTTTCTATACTTTTACAGAAGTGCAACAATAACTTGTGAAAGCATTTTTATTGCCAGTCTTTGATGTTCTATATTCGTTGTTTGTGAACTGTTGAATGCAGACGACAAGGAACGAAAATCAATGAATGCGATGCAGTTTTCGATTGAAATCCTCTGCAGTTCATCATCACTAATTCATTTTAAAAGCCTTACACTTTCGTTAAAGACAGATTCGAAGAAAAAAATCAGCTATAATAAAATGCAGTAAATATGTAAAACCCACTTTTTATAGTCGTGCAATACCGAACATGAGATTATTAAAAGCTAAAATTTAGATAAAAAATAAATAAATAAACGTTTTATGTCTTTATACTTCTAACAAAAAGTACATTTCTGCATTCTTTAAGATCTCCACAAAATATGCATGTACATGGCTGGACTGCGTTTTCAAGACCAGCTTTAAAAATGACATAATAACAAAGAATACGTTTTTTTTCTTTCTGAATTGTTATCCACAACGACTTAAAATAGTTATTTCTATAGGAGGGGACCCATATCGATCCGAATGTTTTTTTATTGCAATTTACGGATTGAACCGAAAACGGCCGAAGCAGTTTACGATTTGAAAGCCATGAAAAAGATGTAAAAAGGCAGACGACACCAAAGCATACGAATACAAAAACAGGTTATGGTTAGCGTTCACTTACCGATTTGAAGAAAATTACTAAACCAATTCTTAATTCAAAGAGAGAGCGGTAATTGACCTTAACCTTAAGTCAGGGAAAAAATGAAAAAGTTGTTTCATTTAATGTAGGTACTAGTTAACTGTTCGATGATAACTCGGCCATTTCCAGTCTGTTTCGTAAATTGCAATGAGTAAAATTCGGGCTAATATGGGTCTACTCCTATAGAAGTACCTTTTAAAATATTATAAACTAGCAGGACCCATCTCTCGCCGGTGTTGCCCGGGAAATTAGAGGAACCCAAGAAACTCCTGCTCCCAACCCAGAACTCCATATTTTAATTTCTATAAACCATACATGTTTTTCTATTTTAATTTTTCTTTCTGTTTTTTTTTTAAATTAAAACAAATTTTTATTTCTTTATTTCTTTCGCATCAAAAGTAGGTCAGAGGTGAGGGAGAAGCAAAGTCTGTTTTTTGCTTACGTGTGTTTTTAGTAACCTTCATTTTATGCCGGAAAAACAATTGGTTGAATCCAACGAAAAAAAAAGCACTTTTCTTTTTGTAAAAATGTATAGTATACTTTTTGAAGAATCATCATTAGAAAGATAAGGAATTATGAGTGTCTTGGGGGAAAAAAATCAAATTTAAAATTGCTACCACAAGTCACATTCTTACAAAAATCAAAATGGTAGAGAAAAAAGGGGTGAACGATTTCATAAAAATGGCGGTCACTTCAATTAATTAATATGGGTGAAAAAATTAATTATTCATATAAAAATAGTATATTAGTTGTATTATTATTATTCGGTATGGATGGAAAAAAATGTTTTTATCTGATTTTTTACTGCACAGTAAACGGTTCAATGGAAAAAGTCCCTTACTAAATTTTTGCTCACAGTGTCCTGAATAGCAGAAAGAGTAGATGCTATTCAGGGGATAAGTTCTCTCCTTTCCTCTCAATCTCAATAAAAACAATGAAATATTGAGCAATTGTATAATGTTTCCTTCTAACAACACTAACCAATATTTGTCCTATCTAACTAACGAAAAAATTTTTTTTATATCTGCCATTTGTTAATAAAACTATCGAGCACGAATATAGGGGTGAATCGACTTTACTTTATATATTAGTGTTATATCATAAGAATAACAATAAGTAAATGAGAAACCCAAGACAGGAATTGAAAGGAATAGGAATTGTATTAAGAATTCTTAATTACAATAAGTTGGTCGCCATTACCGGCTCTAGGCAGACGTGCTCAGCGGTTCGCCTTGGTAAGGGAAAAGGTGTTGACTTCATAGTGACCTGACGAATCCATCCTGTCACTATGGGTGAATCCGGTTCAGTTCACAACAATTAGATAAATACATCTTTTTGAAAAATGGCTCTCAATTGAGTGCATACCTTTTACTAAGGTCAATCACTTAATTCAGTCAACTTCTTTTCAAAATGAAACTCCTAATAATATTTAGATCTGTCAGCTTTTGAAAATAATTCACATAATAATTCTGCTTGTCCCTCGCATAATTAGCTTGTGCAGGCGTTATGCTGCCGATAAGCATGTATGAAATTAAAGGGATGTAATTCATCCAAACTCGATGTAGTAGTATTAGTAGTAGTATTATTACAGAGTTATTTGTAGATTTAAACAAGAAGCAGATGACAACTGATTTTCTTTTCAAATTTAATTACAAAAGTTTTTGCTAAGAAAATTTTAAACTAAAATTTAAAGAAAAATGTAAAAGCAAAAATAAAACACAGTTCGACACATTCAAATAACAACAGAAACCAATCACGCCTTCACCCAATAAATTATTCTCTATAAAAAAAAATAACCTTTGACCTTTGTAAGTAATTCATCAAATAGTTAACTTCAGTTTGGAGAAGATCTTACCCCTATGCAAGGGGTGAATTTGATATATTCTAGCCCAAACCAGCAGGGTACCATTTTTATGGGTATTCGGGTAAATGATAATAATAATCATTTATCAAGGCTAAGAGCCACTTGAGAGTAAGGGTTAATCACGTATGAGGACGGTTTATGACAAGGGATTGTTGATATTAGATTTGAAGAGGACCATGTTGTAGCTTCCAGGGAAGCAATCTTGTGACAACGCATTCAACAGATGGGAAGTTCTTGGAAAGAAACTCTGTCCATGGGAATTCCGTTTGACTGGTGACACAGAGGAAGTTGCATTTGTGGTAGAAAACGAGTTTTTTTTAAACATGAATTCATCCCAGACGAGGGGAACATTGTCACTGATATGTAAGGGCCTACTGTGTATTAGGGGCCAGAAATTAAAGTGGGCATCCTAAAGTGAGGAGAAATTTCTTCACATTACACTTAAATTTCTGCACGTTGGTAGAGTCAGGAAAACAGGGAGCAGGGAAGGAGGTCTAAAGGTTGGCAGCACGAGGAAAGAAGCTACTAGAGCAGAAAGTCCTCCGGCATCTGGGGACCTCCACAATGAATAGATGGGATTTAACTGATTGTCGAGTTGATCGAGTGTATTTACGTCGAGGGGGACACCAGAGCATCCAGTTCATTGGAGCACATTCGATTAAAGTACTTGTAAAACAAGCACAGGATTGCGGCGATGGGACAGGGGCTGAAGCTTGGTGGATAGTGAGTGACCTATCTTGCTGTGAAAGTTTTACAAGGTGGAACCAGAGATTGAAGTTCAGTTGGTACTACAGAAAGTGGTTTCAAAGAGTATGAGAAGATGGAAAGAATGCGGGGGGATAGCACAATTCAGGGAATTGAAAGTACTAAAATGGTGAATAGACTTCTTGCCACTCAGATTCTATGGCTAAACCATTCGTCGTTGTCAGTGAGTAAACACTGGTAAACGGCTGTTACAAGAATACAGACAGAGTTGAAATGGAATGGAGAATACTGGAAATCTGGGGAGACCTGCTGTCACTCAGACTCCAGGGAAATTCACCTGCTTTTATCAGCAATAAATCAGTGGAAACAACAGGTGTGAAAACTCCAAATGAGTCATTACACTAATAATAAAATATTTATCTGTTTCGGAACGAGAACACTGTTTTATTTGATTCCGCTTTTGGCAATGTCCGCCATTGTCTGGATGGCTTTGTAATCTTGAAAAAAGAAAACCTGAAATCTATGAAAATGAATAATTCATAATCGTATTGCATGAAATAATTTGCATTAATTCCATTGTCTTTTATTGTAAGTCTGCAAATTGATCCGGGGGAATAGAACTGGATTATTAGGCCTACCAGAAAATGGTATAGATTGCTTAATATAGAGTACGTGTGTGAGCTAACAATCAAGTGTCTCTGTAATTCTTTACTTTTGAGTGCAATGAAAAACCATAGAAAAGCGTGAAGAGATGTTAAGAATCAATGCATATTCTGTTGTTAAAAACAAATTTCAAAATGTTTCTTTGTTATCCAAAAAACATGTCAGAAAAAAACTTTCTCGAATAATTATTCCCTCTCTCTATATATATAAAGTTAGGCATATGAACATAGTTGCATTTTGATTATAATATTAAAGTTGAACTAATCAACTTTTGTTTCCCTAAGGCTTTTTTTCCAATATATTTTAATCACACACAATACAGGGTGTCTCAAAAAAATATTCCTAATGACATGTTTCGCGACGTTTGCGAATCCCTTGGTGCGCGTTATCAGCTTTGTTTGAACAATAATGGTCATCAGTTTGAACATTTGCGAACGTGATTCTTCAATTACATCTGTCTCATGTATTCGATGCTATTTCATTTCACTCTATGTTCATAAATAAAAGTTTTCTCGTCATTCTACGAGTGAGTACATTTTTTTTAGACACCCTGTACATGCTGAAGTATTCCTCAGTTTTGGGATTGAGTTATATTTGAAAACAACTTGCATCTTAATTTTTCTAATTACCTGTAATTTGCAATTAGGTCACCAAGTGACCCATCTCTTACTAAGCTTTTGTCTTTCACTTTTAATGTATGTTTCTCCACCTGCTGCTCTTATATCTATCATTGTCGCTTCTGTAGCTCTCTCTCTCCCTCTATGTTTATTAAGAGTTGAAGGAAAGAATAAAAATATTAGAATAGTCCATTATAAACAAAAGGGAATATCACCAGAGTTAGTAATATTATTTAACTTGTAGCTTTAGAGAGTGAAGGAGATATAGCGAGGAGAAACTAACTAATTTTTTCTGTTTCTATTTTATATTTAATAGTTCTGCAAGCTCACTTTTTCCGGATTTAAACGATCTAACCTGAATTAAATGGGTGACCCAACGGGTCGCATTTGTTTTTAGTTTATATAGATACTAGTGAAATACCCGTCCCAGGACAAAGATAAACAATAAATATAGCATTAGTTTTAAATGTTCATGTTTTTTCTTTCTTTGGGAGATATGGTATAGTTTCCGTGGAACACCCCTAAATAGTAAAGTTTACAAAGAAAATAATAATGTGCCCATGTTAATCACCGTGTTGCCTAGAATCCATAATTCATTATGACAAATTCAATAGTTTAGGATTTTACCAAGCACATACATATTATTGATGATAACGCACGCGCACCGATCCTTTTAAAAATGTATTGCTATAAATTTGATGTAGAGCAATTCTTTTCTCTATTAATTTTTTTGTATCTAACTTATTTAAAAAGTTTTTTGGGGCGAATGCGAGTTTGGGTGTGTACATCCTCTAAATGGCAGTTTACAAAAAAAATAATGTGTTCATGTTACTAACCGTGTTGCCTAGAAAATATATTCCAAAATTCATGATGATCCGTTCATTAGTTGAGAAGATTACCCTGTACATATACATATATATATATATATATAGATACACATACCTAACTTATATATATATGCTTATTGATGTTACCAAAAGATTTATTCGCTATAGATCCATCAAAACAAAGGGGTTTTTTTTCTATTGGTGTATATTTATTTATTTATTTGCATAAAAAGAAATCATCCCATGTTTATTGGTAACATCAATGAACATGTATAGCTGCTCTGAATCCTGTTACCGGGGTTCATTGAGCTTACAATAATTGGCATCGTTCCGGAATTTATAGAGAGTACAAAACTCTTTGTAAAAAACGTTTGTGTAGAGTAAACTCCAAAAAATTCATAATGATCAGTTAGTTAGTTTGAAGATTGCTTCTAGGCTTTACTGTCGTTAATGTAGACTATATTTAGTTTAATTTAGTTTCATGCAAAAGAGACAAAGGGAGGGGGGATAGGACACCCGCTTGAAAATAAATGCACCCTTGCATTCAAAAACTACAGATTGGATTATTAAGACATTTGAACGGTAAATAGAAGATGTTATAGAGAATGTAATAAACTCTGGGTGATTTATGTTTTAGGGGTTCAAAGGGGGTTGAACCCTAACCCTTTGAAAATAAATGTACCCATTAAAGTTACCTCTTAGTCTTTACTATACTGTTGCATGTGATGTTATTCACTTCGACCCGGGAAACGCCCGGTAACCCTGCTGGTTAAGTATGAATATGCTTACATCTGCATTCAAGCTGTGTAAATATAAGTGGGGGAACTCATAACACTTATTGGTCATTTGCTCACAGACAGCTAAACCAGCAGCTTTCATTGCATAAATTGCACTTTACTTTTTATGAGACAATCGAGATTCAGACGCCATTATATCTCCCCATAATATTAACCCTATCTTCATTCCAATAACCTAAACCACATACATTTACATAAGGTTTACACGAACTTCTGATAATTAGTAAAAACAATAGTTTTTGCGCATTTAAAAAGTTCTCTATATAAAGTTAGGTATATATATATATATATAATGTAAAAATAAAAATGGAATAAAGGATAAGCTAATCAACAACTAGCAAAAATAAACTAAAAAACACATATTGAAAAATTCTACCAAAATATTTCGATTGTTAAAATACAATCATCATCAGTTGGTAGTAGAACTTTAATTAAAAACAGAAAAGTTTTCAAATTTTTATTTTTACATTTTGTCTGAAACATTGTTTCGTTTATTCCTCATATATATGTATATATATATATATATATATATATATATATATACCTAACTTTATATAGAAAGAGATTTTAAAATGTGCGAAAACTATTGTGTATAACTGGGAGTGAACAACGCTATGGTTTTGATGCTGAATGTTAGCTTCTTAGTTGATGGCTACACCCTATACTGATGAAGAATAAAAACCCATATCATCTCAGAAACGATGGTGTTGAATTCTTGGAACGTAAATCAATGATTATGTCATAATTAAGTTTACCTAAGATCTATATATATATATATATATATTAGAAGAAGACCTGTCCCATGACGGGTAAAATTAATCCACCTTTTTTATGTCCCCTTACGAAAACTAGAATCAAGATATAATCATATTAAACCTTATGTCTAGAATCCTTATTTCAATGTTGATCAACATTTTAGGGGGAAATAATATGGGCACAACCTCCAATTTTAAAATTCAAATATTTCAGATTTGAACTGAATTTGGTCCATTGTCATTAGACCCAAATTAAGCGCGATTCCCTCAGTTTCAATTTCTTCTTTAGACTCCTTAAGGTTAAGCCTTAAATTTTAGACATTTTCTTGAATAAAAATTTTGGATTATTCGGACTACTATCATCATCTTGGATGTTATTTTCACAACGTTTTGGCCGATGTAACTTCCAACCTTCTTCGGGGGCATCTTTTCGGACTTGGGAATCTTTGTGTTGAATTCTTGGGTCTATACAGAATTTAGTTCATTTCGAATGAAATTAAAGTGCAACAAATAGTGATTGTGGTTGTGACCCAACGGGTCACGGGTACATCTAGACAACTCTAAACCCTTAAGGGCATAGATCGAAATGTCAAAAAACTGATATCATAAGTACAAAAAAAAAATCAATTAAAAAAAATTACTCAAATCTAAGTTAAGTTAAAAAAAAGTTTTTAAAAAGGTTAAGAAAAAAAAGAAGAAAACTGCCTCCTAATCACAATCCGATGGCTTTATCTTCTAAAAAATCACACTTCTGTATTTGTGACTGACAAGGAAAAGTAAAAAATAACATATGTCGAGGTCTACTAAAATCACCTAATTTCTCAATTACATTTATTTTTCCTTTTCGGCAGATGGCACACTGCACATAACCCCTTTTCCTACGTAATGTATTACTACCTCCTTCACCGCATATACTTTTACAGGACGTCGGATTATTGAATGAGTAATTGGATTTCATTTGCTAACAAATTAGCTAATTTGACCAGATCATGAGATCACTAATTAAATGCGAAAGGTCATCAAATTAGTAGGATGCTTTAACTTGATCATAAACGATAATTCACAGCGCTATCAGATCAGTTGTAGGCTTTCAACAAATGGTATAGATAATGGGATAATTACATTTTAGCTTCTGTCACATTAGTTGGAGCATCGGATGAGGAGTACAATTCCAGGTGATATCAAATTAGTAGGAGGCTTTGAACAGATATTAAATAATGGGATCAAGAATTAAATCCTCGGAGTGGTTCAATTAGCTGGATTCTAATTTATAGAATCAAGTATTGCATTCTAGGATCTGTTAAATGAGTTGGAACACAAATCATGAACTCATAAGATTAAAGTTCAGAAGTAAACCAATTGTCTATAGGGTCTGACCAGATTTTGAAATCAGGAGAGCTAGAATTAAAGATAATTACAATTACAGGGGGTTCACGACAAATTCGACACTTTCTGGGAAGAAAATAAACAATAAAACGTTATTACTAGCCAAATATTGATGTATTCTCAAAATTTAAAGTGAGGATATTTTGTTGAATAAAGTTTATTAAAAAAGTCACTCTGAGCCTCCACCACGGTTTCCAGGTTGAACCTGACCTTGGAGCATGTGACATTCATTTATTCATTTATTTATTTATTTATTTGTTTGTTATGCCTCCTTAGGCATCTCCCCTTTAACTATCTTCTCAATTCAACTGTTAAAAAAATAAAATAAAATAATAATAATTATAATTAAACTCTTAGTACAGTATCGATATCCAGATCAAATTTTGTTAAATATTTCATTTGATACCTCCCAAAAGTGTCCCCTAAATTTCTCCCTCCAACTACTTTCTCTGAATTTATCCAACCTCATCTTAAACTGATCCACGCTATTGCTGTTCTTAATCTGACAACTTATTCCAAAAACATATTACTCTGTGTGCAAAAAAACTTAACTGGTTAACAGATCTAGTTTTTGAAAACTGCCTTGACAATAACCTTCCAGATCTAGGAGAAATACTAAAAAAATGGCCACCATAGTTTGAAATGCCATTTATTATCTTGAAAGTCTCAATCATATCACCTCTTATTCTTCTCTCCAGCAAAGTAGTCAATCCCAATTTGTCTAATCTCGCTCTGTAATTGCACTCTTTTACTTTACTTATTAGTTTTGTCACACTTCTTTGTACGCCTTCCAGTTTCAATATTACATTCCAATTTCCATATCTAGTCGCTGGAGCCCCGGCCTGGGTGCAGTATTCATGATTTCCTCCTGGCAATCAGCTCATCCATTGTATTGCAAGCGGTACGGTTGGTGTTTTCCTCAACTATGTCCTACTCCGATGCCTATCTCTAACGTCTGCACTGCCTTGTCTCGATCTTCTTGTCCCTTTTTAGTAGCAGCTTATTGGAGAATTGTGTTGTGCAAACAAAGTCAGAATGCCTGCTATGACCATTCCTGCTAGCCTCTGATTCCACATCTCCAATTATACAATATTTAAAAATGATCAAATTTGTCCCGAACACACTGTAGATCAAAGTGATTGAAAATATTTGACAGAGAAAAAACTGTATTTTTCAAAGTGTTTACTGTTAATCTGTATTTCATAAAGAAATGTCAATTATGAGCTAGTATATATTTTTTAAAGATTTTAATGGAATTCAGAACATTGTCGATGAGATGACGTAGAGTTTAAAAAAAAATTAATTTCAAAAAAAGGAAATATTTTCTTTTTTAAATTGTTGATAATCGAATTTTTCAGCTGCTCTTCCTACTCCGTTCCTTCTTTCTCTCTCTTCCATCTTTTTATCTTCTTCTACCTTCCTCATCCTCATCTTTCAAACGTGACAAAAAAAGGCAAATATATAGATGCTTATATGTGGGGTTCAAGCTTATTTATTATTATGAATATAATATCTAATATAATATGAATAATAATATCTAAGCTGAATGCATTTCGATTAATTAAATCTTAATGTGGCATGGTGTAGTGGCATGCAGAGGTCTGATGATGCCCTGGTGATGCCTGGGGTTAACTCTTTGATAATATGCCTTAAAGACTCAAGTATAAATCCTTGTACTGAGAAATATTATGAGACATAGAGATAGTTGAATATAATTGAATGCCAGTCCCCAATTTGGATGCCCTTGGCCACCACCCTGTCGCATCCTTTCTCTGCATGCCTATGCAGTGGTGAAATGGATACTGATGCAGACTGGCAAACAGTTGTGCTGTACTCAAGTCATCCCATATCCATAGCACAATTTCCATTCGAAATATTGGAAACCTGCATTTAAGTACTTCATTCTTTTTTTTTAGGGGAGGGGGAAAACAATGCCAAAAATAAAATCTTGTTGAATTGTGATTGTTTGGAACTTATGTAATTTCTCTTTTCGACTAAAAAAAGGATTTATTATAAGTTCTAGATTATTTGTATGTGAAGAAAGTATACTTGGATGACGAAGCTATTGAGGTTGTCGAGAAGTTTTGTTACCTTCATGATACAACTGAAGGTGGATGGAGTAAGTTCAGGGAACTTCTGTCTTTACTACTTAGTAGAGCGTTACAACTGTCGACCAAGGGAAGAGTTTACTAAGCATGTGTATGCAGTGTGAGGATATATGGAAGTCTTGAAACCTGGCCATCGAGGATTGAGGATATGCGTTGCATGGGAAAAAAGGATATAAGAATGATACTATGGATGTTTAATGTGAGTCTTGAAGACGAGCGTAGACTTGATGACCTCAGAAAAAGATTAACTCTAGGGAGATGTGTGCAGAACAGGGGGTTTCAATGGTGTGGCTACGTTGAAAGAATGGATGAGAGTTCCTGGGTTAGTAGATGTAGTAAAACGGGCATTAAACGGAATACGATAATGATTAGTATTCAGAATTCACAGTAATCACGTAAATAAGAGGTTATTTTACAGATGTGTGTGAAGTTATGGTGTGTTGGACTTTTTTTTTAATATCTATTATAATTCATGTGTAGTTTAGAAGAACAGAGACTCGTTATCAAAAAGATATTTATTTCATGAAGCCAAAGCGTATCCCTTTACCTAGGGAAGATAATTAGTGATAAATCTAGACATGTCCAAAAGTTTACTACAAGTCATTGTAGTTGTTGGCAAAGGCTGAAGAGAGTCACGTAAAAAAGACCAATCATAGGTCCCCTTTGTTTGGATTTGAAACCGACGGTATCAATGTTGTTCTGATCTTCTGTAATACATATATTAAATAAATATTACGCCTTTATTTTTTAATTTTCTTAATAATCGAACACTCTGCTCGGGTCCTCTCCCATTAACCTTATATATATATATATATAGAGAGAGAGAGAGAGAGAGAGAGAGAGAGAGAGCGAGAGAGAGATAGAAGAAAAAAGAGTGATAAATATGCGACGATTGTCCAAATTTATTTCAAATTTCAATTGTTCAATGCAAGGTGCATTCAGTAATAAACTAGTGTTTATTATTCTTTCCTTAAGCCAAGGCTTTTCAAAGATCGAAATCTTATCATCAGAGGAGAAATACAGATGGATAAGTTGGCTTTCGAAAAAACCAAAGTTCAAATATTTGAAAAATATGAAAATTATTATTAAAAATTATTAAAATAATTTTTGTTAAAAAAAACGTATTGAATGAAAAGAAAAGTTTCGTGAAAAAGATATGCGAATTGTCCGGGTGGTAAATTTCCGTTGAAAAGAAGTCCGGTGAATTGTAGAATGTGAAGAAAAACTCTTTGCGTGGGAGCAGATTGGAGAAAGTGCTCAAAATGTAGGTAAGTCCAGATGCACTTAAATATATATATATATATATATATTTCTATGCATTTCAGTAAATATTACAGATGACTTGTGTCTGCATATTTTTTCCTTGATCCTTTCGAAATGCCTGATAAGTTTTTTGAGTTTCAGGCTGGAACTGGCAGATGAATTTTCTGTACTCGTTGTGTATCCTAGTACTTTCGGTTTATCTAGAGCCATCTTCAGATTGAGTAAGGGACATGCCCCCAGTCTCAACTTTAATTTTTTTCTAAACAATACAACTGTACTAGAATTTAAAAATAATAAACTAAGACTACAGATATTAGAAGCTCTACACATAAAAACTAAAACACCAGCAATTAATACAATTATTTCGATAACAGTGAAAACATCCTAAAATGATTTTAATACAACTACTCTATTAACCCTACAACCAATGACATGGTTCCCACCAAAACCATCACCAAACATTTAAAAGTACATGTTACTCAAGAAAAAATACTGCATATATATATATATATATATATATATATATATATATGTATGTATGTATGTATGTATGTATGTATGTATGTATGTAAATGCAACTCTGTCTTTATTATTGCATTTCTTCACGTGGACTCCTTCTACCACTCTAGTAAATTTCTTGCAAGTGTCAGTATCCTATATCTCTACAAAGCCACCATCCGCCCACGCATGGATTATTGTTGTCACATCTGGGCAGGTGCACCGACTACTAGTCTCTCACTCTTAGACAGTGTCCATAGAAGAGTCTCTAATCTAATAGGTCAGATATTATCTACCAAGCTCCAGCCCCTGTTCCATTGCTACAATGTTGCACCCCCTTTGTTAGTTTTACAAGTACTTTAATAGAATGTGCCTCGACAAACTTGCTGCACTTGTGCCCCCTAACCCCGACAGACCCTTTACTGTAAAAGTCCCCGAATGCCGGAACGCTTTCTAGTTTAGTAACTTTTTTCCTCATATTGCTCGTCTTTGGAATTCTCTTCATGCTCCCTGTTACCCAGATTGTACCAACATGCAGAAAATTAAATGTAATGTGAACGAACATCTCACTGCACAACTCTCTACTTAGGATGACCCCGTACGTGTGGCCCCTAAATCACAGTAGCCCCTCAGTGGCAACGTGCCTTATTTGCCTTATTTGGGGGGAATATAAGTAAAAACAATAAAATAAAAAATAAGTGTTATTTTCCCCATTAACCTCCGACCTGCGTGTGTTCTAAAAAAAAACAAATTCAATATGGCAGTGCCCATTATGGAGCAAGCAGTCCACCATGTGCATCACTACCTGAACGTAGAAAATCGATTATCTAATATTCTAATTCTATATAGTAATGGTTAGGATCTTGTAGTGGTTCTTGTCCAAATTAGGACCCAAGCTAAAATCGACTTGGCGTCGGTAGTTTCTGGATGTTTACATAGACGGCTGGAAAATTCTAAAATGCTTATCCAATCAGAATTCAAGAAAATAAGTAGACAGCAAGTTACCATGTTAATTGATTGAATCGCGAAATTCACTAATTGGAAATAAAAAAATTGATCAAAGTGATAATGAATTTGGTACATATGCAGATTAGGACCCAAGCTAAAATCGACTTGACGTCGGTTAGCATTAGCTTGGGTCCTAATCGGCATAAGTACCACGCACAGTTTTAACATTTGTTCAGTGGAAAAACAAACTTTTTCATGCAGAATAAAACATTTCATAACCCTAACCCTAAACCCTAACGCCGTTTTAACACTTTTTCAGTGATATTTTTCTTCAAAAAATAAATTTTATATGTAAAAAGTTAATTTTTTTCTAGTTGTACATCCAGCCTCGTTTTGGATTTTTTGAACGCAGGCAACTGACTTTTCATTTGGCTTTTTCCGGCTGTGGAAACTACTGATGCCAAGTTGATTTTAGCTTGGGTCCTAATCTAGACAAGTACCTTTGTAGTTTTAAGACAATAGTTTTTTGACAGCTTGTTTTGTGCGCATATGTATTAATTTTCACAGGAATGATGGCCGATGGCGACAGTTTCTGTCTGTGCGGGTCTTATTTATTCCCCCTTTATTTTCTTGGGATTTCTAATTCAAATGAATCATTCATCTAGGGAAATGTTTCCGTCTGTAGTAAATATATTTCGTAACGCTTCTACAAGTCAAGCATAATTACTTCTAGAAAAAAAGCGGCCCTTTGTGTTACCCATTGAAGTCAGGTTAGATCGCTTGAAGCAATAAAAATTGAGTTTGGAAAACCAGTCAAATTTTTTTAATGAAAAAACAAAATCCCAAATTAGTCTTTCTGTTCGTTATATCTCTCTTTTTCTCTCCAGCTATGGGTTAAATAGTATTAATAATTGTGGTGATATTCCCTATTTGTTATAATAGACTATGCGAATCTTCTGTTTCAAAATTGGTTTTATTACCTTTAACTTTTACTAAACCGAGAGTAAGGTAGTGAGAGAGGGTGAGAGTGATAGATAGACACTTAGTAAGAGATGGATGACTTGGTGAGTAAATTGCAAAGTATAGCTAATTAAAACAGTTAAAATTAATTTTTCTCAAACATAACGCAATCTCCAAACTAAGGAATATTTTAGCATGTATTTTTCATGATTAAAATATATAAGAAAAAAAGCCTTCAGGGAAACAAACATTGATTGACTCACGAAAAAAGATATTAAAGAACACCATATATAACTAATTGGAATAATTCCTTTGTCACTGATCGACTAACTTGACCTTCAGGGAGGGTAACACAAACAATGGCTCATGTGACAGCACAGACCTTTTCTTCACGAACGCAATCTGTGCATGTTTTTCCGTCGTCTCTGGAATCTTCTTATCAGTTGATAATATGCCAATAAATTTACATTGGATCAAATTATTTGCAGTATTTTTATGCATGAACCCAATTTACGGCTGCTAGTATTTCTATTTGGTCATTTCCTTTATCCAATGACTCTTCAATGACATTCTACTATCATCAGCACACTTAGTTTATGTTAGAATTTTTGTACTTCTGCAGTTTACGAACCGTGCTGAAATAATAACGTTATTATTTAGAAACGCATTCTTAACATGTGGTGGTGGACTTTGTTAACTATTCTGTACTTTCACTTGACAATTTAATAAACACTTAAAAATCCTATCTAAAAATTAGCATGGTCCGTAAACTGAAGAAGTACCATAATTTTATAAGGGAAGACTGGAGAGTTTGATCCAGCATTTTTTATCCTGGAGAGTTGAACCAATTTTTTCCATGGAGGAAAATTAGACTCTATATTTTGTCTAAAAAAGTTTCCTTCTACCCAAATACAAATATAATTTTAAATTCACACATTTTCAAATTTCATAATTCATCTTGATTGTCCTCACTTTCAAAATAGTAATTAAATTCATTAATCAAAAAATGTTTCTTTAAAAAGAAAATGAACAGTAATTAATTCGAAAAATACATTGCATTTTTCTATTTAAAATATAGGGTTGCTTACCCCTCCTACGAGTGGGGTATTTGTGGTGTGTGGTATTTTCCTAAACTTACTATGTAACAAACAATAAAAATCAATGATATTTATTCAATAAATGTTATTTTCCATAAGATGGGCGAAAAATATCCATAAATTGTCATTTAGATATCCAATTAATGCCTTAAAATTTCATAAACAAATCCCTTAGAGTTGAAAAAATATTGGGTCAAAAAAGATATTAAAGAACACCATTCTGACACTCTTTTGTATTGGGATATTATTCAGAACCTTCACATAAACCCGGACAACGCCTAGTCACCCGGCTAGTTTTCAATAAACTAAAAATTACAATTTCTAACAGACATTTTCTTTAATTTCGAATTTGGCAAAACTTTTGCAATCTTTCCCCAAATCTAATTTGTCGAAAAATCAGATTATTTTTATTTTCATGTTAATTTTCATAACTAGCTTCCAATCAGTTCTATTGATTTTTTTTAACTAATTTCTTTTGACTAAAAAACAAAAATAAAAAATACAATTCCAAGTCTGAATAATATTTTAACTAAACTTAATTGCAAACAAAAATTAAACACCGTTTTTTTAATGTTTTTTCTAGTTTATTTTGCTTTCTTCCCAAGACTTTTGAAGTCGTTGTGTTAAGATCAAATTTCCTGCCGTTTCAAAGTTTATATGAAAAACTCCAATTTTCTCTGTGAAAGAGATACTTTCAAAGGATTGTCCGCGCCTCGGGATGGATTCAAATCTTAGATCATTCGACACAGGATATAAATGATATCAGGAAATAAATAATACCAGGAAATAAATGATCCTTTACAGAAAGATGCAATTCACAGACTTTAATAGCCAGAACAAAACTAAATATAACAAAATGGGAGTGGAAAATGTAATGGCATAGCTTGACTTCAAAATGTCCATTTTATCACTAGTGCGAAGAGGATTTACATAATTCACACTCGTATGTTATGTTTCCTTCTGTTGTCCTCATCTTTATTGTTTTTCTGTTCACAATATTTCTATCATTCTACGCCCCATCTTTCGCCAGGTGCCTTTTAAGAGATTCAATTATTTATATTATCAGCTAAAGGACATAAATTATTTATTATTCAAATATTTATTCAAAAACAACAATTCTTCAAAATTGACTAACCTATCTCTGATCAGATCTTTATTTATCCCCCTTTCTCTCAAGTTATATCCTTATCACTTCCTGCCATGTTTTCCTTGGCCTTCCCCAATCCAATGACCCTGTTACCGCAACTATTTATGCCATTCGAGGATGCATCTCCGACAATCAGTCCAACAAAATCTGAGCCATGTTTTAGTTGGTGACCTTTCTTCTATCGGGCTGAGGTATGGTTCTGTGCAGTTCTAGGAGGTCCATCATCCCATGCTTTACATTCTCTCTTTCAGAAGGAGTTAGTTTATTGATAATCGTCTGAGGCACTCCCACCGGCGAATGCCGACGGAAGTGCTCAGGTATTTTGTGGTCCAGAGTGTACATATCTCTTTTGCACTGGCTTTTTAATCCCCGCTTTTCGATCTTGTGGCACAGTTTCCTACATTGGGAGGGAGGCAAATACCAACATTTGTGGCTTAGAATGCATATCAATAATTATCCGAACCGGCAGTAAAAAATACGTCTGAAATTTTCATATTGTTTTATTACATAACGAGGACCAGGTTTGAATGGAAAAGTTTGAGTGACACTTTTAAAGGTCAGAGGTAACACTTTTAAGGGTCAGAGGTGACCTCAAAGTGCAAGTCGATGAAACCACTTTACTTCAAGCCGGAACTCTGGCTCTTTAGCTGGCAAGACTTCAAGCAGAAAAGATGTCTCTGAGTGCTGTCCCCAGTGTGTCTATCTATCTATCTGTCTGTACACAAGTAATCTGTGTCTCTAATATAGTTATGTGACTGTCTCTCGTTTTAAATAAAACTTTTTTATAAACATCAGCAGTCGAAAAGAATTTGAGTTCACGGCGACAACAACGTGGGTGTATAACCGTTTATGTACCTATTGATAAATGAAAATATAACAGTTTTCCATAACCAAATATTTTGACTAATTCTATGCAAAACGGTTTTCCAAGTGAATCCCAGAATCCAGAATATTTGAATCTGTTTTCATAATTTGCAAGCAGTATTAGTGTTCTCTCTTTAATTTAAAAATTCTAGTGTGGCATTCTCGAGTCTCTAAGAAATAAAAATTGGCGAGATTCTTTTACATGAAGTATTGTTGCTTTTTTACATTATTTTTGTTACTATATATTACAGACAAACACACTGCCCCTTCAAAAGAGGAGGTAATGCCTGGGACGATGGTCTCATAATGAACGAACATATACTACACTATTCCACACACACCGAAAAGGAGGAAGTTATGCCTGGGAAGATGGTCTCATAACGAACGAACATATACTACACTACTCACATACACACACAAACGCACTGAAAATAATTAGGTAATGCCTGGGAGGATGATCGCATGACGAACACACATATACTACATTAAACCTCCCACAGGAAGGATGGAGAACAAATACTAGACTACCTCCTTTTTACCCAAAAAGGAGGAGGCAATGCCTGGGAGGATGGTATAATGACCACAGAACAAATACTACACTACCTCTTATAAAAAATTGATACTACACTACCTCCTCACCTGAATTGAGCATTGAAAGATAATAGATTGGTCTGAAATTGTATAGTAAACTGAATTGAGCATTAAAAGATGGTACATTAATATAGTTTTGACTTCTGACAGACAGATACCAAATCTCCATTAGTGATAGATGTTTCTGACAGTTATCCTCAGCATGGTTGTTACCAATGGAAGCATTTTCTTTTAATTAAAATTGTTAGAAATTCTAATTATCCATTTTTTTTACCGACATTTTTCTTTAATTCCATATCTCATTTGGCAAAACTTTTCTAATCTTTCATAAAATTTAATTTGCTGAAAAATAGAATTTTTTTTTTTCTATGTTAATTTTTTAGAACTAATTTTGAATTAGTTCCATTGATTTTTAAACTAATTTTATTTTTTCCTTTTTTGTCTAAACGAAATAATTCCAAGTCTGCAATTAAATTTAGTTCAAACCAAATTCACGCTATCGTTATTTTGTCTTTTGCGAACATTTATCGAGGAAATTGAGATTTCTATTTTACTATTAATCATCCATGAATGAAAACAGTATATCCTAGTGGATCAAATAAAGTTCGGAAGTTCCGGAAGGTTACGAACTACAACAAAACCAGAATCGCCTCGCATTTGTGTCAAGAAGCAAATACGATGAACATGTTATATAGTAAACACAGGAATTAATTTCTGACAATATATATTATATATAAATATATATTATATTAACATTTAAAATGGCTTACATAAATGCAATTACGTTTCAGTACTACTTGTACCTCATCGAGGTCAAAGATGGTAATGAAACAAATAGGTTCAAAAGAGACAGAATTAGAAATTAAGATAATTGCCCTCTCCAATTAATTATGAAAGATAGAAATGAAATCAATGTATCCAATTGTGTGTAAATATAGTTATGCATATTTGCATAGGTTGTTGCACCATTTTATTTGTGTCTGTGTGGTTAGGGTTAAACAAACTGTATGCATACTTATATGATTATTGGAAATGTTTTGAGTTAATAGTTAAATTTTTGTTGACCGTGGCGTTTTAATAAAAAATATAATTTAATGAATAAAATAGGAAGGTTTGATAAATATCAATCTAGATTTCTAAGTCTAAGCAAATCAGAGATATTTAATAAACAAAACGATAAGTTACAGCGATATGTAATTGACTTGTTTTTGTTATTTATTTCCGACAATAACATATATATATATATATATATATATATATATATATATATATATATATATATATATATGTATATATGTATATATGTATAAAAAGTTAATGTGAATATATATAAATGTTTGTATCTTTTCTCTATTTATTTTTTTGGTGACTTATAGGAATACAAAAGATCTTTTAAAATAAATCTTTTTTCTAAAAGACAGAATTTTCGGCCGTTCCTTCGTCCTTCTTTAGTGGACTGAAAAGTATGTGTATATTAGTGATGGGACGATTCTAATATTTTTCCCGATTCCGATACAATTCCCGATTCCGATACAATTACCGATTCTAAATATCAAATTATAGAGTAATTGTTTATTATTTTCGGATTACTGTAAAAAAAAAACATGTAATATGTGCATATATTTTCGCAAACGTAAAAATACACTTGTGGGAAGTGATCTCTAGATTTTAGTTTGACTGGTAGTTTAAGATCAATAAATATTTATCATTTCATCAATAGAAAATTAAGTTTTAAACAGAAACAAACAAATAAAAAAATTAAAAGAATCGTTTTTGGCATCGAAGAATAGGCACAGATTTTTCCGATTCCGACAGCCCAAAAAGTTCCGATTTTTTGGAGTTCCAATTAATGGTTCCAATACTAGTCTATATATATATATATATAAACATGTATATATATATATATATATATATATATATATATATATATATATATACATGTTTATATATATATATATAAACATGTAATTATCTATGGACATGTGTTTTGTCGTCTTACGACTCACCAGCCTATCTGCTCTTAGGGATATATATATATATATATATATATATATATATATATATAGAGAGAGAGAGAGAGAGAGAGAGAGAGAGAGATAGAAGAAAAAAGAGTGATAAATATGCGATGATTGTCCAAATTTATTTCAAATTTCAATTGTTCAATGCAAGGTGTATTCAGTAATAAACTAGTGTTTATTATTCTTTCCTTAAGCCAAGGCTTTTCAAAGATCGAGATCTTATCATCAGAGGAGAAATACAGATGGATAATTTTGCTTTCGAAAAAACCAAAGTTCAAATATTTGAAAAATATGAAAATTATTTTTAAAAAGAATTTTTGTTAAAAAAACGCAGTGAATGAAAAGAAAAGTTCCGTAAAAAAGATATGCAGATTGTCCGGGTGGTAAATTTCCGTTGAAAAAAAGTCCGATGAATTGTAGGACGTGAAAAAAAACTCTTTGCATGGGAGCAGTGTGGAGAAAGTGCTTAAAATTACAAGTAAATCCAAACGCACTTATTTATCACTCTTTTTTCTTCTATCTCTACAATTGCTCTATCTCGTATATTGAGCTAATCCTCTTCACAATAGGTTCCATCTACTAAAAGTTTTACTTTGGTTAATATTTGATCCTATATATATATATATATATAGATATATACAGATGTACTTTTATTGACCCCACACAAGGATATTGCCACTGATACATAAAGGGCTACTACGATACGAACCAAATTTATATGGGATAACCTGGATTGGGAGTTGGGCAGCAAGAAGTTTGTTTAAATTACATTAAGGTTTCTACATGTTGGTACTGTCGAGGAAACAGTGAGCAGGAAGGGAATTTCAGAGGCAAGCGTTTTGATGAACGAAGCTATCAGAGTAGAAAATCGTCTAGCATCAATGGACCTCTAAAATGAATGGGAGATTTGGCTACTAGTCTGGTGATCGGTGGTATTTTTATTGAGGAAGTACAAATGCAGCAAGTTCATCGGAGCACATTCTGTGAAAGTACTTGCAAAACAAGCACAGGAATACAGCGATGTATCTAACTTTTTTTTGTTGACACTATTTGCATGGGTAATAGTCTGAAATATGCAGTTAATTTAGTTCACAGGACTGGAAATAAACAAAAGAAGCCAAGTGTAAAACATTGTACCATTCTTGAGGCACAGGTTCGAATTCTGTACACATCTCATTTTTCTCTTTGTGATTTTCTTTTTTTATTCCCAGCCCTGAGGACTAAATTAACTGTTTATTCAAGGGTTATTAGCCATGCAAACAGAGTATCATCAAAAAATCAGTGAGATTCAAAATCTGCTATGTTTTCCTGGTGTAAATAAAATCAGATTTGCCAATCAACAGTTCTGTCTTTGCTAAACATTGATTTTTTCTAGCAGATATCGAACATTATATGATAAAGTTTGGTTATCAAATGAAACAAGAAATCTTGCCTTTTTATGTTTCGCCAGCTTATCAAAATATAAAATGGTGAGAGATAGTTCATCTTATTTAATTAAAAGTTTGAAAACAAAAAATCTTTTATGATGCTAACCAATTTAATTACAAAGACCCAAAAGATTTGATAGGAAATATCTCGCTTATCAAGAATGACGAGTTGAAATTAAAAGCAAAAGAATTTGTTAAATCGCGTATTCATTTTGAAAATTACATAACAAAAACGGATATTCTTAAGATGCGTCCATTCAATCTGTGCGATTATCGATGAAAATCTTATTTCAAACTTATGCATGACAGACACATAACAAGGCTATTTCAAGCTTAGGCGTGACAGACCAATAAAAAGGCTATTTCAAACTTGGAATTTTATGTGAGCTGTCACACATAATTTTGAAATTGTATTTTCTGTGAACTGTCAAGCTTATTTCAAACTCAAATATGACAGAGTAACGAAAATGTTATTTCAAACTTATGCATGACAGACCAATGAAAATTATATTTCGAACTTATGCATGACAGACTAATGGAAATTATATTTCGAACTTAGAATTTTCTATTATATGTCATGCTTAAGTCTAAAATAGAATTTTCGTTGGTCTGTCATGCATAAGTTTGAAATAGAATTGTTTGTAATCTGTCACGCTTAAATTTGAAATAGCATTTCGTTGGATGATTTGTCATTCTAAACTTAAGTGTGACAGACCAATGAAAATTATATTTCTAGCGTAAACGAGCAATGGATATCGACCTATAGAGATGCTTGCATAAACAAAAATCTGTCTATTTATTCTGTATGCAATTTTAACATTTAAGAGTGACAGACCAAGGAAAATGTTATTTCAAATTTAAACATGACAGACCACAAAAATCCTATTTCAAACTTAAGCATCATCATCATCTGTTCTTTTGTTTTGTCATAGTTCACCCCAAACAAGGCAAGTTGTCACTCTAGACGTAAGGGGGTACTGAGAATTAGGATGAAAGTTTGGGGGATCATCCTAAATTCGGAGCTGTGCAGCAAGATGCTTGTTCACATTAGTTTAAAATGTTTGCATGTTGGTACAGTCGGGGAAACAGGTAGCATGGAGGGAGTTCTAAAGGTTGGCAGCTCCAGGAAAGAATTTATTGGAGTAGAAGGTTCTCTGGCATCTGGGGACCTCCACAGTGAATGGATGTGATTTAGCTGATTGTCAGGTTTGTTGAATATATTTCCGTCTAGTCATGGTTGTGTCACAAATTCTTCCGACTCTCTCACGCCATCTCGCTCTATCCTCTGGTAATTCTTCATAGGTACATTGTGAGTCTTCTGCTTGGTTTTATGTAGGTCTTGTGCAGTCTCCCCACTGAACCACATCCATGTTTTGGCATCCACAGAAGATGATTTAATCCTTCGCCCTCCAGCAATGTCTAGCAAATCTGGTCCTTCTCTCCCTGATCAGGGTTGAAATCTGAGGGAGGTGTTCGTTGAGTTGCTGTTTCACCCACAAAAGAACATCGCTGCTGAACTGACCAATAAAAATCAAATTTCACAATTAAGCATGACAGACCACAAAAATGCTATTTCAAACTTAAGCATGACACATAGACCAATCGATCTAACCTCGAATGCATTTCAAATAAGATTTTCCACTCAATCTGTACATCTAGTAATTAAAATGCTATTTCAAATTCTAACGTGACAGATCAATTTGACAGACGGAGTCACTCATTTAGGCGCAAGGACGTGTCTACAAGATAATTCCCAAATCTATCAAACATGGTGGAATGTGCCAAACATTAAAATCCGAATATCCAATGTAAATCAAAAGAAGAATTTCAAGAATTTCAAGATGAAAATGTTCAACTGCAGATTAAATATCAAGATACAGAGATTTATGGTTCTAACCGAACTAAGAACGAGTGGAGAGATTATGGATTGATCGCGGAAATATAATTAATGCTAAAAAGTAAAATGAAGCAAAAACAAGAAAGTCTATTTTAACATGAAATAAAATAAATATGAATTTTGATTCAACATTCTTAATTAGCGAACGGAAAAGCTGATAACGAAAATGAGATTAAGAATCAAAAATAAAATCGGAATTCGCTTTCACGAGTTCAAATCCTTTTGGTTCGATTGTGTTAAATTATGAACTACTATTCTCATCTTGAATGTTATTCTCACAACGTTTCGGCCGATGTAACCTCCGACCTTCTTCAGATGCATCTTCCTGTTGAACTCAGGGATGTTTATGTCTTCTGGGGATTATAGGTTCAATCCTCACTACAGGCGATACTAACTAAATTTTTTTTTTAATACTAAAGACTTCTACCCGGTCGTGACTGACAGAATGAGAACAATCTACCCTCGTGGATTAAATAAAGGGTTCAGTTCGAAATTCCACATAGATACCCAAGTTCAATAAAATACACCTGAGGAAGGTCTACGGTTACATTGGCTGAAACGTTGTGAGAATAACATAAAAGATGAAAATAGTAGTTATAATAATTCAAATTATGATTTTTTTTTTTATTAACATTCATCAAGGCCAAAATACACTCGAGGATATGTGTTAATGAGATAGATAGATTGACAGTTGAATGATTATTGTGAGAGGATTAAAAATGATTAATCGAACTGACAAAATTTGAATACTTATGAAGACATTTTATGACACGTATTTGATAACATTGGATTTGAAGGAGAGTAGTCCCGTGGTAATGTGTTCCACAGTTGGAGAGGGTATGAACCTATAATTTTACTCATCTGTGAATAAAAAAATGGGTGCTTGTTCAGATTAGGACCCGAACTAATTTTGACCCCGTCATTGGGGTGAGAGTTAGGGTCAGGGTTACGATTGGGGTCAACGTTAGCTTGGGTCCTAATCTGATAAAGTACCAAAAAAATTACTTGTCTAAAACTAATCATATACATTTGATCGTTGACAATATGTACAGCATTTTCCCATAAAGGGTTGATATGACGTAAACGAGCAACAAAACGAACCCAAGTGACAGAATAGTTCATTAATGTTGGAATTAGATATTTTTAATTTCCGGAAATGGAAGAGTGCATTCTCTTCTCTTGTTTCTCTGTATAATTCAGGGGAGATAACTTGGTTATGGTTCAAGAAAGATATCCCCTAATTATTGTGAACCAACACTCATATTTTGCTCTTAATTTAATGTTTATTAACGAGTAACTACTTGTCTAGACCAAAAGTCACTCGAGGATAAAGGCTCATGAGATTGATGGATTGTTTAATAGAAATGATCAAAAATGATAATAGAGTTCACAGTTGGCACAATGGATACCAAAGCAGACTATACAATCGACAAGCCGAGTTCAAATTCAGTGTGATCCATTTGCACTCAGTTGTGCACTAATACCACTGGGGGGTAAGGTATGAAAATCTCTCCCAGCTTTAGATAAAATAATAATGCTTCTTCAATGAAATGTCTACGATAAGTTTTATACTTCCGCCTCGGCTATAAAAGTAAACAAAAACTTCTCTGATACTCTCTAACAACAATCTAAATGAATATAAAATGTTGTTTGCTTATATTTGCACCACTCTTTATTTTCACAACCAGAGATTTCCAGCGGTTAACAGCTCTAATGTTAAACTATCTCCGTAAATTGCGATCGCTCGATTACACAAATAGGACACAACGAACACAATTATAATGGCAGAATTATCGGAGTGACCACCCTTTGATTATATCCGAGTTTTCTCCCCTAAATTATTCTTGCAAACGTGAGAGAGAATGTCCTTTCCTATCCGGAAGTCATTTCACCAAATTTAGAATGAGATATTAATCGCTTTCTGGCTCGACCTTCAAAGTCATCATACTGAAAGCTCCCATGCTATCAATATCTTTTCAAGTTTTTTTTTAGAAAACAAGAATATTTAGGATATCAAAAATTAGTTAATTACTTAATTACAGAAAGTTAATTAAATATTTTACGTTTAAATTGACTTTTTATTTAATTTTTCAAATCTGTTATATCTATTACTATGGATTTGTTTATTTCTTTAGATGTGAGGAAATCCATTTTTTTTCAAGATTCCATGTTCACCTGAGATTTATATACTTAGTTTAAGCAGTGTAGTTGAAAAAGGGGAAAACACGCGTACTCACGAAAAAAAAAATTGAAAGTCCGACTCTCGTCAATCAGGTAATTTATTTCTTCTGTTCTCGTTTGACACTCGACGCATTGTAATGTTATCATTACATCCCCGAGAGGAAAGTTTCTACTCTTTTTTATTTCAATGAAAATTCGCCCATGCAAAACAATGCTTATTTGCATAAGTGGACTCTTGTCCTTGTACAGAAATAACAAGATTCCATCTTGTAATCGGAACGCTCTGGGTTCAATCCTTGATGAACGACACATGGCGCAACCCTCACTCTTTTACCTCATGGATCCGCATGATGGCTGCTACAAATTACAATATGGTTAATTGGTAGATGTTCTAACTATTAATATTAACTGATGTCATGTATGTAGTCAGACAAAGTATTATTGTTTTTTTAAAATTTATTTTGTTAAAGTTTTCTTTTTTTCTTCTGATTTTTATGATCATTGTTGATTTTCCTTTTTTATTTCTAAAAAAATAAAAAATAAATGTTTTTTAAAAACATTATTTTGTTTTATAACATTACATAACTAGTATAATACCCGCATATAATCAATAAATATAATCAATAAATATAATCAATAAATATAATCAATAAATATAATCAATAAATATAGTGTTAGTTTGAAATTTTACTGCTTTTTTTTTCCTTTCTTGTATGGTTTCGGTGGCACTCCCCTAAATTGTATAGTTAATGTGCCCACGTTACTCACCCTGTTGACTAGGGTACATATTCCATAATTCATGGTGAAATGTTCAATAGTTTAGGATTTTAGCAAGCTCATACATATTATTGATGCTCCAGCATGCACTGATCCTTTTAAGAATGTATTGCTTAATATAACTCAAAATTTGATGTAGAGCAATTGTTTTCTTTATTTAAAAAAAATTAGGGGTCAGGTGCAAGTTTGGGTGGTAAATGGTAAAGTTTACAAACAATAATGTGCCCATGGTATTCCCCGTGTTGCCGAGAATATATATTCCAAAATTCATAATGATCCTTTTATTAGTTTAGATTATCCTGTAT
Source organism: Sepiola atlantica (assembly GCA_963556195.1). Lineage (NCBI taxonomy): Eukaryota > Metazoa > Mollusca > Cephalopoda > Sepiida > Sepiolidae > Sepiola > Sepiola atlantica. The sequence goes on along the minus strand of OY744520.1, from coordinate 210,388,098 downwards.
TTAAGAAAATTATATATATATATATATATATATATAAAAGCATACTTAACTTTATATATAGAGAGAGATACCTCAGTTTAGACCAGAATTTTTTTTCGTCCTCTTCATTATTATTATTATTTACTCAGTAGGAATTCTCACACTAGTCATTGACAGTGATCGCTCACTGGTAAAAACAGGTGGTGTTTCCTGGGGACTGAGTGACAAGTCTCCTCATATTTCTAGTATGCTTCTTTCGATCACTGTTGCAACTCACTTAATATTCTCAAAACAGCTGTTCACCATTGAATTCATGTTGATAAGTATCTTTTTTTTTAACATGGTTCACCCCAAACAAGGCAAGCCGCCACTGTAGACGTAAGGGGCTACTGAGAAAAAAAGAAAAGGGGAGAAGGTTGGGGGGGGTCAGCTTAAATTGGGATCTGCGCAGCGAGATGACTGTTCACATTAGTTTCACATTTATTTTTTATTTCTGCATGTCAGTGCTGTCGGGGAAACAGGCCAGCAGCACGAGGAAAGAAGCTATTTGAGTAGAAGGCTCTCCGGCATCTGGGGACCTCCACAGTGAATGAATGAGAATTAGTTGATTGTCAGGTTAGTCTAGTGAATTCACGTCGATGGGACACCAGAGTAGCCAATTCATCGGAGCATAATCCATTGAAGTATTTGTAAAACAAAGATAAGGATGCTACATTGCGGCGATGGGACAGGGACTGGAGCTTAGCTGACAGTGAGGGACCTATTAGGTTGGCGACTCTTTTTTGGACCTTGTCAAGGAGGGAGAGACTAGTAGATGATGCACCAGCCCAGATATGGCAACAATACTCCATTCATGGGCGGATGGTGGCTTTGTAGAGATACAGGATAATGTCAGGTGTGAGGAGTTTACTAGCACGGTAGAGGGAGCCAACCTTCTTTGCGGCAGCCTTGGCAATGTCTTCAATGTATTTGTTCCAATTCATGTTACCTGTGAAGGTTAGGCCGAGGAGTTTGAATGATGAACTCTCAGGTAGGGTGTTATTTGCCATGACAATCGGTGGTTGGAGAGGTTTCTTGTAGTTATTGAAGGAAAGGAGCTTTGTTTCACTTCCTTCTTTTTTTTTTAACTATGCTGGGTTTTTTTTCAACCAAATTATTTTTTATTAATCGGATTTTTTAAAGTTAAATTAATTTTTATGGCATCTTTTGCTCATTAAATTATTAATTAAACCCATTTTTTTATAAATTATAATTATTAATTAAACCTATTTTTTACAAATTATCAATTAAACCTATTTTTTTATAAATTATTAAATAAGCCAACTTTATTTAATAAATTATTAATTAAACCCATTTTTTTAATAAATTATTAATTAAACCCAGAGTCAACCTTCTTTGCGGCAACCTTGGCAATGTCTTCAATGTATTTGTTCCAATTCATGTTACCTGTGAAGGTTAGGCCGAGGAGTTTGAATGATGAACTCTCAGGTAGGGTGTTATTTGCCATGACAATCGGTGGCTTCCTCTAGAATTTGAATGACAATCAGCCTCTTAAGGATTCCAATAGTCTCCATGCCTTTCCAGTGGAGGTCTGGATGGTTGTCTTTCTACTCAGTCTTTTATCCTTCTCAGACCCTTCACAAGCATTTTGTGTAGTACCAACCGATTCTTGTGCCACTGAATTATTATTTTTTATTATTATTATCTCTACTCACTAAGAGCTATCACACAAGTCATCGTCAGTGATTGCTCACCGACAACAACCGGTGGTGTTCCCTGAAGTCTGAGTGACAGCAAGCCTCCCCAGATTTCCAGTACTCCTCACCTCTTTTCGATCACCACCTCAAATGACTTTGCGGCATCGCAACATTGATTTCTCACTGGCAACGACCATTGGTCTCCCCTGGGAGTTGGGTGGCAATAAGCCTCTCCAACGCCCCAGCACTCTCTTCACTCTTCCAGTGGAGGTCTGGTTAGTGTTCTCTCTCCTCGGTATTCCCACCCTCTTGACCCTCTATGACTAATTTATTGTTATTATTTACTCACTAAGAGTTTCTACACCATTGAGTCTCCCTAAATTTTTAGCATTCTGCATCTCATTTTATAATCATTGTAAACCACTTCACCTTATTGCAAGAGCCATTTACATTGATTTCTTGCTGCATTCACTTATGATGCGGTTTACCGTTTCGTCTTTTCGTCTACAGAGTCTACATTTACTGTTTTCCCGAATAATTATTATTGTTGTTGTTGTGTTTCTATTGCAATAAAAAATCACGATGTGTCTTTAAAAGTTACATTGAAGAAGTCAGTGGAGGTAATTCCGGTAACAATGGTGCTAACCAAAAAAATATCCTATTCACCACATATTTATTTTTTTACAAAGTTAAAAGGAGAAATTTTTGGCAAAGATTAAATTATGTAGAAGCGCAGAAATCTAAATTGAGACTTGGTAAAAGTTAGAAATAAACTTGTTGCAGAAAAAAAAAACCGGTTCATTCAGTACTGCATTTCAACTTTCAAATTAGCAGCGTTTCTCGGTGAACAATATTTGGAAAACGTATTTTTATTTCTCATTATTTCCATCGTTAGATACGGCTCAGAAAAAGCGAAAACGTTTTTAATTAATAAAATAAAAAATGAACAAAAAGTGTTTTTTGCTTATCTCAGAGAACCAGAAAAATATTCCTTTCAAATTTGGCATTGAATAAGGATTAGAAAAATCCTTTATTGACTAAATTGATTAAAAATTAAAAAAGAAAAATCTTCACAATAACACAAGCTCATCATGAATAGGATCAAATATTGCGTTTTTTCATTAACTGGGAAGAGTTTTAACAAAAAGAACCTCATTCCTTTTATTATTTTAGGTTTTAGTAGACCTCCATCATTCACGGCTACACAATTCAGGAAGTGACGTCACCAAAATAATATAATAAATATGTATGCATACAATATTTCAAATCTTTGATGGTAAACTAAATGTGACTTAAACCTTAAATGCTTTATTTTTTAGATTGGTTTGAAGAAACATTTGTCAAGTGAAAAACATTTCATCGGGGTGATATCAAGTAGTATAAATCATTTTTTGAAAAAAATAAAATATATTTATTGAACAAAAATATAAAATATATTTATTGAACAAAAATAAATGATGTTGCAAATGTGCTAAAAATGGCATAATTGGTACAAAAAATAATATTATATAAAATATAGATTAATATTATATAAAATATAGAATAATATTATATAAAATATAAAATAATATTGTATTAAATATAGAATAATATTATATAAAATATAGATTAATATTATATAAAATATAGAATAATATTATATTAAATATAGAATATTATATAAAATATAGAATAATGTTATATAAAATATAGAATAATATTATATAAAATATAGAATAATATTATATAAAATATAGAATATTATATAAAATATAGCATAATATAATATTAAATATAGAATAATATTATATAAAATATAGAATAATATTATATTAAATATAGAATAATATATTAAATATAGAATAATGTTATATAAAATATAGAATGATATTATATTAAATATAGAATAATATTATATAAAATATAGAATAATATTATATTAAATATAGAATAATATTATATAAAATATAGAATAATATTTAATAAAATATAGCATAATATAATATTAAATATAGAATAATATTATATAAAATATAGAATAATATTATATTAAATATAGAATAATATATTAAATATAGAATGATATTATATTAAATATAGAATAATATATAAAATATAGAATAATATTATATAAATATAAAATAATATTGTATTAAATATAGAATAATATTAAATAAAATATAGAATAATATTAAATAAAATATAGAATAATGTTATATAAAATATAGAATAATATTATATTAAATATAGAATAATATTATATAAAATATAGAACCAAAAGGTATCAATTTCCTTTGGCTGTAATATCACAACGTCAATGAAACAAAATGCATATTATACTTTCATGAACAGAAAACACCTTATTATATCTATAGTAGTCAGGCATCTAGTTAATGCTGAACTTCTTTCTGATCATCAATATGGATTCAGACAAGCACGATCTACTGCAGATATCCTCACGGTTATATATGAACGCATATACCATACACTGGACAAGGCATGTGAAGCTAGGGCGGTAGCGCTTGATATATCCAAGGCCTTTGACAAGATCTGGCATGAAGGGCTTTTCATAAAACTGCACTCATATGGTATTACTCGACAAATATTTAATATAATTAAATCCTTCCTAACAAAACGAAAGATCCAGGTTGTCCTCGATGGCCGTTCTTCTAAGCAATATGGCATAAATGCTGGTGTACCCCAGGGATCTATTCTTGGACCTCTACTGTTCCGAATTTTCATAAATGACCTCCCTGATGACATTGCGACTGAGATAGGAATATTTGCTGACGACACCACTCTCTACTCTCGTCATGTGGGCAAAACCGACGTGCACATATCTGAAGCAATGGCGAAATCCTTAGAAAATGACCTCCAGTCTGTAGTGGAATGGGGTCAAAAATGGATGGTAACTTTTAATGCCGCAAAGACAAAGTTACGTTCCTTCAATAACTACAAGAAACCTCTTCAACCATCGATTGTCATGGTAAATAACACCCTACCTGAGAGTTCATCATTCAAACTCTTCGGCCTAACTTTCACAGATAGCATGAATTGGAATAAATACATCGAAAACATTGCCAGGGCTGCTGCAAAGAAGGTGGGCTTCCTATACCTGACATTATCCTGTATCTCTACAAAGCCACCATCTTCCCATGCATGGAGTATTGTTGCCACATCTGGGCTGGTTCATCATCCGCTAGTCTCTCCCTTTTAGACAAGGTTCAAAAAGAGTTGCTAACTTGATAGGTCCTTCACTATCCACCAAGCTCCAACCCCTTGTCCCATCGCATCAATGTTGCTTCATTGTGTCTGTTTTACAAGTACTTCAATGGATTGTGCCCTGATGAGCTTGCTGCTCTGATGCCCCCACGACGTAAATTTACTAGACCAACCCGACAATCTGCCAAATCCCATCCATACACTGTGGAGGTCCCCAGATGCCGTAGAGCTTTCTACTCCAAAAGGTTCTTTCCTCGTGCTGCTGGACTCTGGAACTCCCTCCCTTCTTCCCTGACGTTACTGACATACAGAAATTTAAAACCAACGTAAACAGACATCTTGCTGCGCGGCTCCTAATTTAGGTTGAATCCCCCCCCCGTTTTCTTTCTCAGTAGCCCCTTATGCCTACAGTGGAAGCCTGCCTTGTTTGGGGTGAACTATGATAAAAAATAAATTTTTAAAATAATATCATACCCTCACTCGCCCGTTATATCGAAGATACTGATTACCTACTTAGCGGGTGTGCTGATGCAACACCATACTAATACCTACTCACACTTGCCAACAGGCTTTTTTCAAATGTGAAACAAGTTGCAGTTCGGCACACTTTCGTTAAATAGGCATTTTGTTTGAATATGTCACATTTGAAACAAAAAGAATTTAAGGGTTGGTGTCATTTTTTTTTTTTTAAATAAAATACTTATTTTTTTATAGGCTAGTCTAATTATTTTAAAGGCCACCAAAGTTTGATGCTGGCGACTCGAGAAACTAACAGCTGATTCTAGGATGAGTGACACATCAGGAGACAACATATCGGGTCACACTAGCTAGACAGGCATAGTGATTACTGATACAGACTGAGGACAAAGGTTAGTTTTTGAATTTTATGGCATATCAACCGTTTTGGGGTCATTTATGCCGAGACAATGATGATGATTATTTTGTTAATTTCTGAACAGGTTATTTAATGGTGGACGAACAAGAAATATAAGATAGAATTTATTAGCTCAAACAAGTCGTTAACAGATTCAGACTCTCTCTCTCTCTTCTTTTTTTTCTGCTCTCTTTTATTACAAGTTTTAATATCAGGGATTTGTTGAAATGTATCCACGGAAAAAGACTTGGTAGAAGGTGGAATAGAATAAGGGCAAAAGTTTGAAGGTGATGGTGTGTATTTATTTACTCCTCTCCAGGAGTTAGGCACAAGGCCAGTTTTTATCTTACTCCCACAAGTAAGATGTGACCCAAGGTCGGGTCAGGAAAGTGGGGTTTGAAAAGCCAGCGCCCGAGAGGTGAGCACTCTGGCCATTAAAAATTGCCTGGGCAGCCCGTCAGCATTCCCCGGTAGGGGCGCCTCAGGCAGTAAGCAATAAACTTACTCCTCCCCAAATAGGGGAGGCGAAGCCTGGGAGGGTGGACCTCCTAGAACTGCACAGGACAGACCCATAGACAGGCGTAAATCAAGCCCTGAAGGCCAAGACAATACCAGTCTATGGGGTGCAGTATCCATCAGAACAGATACTACACTTTGATCCTAGCCAAAAAGCCAAAGCCGAAACTGAAGGTGAGAAACATAGAAGGGAGACGAGGAAAGAGAAAGAAAGAGAGAAAAAGAGGAAGAAAAGTAGAAAGAGTACATACGAAAAAAAGGCTGAAACGATCAGACCGTTAGCAAATTTACTCTCTCTCTATCTCTCTCTCTCTCTCTCTCTCTCTCTCTCTCTTGTTACAAACTTTAACATAAAGTAATTAGATCAAACACAAGAATGGAAAAAATGATGGCTAAAAACTGTGCGTATGCGATTCCTTGTAAGTGTTGAAAAGTATACAAAGGTGAGACATGTCGTCCACTAAAGGTAAGGCTAGAAGAACACCGGAAAGCCGTAATACGTGGAGAAATCGAAAAGTCGGATATGGCTGACCACATATGGAAGGAAAAGGGAAACCCTCTACCCATCTGGGATGAAGTAAAAATTATAGATAGAGAAGAACGGTGGAGAGTAAGACGACTCAAAGAAGCAGCACATATGTTAGGCAACAATGACTTATTAAGCAGACCTAGTATAGAATTCAATAAAATATGGGGACCTATAATTATAAATAATAGATTTAGATAAAAAACAAGAATCGGTTTAAGGCTCCCAAAATTCATACTAGAATTGTCCGCAAGGACTCCTGGTGCAGTGGATATAGTACTAAGTAAAATTCAGTTCTAAATGACAGTCATCTGAAGGTTAAAAGTTCAATGCAAATTACTGAAGAAGTCATGACAGATGGAACGGGAGCATGCTACCCCGTGTATTTAATAAAGGATTCTGTTCGAAATTCCGTCCAGATTCCCGAGTTTGACAGAAATATTCCCGAGTTCGACAAGGTACACCTGTCGATAAAAACACCCAAGATGAGAACAGATTCTACAAATTTAACATAAACATAGAAAATAAAGATATATGAATGAAATAGTAAAAGTTTGTCTGAGGTTTGTAAAGTGTTGACGTTGCTGGTTGTCAGCAACCAAAAATAGGGCAACCATTTTCTGACCAACTGTATAGCGAACACTAAACTAAAGGATAGTCTCTCTGCCTTATAATGACATCACAGGTCCTTTCTGGAGCAGTAGAATGATCCAACCATTTTTCCACTTGAGACAGATAATAATATAATGACAGGGTAGTTTTATTCACTGCAACATTAAAGAGTTTACATCATTGACAGGAGACATTTTACTGCCACAAAATGTCGACCAAGTGAAAGAAACATTTCTTCGGTTGACTTTTACTATTTCTTATCATTCCTGGAAATTCCAGACGTACTAATAATTGCTAGATTTACAAAATCTCTACATCAACAGTAAAGCAATGAAGAAACAGGGAAGTTCTTTCTGTTCTTGAGCTACGTTCGCTTCTGAAATGCAATTTCTTTTGCGGCCACGTTGTCATTAGCGAGGATATGATGCAGCATTATTCGTGAACTTAGTAAACCAATCAAATATTCATAGCTTACAAATTCCATCAGAAGACTTATGAGTTGGCTTAGCTGTTTTGATTTCGTCCTGCCGTTTTGTATTAGTCGAGAACTTATTACTTGTGGGCAGGTATGTAAATGCTGTAAATCGGGGATTTGTTGAAATTTATCCGAGGAAAAAAGACTTGACAGAAGGTGGAATAGAAAATGGTAGGCAGGGGGGGGGGTTAAGGTAATGGTGTGTAGGTAGATGGAAAGGAAGGTGGAAGCACGAAACTGAAGGTGAGAAATATTGAAGGGGAGCTAGTAGAGGGTAAGATGGCGAAAAAGTTGAAAGTGGACAAAGGAAAGGATACAATGATTAGAGAAAGGCGATAGATGAGTGAGTAAAAAGAAAGAACGGTTGAACAGATTGAAGAAAGATCAAAAGGAGAGAAAAAAGGAGAAAGAAAGGTTGAACAGATTGAAGAAAGATCAAAAGGAGAGAAAAAAGGAGAAAGAAAGGTTGAACAGATTGAAGAAAGATCAAAAGGAGAGAAAAAAGGAGAAAGAAAGGTTGAACAGATTGAAGAAAGATCAAAAGGAGAGAAAAAAGGAGAAAGAAAGGTTGAACAGATTGAAGAAAGATCAAAAGGAGAGAAAAAAGGAGAAAGAAAGGCTGAACAGATTGAAGAAAGATCAAAAGGAGAGAAAAAAGGAGAAAGAAAGGTTGAACAGATTGAAGAAAGATCAAAAGGAGAGAAAAAGGAGAAAGAAAGGTTGAACAGATTGAAGAAAGATCAAAAGGAGAGAAAAAAGGAGAAAGAAAGGTTGAACAGATTGAAGAAAGATCAAAAGGAGAGAAAAAAGGAGAAAGAAAGGTTGAACAGATTGAAGAAAGATCAAAAGGAGAGAAAAAAGGAGAAAGAAAGGCTGAACAGATTGAAGAAAGATCAAAAGGAGATAAAAAAGGAGAAAGAAAGGCTGAACAGATTGAAGAAAGATCAAAAGGAGATAAAAAAGGAGAAAGAAAGGTTGAACAGATTGAAGAAAGATCAAAAGGAGATAAAAAAGGAGAAAGAAAGGCTGAACAGATTGAAGAAAGATCAAAAGGAGATAAAAAAGGAGAAAGAAAGGCTGAACAGATTGAAGAAAGATCAAAAGGAGAGAAAAAAGGAGAAAGAAAGGTTGAACAGATTGAAGAAAGATCAAAAGGAGAGAAAAAAGGAGAAAGAAAGGTTGAACAGATTGAAGAAAGATCAAAAGGAGAGAAAAAAGGAGAAAGAAAGGCTGAACAGATTGAACAAAGATCAAAAGGAGAGAAAAAGGAGAAAGAAAGGTTGAACAGATTGAAGAAAGATCAAAAGGAGAGAAAAAAGGAGAAAGAAAGGTTGAACAGATTGAAGAAAGATCAAAAGGAGAGAAAAAAGGAGAAAGAAAGGTTGAACAGATTGAAGAAAGATCAAAAGGAGAGAAAAAAGGAGAAAGAAAGGCTGAACAGATTGAAGAAAGATCAAAAGGAGAGAAAAAAGGAGAAAGAAAGGTTGAACAGATTGAAGAAAGATCAAAAGGAGAGAAAAAGGAGAAAGAAAGGTTGAACAGATTGAAGAAAGATCAAAAGGAGAGAAAAAAGGAGAAAGAAAGGTTGAACAGATTGAAGAAAGATCAAAAGGAGAGAAAAAAGGAGAAAGAAAGGTTGAACAGATTGAAGAAAGATCAAAAGGAGAGAAAAAAGGAGAAAGAAAGGCTGAACAGATTGAAGAAAGATCAAAAGGAGATAAAAAAGGAGAAAGAAAGGCTGAACAGATTGAAGAAAGATCAAAAGGAGATAAAAAAGGAGAAAGAAAGGTTGAACAGATTGAAGAAAGATCAAAAGGAGATAAAAAAGGAGAAAGAAAGGCTGAACAGATTGAAGAAAGATCAAAAGGAGATAAAAAAGGAGAAAGAAAGGCTGAACAGATTGAAGAAAGATCAAAAGGAGAGAAAAAAGGAGAAAGAAAGGTTGAACAGATTGAAGAAAGATCAAAAGGAGAGAAAAAAGGAGAAAGAAAGGTTGAACAGATTGAAGAAAGATCAAAAGGAGAGAAAAAAGGAGAAAGAAAGGCTGAACAGATTGAACAAAGATCAAAAGGAGAGAAAAAGGAGAAAGAAAGGTTGAACAGATTGAAGAAAGATCAAAAGGAGAGAAAAAAGGAGAAAGAAAGGTTGAACAGATTGAAGAAAGATCAAAAGGAGAGAAAAAAGGAGAAAGAAAGGCTGAACAGATTGAAGAAAGATCAAAAGGAGAGAAAAAAGGAGAAAGAAAGGCTGAACAGATTGAAGAAAGATCAAAAGGAGAGAAAAAAGGAGAAAGAAAGGCTGAACAGATTGAAGAAAGATCAAAAGGAGAGAAAAAAGGAGAAAGAAAGGCTGAACAGATTGAAGAAAGATCAAAAGGAGAGAAAAAAGGAGAAAGAAAGGCTGAACAGATTGAAAAAAGATCAAAAGGAGAGAAAAAAGGAGAAAGAAAGGCTGAACAGATTCAAGAGAAAAAGTAGGAAACACGAAACTGAAGGTGAAAAGAAAGAAAAAAACAGAAAAGAAAAAAGAAGAAAGAAAGACTGAAAATTCAAAGAGAGTGAAATAATTAAAAAATATAGAATAGAGAAAAGAAAAAGAGAGAGGGAGGTTTTTTTTACTAAAGAGTTACCGCTTATCAAGGTCAAAAGCTACTCGAGGTTCAGGGTTAATGAGATGAATCGATTGTCAGTTGAAAAATGAAGAATATTATGAAAGGATTCAAAATAAACATATATAATTGTTTACCTGAAAGCTGAAATAGATAATGTAATGTATAATTTTTTAATTAAGGCGATAGATGAGTGAGTAAAAAAAGAAAGGTTGAACAGATTGAAGAAAGATCAACAGGAGAGAAAAAACGAGAAAGAAAGGCTGAACATATTCAAGAAAGAAAGTAGGAAACACGAAACTGAAGCGGAGAAATATAAAAAGGAAAATAGTAGAGAGTAAAAAAGTAGGGAAAAGTTGAAAGTCTACAAAAGAAAGTCTAAAATGATCATAGAAAGATGTGAGAAAAGAGTAGAGAGAAGGAAAGACTAAAACGATTGAAGAAAGAAAGACAGGCGATAAAGAAAGATTTGAGAAAGAAAATACGAGTGAGAAAAGTGAACGAAATGGATAGAAGTATCCCACAGAAAGACTGAAGCGACCAAAACGAAACAAAAGGTGTGAGAAAAGAATAACTAGAAAATAAAATTCTGGAAAAGATTCAAGAAATGAAATAGGAGAAAAAACCCTGAGAGTGAGATTCAAGAAAGAGAGGCTGAAAGTTCCCAGAAAGAAAGGCTGAAATGACCAAAGCAAAACAATAAGATTGAGAAAAGAAAACAGAGAGAAAAAAGGCTGAATAGATTAAAGAATGAACAAAAAACAGAAGAGAAAAAAGGAGAAAGCAAGACTGAAAATTCAAAAGAAAAAGTGAAATAATTAAAAATAAAAATAGAAGAGAGAAATTAAAATGAGAAAGGAGGGTTAAAAATAGTTTTTGTTTTACTAAAGCGTTATCGCATATAAAGGTCAAAAGCTACTCAAAGCTAAGGGTTAATAAGATAAACAGATTGTCAGTTGAAAAATAAAGATTATAAGGATTTAAATAAACATATATAATTGCTGAAATAGATAGAGCTACGTATAATATATTAATGTCGTAAGCTGTTCAAGTCATTATAGAGAAATGTCTCAATTTTAACAATTATCCCAGTGGGATAGAGTATTTTCTGAAAGGAAGTAAATCGAATTACATTAAAATTTCCTTAAGAACATGGACGCACGAATAACTCACTATTCAGAATAGAATATTGATATTGTAGGATGGAAGCTATCGATAAAAAAGTCACGAAATAGACGGACTTTACTTTACTCTACACATGTTTTGGTTGTTTTTTTAATTTTTTGTTTTACTATAATTCTGGATTATTTCATGTTGAAATACAATATCTATTACAGGCGATTTTGAACACAAGTTGCATTTTTACCCATAGCTGGAGGGGGTAAATTTAAGGTACATACCTTTTCCATCGTGTCATTGCATAATTGAACACAATGCAATCTATTAGGTGAATCACACGTCTCTGATCTGCCGTTTCTTTATGTACTTATTAGTAATCATTTTTCAAGGCCAAAAGCCAATCGAGGATAAGGGTTTATGAGATGAATGGATTGTCAGTTGAATGATGAAGAATATTACGAGAAGATTGAACATGATGAATGGAATAAACTAAGTTTGATTATTTATGGGGAAGGGTTTATGACAAGTATTTGTTGACAGTTATGTTGTAGTCTGCAGCGAAGCAGTCCGATAGTAATATGTCCGATAGTAATATGTTTCACAAATGTTTCACAGATGAAAAATTCTTGGAAAGAAACTCTGTTTATGCCAGACACACGACCGAAGAAAGGAAAGTTCTTCTCAGTTGTGGTAGGAAGACAAGTTCTTGCTTTGAATGTTGTGGAAATACTGATAGAATAGAGAAAGTCAAGCAACGCATCTTCTTTGAGAAAGGGGTTGTAGAGAATAGAGCATCCCCTACTAAATTGCGAATTCGATTTTTCTATTCTGTCAAGGCAAGAAAGAGTGCTTTGAGCGGCACCTCCCCAGATGTGGCAACAGTACTCCATCTTAAGACGTATCTGATTCTTATATAGATAGAGGATTGCATAAGGAGTGAGTTAGCCAATAATGCAAGACAAAAGATAAGGACTGCGTGATTGCTTGTGGGGTAGATTTTGTTGGAAGGCGAACGAAACGAACCTGTGAAATTTAGTCCTCAATATAGCCAGGATTATAGTCATCTTTTCTGTATACAATATAAATACATAATATCCCCCAACTCATCCTCTATCATTTGCTTCGTAAGAATAATGAGCACTCAGCAATCAATATCCTCATCGGATATCTTCCATAGTGTGTATGGTACCACACCTCATTGATGCTGCCTAGTCAGCATTATTTTTAATGGAAATCGCTTAAGACAAGGCATGAAGCCACTTGATGTAAGGAGCTAAAAAGAAAATACCACTTCAAGGTCAAAAACTAGTCAATGATAAGTGTTAGATGGATAGATTCCTACCCAGAAAACAACAATTTTCCCCCTTTGTCAGAAACATTGCTCATGAAAAGTGAGGACTAAAGGATAAAATATGGAAAGTGAGAGTTACGAGGCTGCCAAAAATAAAATCAAGCTCCACTTTCTACACTTTGTATTTGTGGCAGGCATCTCCAATTTTGCCTCATTTCATACTAACAGTAAATGTCAGATTTCTAACTTGCATCAATTTTGGGCACCTAGAGTAAATGTGGTATGGTGGTATTGTGGTGACTGCAATGATTCTAACCAAAAGTAGGAGATTCAAATAGTTTTGAAGTCGTCATTTCGATGGTCATACAGTTTAATAGGAAGTAAACTCATGAATTACACCTTTTATATTGGTAACTACGTGGTTAAATCAACTAAATGGGAAGTCACTCTGTAATCACATGGTCTGGGACTCCATGCATTAGGAAATAACAGACCCAACAATGCCATAATACTGAATTGTATAAAAATCGTGGTGAAAATAAGACAGTCTTTTGCCGTAAGCTACATTTGACTATTTTCATTTGTGTTACATGTTTATGCAATTGATGACTCTGAATCAGTTTAGTATTTTCTTGCGCTCTAGAAGGGAAAAAAATTCAGGCCATTATTGGACCGGTTCAAATAGCTTACGGCTCTCAGAATTTACAAAGAGCAGTTCTCGGAGGAGAAATATTTTGGAAGTGTTTCCAGGATGTACGATGGAAATTTCAAGTAAAAATGCAAATGCATGTGCATTTCTCATTTTCTTGGTACCGCGACCATCGCTCATTCAACAACAGATCGCAACTGAAAAGAAACTTCAGCTATTGTCGGTTATGTGAGTATGGCTTGAGGGTGAGTGCAGAAAAAATTAAAATGAGGAATATGTGATTGTATTTTTGAGAATGTTTTTATGTATAAAAATTGACAATTTTCTTTTTACTCATTAATCACAACTTATCAAGGATTATTGAGATGGATGAATCGTCGGTTGAATGATGAACAATATTATGAGAGGATTGAAAATGATGAATCGAATGAACAAAATTTGATCACTTATGAGAAATATTTGTTGACTGGATTTGGAAACGACCATGTTTTAGCCCGCAGGGAAAGTTGGCCATTCCCGCAATAAAGATTTAAACTATTGGCCAGAAGTGAACCAAATTTCACATAAACACCCTTCGCATGCCGGATGAGTTAGAGGTGCAATCAAAATGATACTACTACTGAACGGTTTAAGACAGCGCCGGGTGCATGAGGGGACCAGATTCTGGTGTAAAATGTATCTTTCAAGGATTTTTTAACCCCAGCGTAAAGTCGTGGTCGCTACAGGACCCAGCAAATGATGTACCATCTTGATAGAAAAAAGGCAGCATTTTTTGTCCGTATTTCAGCTCCATGAAACAGCCTAGCATATCCAAGTTTAAAGTCGCCTTGGACAAACCTCCAAACTGTATATAGATGTACACGTCTTCTATCATTTTACATGACTTGTTGCACTTTCCTATTTTTAGCCAATAAAAGTGATTTGATTTGATTTAATAATAGATATTTGCAGCCTTCCTAGATAGAATTGCACTAAATTTTGAAAGATAAAAACTTTTTCGGATACGGGTGGTATCATGGGGTGGAGGAAAATAAACATACTACAACTACTAGTTGTTTAGAGAAAATTGCATAAAATTTGGCACGAAAAGATGTTTGGATGCCAGTGTAATAAAATTAAGAATACTAATGATGATACTTGAATAAAGCCCGTCAACACTCTATACGAGTTAAATTAAGTCGCTCTTTGATTTGTGTAGTACATACAAATCAAGGGAGGCGCGAGAGCGCTCTATCCCTTAATAGACTACATGAATGGCCTATGCTGGAAATCTCATTTCTTTGATCAAACATAACTCAAAAACCAATAAACCAATTTAGTTTAAACTTTGCACAAAATTTTTATTTGATAGGTTCTATAAGTGTGTAGAATTTCAGCATCATTAGTCAAGGCAACCCAGAGATCCAGAAAGTTCAATCATGAAATCATGTTATCTGTGTATACGTACGTACGTACGTACATATGTGCCACCCTGTATCTCATCAACTATTTGATGGATTCAGCTGATTTTTGGCAGAGATAGAGGTTCTAGGGTCTAGTTGATGGCATTTTAATTTCAGTTTACCATATACCTTAGTTTTCCAGAAAATTCCAAAAAACCTTAAAAATGACCATTGCATTGAGGCATAGCCTTTACAAAAGTAGTGACATTCCATGAAAAATGCCAGTATACTGAAATTAATAGGGTTAAGATGAAAATTCATATACACTAAATGTACAAAAGCAAGGAAATTCCCAAATTTGTACACTTTTATTTTCATTAAGGGTATGACTACATAGCAACCAAACCATTTTATTATCACATCACTACAGTATAAATCTCTATGCATGAGTGGATGAAGTGTGTGAGGTGCGCTGAAGAAAAATTCCTACCAGTAAAATACATAGCCCTGTTGTGCTCGCATACCCTTAATGACAATAAAAGTGTAAAAGTTTGGGAATTTCCTTGCTTTTGTACATTTAGTGTATATGAATTGTCATCTTAACCCTATTAAGGCCATATGATTTAGTATACTGGCATTTTTCATGGAATGTTCTTACAACTTTGAAAAACCATGTATATATTCTGCACGAGTTCTCAAATAATTACATCGAGAAGATGCATATATTTGCTCGTATAGATTAATAGTTTTGTTATTTTGTCTTTGTTTTTTAATTATTTTACTAATGAGTCATCACAGGACAATGTAGTGAAATATTATCTGAATTTACTAGGATGTATTTGGACCATTCTGCCAAATTTGATTAAGTGCTGATGTTAAACTGTAATGATGTTTCACGAGAAACATACGACCTGTTTCTTTTTACTAGTGATTCACCACTTATTAAGACTAAAAGCAACTCGAGGATAAATGTTAATGAGATGCATAGATTAACCGTTGAATGATCATGAATACTATGAGAGGAGTGTAAATCATCCACTCGAAACCACAGCCGACCATAAAACAGCAATTCTTTCCCCCTTGTCAAAAACACAGCTCATAGAATGTGAAAACTAAAGGACAATAGGTTGGAAGCCATTTTTGTTTGTATTAAAAAAAGATGGGAATATAAAAATAAATTGGACACTATAATGAAACATTATCTCGTTTTATTAGGATGTATTTGGACCTTTCTGCCAAATTTGATTAAGATCTGATGATAAACTGTAATGATGTTTCACAACAAACATACAACCTTTTTCTTAACTAATGAATCATCACTTATCTGGGCTAAAAAAGACTCGAGGATAAACGTTGATGAGATGGAAAGATTGATCATTGAATGATGATGAATACTATGAAAGGATTAGAAATCCCAATGTACCACCCACTTAAAACAACAGCTGAGTCAGAAAACAGCAATTATTCTCCCTTTGTCAGAAATATCATCAATGGAATGTTAAGACTAAAGGACAATAAGTGGGAAGTGAGAGTTCCGAGGCTGCCAAAAGTAAACCCATGCTCCACTTTCTATTCTCCAACAAAATGGAGACCACCATATTTTCATTCTTTGCATTGTGATAGTCTTCTAATACATTTTTATATACATATTACATGCAATGCTTCAAGCAAACCTCATCTCCTTATTAAAGTAGAATCTTTTCGTTGAATGCAGACCCCACAATATTATTGTAAAACTCTCTAATACAAAATTAAAACCATGTTTGGAAACCATTCTATTCTTCAACTGTATGTGTATTTACCTCCCTTCCAGGGGAGGCTGGACACAAGGTCAGGTGTGGTTAACCAGTGCACTAGGATTAGTAGGATTATTGCGCTCTGGCTACAAAAAATGCCTGAGAAGCCCGTCGGCATTCCTCGGCCATTAACAATAAACTCCTTCTCAAAGAGAAGGTAAAGCCTGGGAGGGTGAACCTCCTGAGACCGAACAGAATCATACCTCAACCCTACAGCAACAAAGTCATTGTCGAACTGATGTTGAAGACGTATCCACGACACCCCTGTGCTAGGTAAAGTATGAATAAGCATTTATTACATGGAACTCATCTGCCCTTTGATAGAGCTTGTTTTCAGTGTTGCAAGGTGTGCACCCACCCACCTCATCAGAGAAACCAAAACCTGCCCGATGGGGGTGCCAGTTTAGTAGCCAACAACCCAACCACGGAACAGATAGCACTGGTTTACACCGTACTTGTAGCATGTGTTGTACTTTGCTTCGGTATCAGGTGTTAAGCCTTGCCATGAGTTCCTCTCTCCATAGATACCTGTTTGATTACGATAGAAATGCTGCAATTAGATGAAATCAATGGCCCTAATGTAGGCTTCATCTAAAATTGGACCCCGTAGATCAATTTTATTTCCTGAATGTTCTTAAAAGCTATTTTCATGGAAGCGTATAATTAATTTTGAAATTAATCAATTCTACTCAGAATTAAATTCATTAACCAAAGAATTGTTCCGAAAAAGCAACCCTAGATATTCTGTAAATTGATTCTATATTTGAACTTTGTCTGTTATATTTGGATAAATCAATTATGATTTTAATGTTACATTACGGGGGTGATTATGATGATGATCATGATGATTCGATAATGATTAAATGCACTGGCTCTGTATTTAAACACGCCCCGCCCCACCCCACCCCACCCCAATGTTATTATTATATTCAAATGCAAAGTCACTTGGTGCTTTTGCATTATTTTAATTTCGACAAACATCAGCTGATGTCCTTATGTGTGGGGGTCACTGCAGTCATTAAAGACTGTTTCAGCTCCTTTCGCCTATCTATAGAATTGGCTGAGCCGAGTTCAAATGTCAGCTGATCTAACGTGATTGGTCATGTACTAATAGTGTTGGGAAAGGTATGAATATGGTATAATCACGTTGACCTACCACGTTGCCGTCTGCCTTTTAACTAGAATCAAAGTGTCTAGAATCCATTCCCAAACTCCAGACCTTCCTCATTTTCTGCCACATCAGTCCCATTCCCACTTAGAGATGAATCTGCTTGTTTTCGGTTTTAAACAAACCGGAAAACAGTAGGCGGTCTATTTTTTGATAGGATCTTACTAACCGCCCACTTTCAATCAATTGTATATAAGATCATGTAAAACTTACTTATTCAGAGAAACACTCTGTATTTCCTTCATATGTTCTTGAAATAGGCAGAAACAATTGTCTGTCAATAAAGTGTTATTGAAGGAAATATGGATTGTTTCTCTGAATAAGTAAGTGTTATATCATATAAAATTGAGCTACTACATAAACATTTGCGTTAACTTAAAGAAATTTATATATATATATATATATATATAATTTAAAGTGTAATATCTGTTCAGATACTACATTTCATCTTTTGTGTCTTCGGTCAGTGAAGAAGAGGCAATTTTTATTTTTGTATCAATCCAGGGTGCCATATTTTGGGAAGATTTTTCCCACATTAAAGCCCGACGTAGTTTATAACTCGTGGGGAAGCAAGTATACAGTAAAGAACCGAAATTAAGCGATGTTGAGTCTGGTCAGTACCAGATGGGTGACTATTTTGGAATAGCAGTTGCGGTACGGAAGAGGATGGCACTACCTTCCTGTAAAAACTAACATTGTCAAATCATTTCCTCTGACTGGGATATAAAAGCGACTGGGAACTATTTATGAATTTAATATTCCCGAGTAACTTCCTCCTTCAGAGGAAGCCAATTCAATATGCACAGGGTGAATGCTGTACTAGGGAGGCCAAGAGGGGAAGGTATGAACCCACAATCCCAACCTAATTATGGATAAAATCGCCATGTTGAATTAATCATATACATTGCATCTTTTCATCATCCTATTCGGTTCAACACTCGTTTTATATGCTGGCATGTGTTGGACGGCTTTTAGAAATTTACTTTCAAACAGACCTATCTTTGGGCAGGTCTTTATTTATCCCTCTTTATCTCAACTCTATTCTTATCACTTCATTCTATGTTTTCCTTAACATTTTCCTGTGAACTGAACCTGCTACCTCAACTGTTCTACATCTACTAACCCAATACCTATAATCCATTGTTTCAATGTGACCAAACCAACGAAGTCTCCTGTTCTGCATGCATCTCTCTATACTGTCCAGATTAAATCTTCTTCTGAGATCACCAGACTAAGCCTGTCTTTAAGACTCACATTGTATCATTTTCATATATTTTCACTCCATGCAACGCATACTCTCAACCCTCATGCCCGATAGACTCTTCCCTTGGTTGACAGTGGTAACGTTCTGCTGGTTAGTAATGGCAGATGTTCTATGAACTTATTCTATCCACTCCTAACTGTTGCAATCACACTAGCACCTGCTCCACCCTGTGCTCCAATGATATCACTAAGGTAACAAAACTTAACCAAGTATTTTGTTTCAGCATAAATTAAACAAAAGGGTTGATATGCCGTGAATTAAAACAAACCGGATCCTTCACCTTGAGTATTGTCAGGAAGATGTTACTTAATTCTTGGCTCTGAACTGTAACAAGTTTATTCTCTAACATTTCAAAAGCATTGAAGGTTTCCCTACACAAATAATATAGCAACGATGACCTTCAAAAATATTTCCACAACGTTTTCTCAAAGAAAAATGTAATTCCGAAACTAAAAATCTTACCAAGATCAAATGCTTATTTTTATTTTATTTAGACATTAGGATTTTTTTTCGGGTTTTGCTAATCTTTTCTGAAATCAGAGTTAAACAAATTATGTGAGGGTTAGGCTCCCACGAGGACGCCTTTAGAAAGTGCAATAATCAATTGGAAATTCTTTTTTACGAATTTGAGAAGTTGATTTTCATGTTGCACGTGTGTGGCATCTCTTCTCCATTTAAGAGGTGGCCACATTTCATCGGAGAGAAGGACCGTACAATATTGTGTCAGATTTTATACAAAATGTTTTTTCTTTACATATCGAATTATACAAAGTTAGCTACATGTTGATATATTTTTATGTACAGGATCCACTCCTAAACTAATTAACCGATCATTATGAACTTTGAAACACAACTGCTAGGCATAAAGCGTCCAAATATGGATTATATTTAGTTTAAGTTAGTTTCACGCAAAAAGGGTAATTAGAGGGGGGGGGGGGCTTTGTGAAAATTCAGATACCTCCTATTTTTGTGAAATTTTAGCAATAGATATTGGATATCAATTAATAAATATTCTCCAAATTTCTGTTTCTGTGAGGTATTTTAAAGGGTTTTAGAGAGCATAATATGGGCGCCCCCCCCCCCCATTGGAAAATTCAAATATTTCAGATTTGACTTAAATTTGATCCATAGTTATTGAATACTAATTAAGCAAAATTCCCGTAATTGAAATTTCTTTTTCAAACCTCTTAAGCTTTAGTCTTAAATTTTAAACATTTTCTAGAATCAAAATCATGTAATGAACTTTGATCAAAATTGGAAAAATGATTCTAGATATTGATTTTAATTTTTGTGAGACGATATAAAAGTGGCATACAGCTGTTCTATTTGAGGAATTCGTTTAACTTATCCGGGGAAGGCTTTCTTATAGTATGTATACATATATATATATATATATATATATATATATATATAATACTTTAAAGATATAAATAATATCTTTAACCAGTAGACTATCAGGATAAAAACAAAGCTCAATATAGTGTTTAGAGCAATAATATTAATTGAATGACGTAATAAAATGAGAAATTAATTAGATTTTATTAAAGTTCAAAAACAATATCATTCCTTGTTTTTGAACTTTAATAAAATCTGATTAATGTCTCATTTGATTATGTCATTCAATTAATATATATATATATATAGAGAGAGAGAGAGAGAGAGAGAGATAGAAGAAAAAAGAGTGATAAATATGCGACGATTGTCCAAATTTATTTCAAATTTCAATTGTTCAATGCAAGGTGTATTCAGTAATAAACTAGTGTTTATTATTCTTTCCTTAAGCCAAGGCTTTTCAAAGATCGAAATCTTATCATCAGAGGAGAAATACAGATGGATAAGT
The DNA here is from genome assembly GCA_963556195.1 of Sepiola atlantica. NCBI lineage: Eukaryota > Metazoa > Mollusca > Cephalopoda > Sepiida > Sepiolidae > Sepiola > Sepiola atlantica. The sequence continues at coordinate 210,367,101 of OY744520.1, read as the reverse complement.
TGGCTTTCGAAAAAACCAAAGTTCAAATATTTGAAAAATATGAAAATTATTATTAAAGGAATTTTTGTTAAAAAAACGCAGTGAATGAAAAGAAAAATTCTGTGAAAAATATATGCAGATTGTCCGGGTGGTAAATTTCCATTGAAAAGAAGTCAAATGAATTGTAGAATGTGAAGAAAATTCTTTGCATGGGAGCAGTGTGGAGAAAGTGCTCAAAATATAGGTGAGTTTAGACGCACTTAATCCCTTTTTAAGTGCGTCTGGACTCAGACTGAATACACCTTGCATTGAACAATTGAAATTTGAAATAAATTTGGACAATCGTCGCATATTTATCACTCTTTTTTCTTCTATCTCTCTCTCTCTCTCTATATATATATATATATATATATATATATATAATACTTTAAAGATATAAATAATATCTTTAACCAGTAGACTATCAGGATAAAAATAAAGCTCAATATAGTGTATAGAGCAATAATATTAATTGAATGACATAATAAAATGAGAAATTAATTAGATTTTATTAAAGTTCAAAAACAATATCATTTCTTGTTTTTGAACTTTAATAAAATCTGATTAATGTCTCATTTGATTATGTCATTCAATTAATATATATATATATATATATATATATATATAAGTCTTCGGCAGTTTTACAACCGACACTCCTTTAGTAACAAACCTAACACTGTTAATTTGCACAGTTAACCCTCCTCAGGTTGAACAAAACCGGATGTTAAATTAATTTTTTCAGGTTCGTTGCTATTATCAACGTGTGAAACATGAATTCAGCAACTAACAAACCAAAAATTATCTTGGCTGATTGTCAAGATTTTTATCACTTTAGATCAAAGATTATCAATGACTTCCATTTTCCCAACACATTGATGGCCTTGTGCTTAATTTGTTCTAAATGTAAATTTTTTTTTTTGTTTTGCAAATAAATCAATCAGAGTGTAGTATCTGTTCTTGCTATTAAGAACTCTGTCAATTGCTATCTAGATATCGGTTCATATTTGATCCCCTGACATGGGACCATGTTAAATTAGTTGTGGCTGTTAAATTCACTCATGACATCGATGAGGCCCTGAAATGAATTTAACATCTGATTTTGTTCAACCTGGAAAGGAAGGTGTCTGGTTTGTTACAAAGGGAGTGACAATGATAAACTAACCAGACCATATATATATATATATATATATATATATATATATAATGTCATATATAGTGTATATATACTATCAATAATTATAATGTCATATATAATGTATATATACTATCAATAATTATAATGTCATATATAGTGTATATATACTATCAATAATTATAATGTCATATATAATGTATATATACTATCAATAATTATAATGTCATATATAGTGTATATATACTATCAATAATTATAATGTCATATATAATGTATATATAATATTGATGAGCCTCAGAAAATTAGTTTAACATCCGGTCTTTAACTCCAGTCTTTAAAAGACTCCAGTCAATAGCCATGCACGGTATGTAGAAGGGAGCTGAGGAGGAATACGATACAGTGCAACCACATAGAGTGCTATGGGTGCACAAAAAGTGCAACAGAGTGCATGGTAGGCTCACACCAGATCCAGACTTCAGATGTAATAGATGTCTAGGACTTGCATGTCCAATTGAGGGCCGCCCTTACACAGAAGTTGAAATAGGTGAGGACAACCTGAAGGTGGTAGACTCCTTTTGCTACCTAGGAGATATGCTGAGTTCTGAAGGTGGCTGCGAACTAAGTTCGCCCATCAGAATCAAGACAGTTTAGGGGAAAGTTCAGAGAACTTCTCCCAATCTTGACATCCCGAGCCATCCCAATTATTACCAGGAGTAAGGTTTATGATAGCTGCGTAAGAAGCATAATGTTCTATTGTAGGCCTCACTTGCTCGAATCCAGAGAAATGACAGGGCAATGATTAGGTGGATATGCAATGTAAAGCCGGACCAGATCAAAACATTAAACACTCTACTTGAGAAATTGCCCATTCCAAAACTTGATGTCCTAATAAGGGCAAACCGTCTATGTTGGCTCGGGCATGTTGAAAGAAGCAAGGGGTATATCAGCACATGCAGAGATCTAAGGCTGGACAGCAAAAATAAAGCCGGGCGCCATAGGAAGACATGGAAAGAAACCATCGGGCAAGACCATAAACAATGGCAAATACACACAGTTAATCACCCCAATCGTGAGCACTGGATACTTAGCATAAGGACAGCGAGACAACGTCGAACCTCTTGTCAATGGAAACATAGACGATAAACCTTGATAGTGAGTGAGTGAGTGATATAAGGTTAGTGAGAGAGTACCCCAGCAGAGTGCTCGATTATTAAGAAAATTAAAAAATAATAGCATAATAGTTATTTATATATGTATTACAGAAGATCAGAACAACATTGGTACCGTCAGTTTCAAATCCTAACAAGGGGGACTTATAATGGGTCTCATTTACCGGACTCTCTTCATCCTCTGTTTATGTCTATCTCTAAAGATAGTTCGGTAAAGAGGCCCATTATAGGTCCCCTTTGTTAGGATTTGAAACCGACGGTACCGATGTTGTTCTGATCTTCTGTTATATATATATATATATATAGGTGTGTGAAAATATGTTTTAGCATATACTTTTTATTCTTTATGTATACCAACCTCTTCAAAGTGAAAGCTCGATGATTGTCAACATATAACAACAGAGCATATATAAATAAACAACATTTTGCTATATTCCAAAGACCACGATTTTATTCATCTTATCAATATCAGATCTTTCCTCTGTGGACTCATTAGAATGCCAGAAAGTTTTGCAACCAGAAAAATACATTGCGATGCGACAAGACAAAAGTCTGTGCGTTGTTCGTTTTTCAGACTTTTGTTTTGTCGCATCACAGTGTATTTTTTTTAGTTAAGAACTTTCTGGCTTTCTGATGGGTCCACGAAGGAAAGGTCCGATATTTGCATACAAATGTCGGTTGGTCTTCTCATGAACGAAACAGATCCGTAATTGTACCAAAAGTTTTTGTTTAGAAAAAATGATTCGTAAAATAAATAAAATCCTGGTCTTTGGAATGTATCAAAATGTTGTTTATCTTCTATATATATAAAATGCTAACTCTGTGTGTGTGTGTGTCCACCTGATTTTTCTGTCTATGTTCACCGAAACCGCTGGACAGAATAACTTGAAAATTGGCATGTAGACTACTGACTTCTCAGTGAAGGTCATAGGTTATATAAGAAATATATCACTTCAACGCTGGGGGTTCCCGGGCGCCCCCCCCCCACTTAAAACTGTTTTCCCTTAGATTCAAATGAAATTTAAACTATAGGTAAATGACCAAAAATGATGTCTATTCCCAAAATTTCAGCAAATTTTGATAATATTAAGAGGGTCCCCGAGGACACAAGCCCCCTCCCCCCCTACACACACACACTGAAAGTTAAACTATAGGTCCAATTTCAATGAAATGTATACCTTATTTAATACATATTAAATAAGGATGATTTACATTATATATATATATATATATATATATATATATAATACATGTGAAGCGAGAGCTAGCGGTCGAAGCCAGCTAGTATATATATATATATATATGCGTGTGTGTGTGTTTTGTCACTTAACATAATGTCTAACATAGCATCTTACAAAATGGAGGAGAAATGACCCTTAAATTAATTTCTAAAAATCGGAATAGATCCTAACGAAAAGAAATGTATATACTTACACGTATTATATGCGTGTAATAATATTCTTTCATATGCATTTTAATCAATTTTATGGCATATTGTGCATTCACTTCTTGGTGCGCTAATTATCTACATCCTTTAATCTAGTCGTGAAGCAAACAATTCATTTCCTGTGCTTAAAAAGGTCGGATTAGGACCCGTGAAAAAGATGGTCTCGAAATAAAGTGAAAATTCCGTGAACACAGACTTTTTTCTGTAATAGCGAATTGGCCGAGATAAAAGGTGCAAAAAAAAAAAAATTTTTTTTAAAAAACAACAGTTATTTTGAAATGATTACGCCAAGGAGAATTTCTTCTTTTTTTTTACGCGAACTAACCTGAAGATTTCTTATCATCAGTGGATATTCCTGTTGGAAATATAAAAATAAAATACAAAAAAGTCAGAAGAAGAAGAAAGAAAAATACTAAGGAATTGAGTATGTGCCTTATTGCAGCAGGTGAAAAGGTGAAAATAGTAGAAGATAATATTTCGATATTGTCAATCGTTTTTATGTAATTACAATAACAAAAAAAACTACCATCGAACTAGGTAATTTAATTTTTTTAACCCTCTGGTTGCATATTTTTTGCTGGTAGTATTATATAAGTGTGACAAAACTACATAGAGTACATAGTTAAAGCAAAATAAATATTTAAAATATGATTGTTAGAAATAAAATAAAAGTACCTTATTTATGGATGTCAAGCGCAAACTCTGACTCCACAATATTTTTATAAATAAAATAAAGTAAAAGCTATTTCATTTTTTATAGATGTCAAGTACAAAAGAAAATTATAGGAAATTACAACATGCCCGCCAGCGATGAAGGCATTGTATTAAAGTTCGATTTTCAAGTTTTTAAAAAAGAAATTAGAATTTTGTTTCGGAATAAAAAATACAATTTAAATCTAATTAATAAATTTCATCCAAAATTTGTGCGAAAATCAAACGAAATAAGCGGGATATTCAAATAATCCCTATAGTACAATTGAACGCCGAACAGAAAGTCTATTTTGTCCCTTTAGTTTTGACTTTTAACTATTCAGTAATTTGAAAAGTTTTTTTTTTAAGTTTTAAATATAAAGAACGATGGATGATTCCCCCACCCCCTTAAAAAGGGAGGAGGTCATTCCTGGGAAGACGGTCTTATGACAACAGAACCGATACTACACTTATAAATTCCGATTAAATCGAGGTTTTTCTTTCATTCATTTAAAAATGTCTAGTCACAAAATGATAATTTTTTATTGCTCCTTGGCCTTTTGTCTAAGATCAAAGTGTGGTATCTGTTCTCTTAATATCAGTGCCGGAAGTTTTCATGTAATTATCTCCCTTGAAAATGAAAGTTTTAAAATGTTTTTAAAACGCTATCGTTTTTTTTTATAAAATCTCTTTAATTAATTGTATTAATAATTATAATAATTTTACTTTCAAGGAAAATATTATAAATACATATTAACATTTGACAAAATCAATTATAAATGTATATTATAGAATATTAATTTATTAGAAACTTAAAAAAGAAAATAAATAGGCGGATTTTATTTGACTGAGTTTCGAGATTACTATATATACTGTATCATTATATATAAGTAAGACTTACAGGTTTTGATATTAATATTTGATGAAAGATTCGCATTTACTCATGATTAGTTTAGATTGGAATATTAGATTAGCTGAATGCAGTATTCTCCATTATTTCGCAATGTATTATATTTTAAAAAGTGTGACAGACAGACAAAATCTCTATTTATATAAGATCACTTACATTCTTTAATAAAAATCTATTGTAACTTCAAAAACTAATAATTTTCATTTAAATTTGAAAATTAATAAAGATTATATTTTAAGAATGGTTTTGCTAATTTATCATTTTTCTTATTAAATCAGTTTAATTGATTACTGTTAATATCGACAAAACTATTTCATATATATATATATATATATGAGAAGAATATTGTAGTTTGCTTGAAGCATTGTGCATAATATGTAATAAGTATTGTTTGTTAGAAGGCGATGACAATCATCCTCAGAAATAAAATATATTCACTCATCGGTGTGTTTTTTTTTTCCGCCAAAATGATGAATGAGGGATTCTCTCAAAAATTTTTAAAAAAGGAAGACACACCATCCTATCATCAAGGTTTGAAATGTACACTGGTAAATATAATAAAATTATTTTTAAATTATTGATTTCTCAATATTGTCATTCTTGTTTACCATTTACGTACCGCCGGTGTCACTTAACCAACGCATTGTCATCGCCTTCTAACAATACTTATTTCATATATATATATATACTTCTTTTGTAATATTATAGAAAAATCCCAGCAAAGTGCTCGATTTATTGAGAATTAAAATTAAGAGCGTAATATTTAATTATTTTTTGGTACAGAAAAATTAGTACATTTGTACCGTGATCTGGTTTTCCCCACCCTTTTCCACCAATACCAAGACAAGGGTAGGCCACCCTTTCCTCAACTTACTTGACAAACACTTCCCCCCACACGCAACCTGCACAAACTTTTTAACAGAAATTCTATTACGGTTAGCTACTCCACTACCCCATCCGTAAGAAAAATCATCTTTGCAAAGCCCAAAGCAATAGTAAATGCAGGCTGTTCATGCCAGGACAAAAACAATTGCCCCCTTAAGGGGAATTGCAAAATCGATTCCCTTGTATATGAAGCCACCGTCACAAACCAGACTACCGGTAGAGCATAAAAATATATAGGCATGACGCAAGGAAGCTTCAAGCAAAGATTGTAAGCACACAGAAACACCTTCAGATACAAAAAACAAGGCAAATACGGCACTAGCGACCCGGATATGGCAAAATAAAGATGAAAAGACACGTTTCACGATCAAATGGAAAGTAATAGAGAGAAGACCATCCTTCTCTCCACCCATAAATAGATGTCCTCTCTGTGATGCAGAAAAATACCATATATTAAGGACCGTCATTGACCCAAATACAGTCTGTTTGTAATATCAGAGATGAAATCTTTAAAGGATGCATCCACATGAGACAAGCACTACTTATAAATTAGACTTACCGATACACATAAAGACCTAGCAACATCCCCCCCCCTCTGCCTAATACATAAACCCATTATTGCCCCACTAAATACCGACTTCAATTCCGGAAAATCCTTCCAACTATCACCCCTCATAAATATAAATCAAATCAAAAAATAGGAATAAATACCTTAATCGGCCTATATCCACACCACTACTCAAGACCAATAATAAATAACTTTCCCAATAATAAGTTTTCCAGTCATTAGAGAGTAACACCCTATTTCACATTATTATTTCTCTCATAAGTCCCCACCAGTTCATAGTTATAATGCTAACCTCCCATATCTCCGAAACAGATTCAATCTTGCCGACCTAATCCTTACTCTTATCTCTAAACCAGCTTTAATCAGTATACCAATATTATTACTCCCATAAGCCTTCACTATCCCTTAGTTAATAATGCTATATCCCAAATACAAATCATTCAAGAACCCTGCAGAGTTATTGCCCTTCGACCGATCGACAAACTGCATGGGTTATATATTTATTTAAATTCCTTTATGATTGATTTAAATTCCTTTAATCCAGGATTTAAACTTGAATTTAATGTGTGTTTTTTTACCTTTTTATCTCTTCATAAGTATAATCCTTAAACCCATTTTCTCTAGAAGTCACATTATTAACCCTCAAAACAGTAACGGCCAAATGTACGCTACTTATAAACATTGACTCACGGGATTTATATAGAAATATTTTTTATATTTTCAAATCTTTTCCACTTTTAAATTTCAACTGTTACTTTTCACCCCCCCCCTCTTTTTTCAAACCTTATTAAACCTCCCTTACACTAAATTTAAACAAATATACATAACACTTTAAGCAAATAACGCGTCCAAACGAGAGTGACATGTGACTTCACATTTCCGAAACAGATCACAACATAAGCTGAAGAGAGCCGGATGGCTAAGTCCTTCTCAGCTTAAACAAATATATATATATTTAGCCTGACGATTCCCCCCGGGGATGAAACACGGGAGCCTCTGTGTAGCTTGATTGCCATATATATTTTCATTTCTTACTACCTAGCTCTACTTACGTATCGAGCACTGTTGAAGTAAATACTGAAAACTGATACATAAAAAATTATATCTCCTTATAATATTTTATGTGGATACATGAAGTACTAATATATATATATATATATATATATATATATATATATATATATATAGGACAATAAAATTACAAATGAAATAGCACTAAACATTCATTTATTATAAATTGTTTAAAAATAGTTATGCAAATAACTGTGATTGGGTCTTTGCTCTCTACTATATATAAAGTATTTCAAAAGACTATGCGTTGTATTATTGATTTAATTAACAGTGAACCGTTTTGCTGGTAATGTAAGTGTTATAAATGGAAACAACCTTTCGCATTTATTCATGTAAAAGACAGATTTACATATCACGTCATGTCATAAGTCGAGTGCAGAAAATAAATATGTGAAATAAATACTACTCAAAGTTATCTCCCCTTTCAATATTAGTAGCAGACGAGTATTTATTTTTAAATCTTCATACTTTTCTTATTTAAAAACGTTTATTTCAATAAGTCCCTTTTTACTTGCCTCCAACGAGGGCAAAGTTTTCTATTTTCTTCATCAAAACTTACACGCCATAAGTAATTATATTTTTAAGTAAAGAAATAAGCTGGATTTTCATAAACGCCATCTCCATTATAATGTGATTCAGGACCGGCATTTATTCATGAAAATCAAACTTATTTCTTTACTTAAAGACACAATTAATTATAAACACTAAACCATAAAGCATCCGTTTCTCATCCGCTTTCATTCGGCTTACTACTATGAACACAAGCTGACAAGTAGTAGTTCTGAACTAACATTGCTATCCACGTAAAGATTATCATGGTATCGCTAATCAGTCTACCAAAATCACTGTGTGCCACGCCAGCCACTTTGGAGCCACTCAGTCAGTAAGAACATTGTTTTCTTCTATCTTCACATTTTAAGCACACACACTGACTATCACATGAGCATATCTACAAAAATGTTCTCTCATATATACACACACTAAATAAATGCACTAATAAAATAAATACTTTACTCCTTGTAATTTAGAATTAGGTTTGAGGTCAATAAAGCAAATTGTTTCGTCATCATCATTGTCAAGTAAATTCAAAATAACAAAAAAATAATTAAGTCTTGAAAATAAATTGAAATTTAGGAAAGTTTGCTTAATTAGTGTCTAGTAACTATGGATCAAATTTAATTCAAATCTGAAATATTTTGAATTTTCAAATGGGAGTTTGCACCTATATTATGTCCCGTAAAAACGTTCAAAATACCCCACAGAAACTGAAATTTGGGGAAATATTGTTAAAATTTCACTAATATAGGAGGTATCTGAATTTTTACGAAAGGCTTCCACTTCCTCTTTGCATAAACTAATTTAAACTAAATATAGCCCATATTTTGACCCCTTACGCCTAGCAGTTGTGTCATAATAATTTTTCAAATCTATCACGAGTTATCTTCTCTTCTTGGACTGATCAAGTAGTGATCAAAATGGCTGCCAACTGATAGTATCTAAAATAAAATAAAAAATAAATTACATGTTTGTTTTCAGTCAAACTCTCCCTCTCGGACAGGGTGCACATAAAAGAGTCTCTAACTTAATAGGTCCCACACTGTCTACCAAGCTCCATCCCCTGTCCCATCGCTGCAATGTTACATCCCTGTGCTTGTTTTACAAGTACTTTCACGGAATGTGCTCGAATGAACTTACTGCAACGTAAATACTCCCGACCAACCTGACTCGCAACCAAATACCACCACTATCACCGTAGAGGTCTCAAGATGTCGGAAAACTTTATATTCAAATAGTTCCTTTCCTCAGACGATATTGATGCACAACTCCCCACTTAGAATGCCCACTATAAATTTGGTCCCTAATCACGTCTTAATGCCAATATAAATTTTTGAGGATCAAATAGTTTTTTAAAAAAGAAACCCTTAAAAATGATCTCATTTCTATTTCTCTTAAAATAGAATATTTCATGAAATATTTCATGAAATATTTCATGAAATATTTCAAAGGGAAATATTGGAAGACTTACATCTAATTATGCACTCCTCTTCCTATATAAGATGGAGCACTGCTGCCACATCTGGAGAGGTGCCACTCCAAACACTCTTTCTTGCTTTGACAGTGTACAAAATTGACGTTGCAATCTAGTGGAGGATCATCTGTTCTCACAGACAAAACTTTGCTTGCCTTTCTCCACTTTATCGTTATTTCCATGGAAGATGTATCTAGCATAAAACGAAATTTCCATGAACAGAGTTTCTTACCATCTGTGGAATACATAACTACGGGACTGCTTCCATGCAGGCTACAGCATGGTCGTCATTAAATACTTGTCATAAACCGTCCCCATAAGTTATCACAATGTATTGATTCCTTTTTATTTATATTTTTTTTTATAGAAATCGCTCCAGACAAGGCATTTAGCCATTTGATTAAGAAGCTAAAACAAAAAAATACCGCTTCAAGGTCAAAAACTAGCCAGTGTAAGGTGGATAGATTCTCACCCAGAAAACAGCTTTTCTTACCCCTTTGTCAGAAACATCGCTCGTGGAAATGTGAGGACTAAAGGACAAAATAAGGGAAACGAAAGCGTTTTCAATCCTCTCCTAATATTCTTCATCATTCAACTGGCAATCTATCCATCTCATTTAACCTTATCCTCAAGTGGCTTTAAGCCTTGATATTTATGATGACACGTTAGTAAAACAGTTTCAATAGAGTAATATGTTTTTGGAATAAGTTGCGTGGATCAGTTTAAGATGAGGTTGGATGAATTCAGAGAAAATGGTAGAAGGGAGAAATTGAGGGGACAATTTTGGGAGTTGTCAAATGAAATATTTGACAGAATTTGATCTGGATATCGATACTGTACTAAGAGTTTTATTTATTTATTTATTTATTTTTTTAACAGGTGAATTGAGAATACAGTTAAAGGGGAGATGCTCAAGGAGGCATAACAAATAAATAAATAAATAAATAAATGAATGAATGAATGAATGAATGAATGAATGAATGAATGAATGAATGAATGAATGAATAAATAAATAAATAAATAAATAAATAAATAAATAAATAAATAAATAAATAAATAAATAATAATAATAATAATAATAATAATAATAATAATAATAATAATAATAATAATAATAATAATAATAATAATAATAATAATAATAAAAAAATAAAAAATAAAAAAAAATAAAAATAAAAATAAAAATAATAGTCATGTCTAGTAAAAACAGTTTCATGTCCAGATAATAATTAACCAATGAAATAGCTTTAATTTTTTGGTGACATTCGAAATTCGTTTCATACAACTACAGCTTTTCTTTTTATTGTGTTTTCAACAATCAAAAGAAATCGGTTTTCTAGCAAATTGAATCGACGGAGACGATTCATGTAAAGAAGGTGGCACTTTAAAAGCGAAAGGATGAATTTAAATGGCGCACGAAATGTCTGCCATCAACAATACCAAAAACTCATATGAAGGCAAGAAAATGATGAAAAGAAAGAAAAATGTCAGCCGTCGGGTTATAACCATAACATAATGACAATTGACTTTGCGAAAAATCAATGACGACTTTTTAAATTTCGAAGCCTCAGCATATTTAAAAGACATTCTTGGCGTTTCTTTTATGTTCTTCATGATACAACGTTTTCGGAAAGGGAAGTAAAGATGCATCGAAGTTAAGTAAGAGATGAAAGAATGGTTCAATCATTTTTATTACAGGAATCTATAGAGAGAAGAAGAAGACAGCGGCATTCAAAGATTAAGAATGTGTTCTGCCATATGAAAAATATTACGTGTGTGCAAAAAGTGAGAGAAATCGTAAACTTCCAAAACAGATTCTGCTTCAACTCCAATTTCTTTCTAAAACCCCACCTGACCATGTGTCTAATCTGCTGCAGAGACGGTAAATAAATATACTGAGGCCGCTTTAAAAATGTTTGGATCATTCTACTGCTCCAGATGCAATCCTCTACCGATACAAGAGCCCGATACGTCCTCAGATGGAGTACTGCTGCCCCATCTGGGGAGGTGCCACTCAGAGCATTCTTTCTTGCCTAGAAAACCGATTTCGAAATCTAGTGGGTGTTGATCTCCTCTCTTTCGTCACACCAGAAATGTTGCTAACCCCACCCCACTCTATCGTTATTTCCATAGAAGTTGCTCGACTGAGCTCCAATCTCTGGTTCCTCCTTGTAAGACATTCGCAGCAATAACTCGTCCTTCTACCACAACTGAAAAGAACTCTGCTGCTCTCTTCTTCGATGTCCCAAGCATCAAACAAAAGTTTCTATAAACAGAGCTTCTTTTAATGAATTTCCCATATGCGGAACACATTACCACGTGACTGCTTCCCTACTGATTATAACATCGTCGTCTTGAAGACCCAATGTCAACAGATTTCTGTCATAAACCATTCCCATAAATAATCAAACTTAGTTCATTTGATTCATCATTTTAAATCCTCTCATAATATTTTTCATCTTTCAACTGACAATCCATCCATCTCATTATCCCTTATCCTCGAGTCGCTTTTGGCCTTGATAAGTGGGGACTCATTAGTAAAATTCGAATACTTCGATTGTTATTTTAAATAGGGTTTCTAAAAAACTGTAAAAATATGCAAAACACATTTGTTAGTAATAATAAGTAGCAATTGTACACATCTAAAAAAACGATTAGGTTGAAAGTTCCAACGATTCATACTAGAATTTTCCACATGGATCCGTGGCGGAACAGATAAAAGCGTTGATTAACAATCCGTGGCGCAACAGATGAAAGCGTTGATTAATAATCCGTGGCGCAACAGATGAAAGCGTTGATTAACAATCAGTGGTGCAACGGATACAAGCGTTCAGTTCTGTGTGACAAGTTGTCTAAACTGAAATAAATACATAGAAAATGCAGCCAAGTCTGTTACAAAGAAGGTGAGCTCCCTCTACCGGACTAGAAAACTTCTCCCACCTGCAAGTATCTCGATAAAGCCACCATTCGCCTACGCATGGGGTATTTACTTTCACCTAATAGGTCCAACATTTTCTATCAAGCACCACCTCCATGTTGCATTCCTGTGCTTGTTTTACAAGTACTTCCACAGAATGTGCTCTGACGAACTTACTGCAATTGTTACCCCCAATGTAAATAGCCCCAACCAACCCGACTATCAGCAAAATCCCACCCCTTTACTGTAGAGGTCCCAAGATACGAAAAAAAATTTCTATTCAAATAGCTTCTTTTCTCAGACCACTTTCGTTTGGAACTCCCTCCTTGGTCACTGTTTCCCTAACGGTACCAACATTCAGAAATTTAAATGTAATGTGAACAAACATTTTGCTGCACAACTCCCCACTTAGGATGCCCACTGTAAATCTGGCTCCTAATCACAGGAGTAATTACATCTCAGTGCTAATATGTCATCTTGTTTAGGGTGAATAAAGTTTTAAAAATTGAATTAACACTTAAAAATTCGCTCATATGGAATTACTGGGCAAATATTTAAAATAATTAGATCCTTCCTAACCCAAAGAAAAATCCAGGTTGTACTCGATGGCCGTTCATTGAAGCAACATGACATAAATACTGGTGTACCCCAGGGATCCATCCTTGGACCTTTATCGTTCCTGATTTTCATGAACGACCTCCCTGATGACATCAAGTTTGAGATTGCTATATTTGCTGATCACACCACGCTTTGCTCTAGTCATGTGGGCAAAACAAACGCGAACATATTTGAGACAATGGCTGAATCCTTAGAAAATGACCTTCAGTCTGTAGTGGAATGGGGTCATAAATGGCTGGTAACTTTTAATGCCACAAAAACAAAGCTTCTTTCCTTCAATAACTACAATAAACCTCTTCAACCACCGATTGTCATGGCAAATAACACCCTATCTGAGAGTTCAACATTCAAACTTCTCGGCCTAACATTCACAGGTAACATGAATATGAACAAATACATTGAAGTCATTGCCAAGGCTACGGCAAAGAAAGTGGACTCCCTCTACCGTGCCAAAAAACTTCTCACACATGACATAATCCTGTATCTCTACAAAGCCACCATTCGCCCATTCATGGAGTATTGTTGTCACATCTGGGCTGGTGCACCTTTCACTAGTCTCTCCCTGCAAGACAAGGTCCAAAAAAGAGTCGCCAACTTAATAGGTCCCTCACTATCCACCAAGCTCCAACCCCTTGTCCCATCGTCGCTTCCTTGTGCTTGCTTTACAAATACTTTAATAGATTGTGCTCTGATAGAATTGGCTGCTCTGGTGCCCCATCGATGAAAATATACCTGAATAACTCGACAATCAGCTAAATCCCATCCATTCACTGTAGAGGTCCCTAGATGCCGGAGAGGCTTCTACTTCAATAGCTTCTTTCCTCGTGCTGCCAGCCTCTGGAACTCCCTCCCTTCTTCCTGTTTCCCCGACGTTACTGACATGCAGAAGTTTAAAACTAATGTAAACAGACATCTCGCTGCACAGCTCCCAACTTAGGATGACACCTAAAACCTACACCCTAATTCTCAATAGCCCCTTACATCTACAGTGGCGGCTTGCCTTGTTTGGGGTGAAATAGGTTTTTTTTTAAATTAAAAAAAACAAAAAACTTCTACACAGTCATGTTGGTAGAAAGAGCTTGATAAACTCCTCATTGAACAGGCACGCCTTTCAGAAAAGACTCATTGTCTCCTAAGACAATAGGAGACCAATAGTTAGTCAAATGTTTTTCTTTTTCTTACTGTTATTATGACAAAACATTTAAACTAATCAGGTTAGTACACCTAACAATTTCCGGCCTCTTCCGAATACTCATTGCTGTTTCGTAGTCAATATTTTTTATTGTAACAAATAACAGGAATGTAACGGTCACTTTGTAAATAAAATTTAGTTATTGTTTTTTTTTTTTCTCAAAAATGGAATGATTGAAATTACTACTTGACGGAAGCTATACAAGAACTCAGAGAACATCTCTAAAGGAAAGACTGGGTGACCCTGAACCTAGCAAGAGCGAAGGTTTGAAGGACAGCCACCAACCTACACAACTGCTCTTGCGGAAATCCCAAACAGACAATTGAGCATATCCTCAGCGACTGCAGTGATGAACCAACTTATACTGACCGAGATTTAATAGACTGTAACTTTGATGCACAACGATGGATCCAGTATTGGGGGTATGGGGATAATGATCATCATCATCATCATCATCATCATGATCTTACAAATTAAAATATTATAAAATATTAAACCACCCGTAACTAGTTGGGGCAGTACATGTTTATATATATATATATATATATATATATATAATATTATAATATAAAAAAATAAGTAATCTTCTCTCACCAGTTGTATCGCTGGTGAGAGAAGATTACTTATTTTTTCGTTCTGCTAGCAAGATGAGATTGGGATTCAGTCTTTTTTTGCTCAATTCGGATTTAACGGGTTTTCTAATTAAACAACTAACTTTGATTTGACTTGGGTTGCACATTTCGGGATTTTGGAATTTTGATTGGACTTTCTATATTATTTGATTTATTTATCATTAACATTGAATATTGACACATTTCGGGACTGGATAACTTTGTCAGCCCCTTCAATTACACGTATTTGGACTGCTGTTTATAACTTGGAGTAATGTCTTTCCTGATTATGCTTCTCAATATGTATGACCTGGATGGACTGTATGGATTCAACAAAAAGTATGTTTTTGGGTTGATATGTTTGATGTTATGTATTTTTATGTATTTGTGTATATAATTTTATATATTTTCAAAGCGTAATTTTATTACCTGTAGTAGTATAACTGTGGTAATGGTCCTCTGAAAAGAAGAATTATCTTTGAAAACTATTGAGCTAAGGACTTAAGGATACTTTGCTTGAACTTTGAATTCTAATAAAATTTGATTGACACCTTATTTTATTACTTCATTTTATATTATAATATTAATGCTCTATCCAGTATATTGAGTTTCAGTGTTTATCCGGATGTTTCACTAATTATAAGATATTAGTTGACGCTTATATCTTTTGTTGGATTGCTTCATATATATATATATATATATATATATATATAGTAAGCTATGAATATATATATATATGTATATATATATATATATATATAGTAAGCTATGAATATATATATATATATATATATATATATATATATATATATATATATATATATATATATAGTAAGCTATGAATATATATATATATATAGTAAGCTATGAATATATATATATATATATAGTAAGCTATGAATATATATATATATATATATATATATATGTATATATATATATATATATATAGTAAGCTATGAATATATATATATATATATATATATATATATATATATAGTAAGCTATGAATATATATATATATATGTGTATATATATATATATATATATATATATATATAGTAAGCTATGAAAATATATTTATGGCAATTAAGCTACACAGAGGCTCCCGCTAAAACCTAACAATTTAAAAACTAAAACCTAAAACAGAAATACAAGGAACCACGTGTTAAAATAAGGTCACCTATTATATTGACACAATAAAGAAACAGGATATAGGCCACTCTATTGAAAACAGAAAAAAGAACAGGATATAGGAAGTAAAACTAACCGGACCTTTGTTCGTGGGAAGCCCAACGATTGGCTAAGAGAATAACAAAGAATCTGATTGGTTAACTAGCTAGCCGTGTATATAAAAAGACCCGGCAAAACTAACTCCATGCACTTTAGCCTGAAAATTCCCCCCGGGGATAAAACGCAGGAGCCTCTGTATAGCTTAATTGCCATAAATCTATTTTCATAACTTACTACCTAGCTCTACTTACGTATCGAGCACTTTTGAAGTAAATACTGAAAATTGATACATAAAAAATTATATCTCCTTATAAAATTTTATGTGGCTACATGAAATATATATATATATATATATATATATATATATATATATATATATATATTACCTCTATACTTATAAAGTTCACACATTTCCTGCGCTAACAGTGAGATTAAAACACTAGAAGAACAATAGCTTCTAATATACTGGCTATGTGTATGCAATAAAAGACAACGTTATCACATTAGCATATTTGCTTTGGAAAAGGACATCTCATTAATTAAATATTCATTTTTATTGTTTTCTAATTCAATGATTGTTTTCATCTTAATATAACGCTTCTATTTATGAATATTTTGATATCATGGATAAAAATTTTTTATACCCTCCTTGTTCCCCTCTAATTTCGAATAAAATCAAAATAGGATAAATAGTGATAGTGCTTGTGACCCAACGGGTCATGGCCACATCTATTATTTATATGTATACATAGTTGTTCAAAAATAGGATCAAGAACAAATATTATAAAATAAACCATAGAAATTTTTTTTAAGTCTTTTCAGATACAAACCTTAAATAAACAAAGTCAGAAGAAGGAAAAGAATTTTCTTCTTTTTAAATTCAATCAAAAAAACAAAATTATGAGAGAAAATAAATTTTAAAAGCAAGAAAAAAATATGAGCAGAATCACAAAGTCAAACACAACAACCGAGAAAAAAGAAAAGCGGAAGTAAAAAAAAATAAAAACTTGGAGGGGAAAAACAAAAAAGGTGTTAGACATTAAAGCTACAAGGCAGGAGAAATTGAAGTGAAATTTTACCGCAATCAGGTGAGGGGAATAGAAAAAGCAAAGCTAAAATGTTATGAAAAGTTGTACACGTTTGAAACCCTGGGGATCGATTTCTTTTGCAGACGTACGACAAAATAGGAGTAAAGGTTTGCAAATCGAGTGATGAAAAAATAATCTGCTATATAACGGAATACAGCAACAGATCCAATGAATCTGCATAGTCAATGGCGAGAATGTGTGACAGACCAAAGAAAATGCTATTTAAAAACTAAGCGTGACAGACTAACGTCAATTTACAACTTAAACAGATCAACAAAACCGTGATTTCAAACTTCCGACTGACGAAAATGCTTAAGCGTGACAGACAACGAATATGCTATTGCATGACAGACCGATGTAATTTCTTTACTACTGTGTCAGTACTCATCAAGGCTGAAAGCTATTCGAGGATAGGAGTTAATGAGATCGTCAGTTGGATGATGAAGAATATCATGAGAGAATTGAAAATAATGAATGAAATGAACAAAATTTGATGAGGACAGTTTATGACATTTGTTAACATTTGACTTGAAGATAATAATGTTGTAGCCTGCAAAAAAGTAATCCTGTGGCAACGTTTTCCATAAATGAGAAACTTACTTGGAAAGAAACTTTTTCCATGGAAATTTCGTTTGATGCTAGGCCCACGAAAAAAAGGGAAAGTTCTTTGCTTTTGTGGTAGAAAAATAAGTTCTTGCTATGAATGTCTTACAAGGAATAAACCAGAGATTGAAACTCAGTGAAGCACCTTCCATGAGAATAATGACAGAGCAGAGAAAGACTAGTAACGTCTTTTCTTTGAAAAAGGGGTTGTAAAGAAAAGAAGAGATAACCCTGCACTAGATTGTAAAGTCGATTTGGTACACGGTCGAGGCAAGAAAGGGTGCTCTGAACGGCACCTCCCCAGATGTGAGAGCAGAACTCCATCACGAGACACACATGACTCTTATTGTTATTCAAGCAAAATATATGCTCCCTCTGGCAGCATATATAGACTAGTATATATGGGGGGGGGGGGATAGTATCATGAGTAACGAACACATACTACACTGCTGCTTCCCAAAGGAGGAAGTAATGCCTGGGAAGATGTTATCATGACAACAGAACAGATACTACGCTACCCCTCCCTGAATTGAGCATTGAAAAATAGTGATAGTACAGTTTTTGTTTCAAGCAGACAGATACCAAATCTCCATTAGTAATAGAAGTAATAGTATAGTTTAGGCTTTAGAAAGACAGATACCAAATCTCCATTAGTAATAGAAGTAATAGTATAGTTTAGGCTTTAGAAAGACAGATACCAAATATCCATTAGTAATACAAGTGATAGTATAGTTTAGGCTTCAGACAGACAGACACCAAATCTCCATTAGTAATAGAAGTAATAGTATAGTTTCGACTTCAGAAAGACAAATACCAAATCTCCATTATTAATAGAAGTAATAGTATAGTTTCGACTTCAGAAAGACAGACACCAAATCTCTATTAGTAATAGAAGTAATAGTATAGTTTAGGCTTCAGACAGATACCAAATTCCATTATTAATAGAAGTAATAGTATAGTTTCAACTTTAGACAAACAGATACCAAATTTCTATTAGTAATAGAAGTAATAGTATAGTTTCAACTTTAGACAGACAGATACCAAATTTCTATTAGTAATTAATATATATGATCTGTTAACTTCACAATGTTAAATTACAATTTCTTTTACTGATGGAAACGTTATTTCAAATTGAAGTAGGATCGACCTACTTTCTATCTGACTGATGGATTGAGGCTTTCATTGGGATGTAAGGATGTGTCTAAAAAGGGCCCAAGTGATGAATATGTGTCCATGTTTTGAAAATCATGGGTTTCCTTCAATGAAGAACTAAGATTTCAGAAAGAAGATATTAAACAGAAAAGGCACATGAATGACATTTTACCAAATCGACTGTTGAAAATCAACTGATAATCTACGCTGATAATTCTCTAAAAATGGAAGATGGAGGAAAAAACGAAAATAAGATTAAGATGAATGCACGTTTGAACTGCATGGGTTCGAGTCAATCAAAAAAGAGTTCGATGACAGAAATAAAGGATCAAGAAGAAGATCAATAAAAATGAATCGATATAAAAACGAAAAATAAGATTTAGAGAAAGTCAAAATGGAAAAAACGCATCTTTTTTTCTTTTCTTTTTTAACTGGGTTCACCTCAAACAAAGCAAGTTGCCACTGTAGACGTATAAAGGGCTACTGAAAATTAGGGTGAAAATTTAGGGGATCATCCTGAATTGGGAGCTGTGCAGCTAAGTGTTTGTTCCCATTAGTTTCAAATTTCTGCATGTCAGTACAGTCAGGGAAACAGAGAGCAGGGAGGGAGTTCCAACGGCCGGCAGCACGAGGAAATAAGCTATTGGAGTAGAAGGCTCTCTGGCATCTGGGGACCTCCACAGTGAATGGATGGGATTTAGCTGATTGTCGGGTTGATCGAGTGTGTTTACGTTGAGGGTGTATGAAAACAGCGAGTTCATCGAGCACATTCCATTGAAGTACTTGTAAAACAAGCACAAGGATGCAACATTGCGGCGTGGGGACAGGTGCTTGAACTTAGCGGATAGTGAGGGACCTACTAGATTAGAGATTCTTATTTTAACCTTGTCTAAAAGGAAGGGACTAGTGGATGGTGCACCGGCCCAGATGTGACAACAATACTCCATGTATCGGCGAATGGTGGCTTTGTAGAGATAAAGAATAATGTCAGGTGCGAGAAATTTTCTGGCACGGTAGAGAGAGCCCACTTTCTTTGCAGCAGCCTTGGCAATGTCTTCAATGTATTTGTTCCAGCTCATGTTACCTGTAAATGTTTGGCTGAGGAGTTTGAACGTTGACCTCTCAGGAAGGGTGTTATTTGCCACGACAACAGATGATTGAAGAGGTTTCTTGTAGTTGTTGAAGGAAAGAAGCTTTGTCTTAGCAGCATTAAATGTTAACATCCATTTATGACCCCATTCTACAAAAAAACTGGAGGTCACTTTCTAAGGATTCAGCCATTGCCTCGGAGATGTGTGCACCTGTTTTACCCATATGACAAGAGTAGTGTCGTCAGCAAATATACCCATCTCAAACACAATGTTATCAGGGAGGTCATTTATGAGGATCAGGAACAATAAAGTTCCAAAGATCGATCATGTTTTCCCTTTTTCAGCATGTTTTTGACAATACCACATTGTTTTTGGCTTTAGGTTTGTTGAAAACAAAAATTTTCCGGTTAGAAAGATTGTTACGATGATGAAAAATTTAAAATAATAAATTAAATAATCTAAATGGATAAACCTTTGCAGCTTAAAATATAACTAATCTTCTTTACATCAGTTGAGCATTTTTTATATCTGTTTTTCTCTATATAAATAACATTTTGTGACTACGTCAAGTGTTTCTATCTATGTTTCTCGCCTATATGGGACTTGCATATTATTATCATTATTTTTATTTTACTTTATTTCTAACCTATTATTTATTTTACTTTTAATCTAATTTTTATTGGGGTAATTATCGAAATAAAATAATAAAACTTATTTTTTTACTTATAATTTATAAGAAATCTGCAATCAATGAATTCCGGAAGACGCTGAGTAAATAAAACTAATATATATATATATATATGTATCGTTGTTATTTTGCTTACTATTATTTCGATTGTCTTTCCAAAGTGATTAAGATGATGAAAATTACATTATTAGTCGCCCGTAATTATTTTTTCCGTTAATATATATTTTTATTTATTTTATACGTACATAAAAGTAATCCATGTGTTTCTGGCTCACAGCCGTCATCAGCATGGCTAACTTAGACAGAGATCGAACGTTCGATATTGATGTCTGTTGTCCAGCGTTCTACCACTGGACCAAGACGCTCTGTCTAGAAATATGTACGATTTTTATCACCTAAATATTTTAATATATTTTTATGTAATTATTTTTATTGGTGATTTCAGCGTTCGTTGTTATTTTGCTTACTATCATTTCGAGTGTCTCACTTTCCTAAGTAATTAAGATGCAGTAAATTGCATTATTAGTCGCCTTTAACTTCATAGGACGTATTTTTTCCGTTAATATATATTTTTATTTATTGTATACGTACATCTCTGTCTTAGTTAGCCATGCTGAAACCCGTCTTGATATATAACTATATATATATATATATATATATATATATATATATATAATGTAATGCTATTACTTACATTTAGTGCATAATAACTAAAAAAAAAAAGCTATAAGTCTCACAATATTAGAATTAGCCTTTATGTACCGTATATGCAAAAAATGCACACTATGCATAACTAAAAAAACTAGAAATGATGAGTAAAAACGGATTTCAAATTTGAATTCAGCACCCCCAAATTATGGTGAAAACGGGTAGTTTGTGCTCGCCTCAATTTCTTTGTAAATCAGTGTAATCTTCGAAGACATTGCATTGTTGAAATTTTCAATTTTCAATCACTCCTTCAAAAGACTGCCCCCTCCTCCTATATAAAAAGGGTTTGGTACAGATGATTTGTACAATGTTCGAAATTTTCTATTCGTACAATGA
>OY744520.1:210322442-210342442 GCA_963556195.1 Sepiola atlantica | reverse complement strand
ATTTCAAATAGTTACCGAATATATTTTGAAATAAAAGATTCATATTTAGATAAATGACTGATAGAATGAAAATGAAACACAAACAATCGCAATAATATAAAAAGTATCCAAAATAAAAAAAGAGCTTTGATGGGTTGCAATGATCTGTAGCCAGCAAAAATAGTCTGTAAAAAAAACATGCATCTGTTTTCTGGAAACTATGGCATTTTGTAAAGTAATAATGTTTTGTTTTTTTTAAATTGACATGAAATAATCTTTGAAGTAAATATTTATGAAATATTTGCATTGATCTGTAATTAGCAGAAGTTTTCTGAAAAAAAAAAATATGCATCTTTTTTTTTTGAAAATGTCATTTTAAAACAAAAAAAATATGCATCTTTTTTTTTTGAAAATGTCATTTAAAAAATTGAATCACAAAAAGTATGAACAGTAAACGAACCCATAATTTCAATTTATTTCTTTTTATTGAATAGAAATTATTATTTATTAAAAATAAATAGAATATATTTTGTTTTACCGTTTTAGAATTATTTTTATTCATTTTTATATCTATATTCTGTCTGTTGAAAGAGTAGAAGTGAGAGTAGCCTTTTCTATAGGGGAATAAATAAAAAATACTTTCTATTTGTTTTAATGCAAATAAATTCAAATTAAACTGCAGTAAGATATCATATTTAGGATATCAAAGGAATATTATAAGCCAATAGATTAAGTAGGAAAATAGCAAAAGTGTTTACATCAAAAAGAACAAAATAGAATTAGAATCCTGGCAATAATGTTTTTCTAGACATTGGCAAAAAAGAACAAGAAAGAAAGAGAATGCAATCTGTTACAAAATATTAGGTTTTTAAGAAAATAATGACAGATTTCAAGAAGAAATTATCTCTTCTCAGTCTTCTGGCTGGGATCAAGGTGTAGTAACTGTTCTGTCCTCAGTTAGTGAAGGAAGGATCTTTCTAGACTAAGGCAATTTTAATTTTTTCCCCAATTCAGCATGTCCGTTTTAGACATTGTGCCTAACTGTGTCCTCGTGGAAAAGCAAGTACATGGGGGACAGATTTGAGAAACAAAAGTTTATTCATTTAGTTCATCTTGGATAGATTTATGAAGATTTTGTAAGAATTTGCTTTGGATAGTGCGACACCATTGAAATACTGATATCAAGTGCCTTATACATTTCTTTGAAATTTAAGGTAGGTTTTGTTCAACAATTCTTTTGAAATGTTCATGTCAAACGTGCATGGCCGTCTTCTACCTTCACCTTCGTTCTACCTGGTCACCTGTGGACCGGTCTCCTCCTCCTCCTCCTCATCATCATCAACAACAACAACAACAACCGGTTTATTTGTTGAATTAGGCCACAATTAATCCTCTGATGAGGGTGGGGCCTGATTGTCTAGTCTCGAAATCTAAGTCTTCCTCTCCACTCCTGTCTTTGGCAAGGCTTGATGGAATCCATACCATCCTTATATTGGATGTTATTCTCACATGGCTGATGTAACCTCCGACCATTTCTGAGTGCGTCTTGTCGAACTTGGTAATTTATACGGAATTTAGAACTGAACCCTTTATTTAATCCATGGGTAGATTGTCATCGTTCAATCAGCCGTGACCGGATAGAAATATTAAGTAATTTTTATTTTATTCTTAGTTAGTATCGCCTATGATGGGGATCGAACCTTCAATCTCCAAAAGACTGCTACTTCGGACTGATTATTACTTAACACTTTATCAGTTGCATCACGTGTCCACGTTTAGATTCCAGAGTTCGACAAGTGGCACTTGGAGAAATTCGGAGGTTACATCGGCCGAAACGTTGTGAGAATAATATCCAAGATGAGAACAGTAGTCCCTATTTAGTTGCCTCCCACATGGGCAGAGTTAGACACAACGTCGGTTTTCAGTGTGGAGAAATCCAGCTCCCCAGAAAGGGGCACACTTGATTGGAACAAAAATTTAAATCACCCAAGTCAAGAACGATTCCTCCTTTACTGACCTAGGACAGAAAAGCTGAAGTGTCCGAATAGATAATACACTTTGCTCCAAGCCAAAAGAGAGTCTGAATAATACAGATCATCGATCCTCATCTAAAAATTACGAAACATTCTAGAAAAGAATTATGGATATATAAAAGGCAGTTGTCTGTGTGTGTTTATGTGCGTATGTCCAGTTAAAAGTTAAAAACAACAAAAAAAAACACACCCACAAAGTTGGTATTTTCTTGATCAGCATTGGCCCGGATGAATAATATCTAAACAGATTTTTTTAAATAAATTTTTTGGGAGTTAACTGGGCCAGGTTTCATCAAGAGGTGTCGGTTATTCCGCCATTTTACTGTTTGGAAAGAAAATGCCGATTCATTCCTCAAGAAATTTAATATATAAAGAAGAGTTGTATGTATGTGTGTGTGTGTTCAGCTAAGTATGAATGGGCTGGGGAGAAGAGAAAGATGGGGTTGGGGAGAGGGAGCAGGAAAAAGAGAAAGATAGAGAGACGGATAGAGACAGGTAGAGAGAGGTTTTAATAGAAATCTGTTTTACTTTTGCACCGATCAACGGCCGGGTAGTGTTAGGGTTAGTTTGGTATACAAGAATACACATCGACCTTTTTTTTTGCTCCTAGCCAAAAGGCCAAGAGAGTCAAAATAATACAAATCATTGATCTGCATTTAAAAAATGTCGAAACTAAACATTTCCTCGATTCTGAAAGGAATTATTTGATATATATTCAAGAATACGAAAACGCTACAAAAAGTAGCAACGTTTTAGGAGTGAGTGAAAAAAATCTGCCAGAATTTTCTGAAGAATCTTAGAACTCTGGCATTATGGAAGCACATCCAATGTCTGTCTAATGATAGACAGACACTTATTACCAAAGTTTATCTCCTTTGAATTTTCAGGATTTTCTTTTTTTTATTTTCATAATGACCATGATGAAAAATATAAAAAAGAAAAATAGATTTTTTTAAAAAAGTCAAGGAACGAACTTTGCTTAATGACAGCAATTGAACAAAAAAAAAATATAAATCTTTTTATTTGAAAGAATTTGATGAGAATTGCTTTGAAGACGCGACAAATATCTTTGAAAACTTTCTTGGCTGAACAGTTCATTTTTTTTCTAATCAGCTAAATTTGTAAATCACAATTTATTTACTGGTGTTCTATTGTCTTGAATTCAAAAAAATTTTTTTTAACAAAGTTCATTGATTTATGTGCATTCGCCACAACAATTCAACCATTTATCACAGTCTTCGGCCAATCTTTCAGTTGTCAGGAGCGGCATGCCAGTCTCAACCGTTATCTGGTCGACCCATTTCTTTGGTGGTCGTCCTTATGATCCTTCTTCAATGAAATCTTCTTGATATGATTTCTTTACATAGCTGGAGACTGGTAGCCGGGAAACATTTCTAAACCACATTAATCTCTTTTTCCTTTTCGTATAACGTTGTTCAATGATGTTGTTTATATTAAACCTCTTTCTGATATCAGCATTTCTACGTCTATCTCTCAAAGTTACTCCAACGATAAATATTTCATTTCAAAGAGATTAAGCTTCGTCTCATGTTCAGCCAGTTAAGTCCATGTTTCGCTTACATATACAAAAGTAGGAATTATCAATTAGGAAGAGGGGTCTGCTTTTTTAGCCGATTACGTGCCAGTCAGACTTAGGGTTAATAGTAAAAAGGTTTTTAGACAACTGCCCTAATAAGTTAGAATGGACAGGAAATGGAGGGATATTTAACATTGAATTTATATACAAAACTGATCCCCGACTAAATTTAAAAATAATTGTTTTTATTTCTTTATTCCGTTAAGTTTTCCATTAGTAATGTCTTAACTACAGAGGCGTTGATATGCCCTTCCTGCTTCATATCTTTTCTTTTAGAAATCCAAATGCCGAAGTTGTTATTATCTTCTTCTGCTAATGTCAGATGAAGATCGTGAAATTACTGAGCCAAGAAACACAAAATATTCGGGTTTTTTTAACCGTTTTGTTGCCTATTGAGATATTATTTCCAGAAGAATAAAATATTTTTTACATTTGCCTGGGTTCACTTACATCCTCGATTTCTTGCTAGAGGTTTCAAGTTTCGAAGTAGAGAGCGTCAACATATCAAAGACAGCAGCAATGTGTGTTGCGTAATCAACATAATAAACATTCGTAGAGAGCTCATTGCTAAGCACCAGTGTTGATTGCAGACTTTCCAGTTCTTCGATTACGAATTCCAAGAAAATGTAGAAGATGGTAGGAGATAAAAGACAAGCTTGTTCGCTGTCAGCCAAGAATGCATGGAAACCTTAATCTATGAAAAACATCAATTATAAAATTCAAGACCTTAATTATAAGGTGATATATCTTGTTGAAGATATAATGACAAATACCCCGAGTGGAAGGTCTTTAAAATAATAGGTTTATTTTCGGATGTATATATCTTGTACATACAAGATATATATAATAAGTTTATTTCCGGATGTATACATCTTGTACATACAAGATATATACATCCGGAAATAAACCTATTATTTTAAAGAGCTTCCACTCGGGTTATTTGTCATTATATCTTCAACAAGATATATCAGCTGGCGACGAGGATGAGATCAGCTGATATATCTTGTTGAAGATATAATGACAAACAACCTGAGTAGAAGGTCTTTAAAATAATAGGTTTATTTCCGGATGTATATATCTTGTACACACAAGATATGTTAACAGAATACAGAATATGTAATAGGGCAGACCGACTAGAGAATACGTAAGACAGAATGTTAAGACTGCATGTGTCTTAACTCGAATGTCTCGACTGCTCGCTGTAGTCGTAGTTATAGTCCAACGAGTCCATCTATTTCGTGAATGGGGAAGTCAGGTTATCCCATCACAACATAAGGCAATTAAGAATGGTTCTGTAGACTTTATTTAAACGTATTGGTTTTACAGACATTAATTGGTGTAGCAGAAAGAGCACGGAATATGGAAAGAATAATCATCATCATCATCATCATCATATTCAGTTTAACGTCTGTTTTACATGCTGCCATGAGTTGAACGGTCTTGAGAAATTGATTTACAAACTAACCTATCTCTGCTAGGTCTTTATTTATCACTCTTTCTCTGAAATCCATCTATATCACTTCCTCCCACTTTTTCCTTGGCTTTTATTTGCAAAGCGATCCTGCTACCTCAACTGCTCTACATTTCAATGTGAATAAATCAACTACATGCATCTCGCTATATGGTCCAAAAATATGGGTAGTCGATCACAAATAATCAAATATTATTATCATATAAGTATGGATTAAATTTATAGCAAATTACATATGAATGTATATATATATATATATATATGTATCTGCACACACATGCACCTTAAACCATTTGCACACATATGCCATGTGCGGTTTTGAAAAGTCAGCACACTAGATGAAGTACAATGGCCTACAAAAAATGCCTGAGCAGCACCGTCAGCATTCCCCGATAAGGGCACATCAGACGATTAGCAATAAACTAACCCTTTCTCATAGAGACGGTGTAACCTAGGAGGGTGGACCGCTTAGGAATGAACAGAATGCTACCAAAGCCAATGTCAGACCGATTGTCGCGGACGTATGCAGTTTGCCAATTATCAAATTAAGATTAAGTCGGAATGGTTAAAATATGTTATTTTATTAAGATTGAAAACTATCAAATTCTTCACTTATGTGTCACAGCAGCAAAGAATTGAAATGGTCAAACAGAATTCGGACTGTTTTCAAAGTTTTCTGAAGACGAATTCTAAAAAAAATAAATGACTTGAAATAAAAAAGTATCTCAAATAAAAATGTAAAAACTAAAAGATTTGTTAATTAAAAAAGGAAATCTCTGTGGAATGGCACCTAATACCGAACGTGTCGTCTTCAGTTCAGGACATGTTTATGGCGCAATCCAAGGCCATTCTACTTTAAATCTCTCTTCGACTTGATTGCAAAATCGAAAGTAGAAATGAGATTGTCACCAATGGTTTTTTAAAACGAGATGAAAATACTCAGATTGTTTTTTGGTTCCGTCCATTTTTTTTTCTCTTTTTGGTTTTCATTTGGCGTCCAGGTACCAGTGGAGAAAAAAACAAAAATAATGATCCAATGAAAATTAGAAATTTGAATTTGCATTCTCACCCGATCAAAGACGTGTTTGAAAAAAACATGCTAGGTTGTAAGTCACTCTAACAGTTTCTGTTTAAACTAAGACATCTCGTAATTATCATTAGTAGTAGTATTAGTGTTATTATTTAGTCATTATCGATGATTGCTCACTGGCAAGAACAAGTGGTGCTCCCTGGAGTCTGAATGACAACAAAGCTCTCCAGATTTCCAGCACTTTCTACCTCTTTAACAGTTGCAAATCAGTTTGCGATATCGCAACAGCTGTTTACCATTAAATGTCTTGTTGGTGCCATCCCTCCTCGATAGTCTTTTCATTCTCTGCGACATTTCATGACCATTTTCTGTGGTACTAGTTGAGTCTGGTGCCACCACGTATGCGTGTGTGTTTATTTGGGGAGGAGGTTCACGTTCAGTTCCCTTGGAGTTGTTATTTCTATTTTTTTTGTGTTCTATTTCGATTTATTATTATTTGTACCCACTAGGAATTCTCACACAGGTCATCGTCAGTGATTGATCACTGATAATCACCGGTGGTGTTCCCTGGAGTCTGAGTGACAACAAGTCTTCCCAGTTTTATTATTATTATTTTATTTATTTTTTTTAACATAGTTCACCCCAAACAAGGCAGGCCGCCACTGTAGTCGTAAGGGGCTACTGAGAAAAAAGAAAAGGGGAGAAGATAGGGGGCGGTCAACCTAGACTGGGATCTGCGCAGCGAGATGTCTGTTTACATTAGTTTTAAACTTCTGCAAGTCTGTACTGTCGGGGAAACAGGGGGCAGGAATTATTATTTACTCAGTAGGAGTTTTCACACAAATTGTTATCAGTGATTACTCACTGAAAATAATCAGTGGTATTCCCTGGAGTCTGAGTGACAACAAGTCTCCCCAGATTTCCAGCACTCTTTA
The DNA here is from genome assembly GCA_963556195.1 of Sepiola atlantica. Lineage (NCBI taxonomy): Eukaryota > Metazoa > Mollusca > Cephalopoda > Sepiida > Sepiolidae > Sepiola > Sepiola atlantica. The sequence goes on along the minus strand of OY744520.1, from coordinate 210,335,397 downwards.
CCTCTTTCCATAACCATTGCAAATCATTTTGCGTTATCACAATATATGTTTACCATTGATTTATTATTATTATTATTATTATTATTATTATCAGTATCATTATTAATCGAAATATTTATGTTTCCTCAATGACTGTTCTAATTAGGGGTATATTGGGACCTAAAAATAAACTACGCAAACATCTAAAGTCGGTCTGTTAATTACAGCTGTGGTTCTGTAAAGAGTATCGACCCTGGGAGAATCGATCACTGGAAACCCTTAAGAAAATCTCCAAGTTCGATAAAATTACTGACTATTTTTGAAGGCACGTGGGTGCAATAATTATGGCCTTGCGGCTAAAAACTAAACCATTCAAAAGATGAACATGTGTTTTTGTGAATGTTTTTATCTCCAAAAAACAATTATGTTTCATGTAATAAATGTACATAAGTGCGAGACGGTTCAGTTCAATAATTTCTCATTATTATTGGTTACCTTAAAAGAATAAGAGATGTGATTAATGTTTATGAAATCATTTATCTATATATAAAGTCGGTTTGTTTAATCTTTTCTGTTTGTTTGTTCACAAACTCCTCGTAGGATGTTGAAGATAGCACAGATATTCTGAAATCCTATTACCCAGAATACTTGGATAAGTATATTTCATTTTGATCAAAGAGGGTCTGCATCTCGTTTAATATCTTTAAAAAGGAAATACACCATTTTGCGTTATCTTATTCGATTTAAAACTTATAGAAATATAAAAAACAAAGAACAGAAATCCTCAAAGGTTAAAGTCAAGGGAGGAGGAGTGCACAGCGATCCAGACTGATTCCCGGCAGACGCCGCGTGCCTTTCTGTTATGGTGCCGTACCTACCTACAAAGAACTAATGGACTCGTCCACCTTATAAATACGGGAAGCACGTGACACTTGTTCTCTTCTTCCCAGGCAAACCAGCAATGGCGGTTGAGAGCAACATCTCCTTGTAATATCTTTCTTTCTATTATATAATATATACCTTTGTTCATTTAAACCATGTGTTCCTGTGTCATTCATTCAGCTTTACCCAGGTCCACAACAAATGGAAGAGAACAAGTGTCACGTGCTTCCCGTATTTATAAGGTGGACGAGTCCATTAGTTCTTTGTAGGTAGGTACGGCACCATAACACTTTCGATGAACCTATTCACTGTGAAGATCTCCAGATGCCGGAAGAGTTTCTACTCTAATAGCTTATTTCCTCTAACTGCTAGCCTTTGAAATTCCCTGCTCCCTGTTTCCCTGACTGTACTGACATGCAGAAATTTAAATGTAATGTAAATAAAAATCTCGCTGTTCAACTCTTCACTTAGGATTCCTTCTATAAATCTGACCCCTAATCCACAGTAGACCCCTACATCTCAGTGGCAATGTGCCCCCTTATTTGGGGTGAATTAAAGCAAAAAAAAAAAATCCTGACAACAACCGTTGGCCTTCTCTGGAATTTCTCAATCAATACTGAGTATGTAAAATATCCAGGCCGTGCGTACAGAAAAGTCATGTTGACAATAGGAAGATGTACCTGACAATTGTCAAAAGATAAGATAATTATAGGATGACCAAAATATCATTTGAATAAAAATCATGTACATAACACCATCCACCTGCATTGGAAAAAGTGACATAACCTGACCAATTGTCATAATGGAAAGTCATGTTGACAAAAAGAGATGCACCTGGCAATTGTCATAAGATAAGATAATTATCGGATGACCAAAAGGTCATTTGAATAAAAATAACGGACCTAAAACGAGAAGAAGCAACATAAGATCAATGTTAAAAGAAAGAGAAATGTTGGAAGGTGAAAGGTCGTCTGAAAAGAAGTACATGCCAGGTGCAATTGAGTAATACTAAGAAGAGATAGACAAATCTGTTGGATTGTCAAATGATTGAAACCCTGTCGGTGAATAAAACGCCATGGGGTGGGGCTACGGTGATAACGCTGTACTATGGGATCGTTTGAGATGGCCACAAAATTGTTATATAACAACCCGAAATTGATATCTGCAGATAGTCTTCAGAGAAGAATCAACCATCAGATTCCTGTGTCTGCATCTCAATTCTACCCGACCGCCATCCTCATCGCCAATAATAAAAATACATCTCATATTTTCATAAGATACAGTGTTATCATTCAAATATATAAATTTATTTTACCCTAAATATCGAATATTATGAAATGAAAAAAAAAAAACAAAGAATAAAAATAGTAATAGGGTGTTGTTATAGGCTGGGAACAAAAGGTCACGGGATGCCTCATTAAATCCCGGGAAACGCCGGGTCTTCCTATTAGTAGTAAATAAACTTACTGATGTGAATTTTAGTAATACAAATGGCAAGTCGTGAAGGCTGAGGTAAATACAGGTTATCAGTTCGAGCATATTTCTAAAACTAATTCTAAAAGTTCGACAATATTAAATTTTACTTTTTTTTTTGTTGTCTTTTATTGATCTTGCCGGATTCCAGGACCAGAATTCATTTGGTCTGGTGGAGTATCCAGCTAATTGCGTTTACCTGAGGTAACATCACTAGGAGAAGGTGCACCATTACTTGTATGAGCCAATGTGTAGCCATGCTGAAGGGATCTTATTTGGGCTTCGATTACTATGTTATTTTGAATATTTAGTCAGGGTTTATTTGTGACCGAAGTATCCTCCTGTCAGAGTATCCTGACAAACCTCCGTACAGAGAGACCGAATACACTCTAGGGTAATGTCTAGTAGGCATTTACACGATTATTGTCGAGTTGTGTTGTTTCAAATTCATTACAAAAACGTGTTATTATATTACTAAATTTTTATTTAACACTTACAAAAATAATCAGTGGGTTTTCTGCATATGTTAAAAAGTGCCGGGAACTGTTATGTATGTATTCCTACGCTTAAGAGGTTACATTGAGTAAGCATAAATAAGTAGTTCCTAAGATGTGATCATAAACATGTATCCAGCTCTCACTATTTCACTACAAATGCTCATGGTTAGGTTTGCATGTTTTACGGCATATCAACCTCTTTTGTTCACTTAATCCAGAAACACAATATTAATTATCAGTGATTAATTTTAAACATTAGTTGAACAGGAATTACTAATTTTTTTTTAATATTTGTTTAAAATCTATTCAATAAATACATAATTTCACATTTTACAAAATATGAATATTAGATTTAAATTAAAAAGTTCATGAAAATCTTTTTCAATCACCAAATTTAAAAAACCTACATCCGGAACATCAGAAAGTTTCATTGTATATACTGTTTGTTTGGCAGACTGAGAGCAGGCTCGAGGCATTCTCTCGAATAATGGCGATGAAAAGGTGCTCTTAGAGCAAAGTCATTTCAAGATGGTCCCTGGTGTGGTGCATCATTAACATGACCAAGGCGGTTAAAGAAGTCCTCTGTGGTGGGGCCAATCGCTCCACTAGTCTCTACGATTGAGATACAAATCTGTCGGAGTATTTTGATTGTTTTAGTCTTCCATTGACGCTCCTACATGTGCAGGGTTTGTTGCTGATTTGGTTACTGACAAGAGAGTAAAAGTTACAAGTTACTATTTTATCCATAGAATTGCAAAGCAATGGATCCAATTTGTAGTGGAATAGGGTCATAGGGTATCTGTAGATATTGGTTTCCTGACTTAAAATGCACCAAACATTGATGTTATTGTTTTTTCTCCTTTCCCTTTGCAAAACTCAATTATGTTCTGCAAAGCCAAAAACAAAAACAACAATTTTCCTCTACAAAACAACCAAAGCAAACACAATTTATAAATACCTGAACATATAAAGAACTTGAAGCATAAAAACTTTTACCAAAATTACCTGATTCGTCATTAAATAACGCGAAAAGAGTTGATATGCCGTAAAACTAAACAACCATCAGGTGTCAGCATGCCTGAAAGGGTGACATCATCATGTGGGTAAAACTGACACACACATATTCAGGGCAATGGCTGAATCCTTAGAAAATGACCTCTAGTCTGTAGTGGAATCGGTCATAAATTGATGGTAACATTTAATGCCGCAAAGACAATGCTACTTTCCTTCAACAACTACAAGAAACCTCTTCAACCACCGATTGACATGGCAAATAAGACCCTACCTGAGAGTCCAACGTTCAAACTCCTCGGCCTAACCTTCACAGGTAACATGAATTGGAACAAATACATAGAAGACATTGAAAAGGCTCCTTCAAAGTAGGTGGTTCCTTCTACCGTGCCAGAAAACTTCTCACACCTGACAGTATCCTATATCTCTACAAAGCAACCATTCGCCCATGCATGGAGTATTGTTGCCACATCTGGGCTGGTGCACAATCCACTAGTCTCTCCCTCTTAGACAAAGTCCAAAACAGAGTCGCTAATTCAATAGGTCCCTCATTATTCACCAAGCTCCAGCCCCTGTCCCATCGCCGCAATGTTGCATCCTTGTGCTTGTTTCACAAGTAGTTCAATGGAATGTGCTCCGATGAACTTGCTGCTCTGGTGTCCTCTCGACGTAAATATACTTGACCAATCCGACAATCAGCTATATCCCATCCATTCACTGTGGATGTCGCCAGATGTCGGAGAGCCTTCTACTCCAATAGCTTCTTTCCTTGTCCTACCGGCCTTTGAAACTCCCTTTCTGCTCCCTGTTTCACCGACTCTACTGACATGCAGAAATGTAAAACTAATGTAAACAGGTAACTCGCTGCACAGCTCCCAATTTCGGATGACCCCAAAAACTTTTACCCTAATTTTCAGTAGCCCTTTATACGTCTACAGTGGCAACTTGCCCGGTTTGGGGTGAACTATGTTTAAAACATTTTTTAAAAGGGGTTCGAACCTGGTCCAGCTAATTCAATAATCCTTGAGATGATTCATTAGGCCAATCAAGCACTCCCTGTAAAGGCTGATGCAATCAATTTAATTAATCTTAGGATTTAATTAACATCAATTGAAAAACAAAAAAGAATTCCAAAAGTGGTTCTTTCTAATTGAAATGTTTAAAAAATATCAACTGAAAGTTGCATTTGAATATTCGTTAACTACATTCCCGTGATTCCCAGAAGAGAGAAGATGATTTTAAAAAATTAAACTGGTTAAACATTGAATCAGAGTTTCGTATAATAAGGAGAGTAGAAAGTGACTAACTTGGGTTTATTTTCGGCAGCCTCATAACTTTTGCGTCCCTTATTTTGTCATTTAGTCCTCACATTCTGATGTTTCTGACAAAGGGGGAAAAATTGCTGTTTTCTGGGTCGGAATCTATCCATCTAACGCTTATCGTTTGCTAGTTCTTTTTACTTTAGAGTAGTATTTTTTTTTAGCTCCTTACATCAAGTGGCTTCATGCTTTCTCTGGAGCGATTTCCATTAAAAAAAAAAAATTACACAATAGTAACAAAATTTTCCACAATGGTTTTAAAATGCGATTAGAATACTAATATGTTTGTTCAATCCTAAAAAATACCCATCATTTGTTAAGGATCCCCTTCATCCATATCCCATGGGATGTCGTCGGAGAGTCATGCAGGTATTTTATCTGTCATAACTTTCCAGTCGGCATGGTAAAATCTGGTGGAGCCCATGTCCTATCCAGACTACATACATCACCTGGTATTCCCAAATGGTCACCCATTTAGTACTTGCCAGGCTCAACGTTGCTTAACTTCGGTGATCTAACAGCAACTGGTGTCAAAGTGATTATGCCATAAATATATTTTCATACTAAAATATATACTAGAAGAGTACTCGTCTCAGGACGGGTAAAATTAATTCCCCAAACAGAACAGTTTTGCACCACTTTTATGTCCTCTTACGAAGATTAAAATCAATATATGATGATGCCTTATGTATAGAATCCTTATTTTAATTTTGATCAAAATGATTTGGATTCTAGAAAATGTCAACAATTTAAGGCTTAAGCTTTAGGGGTCTTAAGAAATTAAAATTTAGGTAATCTTATTAATTGAATATGAATCAAGTTTAATGCAAATGTGAAAAAAAAATTAAAAATGGGAGGTTGTGCCTATGTTATGCTCCTATAAACACCCTTTAAAATAGTCCAGTATAACTGAGATTTGGAGAATATTTATTAATTGATGTCTAATACCTATCGTTAAAATTTATCACAAATTGGAAACAATCTGAATTTTCACGAAGGGCTTCTACCCCTTATTTTTACCTCCATTGCACAATACTGAAATAAAATAAATATAGCCCACATTACGATCCATTTAATCCACGTGGGTAGATTGTTCTCATTCTGTCATCCATGGCAAGGTAGAAATGTTAATTTATGTTGTTCTTAGTTATTATCGCCTGAAGTAAGGATTGAACCTTCAACTTGTAGAAGACTGCCACTTACATCACATTGTTAGTGAAACGCTCTTAACCATTAGGTTATATGTCCATGTTGGAAATTCTGCTCGGATTCACGAGTTTGACATAACGATTCACAAGATGCGCCTGAAGAAAGTCAGCCACAACGTTTTGAATATAACGACCAAGATGAGAATAGTAGTCCGAATAATCCCAATAATTCAAAGTTATCAATTCTCATCTGAAAAATTGCCAGACAGTAACTGTTATGTTGCCATTATTTCAAACCGTCCTCTTCAATAAACTTTGAGACTATGTTTCTTTTCTATTCTTGACTTGAAGAATTCCTGAAATCGGACTCACGTCGAAACTTTAACTATTGATCTTCATATTGAAAAATATCGGAATAATTATGATGTCACTAAGTTTTCTAAATCAAAAAACAAAAAAATCGCAAAAATAATTCAATTTTTTAAATTTGAACTCGAATGCAATTTCTTTAAATTAGTTCATGCAACGAATAAGCAATAAATTTTCTTTCCAAATTTCGACCTTTTTTTTTTTTCATAACACTTGACTTGCGTAGACAAAAGATGCCATTTATTGTTATTCCTCCTTTTGCAAATAACACTTATACAAACAAATACCCTAATAACAATTGACATGCCGGTGATTCGTTTATTTTTCAAAACCGAAGGAAGACATTTCAAATGATTATTCACGAGGCAATTCTGAATGTGTCGTCTTTGACACGGGCTTACTGGAACTCTCGTTTTCAATTTAAAGAAAGTAGAAATCTAAACAACAACATATTAATTCTAACGTTAATGGTTTCTTGAAAATATATCGATTAAATCAACTCTGATGACGTAAGGATATCAGCCGAAACCACAGCCTGAAATTACGTCTTGAAAATAATCAACAATTCAACTTGGAGAGAGAGTCAAGGTTACGGGCATATTTTTACCACGATATATATCATACAATCTATTAAATATGAAACATTGGTTTTTAGGTACAAAGCTGAAAGTAGCAGCGACTCAAAACTGTACTTAATGCAAATAGACTGGTTGTGTATCCCCATTTCAAGACGTTAGTGTATTCTCAACAGATGTTGAACTCTGCAGTGGATCGTGGAGCACAGAATTAGTGAATAATTCATTTTTTTTTTAGAAAAACAAATTTTAAAAATAAAAACAAAAGAACAGGTAAAGCGTTGTTTATTCTTGGTGGGCAACCACTTACAGATGGTTTAGGGTTAGGGTTAAGGTTAGCTTTGTTCAGCAACCACTTAGAGATGGTTTAGGGTTAGGGTTAACTTTGTTCGGCAACCACTTAGAGATGGTTTAGGGTTAGGGTTAGCTTTGTTCGGCAACCACTTAGAGATGGTTTAGGGTTAAGGTTAGTTTTGTTCGGCAACCACTTAGAGATGGTTTAGGGTTAAGGTTAGTTTTGTTCGGCAACCACTTAGAGATGGTTTAGGGTTAGGGTTAGCTTTGTTCGGCAACCACTTAGAGATGGTTTAGGGTTAGGGTTAGCTTTGTTCGGCAACCACTTAGAGATGGTTTAGGGTTAAGGTTAGTTTTGTTCGGCAACCACTTAGAGATGGTTTAGGGTTAGGGTTAGCTTTGTTCGGCAACCACTTAGAGATGGTTTAGGGTTAGGGTTAGCTTTGTTCGGCAACCACTTAGAGATGGTTTAGGGTTAAGGTTAGTTTTGTTCGGCAACCACTTAGAGATGGTTTAGGGTTAGGGTTAGCTTTGTTCGGCAACCACTTAGAGATGGTTTAGGGTTAAGGTTAGTTTTGTTCGGCAGCCACCTAGAGATGGTATCTCGATAAAAATACTGGCCCCTATCACATCACTTGGTTGGCATCAGGAAAAAGGTTGTCCTTAATTAATGAAATGTTTTTGAAAGAAAATTTGTTGAATTTCAGGCTGTGCTATACTATACTTCTGCTGCCTTTGTCTCTTTATGCGCGGATGTAATTAAAAACAAAGCTTTACACAAAGATCAAACAATTTTTATCAAGTAAAATGATACAAGAAATCCAACGCTAATATTTACTATTTTATTGAGGGTTTCACAATTTCATTCAACTCGGACGTTTTAAAGACAGACTTTAATCTGATGGCCTAAGGGGAGGATTAAATATGAACAGTATAGAGAGACGTGTGTAAAAGAAGAGACTTTGTTGTTGGCTTGGTACACATTGCGTTAGTAATTGTAGAACAGTTGAGATAACAGGGTCAGTTATCAGGGTTAAAAAAAGAAAACATGAGAGAAAGTGATAAGAGTGGATTTTATAGCAATAAGGATAAATAAAAACCTGGCCAGAGATAGGTTAGTTTAGGAGTAAATTTCTAAAAGCTGTCCAACACATGCCAACATGTTAAAAAGAGGTTAAACTGATGATGATGATGATGATGATGATGATGATGATGATGATGATGATGATGATGATGATTTCCATAAACAGTAAAGATAATGTTTTATTTTATTGAAAATTATAGAAATGAAAAGATAACAATAAAAATGGTTTGTGTTCAGGGCTGGGAGCCTAGGTACATTGAGGTCCTCATTAATTGCTGGGCAATGCGGGGGTGCGTGATTGTATATACTAAATAGTTATTCAATGAATGCAAAAAGACAGACAAATAATATGAATATCGAGGTCACGTGTATCGTTCTAATTTTCTGGAGTTCAGCTCCAATTCGAGGGTCTTTAATGTGCGAAATGGACACAGTATTTTTTTTATCGAAATCACTCCAGACAGGGCATGAAGCTACTTGAAGGTAAAAAAAATACTACTTTACGGTGAAAAACTAGCCAAAGATTAGTGTTAGATGGATAGATTCCAACCCAGAAAACAGCAATTCTTTCTCCTTTGTCAGAAACATCGCTCATTGAATGTGAAGACTAAAAGACAAAATAAGGGAAGCTAGAATTACGAGGCTGCCGAAAGTAAACCCAAAGTTAGTCACTTTCTACTCTCCTTAATATTTTTAGTTCATGCAATGAATAAACAGTAAATTCTCTTTTCAAATTTCAACACGTTGTTTGCTACACTTTATTTATGTAGACCAAAGATGGCATTTATTGTTGTCCCTCGTTGTTATCCCTTCTTGTGTAAATAACACCAATGCAAAAAAAAGATACCCTCATACAAACAGGCGATCAAAAGGCAAAAACAGACAATGTGCAATAAATGTTTTTATTTCTTACTTTTTCGTTTCATCTTCGATCAATAGCTTGTTACACAGTGTCAAAACTTTATTGATATTTCTAGGATATCACCTCCTTTTCAAAGTATCTCGATTCCAGAGCAGTATGAATATTGTAAGTCGGGCGGAAGTAGATTTACATTTTGCGTCTATTACTTACAGTTATAAATCACATTAAAATTGCAGTTTAAAACATTCAGTTGGGTTTCATGTTCTCTCAAGGACCTCTTCAAAAAGTGAAAGAGCTCGGCCCCCCCCCATGATATTTTTTTTTTATGGAAGTTGCTCCAGACAAGACATGAAGCCACTTGATGTTAGAAGCTAAACATAAAATACTACTTCAAGGTCAAAAATTAGCCAACGATAAGTGTTAGATAGATAGATTCCGACCCAGAAAAGAGCAATTCTTCCCCCTTTGTCAGAAACATTGCTCGTAAGTACTTTTAAAAAAATCAAAACTACTAAACATCTAAAATAAGATTAGGTTCAAAACTCCAAAAATTCATACTAGAATTGTTTACATTGGCCCGTAACACAACGGATAAAGTCATTGAGTTACAATCAGTTCAGCGTGACAGTCTTCTGCACACCTGGATACGATGTGTAACATTATCAATAATCCTGACACATTCCTCATTTGGTGCTCCTTGATTTGGACTGTGATGAACCCTTTCCATTCAGGAATAGTCTAAGGATTGTTTTGGTAGACATTATTGTTTAGATAAGCCCACAGATAGAAATCTGGGGTTTAAAGTCCGGTGAGTGTGAAGCTCATTCAGGAAAACCACCTTCTACTGATGAGACGATCACCAAAGTGTCCCCGCATATCAGTAAATGGTGATAAAACAAAGACTGTGGGGCATTCATCATTTGTAACTTGGTGAACAAGTTAGGCATTGAACAAAGTTTATTTGTACCAAATACGTTTGGATTGCAGAAAGTATCGCAGATTTGATTAACGATTCATAAAAACATATTAAAATAAATAGATTGACCATAGTCGAGCGCAACTGGAAGGCTCTCCTTTCTATTGACTACTACCCCGAGATGTAGGGGAGAGCGCCACTCTGTATTTTGTATGAGTCCACTTACGCTTACTGTTCACCTTATACGATTGAGTGTTTCGCAAGTAGGCATCAAGTACCATTAATTAGGGACAATGCAGAGAAAGGAGTGACGCTCTTCTCTACATCTCGGTGTAGTATTTATTTACCTCCTCTCCAGGAGGTTAGGCACAAGGCCAGTTTTATCTTACTCCCACAAGTAAGATGTGACCCAAGGTCGGGTCGGGAAAGTGGGGTTTGAAAAGCCAGCGGCCGAGAAAGTGAGCACTCTGGCCATTAAAAAATGCCTGGGCAGCCCCGTCGGCATTCCCCGGTAGGGGCGCCTCAGGCAGTAAGCAATAAACTTACTCCTCCCCAAAGAGGGGAGGCAAAGCCTGGGAGGGTGGACCTCCTAGAACTGCACAGGACCAATCCATAGACCAGCGTAAATCAAGCCCCGAAGGCCAAGACAATACCGGTCTATAGGGTGTAGTATCCATCGGAACAGATACTACACTTTGATCTTGACCAAAAGGCCAAGCCAATAAAAAGGGAAGCCTTTCGGTTGTCCTCAACTACTGTCGATCCATTTATTTATCAATGATTCAATGAGTGGCATTTTTGGGGTGTCACCCTGTATTTCCATGAGTTCCTATACATGATGAAACAGTACAACAATCGAGAGGAAACGGAAGGAATGCCTATGAAGATGCAATACGGAAACAAACGAGAGCAGAAACTACTTATGAAGAAATAGAAATTCGATTAGAATATGAAGATAAACCAATGTCATCCCAGAAAGGACATTGTGTCTTCAATGAACCGTTCCTTATTTGTCTTTTTTTTGCTAAAGTTCTTCTTGGAATGGGATTTGCAATCTGGAGTGCAGCGAAAAGAATAAAAAAATTGTCAATGTCCTTGCTAACTAGAATCTTCTTTGTGCAGCAAGAAGTAACTTGTTCCACTTCACTGAATCTTTGTGTGCAGTGATTTGTTTTAAAGCCTAAAGCTTCAATTGGTATTTGTTCATGCATTTCAATGTACAAGGAATGCAATAGAAATGATTTAAATGAACATATGGGTATATATATATATAGATATATATGAATTGAATTACCTACAGGGGAGTTTGAATTATCTACTGGGGAGTTTGAATTACCTACTAGACACCATCTTCGAGTGTCTTCGGTCTCTCTGTACAAGGGTTTGTCAGTATAACCTGACATGAGGTACTTCATCCTACACGTACACCCTGACCAAATATTCAAAATAACAAAGTATTCAAAGTCCAAATAAGATACGTTCGACACGGCTATACACTGGCTCATACGAGGAATAGTGCATCATCTCCATGTCATGTTATCTCAAGTAACTAGATACTCCACCAGACTAGATGAATTCTTGTCCTGGAATCCGGTAAGACCAAGGGACCAAAAGAAAGATATACTACAACATAGTTAACTGGTCAATTGGGGAGAGGAAAATAAATGTTCTTAACTTCTTTACTAACTCAACATTTGACAGGTAAAGAAGAACTTTAATGGAATATCTATGTATCTCATATAGAGATTATGTGTTAGCCCCGGGAAAGGTGTCCCTTGATTTCTGAGGACTTCAACTGAAGTAAAATGAAACAAAAGTGAGTATATGTGTGTGTACGCATGGATATACACATTTGTTTATATGGCAACTATGGATTTAGATGTAGTAGCCCTCTACATACACATACATAGAGTGTAAATCCCAACACAAAACAAGACAGTGCACAATGAACAGGCACTAATTACAAATGCACTCAAATTACACACACATAAACCAGAACAGATACACTGACCTAAACACACATACACATCTTACACACATGCCTATATACACACACACATAAAAATGATTATGGCAGACCATAAACAACTACTAAATATAACAATGACTCAAAACGAAAAACACACACACACAGATTAAGAGTATGATGAACACACACACACACACACACTCACTAAAGGTGGCAAATAAAAATAAAAAACACTCACACTCCCAATTTACAGATGAAAAACTAACCAACCAATTGCATGCTTGAATAAACTCCAATAATATGCCTCCAGACTGTACCTGTGACTCAGAGAAGGAAAGAGAGAGGATACACACACAGACACCAAACTTTAAAAAACTGACCTGACATTTTCATATCAATAAATGCCTGAAGATATCAACCGTGCTTGAAACATGTGTTGCATAGAAACGTGAAATTTATACAAAAAATATGTAAAAATGTTAACAATTTCTTTTTTAACTTGAAAAAAAAATAATTAAAATTTTTTATAAATGTTGATAGCCTTACTTTTTTTTTAAATATACACTTTTCCCTCCTT
>OY744520.1:210304942-210317442 GCA_963556195.1 Sepiola atlantica | reverse complement strand
AGTTTAAAATAGCATTTTCGTTGGTCTGTCATGCTTATGTTTAAATTAACATTTTCGTTGATCTGTCACGTTTTAGGTGTAAATAGCATTTTGGCTGGTCTGTCATGCTTAAGTTTGAAATAGCATTTTGGTTGGTCTGTCATACTTAAATTTAAAATAGTAGTTTCGTTGGTCTGTCATGCTTTAGATTGTAAATAAAATTTTCGTTGGTCTGTCATGTTTTAGGTTGAAATAGCATTGTCGTTGGTCTGTTATGCTTAAGTTTTAAATAGAATTTTAGTTGGTCTGTTATGCTTAAGTTTGAAATAACATTTTTATCACTAAATTCACAGATAGAATACATGCATCGTATTTAAGATGCATCCAAGCATGTCTCTAAGTGATTCTGTTCGTCGGTCTGTCAGTCACGGTTTAGTTTGAAATAGCATTTTCTGATAACTTCAGAGGAAGATAAAATCTGAACTGTATAGGTGATGTGTGCAGCACAAGAGACTTTGTTCGTCTGGTTGTGTTGAAAAAAATGGATGAGAATCCTTGGTTTAGTAAATGTAGAACAGTTGAAGTAGCAGGGTCGGTTTGCAGGGGTAGGCTAAGGAAAACATAGGAGGAAATGTTAAGGATGCATTTGAGAGAAAGGGGTATAAATAAAGACCTGGGTAGAAATAGGTTAGTTTGGTAGTTAATTTCTAAAAGCCGCCCAACACATGCCAGCATTAAGGCAAATAAATTTCAGTCTATGACTAACTTGTCCATCAGGTTTCAGTCATGAAAGTCCAACAGTCTTTGTTTTATCGCCATTTAATGATAAGCACATCTGGATATGACATGTAAAATTGTTAATATTGAAGCCTATTTATTTCCCAAAATCTTTTTTTCTTCTGATTGTTTTTTTTTCAGTTTAGAAATAGTCTGGGGATTGTTTTGATAGATATTATCTGGTGTAGAGATTGAGGGGTTGTGGTTCGGTGAGTGTGAAGCCCATTTACAATCACACTTTCTACTGATGAGATGATCACCAAAGTGGCCCCACATATCATTGAATAGTGATAAGACAAATACTGTTGGACATTTATGACCCTAGTGGTCAAGTCAGGCATAGACTTAAGTTTATTCGTAGTAAATATGGTTGGATTGCAGAAAGGACTGTGAATCTTATTAACGATTCTACGGGTGGCATTTTCTTGGAGGGGGAGGCTCAACATTGATTTGATCTCAAAAAGTTGACCCCTTGAAAATAAAAAATATAATTGCTTCTACTTATCACAACAAATTATTTTTAAAATCTGTTAATCTGAGCCAAACTTAACAGTTGACATGATAGGGACCCTTAACATTTTGCTGCCAACGTAGCAATGTTACATAATAAGGGGGTATGTTTGCTAGTATTCATCTCGTGATTTTAATTCGCGAACCTATTTCGACATGTACATATGCAGCGAGTGCCTGCAAATGTCATCTCGACTCTGGGTGTACTCAGAACGGATGTGACTTCAGCTGAGGGGGAGAGAACGGATGAAGCATCAGTCGTGTGGAAGTTTTGAGGGTGACAGACGTGTAGAATGGCTATTGTTCTAACATAACTACTTCAACAACAACAAATCCGTAGCCGGGAAGGCGGCCCCACCCCCGCCGCTGGCAGAAGAAAGGGTTCACCATCACCATCAATAAATGTTCTTTCTTCAAATCGATCATCCTTTGTTCTTCGTGGCTGTGAACAATTAATTGCAGGTGTCCACAGTCATGGGAGGAAAACGACGACGCGGTTACGATTGTGAGAAGCACTCGATAACAATAAACGTTTATGAACATGTATATTCAATTGATTGTAATCTGTAAGGTGCTGGGGGAGGTATGCAACAGCGATAATTATCGTCATCACAGTCAAAATCATAGTCTCAACCGATGTCATTATAGAAAAAAAAATAGGAGGGGGAGCATGATCCTCGAGCTCTGACACTGTATACAAGGTCTTTATTTACTCTCTTCTAACTGCAGCCCCGTATGACACAAGGCTAGAAAATGGACAAAGTCAGCTCCCCCGAAGGGGCACTTTGCCTGGTATAAAGATAGACACACCCGTCTCCATCTCAGGTGCGTCTCAGACGATTGGCAATAACCCACAATGTACTACATAAAAAGTAATTGCTTTTATCCGTATCATAATATTTTTGCATATACGGCATAATCACGTTGACACACTGGTTCCCGTTAGATCACCGAAGTTAAGCAACGTTTAATCTGGCCAGTACTAAATGGGTGACCATTTGGGAATACCAGGCGCTGTATGTGGCCTGGAGATGATATGGGAACGTCCAGGTTCTATCATATGAACAGAAATGTTAGGACAGATAGAGTATCTGCTTGACTCCCTGAGGACGTCCCCGGAGATTATGGGAAAACAACAACAACAACAACTAATATTTTTGCATGGCTATGTACTCACTGACTAAAAAAAAAACTTTTGATTTTCATTGGCAGCTATAAAAGGTTTAAAGATTGTAAGGTTTAAAGATTTTGTTGTATGACCAAATCACTTGTGAGATCGATATTTTGGAGATCTTCCATTTTGTTTTTTTGTTTTTGTTTACTAATGAGTCACCGCTTATTAAGGCCCAAAAGCCACTCGAGGATAAAGGTTGATAAGTTTGTAAGGTGTACGGTGAGACAATATCGTGACGATTAGTAACGAATGTTGTAACTGGTCAGAAATTGATGATTTAAGAGGACAGCTTAACAAAAATTTGTTTACATTGGACTTGAAAACAACCATGTTGGAGTCGGCTGGGAAGCAGCCGCCTGGTATTGTGTTCCACGGACGGCTAGTTCTTGGAAAGAAACTTTGCTCATGGATGTTCTGTTTAGTTTTAGGTACACAGAGGGAGAAAAGGGAAATCATTGACAGTGGTTGTAGCTAGACGAGTTTTTGTCGTGAATGTTTTACAGGGGGAGGGGGACCAATAGATTGGAGTTTAGTTGAGCACCTACGATGAAAATAACGATAGAGCAGAGAAAGACTAGCAACGTTCTTTTGTGAAAAAGAGGCTGCAGTGAAGAGAGGATGACATCCCCTCCCACCCAAAAAACATTTTAGACACTATAGAAAATGCACCAAGGAAAACTTGAAATAAGAGCGGACAAATATGGAGGAAATAAAATCGACGAAAAATAATCTTTTCAAGAACAAGAAATTAACAGAAAAATATTTGAAACAAAAATTAAAACGTAAAGAAAATATTCAAAGAGAAAAAAGAAAAATATGTTTTAGTTGTGAAAATATAAAAATAAGAAAATTATAAAACTGGAAATTAATGAAAATGGATGACAACAGAAAATATATTTTTAAGATGAGTTCTATTTAATCTGCAAGTTTATCGATGAAGATGCTATTTCAGATTTATGTGTGACAGACTAACAACGTTACTATTTCAAACGTGAGCATGACAGACTAACAAAATGCTATTTTTGATTTATGTGTGACAGACCAACAACGTTACTATTTCGAACGTGAGCATGACAGACTAACAAAATGCTATTTTTGATTTATGTGTGACAGCCCAACGATATTGCTATTTCTGATTTATGTGTGACAGACCAACAACGTTACTATTTCGAACGTGAGCATGACAGACCAACAAAATGCAATTTTTGATTTATGTGTGACAGCCCAACGATATTGCTATTTCAGATTTATGTGTGACAGACCAACAACGTTACTATTTCGAATGTGAGCATGACAGACCAACAAAATGCAATTTTTGATTTATGTGTGACAGCCCAACGATATTGCTATTTCAGATTTATGTGTGACAGACCAATAACGTTTCTATTTCAAATGTGAGCATGACAGACCAACAAAAAGCTGTTTGTAATTTAGAGTTGACAGACCAAAATCAGTCCTATTTCTGATGTAAACATGACAGACAAAGAAAAATTCTATTTGTAATTGTGACAGACCAACGATGTTGCTATTTCGAAATTAAGCATGGCAGACCAACAAAACATGCTATTTCTAATTTAAGTGTGACAGACCAACGCAATTTCTATTTTGAACGTTAGAATGACAGACTAACAAATATGCTATTGACCAATGAAATTGCTATTCAAGCGTGCGTGATGAACTCTTGGACGTATCTAAAATAAAATACGTCCATTCAATCTGCACTTCGGTGATGAAATTTCTATTTCAAACTGAATATAGATTGACCGACAGACAAAGCCTGTAATTGAGATGCGAGGATGTCTTTAAAAATGTCAAAATATTTAGGTGAAACCAGAGAAGAAAAGAATGAAAAAAAAAACGCGTCAGGGAAAGAAAAAAAAATGAAAAGAATGAATTTGAAAGAAGAAAAAAAATGAAAGAAAAAATTGAAGAAAAAATGAAGGAAATTTGTAAATAGTAAACATCGAATCAACAAATTTTGGTAGATTTGCATAAAAGATGTTTGAAAATATGTTTTTTGTCCTATTTATGTCCGTAAGTTCAACGATGTTTAGCTAAAATGTCGAAGATATAAATTCAAAAAAGCTAAATACGAATTATGATAAGTTTTTAGTCCAAAAAGAGTATTCGTCTGTTTCTTCATTTCAAAGATTTAATTCCAAATTATTTGCCATCAACTTTATAAAAGGCAGTTGTCTGTTTGTATATGTGCATGTGTGTGTCAACCTAAAAGTCAAAAACTACACCAGACATTCACAAAGCTGATATATTCTTTTTCAGAATTGCCTCGGACAGAATATGGACACAATCTTTTGTAATATTCATTCTTTTCGGGGTCGACATAAAAAAATTAGTCAGGTATTTAGACCGATTTTTTTTTCCATCAAGCTTTGGCGTGAAATGGTACTTTTTGTCCTGACATTTGAAAATGTAATATATCATTTAACGTATATTGATGAGAGTAGGGTAGGTGAGGGGAGAGAGAGAGGAAAATAGATAGAGAGGGGGTAGTGAGAGAGAAGTTTTAAAAGAGAGATGTTACACATTCTTTTTTACTCTTCTATTTTCTTGCTCCTGCCCCCGAGCAACGCCGGGTAACGAAGCTAGTACAAAATTAATACCAATATATGAATATGTTTGGGATAAATTTGAACTTCATGATCATGTGTCGTCTATTATGTTAAACCGGTGGCTTGCAGAGGTCTGGTCATGTCTGGGGCCAACTCGTGGATTCTATGCTCGAAGGACTCAAGTGTAAGTCCTAGTACTGAAAAATATTCTGAGAAAGGGAAATAATTTGAATATGATTTGATGCCCCCCCCCCTCAATTTGGATGCCTGCCGCCTTTCACCAACCTCTGCATGCCACTGTGTCAAATGCAAATAAAATGATTGAAAAGTTGTATAGCAGCTGTGTCAGGAGCGTCGTGATATAAGCTTTTTCATTGGATAATAATCTCTGTTGCTTATCCAATGAAAATAAACGCTGAATATTGTGCAGTGTATGTTATTGAAATAATTATCGGGCCGGAGAGAATATCGAATCGATGAAATCGATTAGAATTTATTTTATCATGTAAAAAAGACAGGCTTAGAATTTCTATAATTCATTGGCTAGACAGAATCAAATATTTATTTGTCAGATGCAATTCGATAGCGGTTTAACTATGAGAATCCGACTGACTTTTCTTTATATATTAGATTAAAATTCATCAAAAAGATCAAAACTTTAACGAGAGTGAGAAGTTACTTATAAGGAAATCTTCCTCTCAGCTCTTTTAATGATGTCTCTCCCTCTTAGACAAGATGCCAAAAAGAGTCTTTGACCTAATAGGTTCTGCACTGTTTGCCAAGATTCTGACCCTATCCCATCACCGCAGTGTTGCATCCCTGTGCTTGTTTTACAAAATCCCACCCCTTCACTCTAGAAGTCACTAGATGCCGGAAATCTTTCTACTCTAATAGCTTCTTTCTTTGGGTCACTTATTTTCAGAATTCCCTCCCTGTTTTACGGACTATACCAACATGCAAAAATTTAAATGTAATGTGAACAAACATCTGGCTGCATAACTCCCTAGTTACGATGCCTCCTATAAGTCTGGCTCCTAATCACAGTAGTTTCTTTAGTATCAGTGGCAATATGCTTTGTTTCGGATGGACAAAAGTTTTATTTAATTTTTTAAATATACATAGCTAATTACCAGAATTTGAGATAGTCGCGTCAATAATGAGAACTCAGCATCGAAATATGCTTGATACAAACGAAGCCATCACTACTCTGAAGAGTTACCTGTTCTGTTGCCAACATCTGAGGTTATTGATTTCACTTGGCACAGGGACGATCAAAAAAAAAAAAAGCCGAGCGATATACCTACCATTTCCAAACATTTGTTATTGCCAACTTCCAAAGTTCAAACATAACTGATCCCAATTAGTGATGTCAATAAACAGTGATAGCATGTCAGTTTGCTTGACATTGGGATTCAGGAATGTCTTGAAAAATTGCAGTTAACTGACAGCAGAAAGATATTTAAAGTCTAAGACAGATGTGTCAAAAATATCGTCAGTGATCTGTAGTTTAGCCTTATTTGAAGTTTATCAGACAAAACTTTCGACCACTCACCCAACCTCCCCCGAAACAATTTGTTTTATATTTAACTTTTAACGGTCAAAGGTTACAGATAAACAGTTTCACCTATCTATATTAATATATATTTGAGAGAATTGTTTCAAATTGAATACAGGGAGAGTTAGAATGTCTACTAGGCACCATCTTTGAGTGTATTCGATCTCTCTGGACAAGGGTTTGTCAGGACAACTACAAGTAAACCATAACTGAATATTCCAAATAACATAGTATTCAAACCCCAAATTAGATCCCCTCGGCATGGCTACACCCTGTGACATATGAGCAAAGATGCACCTTCTCCGAGTGATGTTACCTGAAGTAACAGCACTAAACTCGATATTCCACCAGACCAGATGAATTCTTGTCTTGGAATCCGACAAGACCAAGAAAAGACCATAAGAAAGATAACTATAACATAGTTAAGAGATCAATTGAGGAGAATGGAAAGTAAGGTAGGGAGAATATTAGTTTAACACTCGGATATCTATGTATCTCATATAGAAATCAAGTGTTAGCGCCAGGAAGGAGCCTCTTGATTTTTGAAAGCTAACTGCAATAAAATTTAAAAAATAAAAGGTGAAACTTCAATGGAATAACTCGTGCATCAGTAAAAACGTAAAAGCTAAAATATAAAATCATAGTGGTCTTCCTTGGATTATATCTAAGTTATCTCCCTCGAATTATACTGACCAGTGAGAGAATGCACTCTTCTCTTTGGAAATCGTTGTTAGTGATTATTTAAAAAATATTTCTTTAAAATTTATTATCAATTAACGATCGGTGTTCACAATTACTAAAAAATCTTTTTCTTAATGGAGACTCGTTTCAATTGTTCAAAAATAACTCAAATGTAAATAATTTTGAAAACGCAATGAATTCATTAATAAAAGGTGAATATATGAATTCCCAATGATATTTTAAGGTCTATCTGCTAAAAGATTTAGGAGAATCCATTTAATATATAAAGTAAGTCAGTCTCTTTATCGTTTTTTTGTCATCGATAACGTTCTTCCTACAAAATCAATATCTGATTCTGGTTTATCTGAATGAATACTAACATATTCCTAAGTTATGGGATTGAGTTATGTTTGAAAAAATTCCATTTTAAGTCTTCTAATTTGCCGTTTAACCATCTCTTCTTCAGCTATCTATGTATTTCTCTTTTGTTCTCCTTCCTCTATATTCATTTAACCACTCTTTAATATTTTTTATGTCTCTATGAGTATTTAAAAAAAGACTGACTCTTTTTTTTTCAGCATTGTTTCTTAATTTCTTTTTTTACCATCTAATTTACATAGTGTGTCCATTAGAGGTGGGCCGTTTTACTGAAAAATCCTGATTTTTTGGTTTCGTTTGTATATCAAAACATGCTGAATGATGAACAGCACCTCTTGTAGAGATGATAGAACGATGGATGGACAGCGCCTCTTATGCAGACGCACGGTCGCATCTAAAACATGTCTAAAATGTCAGGCATCTTCTTAATTAAAAATAAATTAAAATGTTGGTTATAAATATGACTGTTATTTAAATCATTATTGGTACTTAAAGAGTCGTTCGTTGCAATTTGATCAGAATTGATCACAGGAAACAATTTGATTAAAAAAGATGAAAAGTAATTTTTTATTTTATCACAGTTTCACTTTGAATATGTTTATTAGTTTTTATTAGGTTTCCCTCCGAAACAAATTTTCCAATAAAATATTTTCCATAATTTGTCAATCTTTGCCTTTGTCTTCCGACCCAGTCAAACGATTGATTTCATAAAATATTGATTCCGGTCACTGGTGTACAGGATGTTTATTAACTAAGAATTAAGTTTGAAAGAATTCATTATAACATTTCAATTCATGGCAACTTTAAGATTGTGTTTCTTAGATCCGTCTAGCATCTATAAAAAGCTGCTCAGAGTTTGAATTTGCTAAACGTCATTTATTTTTCTGTTCATTTATAGCATTTTTATTAGTTTGGTTGTTTTGTTTTACAGCATAGCAACCCTTTTTGGGGTTATTTAATGCCGAATCCAGTAATTTTTGTAAAAGGTTTTATGCTTCAAGTTTTTTATATCTCCAAGTATTCATCAAGAAAGAAAGAAAGAAAAAGAAAGCAAAAGAGAGAGGAAAGGGAGGACAATTGTTGTTTTTGTTTTTGCCTTTGCAGAACATGATTAAGTTTTGCAAAGAGAAATGAAAAAAACAATAAAATCAATGTTTGGTGCATTTTAAGTCAGGAAGTCGGTATCTTCAGTCTGATCTGGTAGCACTAGGGACATTTCTCTAGGAGTATCTGCTCATCGATCGTTGGTTGGTCATGCTTAAATTTGTCGCTCCAACTGCCATGCTTAACTCTGAAATAACATTTTTAGTAGTAATATAGGGATATACGGATTTTTATACCTGAAAAAAGTTCAATTCTTGTGCAAGAGAAACTAGGAATTGTACTCAGAGATAGGCACTGGAAGTTATATTGAGAGCGACAGCTTTTGAAGTGAAGGAATAACAACAGTGTATACTAATATTAAAAGAGTAAATATACAGAATTCGTGTTTGAGAATATATATTTTCACTAGAATTTATATTAAATGAAGAATATTCAAGTAATAGGAGCCCATGCTTGGCTCGGATAATTCTGGCTTTTTCCATTATGGAAGTAATGACTTTTGTCTGCGACTGCCTTCTGAATGCTTTTGTTATAAATTATTGATTCTCGTAACTGGTGCACAAGATGTTTATTAACTAAGAATTGCTTTTAAATAATTCATTATAATATTTCACTTTAATGTATGAAAAATTTTAGATTGTGTTTCCTTGTGTCACCCTCCATGCGATTTCCACGCATCTCTAAAATATGCTCGGAGTCTGTAAAATATGATATTAAATGAAGAACATTTCCCTTCTTCAGATGTATGTTCAACCTTAATTCAAGCATACATATATATATATATATATATATATATATGGGAATTGAAAAAGGAAAACCAAAAAATGGATGTTTTTTATGTGTACATCAACGTTTCGTCTTTATTTATAAGACTTCATCAGGATGATAAAATTACCACAAGCCACAGTAGTCCTTGCTCACCCCATCCTTCCATTTTTTCCCCACTCATTTTCTTCAACATTCATTTCTATTTCTCCAACAAGTATGGACGTCCACCCTGTAGTGGCCATTATTTATTTTTATTTTTCCTCCCAATATGTCTACTCTACATGTATCTGTACTTGCATGACATTTTTTCTCTATTTTATCATCCTGATGAAGTCTTATAAATAAAGACGAAACGTTGATGTACACATAAAAAACATCCATTTTTTGGTTTTCCTTTTTCATTTTCCTATCACGTCGGATTACCTTCATCCTTCTCTTCCCATATATATATATATATATATATATATAGTAATCCAGGTAAAGTTTCCCAGATTCCCAAATACCATCTGAGCGAAGGATCAAATTCTAATTCTGCCTGATGAAATCTCAGCTTTTTACCTGCTGTAGATCGATAACATCGACATGCCAGTGTCGCAGATTTTGTACATGTCTGTTTAAATATACACAATAATATATATATATATATATTGTATATTTTGGTAGAAAATATTATTCAAGACATGTTTGATTAAAAACGACTAGATATTTTTTTTTCATTGATTTCAGGATAGTCAGTTCTTGTTTTGGAAAAATCTTTGTTTTGTATTAGGGTGAGGTGAGTGTAATATTTATTTTATATGTTTCCTTTGCACTTTCCGGCAATTCTCTAACCATTGTCCGGGATTCATTTTGATAGTTTCTGAGTTTTGTTGTTATTATTTTTATTATTTCACATAAGATGGTAGTTCTATTTTATTTTAAATATCGGAAAGGAAGTATTTGGACATTTTGAACCACACAGGCACAACACACACCCATATATATATATATATATATATATATATATATATATATATATATATATATATATATATCTTCTATTCTCTGGAACAAAAGAAGCAATCAAAAGTATATCAATTTATTGAGTTATATCTAAACAATGGGCCACTATTTGCACACTTAGATGAGAAAGTGGACAGTTTTATAACTCTGGAATATAACTTATTATCTTTCCAAGGTGTGGCTTGGTTGGGTGGATATTCTTGGTCAAGATAATGTTAAGGCTGGCTGTGTACATTTAAAGACACTCTACTCTATAAAGAAAAATAATAAGGCCGAAGTATGCAAATATAATGTTTGGGATGAGGTGTGGGCTATTTGGATGTAACAGGAATGCCATTTTCTTAGAATACGTCTATTCCAGTTGTGCGTTTAGCCATGAAAATGCTATTTTACACTAAAAGCTTGACAGACCAACAGAAATGTTATTTCAAATTTAAGAATGGCAAACTGATGAAAATTCTATTTTACACTAAAAGCTTGACAGACCAACTGATAAAATGATTTTTCAAACTTAAGCATGACAGACTTACAAAATTATATTTCAAACTTAAGCATGACAGACTGACAAAATTATATTTCAAACTTTAGCATGACAGATGCGACTGACGAAAATTGATATATTACACAGAAACTAAGCATCAAATTGCAACTGACAGACAAGGCCTCTTTCAGAGATGCTTGGACGCATCTTATTTTAGATGCGTCCATTCAATCTGCGCGTTTAGCGACGAACATCTATTGTTATTGTTATAATAAACTGAGTTAATCAACGTTTGTTTCCCTAAAGTTTGTTTTTTTCCATAAATTTGAATGACACAGAATACATGTTAAAAGATACCTTAGTTCTCGGATTGAGTTATGGTTGACACAATTTCCGTTTTAATTGATCTAATTAGCTGTAATTCGTAATTAACTGAACAAGTCACCCGTCTCTCTCTCTTAGCAATCTATGTATTTCTCTCACCCTTTCTCACTGTATGTAGATTCAACCACTCACTAATATTTCTTAATGGCTCTGTGAGCATTTAAAGAAAGATTGCCTATTTTTTCAGCGTTGCCATCTAATTTACATAGTGTCTGTACACACTGTAAACACATACGTAAATTAGATGGCAAAATAATGTCTCTTTATTGTATATTATCCAGAAGAATAATATAGAAATAAAAAGACTTAATACTTCCGCCAAGGCAAAGGTTATGTTTTCACTCGAATTTGTCAATATGTTTGTTTGTGTTAAGCCTATCGTCCACATCGCCTGACCAATCGTCACCAAACTTGGTCATAATGTCGGTCCAGGTTTAACATAATTTGGGGATATCTAGATCAAAGGTTACGGTCATGGAAAGGGTCACACTTTTGGTGATAACTTCATCATAGAAACTCACTAATTGACCTATATTGTAGCCAATGAAGTCCCGTATCTTATATGATATTAACATTCGATTTTGAAAGTTTTGGTCACGGTCGAAATTCTCATGGAACTTTAACTTTTGATTTTTTCTAAATTTGAAGTATGGATCTGATGAATTTGGATACCAGTAACCACCATGCTAAATAACAGTAACCACCATGCTAAATTTCAGTCCAATCAGATGAATAGGTTTTGTTGTATCTACCTTTCCATCTTATACTTTCGGGAATACTTCATATAATATATACTTCATATAATATATACTCCATATAATATATACTCCATATAATATATACTCCATATAATATATACTTCATATAATATATACTTCATATAATATGTACTCCATATAATATATACTCCATATAATATATACTTCATATAATATATACTCCATATAATATATACTCCATATAATATATACTCCATATAATATATACTCCATATAATATATACTTCATATAATATATACTTCATATAATATATACTCCATATAATATATACTCCATATAATATATACTCCATATAATATATACTTCATATAATATATACTTCATATAATATATACTTCATATAATATATACTCCATA
>OY744520.1:210289942-210299942 GCA_963556195.1 Sepiola atlantica | reverse complement strand
AAACTTGTATTTATATCTTTATATTTTTTTTTGTATTTCCACCCAAGATTTAGGGTTAGTGTTCAAGTTGCTTGTTAAGGATTCTACTTTTTATGCTGAAAAGATACAAGAAGGGATTGGCAACAGAGAAAAAATAGGGTAGCAATGCGAAAAATGAATCTAAAATATACTAGTAGTTTTGAAACAAAATAATTAGAAATGGCATCGATTTTGAAAATATCAAAAGTATTTAGTTGCTTTTGGGAGTTTGGAGCCATCCCTTTTGTTTCCATTACTCTGCGGAGCCGGAGTTATCTCCCTTCGATTTAGAAAATGCACTCCCCTGGGTAAGAGTTGAGCAAACTCGTTCTGCCCATGTGTGGAAAATTCATACCTTTTAAAAATTTTGCTTTACTTTTTTTTCTGATTGGTCTTTCAAAGCGATCTGATTGGCTGTTCATCTTAGCATAGACTCTCAGGAGCTAAGCAAGTTTGCCAACATCTTTTCTCTATCAGCGCATTACTTCAGAAAACACAATGTTAGTAAAATTTTACCTATTTAATGGATTCTATCTCTATCTATGATCCTGGCAAGCCGTGTACTTATTTATTGTACTGGGACATTAATATATTCTTTGTTTAGTTATGTCTGTAGCGCTCTCTCTCTCTCTCGCTCTCTCTCTCTCTTTCTCTTTCACTCTATTATATTGTGTACTATATTACATGTTTCGTAAACTCTTTGATGTTCGTCTTAAACAAGTTGTTTATCTGTAAATAAATGTATGTGGATCCACTCTCTTTCTTTTTCTTCTGGTGTTAGATAGCTAAGGGGCGATGGGTGGGCGCCCAAAAAGGAAGAGGGTTCCTAAAAGCAGAAGTCAAGAAATAGCGTCACATCAGAGAGCAGTTCTGTCTCTTTAGCGGGAGACGGTGGACACAGGTTGCTAAAAGTCAGCCTGTCTGATATGTTAATAGTATATCTTCCTCCAATTCATTCTTTCTAAATCAACCTCTCTCTCGTACACCTGCATTTGATTTCTGTCTTGGTTCTGTTATAAATAAAACTCTTTAACACCAAACCGGTGTCCACGTGGTTCTCAATCAACAGCCAGAGAACGGAAACCAGCAGCGCGAGCATTGACGCAACTTGGATTATAACAGAAGAAACTCGAGTGTATATTGTTTATGCACAGGCGACCGTAAGCAGTATCCACACTAGCACCCATGTGTATTATCCATGATAATATAACAAAATGGCTACCACAAGATACACCAGAGCATGTGGTCTGCTAAGATGTAAAACTTCAAATACAAATAATAAGCTGAGCTCTTCAAGTTCTATGTCCACTTTGACCTCAAGTGGTAGTACCTGCGAGCAATCCATCTAGAGATTAAACAGAATATGTCCTGGTTAAAACATTTCACTATATTCGGTTGTGAACCCCCAATTTGGGAATGTTGGAGAATGTGGAGGAGCCCTTTAACCAAGGTGGAAGTACCTTTCAGGCTCATATCGATACATTCAATAGAAACTGTCCTGGTATGAAATAAAACTGAATTTTGTGGTATACACATAAACTTATCATCATCATCATAATATGCACCACATCATCATCATCCTCATAATATGTGGTTTACATGTTGCCATGCTTTGGAGGACTTTAAGAAATTGACTTACAAACTAACCTATCTCTGACCAGGTACTTCTTTATCCCTCTTTCTCTTAAGTCTATTCTTATCACTTCATCCCATGTTTTCCTTAACCTTGCCCTGTGAACTGACTCTGCTACCTCAACTGTTCTACATCCGCTAACTCAAGAACTCACACCCATTCGTTCAACATAGCTATACAATCCAAGTCTCCGGCTCTGCACACATCTCCCTATGCTGTTCAGATGTAATCTTCCTCTGAGTTCATCAGAACTAAACCTGTCTTTAGGACTCACTTTACACATCCATCGCATCATTCTCCTATTATTTCTTTCCATGCAACGCATGTCCTCAACCATCAATGACCAGATTTGAGTTCCATACATCATCAAACTGCATATACATGCCTCATAGACTCTTCCCTTGATCGACAGTGGTAATAGTCTGCTGGTTAATAATGACAGAAGTACCCTGAACATACTTTTGCAATCACACTAGCACCTGCTCCATCCTGTGCTCCAATGGTATCATCAAAGTAACAAAACCTCATGACAACCTCAATATACTTTATCCACATTTGACTTTGCATCCATCATCATTGTCTTACACTTCTTGCATATAAACTTACATCATGAATATTTGAAGATATTAAGAATTTAAGGTATTGAACTTATGTAAATTGGTCGAAACGTACAAGTGTAAGCTCTGGGGGGGAACTTCTTAGTAATTGTGTTAATCTATTTCTTATCTTCCATTCAATTGTGTCCAATTTGAATCTGGTACACTGAGATTGTGAACCATTTGAATCTGGTACACTGAGATTGTGAACCATTTGAATCTGGTACACTGAGATTGTGAACCATTTGAATCTGGTACACTGAGATTGTGAAACATTTGAATCTGGTACACCGAGATTGTGAAACATTTGAATCTGGTACACCGAGATTGTGAAACATTTGAATCTGGTACACTGAGATTGTGAAACATTTGAATCTGGTACACTGAGATTGGTAAACATTTGAATCTGGTACACTGAGATTGTGAAGCATTTGAATCTGGTACACTGAGATTGTGAAACATTTGAATCTGGTACACTGAGATTGTGAAGCATTTGAATCTGGTACACTGAGATTGTGAAACATTTGAATCTGGTACACTGAGATTGTGAACCATTTGAATCTGGTACACTGAGATTGTGAAACATTTGAATCTGGTACACCGAGATTGTGAAACATTTGAATCTGGTACACCGAGATTGTGAAACATTTGAATCTGGTACACTGAGATTGTGAAACATTTGAATCTGGTACACTGAGATTGTGAAACATTTGAATCTGGTACACTGAGATTGTGAACCATTTGAATCTGGTACACTGAGATTGGTAAACATTTGAATCTGGTACACTGAGATTGTGAAACATTTG
The DNA here is from genome assembly GCA_963556195.1 of Sepiola atlantica. Classification (NCBI taxonomy): domain Eukaryota; kingdom Metazoa; phylum Mollusca; class Cephalopoda; order Sepiida; family Sepiolidae; genus Sepiola; species Sepiola atlantica. The sequence continues at coordinate 210,296,889 of OY744520.1, read as the reverse complement.
AATCTGGTACACTGAGATTGTGAAACATTTGAATCTGGTACACTGAGATTGTGAACCATTTGAATCTGGTACACTGAGATTGTGAACCATTTGAATCTGGTACACTGAGATTGTGAACCATTTGAATCTGGTACACTGAGATTGTGAAACATTTGAATCTGGTACACTGAGATTGTGAACCATTTGAATCTGGTACACTGAGATTGGTAAACATTTGAATCTGGTACACTGAGATTGGTAAACATTTGAATCTGGTACACTGAGATTGTGAAGCATTTGAATCTGGTACACTGAGATTGTGAACCATTTGAATCTGGTACACTGAGATTGTGAACCATTTGAATCTGGTACACTGAGATTGTGAACCATTTGAATCTGGTACACTGAGATTGTGAAACATTTGAATCTGGTACACTGAGATTGTGAAACATTTGAATCTGGTACACTGAGATTGTGAACCATTTGAATCTGGTACACTGAGATTGTGAAACATTTGAATCTGGTACACCGAGATTGTGAAACATTTGAATCTGGTACACCGAGATTGTGAAACATTTGAATCTGGTACACTGAGATTGTGAAACATTTGAATCTGGTACACTGAGATTGTGAAACATTTGAATCTGGTACACTGAGATTGTGAACCATTTGAATCTGGTACACTGAGATTGGTAAACATTTGAATCTGGTACACTGAGATTGTGAAACATTTGAATCTGGTACACTGAGATTGTGAAACATTTGAATCTGGTACACTGAGATTGTGAACCATTTGAATCTGGTACACTGAGATTGTGAACCATTTGAATCTGGTACACTGAGATTGTGAACCATTTGAATCTGGTACACTGAGATTGTGAAACATTTGAATCTGGTACACTGAGATTGTGAACCATTTGAATCTGGTACACTGAGATTGGTAAACATTTGAATCTGGTACACTGAGATTGGTAAACATTTGAATCTGGTACACTGAGATTGTGAAGCATTTGAATCTGGTACACTGAGATTGTGAACCATTTGAATCTGGTACACTGAGATTGTGAACCATTTGAATCTGGTACACTGAGATTGTGAACCATTTGAATCTGGTACACTGATATTGTGAAACATTTGAATCTGGTACACTGAGATTGTGAAACATTTGAATCTGGTACACTGAGATTGTGAACCATTTGAATCTGGTACACTGAGATTGTGAAACATTTGAATCTGGTACACTGAGATTGTGAAACATTCGAATCTGGTACACTGAGATTGGTAAACATTTGAATCTGGTACACTGAGATTGTGAACCATTTGAATCTGGTACACTGAGATTGTGAAACATTTGAATCTGGTACACCGAGATTGTGAAACATTTGAATCTGGTACACCGAGATTGTGAAACATTTGAATCTGGTACACTGAGATTGTGAAACATTTGAATCTGGTACACTGAGATTGTGAAACATTTGAATCTGGTACACTGAGATTGTGAACCATTTGAATCTGGTACACTGAGATTGGTAAACATTTGAATCTGGTACACTGAGATTGTGAAACATTTGAATCTGGTACACTGAGATTGTGAAACATTTGAATCTGGTACACTGAGATTGTGAACCATTTGAATCTGGTACACTGAGATTGTGAACCATTTGAATCTGGTACACTGAGATTGTGAACCATTTGAATCTGGTACACTGAGATTGTGAAACATTTGAATCTGGTACACTGAGATTGTGAACCATTTGAATCTGGTACACTGAGATTGGTAAACATTTGAATCTGGTACACTGAGATTGGTAAACATTTGAATCTGGTACACTGAGATTGTGAAGCATTTGAATCTGGTACACTGAGATTGTGAACCATTTGAATCTGGTACACTGAGATTGTGAACCATTTGAATCTGGTACACTGAGATTGTGAACCATTTGAATCTGGTACACTGAGATTGTGAAACATTTGAATCTGGTACACTGAGATTGTGAAACATTTGAATCTGGTACACTGAGATTGTGAACCATTTGAATCTGGTACACTGAGATTGTGAAACATTTGAATCTGGTACACTGAGATTGTGAAACATTCGAATCTGGTACACTGAGATTGGTAAACATTTGAATCTGGTACACTGAGATTGTGAACCATTTGAATCTGGTACACTGAGATTGAGTTGTTAAACATTTGACAGAAACTTCTAGAAGAAATATATTGTTCAACGACTTTGTTTCCATTGATGGATAAAGGATGCATCTTCCCCAAACCTCCAAGGCATCAAATATAGATATTTATAAGTAAATAACGTCTCGATTAAATTTTGCATGAAACATTTAATTTTCAATACATAAGTTACCTGGTTTTTTTTTTGTTGGCGATATTAATAGCGTTTGCATTTTTCCACTTCCTAAGTGGTAAAAAGTAATGCAGAAGATCGCATTTTAGTCGCCTCATATATATTTTTTATTAACTTTTTACGTACATAAAATGACTTTCATGTATGTAAAAAATTAATAATATAAAGTCTCTACCATTCCGGACCTTTCAATATTAAACAGTAAGCCAAACCAATTTTACAATTTACTGTCTTTATATTTTAAATTTTGAAATATAAATGAATTGATCTGAAATTTACCGTCTCTTGTCATTTATTTTGGTTCATTCTTATTCCACCTTCCGGTTCTCAACATTGCATTGCTCCTGCCTCGGAATTCTCACCTTCATATTTACTTATATATATATATATATATATATGCTATAATAATTTAATAAATGTATTTACTAAATTTATCTATATATATATATCTGACTGTGTTCATTTAATGAATATAAGTATGTTACCCTTGCTTCAACGTATAATTGCTTCAGTGGCCTGAAGGGGCAAAGATGTCAGATAGAAATAAAAGGTGACTTCAGTCCAGCGTTCGAATCCTGCGACTGGTGATGCAGTTATACCTAGCCATGCTGATGATTCTTGATTAATATGAAACATATATGTATATGGGTCTTGAAAAAAAAAACATATTTATATCTATGTTGTAGGTATCCTTCTCGAGAGTGCTCAACCACTGGATTGTTATATATATTTATTAAATATTATATATATATATATATATATATATATATTTATATATATATATATATATATATATCTTTGTTAGATCAGTGGGAGAGAACTCGAGCAGAGGAAAGATTAAAAAATTATTTGGTTAATATTTATTCATATATTACAGTATATCAGAACAATATTGGTACCGTCGGTTTCAAATCCGACAAAGTGAAACAGCATGTGACTATCTTTTGTAGACTCTCCTCAGCCTCCGTTGTGGTCTGTTGATTTTCTAAAGCAACACATAATATATATATATATATATATATATATATATATATATATATATATATTAATTTCTGGTCCCTTGCCAAAACCTCTATGCGATTCTTTTTCACTTGAGTTTTTCTCAAGAACTTTTCAAATCAATCATCTTGCTCTGCTGTCAGATAATGGTCGAGTGAACATAGCAACAGACTGATATAATATCCACAGCGGCGGTGAATATAAGAGGCTTTCTGGCAATGATTACCAGCAGAAACGATGTGTAGTTTGTCTGAGACGTGAAGCCATTAGATTTTTTGCCCGTTTTCTGATTACTGTTTGAGAGTCAATTTCCGAAGATTCCGCATATCAAAATTACGCACGCTAAACGATTGGACGCGTTTGTACACAATACAAATGGATGCTGGAAAATAATGAAATAAACTGTATACAAATATTCATCATCATCATCATAAGTAATCAAAAGTTATCTATCTACTATTATACTAAAGATGAGTCAATTAACGTTTGTTTCTTATATACAATCTTATTTTGAGTTATTCATACAATTGGCTAATATCAAAGTGTAGTATCTGTTCCGATAGATACTGCACTCCATAGACTGGTATTGTCTTGGCCTTCGGGGCTTGATTTACGCCGGTCTATGAGTCTGTCCTGTGCAGTTCTAGGAGGTCCACCCTCCCAGGCTTCGCCTACCCTCTTTGGAGAGGAGTAAGTTTATTGCTTACTGCCTGAGGCGCCCCTACCGGGGAATGCCGACGGGGCTGCCCAGGCAATTTTTAATGGCCAGAGTACTCACCTCTCGGGCGCTGGCTTTTCAAACCCTACTTTCCCGACCCGACCTTGGGTCACATCTTACTTGTGGGAGTAAGATAAAACTGGCCTTGTTCCTAACTCCTGGAGAGGAGTAAATAAATACAATTGACAGTGAAGCATTCACAAAATTCGTGCGACATGATGATCGCTCACTCATTCTAGCCAAAAACTAAATACTGTAATCACAGAAAATGCATGCACAATTATACTTAGTTCTGGGATAGAGTTATGTTTGGAGAAAAAAATCCGTTGTAATTGTTCTAATTAGCCGTAATTTGTAATTAACTGAAAAAGCCACCTATTTCTCTCTAAGCTATCTAGGTATTCCTCTCGCCACTTTAACTCTATGTTTACTCAATCACTCTCTAATATTTCTTAATGTCGCTGTGAGCATTTAGAGAAAGAGTGACATTTTTCGAAGCAGTACCATCTAATTTACTTATGTATTTACACACCACAAACACCTATGTAAATTAGATGGTAAAATTAATAAGTCTTTATTTCAATATTATTTATCATGATAATATAGAAGCAAAGAGAATTATTGATTTTAGTTATGCAGATAGAATATCACAGTTTATGAATTCTCGGATGGAATCAATTTTACTCATCATATTCTTCTAGTATATATATATAGTATAGATTTTTATTCATACAAACATAATTGGTTACATATTGCATATATAGAATCAATCTAACACTTACCGGCATAAAGGCCTCAACTGGCATCCATCTCATAGAAGAATACTTATTCGAATGAATGAACATTTATACACTAGAATTGCCCCTTATGAATCTCAGCCAATCAGAACACAGAGAATGGACTTTCCCTTCTGAGCATAATGGAACATTCTAGCCTTATTATAAACCGGCATTTTGATGTGCTTGGCAGTCTGATTTATCTTGCTGCTCAACTGGTCGTACAGTTGAGCCCTAAGCATTGACTCTATATGGCGCTACGAACAGGATATATGGATCCAGAAGATTGGGAGCAGTACCTCGTCAAAGCAGGGATCTCTGCTAGCTCAGCTCGAACTTATGCTGCCACATTTGCAAGTAAGAAGCTGACAAAGAAGAACCTGCAAATGATGGATTGGGCCATGTTGAAAGAGCTAGGGATCGCGACAATGGGAGAAGCCCTCTCAATCCTTAAAGAAGCTAAGGAACTCTCTGCTGAGGTAACATACGCTAAAGCACCAGCCGCTAAACTGCCCCAGCTCCATCTTGAAAAGACCCCCCAACAATTCAGAAAATTCAGGATTGATTGGGAAGTATTCACCAAGATGACGGGTATGCCAACATCTCAGGCCAACATACAGCTTTACAGTTCTGCTGATGAGTCCGTCCAGAATGCTATAGTCAACACTATAAAGCATACATGTTGCAGTTGTCCCCTCAATCGAGAGTCAATTCCTCAAATCTTTAGAGAAAAAAAAGGTTTGCGGAAATTTACTCTCAATTGAGGGACAACTGAAAAATGTATGCACATATGTAACCAATAATGTTTGTATGAATAAAAATTTATACTAAACAGCTCTACTTGTTATTGAGAACTTTTTATGAACACTGGAGTATCATTGGATTAACATATATAGAACAAACATAATACATGTACTATATATATATATATAGATATATATATAAAATATCTATAAAAAAAAATAACTCAAGTCTTCTAATTTATAATTAAAACACATACTCCTGAGAACAACGAAGAAGGTCAGAAGCGCTAGAGAAATGGCCGACTTACGAACAATCGACGAAATATTATATGGACTGCCACTTGAAACCCGAAAGATTGCTCGACGCCTTGAAAACCTTAAAAAGAAGTTATGCAAACACAAAAATTCCGTGTTATTCAACAAAGCATGTTTGAGTAATATATATATATATATATATATATATATATATATATAAAGGAGTAAAGCTACTAACATTTGTAAAATGTTTTTTTCAACATTTATTTATTATTTTGTTATTTTATGATTTTATATAAGACGTTTCAAACGGTGGTCTGCTCTCATCAGATATGTAAATCCATTTGAAAGTATGTCTCCCGATTTAAAAGAGTGTTGTTTAATTTGAGAAAATGTGTTATTGTTTTGCCAATATATATGTATATATATGTATATGTATATATGTATATATATATATATATGTATATATATATGTATATATATGTATATGTATATATATATATATGTATATATATATGTATATATATGTATATGTATATATATATATATATATGTGTATATATATATATATGTGTGTGTATATATGTATATATATATATATGTGTGTATATATGTATGTATATATATATATATGTATATATATGTATATATATATGTGTGTATATATATATATATGTATATATATGTATATATATATGTGTGTATATATGTATATATATATATATATATATATACAGTCAGTTATGAAAATATATTTCTGGCAATTAAGCTACACAGAGGCTTCCGCGTTTCATCCCCGGAAGGAATCGTCATGCTAAAATAGTATACTATATATATATATATATATATATATATATATATAATAAAGTGAAATATTTTGAAAATCAAACAATCGTACAATTTTAAATGAAAAATTCATTTATTTAATTTTTTTTGGGGGGGGGAATTTTCGTTGTAAAACAATCTTGTCAAGCGAGACTGTCTTATAGTGTTTCTTTTTTTCTTACTCGTATTGGTGGTGTTAACTAAAGGACTAAAAACATAACCTCGTAAGAACTTGACGTATTTTCGACCCCTCAGGGTTAATACCATCAATATGAGGAGGACGAAAAAAA
>OY744520.1:210257442-210282442 GCA_963556195.1 Sepiola atlantica | reverse complement strand
TAAATATATATATATATATACAAATATTGATAAATATATATATACACATATTGATAAATATATATATACACATATTGATAAGTATATATATTTACAAATATTGATAAGTATATATATATACACAAATATTGATAAGTATATATATTTACAAATATTGATAATATATATATATACAAATATTGATAAATATATATATATACACATATTGATAAGTATATATATGTACAAATATTGATGAGTATATATCTATACAAATATTGATAAGTATATATATATACAAATATTTATAAGTATATATATACATATATTGATAAGTATATATATATATATATATATATATATATATACATATATTGATGAGTATATTTACAAATATTGATAAATATATATATATACACATATTGATAAGTATATATATATACAAATATTGATAAATATATATACACATATTGATAAGTATATATATTTACAAATATTGATAAGTATATATATACAAATATTAATAAGTATATATATATATACAAATATTGATAAGTATATATATATATATATATATATATACACACACATATATTGATGAGTATATTTACAAATATTAGTAAGTATATATCTATACAATATTGACATATATATATATATATACAAATATTGATAAGTATATATATATATACAAATATTGATAAGTATATATCTATACAATATTGACATATATATATATATATATATATATATATATATACAAATATTGATAAGTATATATATATATACAAATATTGATAAGTATATATCTATACAATATTGACATATATATATATATACAAATATTGATAAGTATATATATATATACAAATATTGATAAGTATATATCTATACAATATTGACATATATATATATATATATATATATACAAATATTGATAAGTATATATATATATACAAATATTGATAAGTATATATCTATACAATATTGACATATATATATATATATACAAATATTGATAAGTATATATATATATACAAATATTGATAAGTATATATATATATACAAATATTGATAAGTATATATATATATATATATATATATATATACAAATATTGATAAGTATATATATATATACAAATATTGATAAGTATATATATATATACAAATATTGATAAGTATATATATACAAATAGTCCTACAATTTTGACACACCCTTATGAACAGTTTTATATTTTTGTTTCATCCCCTTTTATCATGGCAAAGAGAATTAAAAAACAAGACCTAATAGCCGAAGAAACTGTTTACACTAACTTAAACTGTCTCCCGAACTGTCAACTCGAATCAATCACTTTCGATGTGATTGATTCTGCGTGAATCGGATACTTATCGGATATCAATTTTCCATATTCAATTTAAAACCGAAAGAACAATCGGTTCCAAAGATTTAACAGCCTTTCCAAAATATATTGTTGCTCTTTCTTTGAAAATCCCCTGACTTCATCCATTCGGATGAGTCTTTCAAGGGAGAGTGGTTGTAGCTAGAAGTTTTTTTTAAATATTGTTTAGCCCCCTTTTAATCTCGGGCGACACTGGATACCCTTAATAAGGCTGCCTGGGATGAGAGTCGGGTTAGTGAAGCGAGGGTTTAACGTTCTTTCTTACATAATCCTCAGACTTGATTCGTTTAATTTTGATCTATTCGGGGGGGGGGGGGGAGGGTTACCTAGTTCATGTGTCTAGTGAGTTTCTCTCTTTATTTTGAAGATTTTAAACAAATATTTTTTGGCTTCCTTTCAATCTAGAGAGACAATGGATACCCCTTGTAAATGTGCCTGTGCTGGGAGTCTGTAGTGAAGCAAGGTTTGCACAATATCAACTGCAGAACTGGATTTGCTGGCGTTTAGAATTCTCTCTTGATCTCTGTTTCCTCGACCGTACCCACATGTAGAATTTTTTATGTAATGTGAACAAACATCTCCCTTATCAACTCCCCACCCCCTATAAATCTGGTCCCTACCACAGTAGCCCCTCATACTTCAATTGGGGTGAATAGAAGTAAAAAATGAAATTGCCTGAGTCCAATGTCAAGGACGACTAGAAACAATGTCAGAATTTTTAAACATCTAGATACAGTACCGTCCAAAATTAAGGAACAAAAATAAAATCTTCCTAATCTCAAATAAATTATATTTTAATATTTGTGAAAAATTCACAACATATGTAAATTATGTAGTTGGACTTTTACCGAGATTTTCAGATGAATTAAAATAATATTATTAAAGTTATCCACCATTTTACATATTTCAAGTGTCCAAAATTAAGGAACATTAAGGAAAAATAATTGTTTAAAGTTTAAAACAGTAGGGTGTTTATTTTTGTATGAAAGGATGAAAATAAATATTCTAAACTTTAATTATTATCACTGCTGCAAGTCATGCAATATCAATCATGTCAAAAAGAAATAAAACTGATTTAAGCGACAAAGCAAAAATCGTCAAATTAAGAAAGGAAAAGTTGACAATAGAAGAAATCGGAAAACGTGTAAAACGTTCAAAAAGTGTTGTAAGCCGAGTTCTCAAACTCTATAAAGAAACTGGAAGGTTAAGTAACACAAAGAAACCTGGTAGTCCAAGAAAGACAATGGCTAAAGAGGACAGAGTTATACAACGCCTAGTGTTAAAAGACCGTTTCCTTACAGCTGGCAAAATTTCTAAACAAATGGAAGGTGTCACGGATGTTTCATGACAAACTGTATCCAGAAGGTTGCATGAAATAGATCTTTTTGCAAGATCTCCTTGAAAAAAGCCGCTAATAAGTAAAAAAAAAACAAAAAAACAAAGCAGCTAGATTGGCATTCGCAAAAAAAGCATGTTATATGGTCAGAAGAAAATTGGAAAAAAGTTTATTTCAGTGACGAATCGAAATTCATTGTATTTGGCAGTGATGGAAAACAATTTGTAAGAAGAAGAAAAGGTGAAAGTTTGGATCCTAGCTGCATCAAAAAAACTTTTAAATTTGGTGGAGGTACCGTGATGGTTTTCGGCATGATATCATGGCAGGGTACATCACCACTTGTACGCTTAAATACTAGAGTAAATGCCACTGTATACAAGAATGTTTTAGAACAGTATGTTTTGCCAGTGTTGCACAATTCTGGTATCGAAAAGCCTGTTTTTATGCAGGATAATGCTGATCATGAATTATCTGGTTGATCAAGAAGTAGAGGTAATGGACTGGCCTGCTTAGAGTCCTGATATGAACCCTATAAAAACTTATGGAAGACTCTAGGACAGAATGTTATGGCAAAGAATCCGGAAAACATCGAAGACTTGTGGCTGAAACTGAAAGATGAATGGGCCAAGATAACTGTTGCCCAATGTCAAGATTTAGTGAAATCCTGCAGTCGTAGATGCACAGCAGTTATTGAAAACAAAGGTGGAAGTACCAAATATTAAATCTCTTTTGCCTTTTTTATGTGATTTAGTTAAAAATTATATTTTGTTCCTTAATTTTGGACACTTGAAATTTGTAAAATGGTGGATAACTTTAAAAATATTATTTTAATTCATCTGAAAATCTCGGTAAAAGTCCAACTACATGATGTGTATATTCACTGAAATTTTCACAAAAATTAATATATAATTTATAATTTTGTTTAGATTCAGAAGATTTAATTTTTGTTCCTTAATTTTGGACGGTACTGTATAGTCACATTTTTATACATCTATATCTATGTAGATATATTAACATTTTTATATCTATGTAGATATATTAACATTTTTATATCTATGTAGATGTATTAACATTTTTATATCAATGTAGATATATTAACATTTTTATATCTGTGTATATATAAAGTCAAGTATCATTTGTATTATCTATACTATATCTGTAATTTCTCTCTTTGTCCCAGGATGTAATTGAAAATAAAGCCATACACCAAGATTAAATGTTAATGAAGATAGACAAGAAAGTTGATGTAAATGTTAGTATTTGACTTCGTCCTTTTTCTTCATTTTAACTGGAAATAGTATTTTATTTACTTCCTCTCCAGGAGGTTAGACACAAGGTCAGGTGTGGGTTTTGATGAAAGTGTTTTTGTGGTCATAAGTCAGTGTCGTTAACCACTAAGCCACTGTCACACGCCCCTTTTTAAAGGTCATAGTTTAATCGATGTTTTTTTAGTCATCTTTTTTCTCCCACACAAATACGGGTCATTGGCTCGGATAAATGCTCACACATTCGATAAATGCTCACAGATTCCATAAATGCTCACAGATTATATAAATGCTCACACATTCCATAAATGATCACATATTCCATAAATGCTCACACAATCCATAAATGCTCACACAATCCATAAATGATCACAGATTCCATAAATGCTCACACAATCCATAAATGATCACACATTCCATAAATGCTCACACAATCCATAAATGATCACACATTCCATAAATGCTCACACAATCCATAAATGCTCACAGATTCCATAAATGATCACACATTCTATGAATGCTCACACAATCCATAAATGCTCACACAATCTCCACACAATCCATATGCAATCTATCCAAACCCTAACTTTCTAACAGGCAGACTAAACGAGTTCATAGTCCTGTAAAATGTTGATTTATAAAAAATAAAGAAGATTAAATCTTATTTTCATTTTATGCATTAGAAATTTAATTAATGTAGACATTTCTTTATTTCTGGAAGGGAAAACATTATTAGAATTATGCTAAAATATTTATTTCTATGATTTATTCCTATGTAAGAGTAATTTACTCATACTTTTTCCAAAGAAACCAGTCATGCTTCAGCATTAGTAAGTTGCTGTCACTTGGGTCATTTAAATTAACACCAGATATTTACAATTGGATGTCAAGATAATAAAAGACGGACTACGAATTGATAAATTCAGATAAATATGTACTGCGACAAATATATTAATACATTAACCAAAAACGGTAAAAAAGAAAGGAATTACAAATAAAAGTTTGAGAAAAAAAAAAAAAAATTAATTTAAATGAATCCATATTGTTCTAATAGATAAAACCCAGAGAGAATGGATAGATTTTTAAAATAAGGCAGATAAATTAATAAATAACATCTAACATATGAAGTTATCTTGTCAGATTTTCAAAGTCAGATCCAAGTAGCAATCCGTCTGACATATCGATAATTGATTCAGAATAGCCTATTTTTTTCAAGTTTTCCTTCCATTATATTTTATTTCACTTCAGTTTTTGCTGCAAATATTTATTCCGACTGAGAAAACTATTAGGGTGTAGACATTTTTTACTTACTCAGTGAAACGCTGAGTAGGTACAGCTATTATATATATATATATATATATATATATATATATATAAATATATATATATATATATATATTAAAAATGTGGGTGACATGAAGGGGAATTAAAATATCTGAGAAAGTATGAGTTAAATGATTGAATAAAGACTAGAAATAAATTACAATTTAAATGCTATGTAGGTCCAACTATTAAAATCCGTCTTACATAATTTTATATTTTTGATATATATATATATATATATATATGTATATGAGAAAGGAAGGATGAAGGTAATCCGACGTAATGGAAATGAAAAAGGAAAAACCAAAAAGATGTTTTTTTATGTATTCATCAACGTTTCATCTTTATTTGTAAGACTTCCTCAGGATGATGATTTTAAGAAAAATGTCATTCAAGTACATAGAAATATTGGGTTGACATGATGGGTTAATGAGAAGAAGTAGTAGCCACTACTGGGAGCACAGGACCGAGGTCCGGGTTGAAGGAAGTCAGTGGCATGGAATGAAAATAATGTGGATGGCCGTGAGTGAAAAAAAGGAGGGGTGAGGAAAGAGGAGTGGAGGGGGAGGCTCTGTGTTTTAGGTGTGTAGGTTTTTAGAAAAGATTTGAAAAAAATGAAGGTGATTGGAAGTGGGAGGGGTGGATGAGCAAGAGTTTTTTTCTTTCCTCCTCTGACTGTCACATTCTCAGCACCTTTCAACATTTTCCTTCTAACTTACTTATATCCACACATTCCTGACATAGCCAGCTGGTCAAACGCTCCCACTCTCCAAAGATTTCACACCTAATCACAACAAAATCTTCCCTCTCCCCACTCACCCATTTCACGCCTTCGACTGCTTCTTTCACACTCTTACCCATCCACCCTTCCCACTTATTTTCATTCCATGTCACCGACTTCCTGCAAACCGGTCCTGTGCTCCCAGTAGAGGTTACTACTTCTTCTCATTAACCCATCATGTCAACCCAATATTTTCATGTACTTGTATGAATTTTTCTTAAAATTATCATCCTGAGGAAGTCTTACAAATAAAGACGAAACGTTGATGAATACATAAAAAACATCTTTTTGGTTTTTCCTTTTTCATTTCCATATATATATATATATATATATATATATATATATATGAAGAAAAGTAGTGATAAAATGATCCAATGTAATGTAATATGAAAAAAGGAATGCCAAAAACTGTGATTTATGTATTCATCAACGTTGCGTCTTTATTGAATGATTTTCTCAGAATTAAGAAAGCAATAAAGAAAAATCATACAGAATATTAATTTTAATTTGTCAGAAAGTGTCCAAACTTTCACAGCAACAACCATGCCGAAGTCTAGACACTTTCTGACAAATCAAAATTAATATTCTGTATAATTTTTCTTCATTGCTTTCTTCGTCCTGAGGAAGTCTTTCAATAAAGACGAAACGTTGATGAATACATAGATCACATAGTTTTTGGCTTTCCTTTTTCATATATATATATATATATATTATTTACACAGACATGTACAAAATCTGCGACACTGGCATGTCCATGTTATCGATACAACAGCTATTATAAACTGAGATCTCATCAGGCAGAGTTAGAATCCGATCTTAACCTTCTTTCCAAATAGGATCTAAGGTTAAGATCAGATTGTAACTCTGCCTGATGAGATCTCAGTTTATAATAGCTGTTGATCGATAACATCGACATGCCAGTGTCGCAGATTTTGTACATTTCTGTGTAAATAAAAATAATCATATATAAAAGCTCTATTTGATATTGAGCACTTTTTATAAACCCGGTTGAAATTCTTTGGATTACTACCCTGTGGATGTTTTACCTGGATTATTATTATTATTATTATTATTATTATTATTATTATTATTATTATTATATATCGTGATTCTCTTCTGAATCTACGAACTGCGTTCGAACCCATCTGACCGCCTGAAACCACCACTTCCGGCACTGATGAGGACGTAAGTCCAAAACAACGTTGTCTGTAGGTAATTACACTTGAATATTTAATACACATATATTCATATATATATATTGAATAAATATATATATATATTGAATAAATATTTTTAAATGAATTATAGTGAATTATTTGTTCATTGCTAATTATATGGTAAAATAATAAATGAAATTTCGCAGTCATAATTCAAGTTTGATTTGTCAATTCAAATGCTATGTAGGTTCAACTTTTAAAATGTGGCTGTCATAATAGTATCTCTTATATACATACAAGAGTGAGCGACATGCAGAGGAATTCAAAAAATGATAAGAAAGTATTAGTCAAATCAAAATTGAAAAGTGAATGATGAATATTTGATTCATTGAATATGGATCAAATATTCATGAAATTTTGAGTCCAATGAATTAATCAACAAGTGAATTCAAGACGAACTTGGAGACAAAAATGGTCTCACTAATCAACTACAAGTAAAAAGATTTTGAATTCTCAATTCATATGAGGACAACCTGAAGTAGTCAGGGATTTGGTTTCCTTTTTAATATTAACTTTAGTGGAATCTTAAAATGTGCAACTCGGCACTATTCCAACACCACTCATCATTGCGTAAAACTATTATATTTAATTTGAAAAAAAAAGAAAAAGAACAACATAAAAGCAGAAAGTTATAGCAAGTTGAATTGTAAATGCTGAAAAAAACATCCCGTATTTTTAATATCGCCGATATAAACAATTCAAACAAGATATAAAGGGAAAAAATTCTGTTCATATGATGCCATCATCATCATGATCATATTCGGTTCAATGTGTGTTTAAAAATTCGCATGTGGTGGATGAAAAAATCCAACAAAAATTGGCTTCGAAACTACTTTCAGTATGAATGGTTGAAGAGAAACATAAACTGTTAGAGAAAGAGAAAGAGAGAAAAAGAGGGAGAGAGAGAAAAAGAGAGAGAGAGAGAAAAAGAGAGAGAGAGAAAAAGAGAGAGAGAGAAAAAGAGAGAGAGAGAAAGAGAGAGAGAAAGAGAGAGAGAGAGAAAGAGAGAGAAAGAGAGGGAAAGAGAGAGAGGGAGAGAAAGAAAGAGAGAGAGAAAGAGAGAGAAATAAAGAGAGAGAGAAAGAGAATGAGAAAGAAAGAGAGAGAAAGAAAGAGAGAGAGAGAAAGAAAGAGATGGAGAGAGAGAGAAAGAAAGAGAGAGAAAGAAAGAGAGAGATAAAGAAAGAAAGAGATGGAGAAAGAGAGAAAGAAAGAGAGAGAAAGAAAGAGAGAGAAAGAGAGAAAGACAGAAAGAAAGAGAGAGATAGAGAAAGAAAGAAAGAGAGAGAGAGAGAGAGAGAGAGAGTACGTGCAATGCGTGTAATTAATTATCATTGTTACATATTATGTATTGTGATGTTTGGGTATGATTATTATTGAGTATGTGCGTATGCCCTGTCACAATGAATAAACATTTTTTTATTTGCATTTTTATTATCATCGAGGTTATCTCCCTTGTATCATAGTACGAACAGAGTTATTTTCCTTAGTGTCTTGTTTGATTTGTTTAACGCAGCCATATTTAAAATCTTATATCATAAGATGTAATAATGTGTTTAAAAGTAGTGGCCCACGGCACTTTTTTGGATTCCCCTAAAGTTAATGTTAACACCTCGATAATATAGCGATGAACATGCCAGCTGGAAGCTAGCACACTGTTTTTATTTGATTTGTATTTATTTCGCCTCTCAGATGCAACTTCGATTCTGAAGGAGTGGGGAGATGCATAATGCACTGACAACAAGGAGGCTGGAAACGAACATGTTGGTTCATCTTAACGAGTATTGATTTACTCCTCTCCAGGAGTAAGGCACAAGGCCAGTGTTTATCTTACTCCCACAAGTAAGATGTGACCCAAGGTCGGGTCGGGAAAGTGTGGTTTAAAAATTGCCTGGGCAGCCCCGTCGGTATTCCCCGATAGAGGCGCCTCAGATAGTAAGCAATAAACTTACTCCTCCCCAAAGAGGGGAGGTAAAGCCTGGGAAGGTGTACCTCCCAGAACTGCACAGGACAGATGTATTGATCGGCGTAAATCAAGACCCGAAGGCCAAGACAACACCAGTATGGGGTGCAGTATCCATCCGAACAGATACTACACTTTGATCTTAGCCAAAAGGCATCTTAACGAGTAGACACACTGAATTTCGTTTTTTTTTTTAAGTTGCAAAAGCAAATTTTGTTTGAATAAAAAGGATAAGACACCTGTCACGTTTTGTCAATATTTCTTATATTTTCTCCTGACTTGTTATTTCTTGAGTCCAACTTGCAAAGGATTACTCCTAACAAATTCACCCCACCCCTCGCCTGATGACCGTAGAGGTGTGTATATAAGATGCCTTATGGTCATCTCGATTGATACCCGAGATCTGTTGTAATCCGTGTCTCAGTCTGACATGAACAGCAAAAATAATATCGCTAAACTTCACAAATTAAGTATAGAAAAGAAGGTGAACAGATTAATTTAGCAATTGACCGTTGAGGTGTGTATACAAGATGCCTTATGGTCATCTCGATTGATACGGTTGGGCTAGCAAGTCCCATGTGACCTTGTTCGTTCTCTCTCTTTCTATGACAAGGTTCATGAATATAAAGGAAATCAAAACAATTTCAAATTCTCTTTTGCTATTATTTGATTCCCCAAAGAGAACCAAGCCAGACCGTGTGTAACCCGCCGTTGAAGATGGGGGACTGATTGCGCCAGCAGCCGGAAAAACAATAATATAAAGACGATTCGTAAGGTGGCATATCAAAACTTAGGGTTAGGGTTAAATATTAATAATAATAATAAGAAGAAGAAGAAGAAGAAGAAGAAGAAGAAGAATAATAAGAATAAGAAGAAGAAGAAGAAGAAGAAGAATATGGAACATGAAGAAAGTCAATATAATACCAATAATCGTAGGAGGACTAGAAACAATCCCGAAAAACTATACAACTGACGGCAACGATAAAAACAGCGGAAATCTTAAAGAAAATCTTTGAATACGGGAACTAACAAACATAAACTACAAAACTAGCCAACGACATGAAAGTTGCAATAGAAATGAAATTATGGAAGAAACCGAGGGAACTGAAATTGCAAGAAATCTGATCCCCTTCACCCCCACCGCCCCCCAAAAAGTGATGGCACCAACCTCAGCTGATAGCCCACACAAAATAGGGTCACGGAGGATGCAAGAACTGATGAAAAGAGAGAACACTAACCAGATCCCAACCGGTGCAGAGAGTAATGGGACATTGGGGAGGCTTATTGCCCCCCAAACCCCAGAGAAGGCCAATGGTCGTTGCCAGCAAGTAATCAATGATAAGTGGCTGTTGAGATAACGTAAAATCATTTTCATAGATGATCGAAATAGGTGAAGATTACTGTAAATCTGGGGAGACTTGCTGTCACTCAGACTCTAGGAAACACCATCAGTTATTATCAGTAAACAATCACTGATAATGACCTGTGTGAGAATTCCTAGTGAGTACTGAATAATAATAATAATAATAATAATAATAATGATAATAATAATAATAATGATAATAATAATAATAATGATAGTGATAATAATAATAATAATAATGATGATAATAATAATAATAATAATAATAATAATAATGATAATAATAATGATAATAATGATAATAATAATAATAATAATAATAATAATAATAATAGAGGGCATGTAACTGCTCAAGCAAGAGGAGATGAGGGCGCTAGGCGAACAGGATAGCTATAAATATTTAGGGGTTTAGGAAGCAGACAGCATCAAATCTAAAGAAACAAAAAAGAAGATTGGAAAAAAATAACAGAGAAGAACAAGGAAACTCCTAGAAACGACATTATATAGCAGAAATCTAGTAAAAGGAATAAACACCTAGATAGTATCACTAATAAGATACTCTGGACCATTCATAAGCTGGACTAAAGAACTCAGTCACCTTGACCAGAAGACTAGAAAATTAATAGCCATGCACAATGCACTACCCTCAAAAGAAGATACAGACAGACTGTACGTGAAAAGAAACGAATGGGGGAAGAGGGCTGATAAGTATAGAAGACACAAAAAAAGAGCTAGAGAAATACATAACTCAGAACACAGGAAGGCTGATCACCGCTGCAAGAGACACTGCCCCAATGAACAACTCGGGAAGCAGAGAAACCAGAAACAAAAGGACAAGAAAAGTGGGAAGAAAAACAGCTACATGGACGTTTCATAAGAATAACCATAGAAGATACTAACCAACATTTCTGGGCATGGCTAAAAAAAAAGGACACCTTAACAGAGAAACGGAATCTCTACTAACAGCTGTACAGAACAATGCGATTAGGATTAACTACATTAAAACAAAAATAGATAAAACCCAGGAAAACAGTAATTGCAGATTGTATGGACAATATAGACTAAACAGTAAATCACATAATATGTGAATGCAGCAAACTAGCCCAAAAAGAATACAAGAACAGACACGACTGCGTGGGGAAGCAGTATACTGGTAACTATGCAAACGACTACATTTCTAACACACAATCAAATGGTACAAACATAAACCAGAGACAATACTGGAAAACGAAAAACACAAAATCATCTGGGATATGGATATACAAACAAACTCATACAAACAAGGAGACCGGATGTTATAATAATCAATAAGAAGGAAAAATCTTGCAAAATCGTAGACTTCGCCGTTCCAGCAGACCACAGAGTGAAAATCAAAGAAACGGAAAAACGAAGCAAATACACGGAACTAGCAAGAGAACTCATACAAGCAAGGCGACCGGATGTTATAATAATCAACAAGAAGGAAAAATCCTGCCAAATCGTATATTTTGCCATTCCAGCAGACCACAGTGAAGATCAAGGAGATTTAAAAACGGAGCAAATACACATAACTTGCCAGAGAACCGAAAGGGATATGAAGCATGAAGAAAGTCAATATAATAACAATAATCGTAGGAGCACTAGGAATAGTTCCCAAAAACTTGGAAAAAAGACTGGGAGAAATTAGAATCAAAGGGATCACTGAGACTATACAAAGGATCGAAATGATCAAAACAACTGCAACCTTAAGGAAAATCTTTGAATGCAGAAACTAACCCGCATAAGCTATGAACTGGAAGTTACAATAGGAAGAAAACAAAACCACAAGAAGAACACCACCACACAAACCAAGGAACAAAAACGACAAGAAATCTCATAAACTGCCCCCCCCCCCCCAAAAAAAAAGTGGTGGCACTAGCTTTGGCTGATGACACACAAAATAGTCGTGAAGTGTCAAGGAGGATGGGAAGACCGAGTAGGGAGAACACTAACCAGATCTCTATTGGAAGAATGCGGAGTACTGGGACCTTGGGGAGGCTTATTGTTACTCAAATCCCAGAGGAGACCAATGGTCGTTACCAGTGAGAAATCAATGGTAGGCGGCTGTTGCGATACTGCAAGGTCATTTGCGGTGATTATTGAAAAGAGGTGGAGATTACTGGAAATCTGGGGAAACTTTTGTCACTCAGATTCCAGGAAACACATACGGTTGTTGCTGGTGAGCAATTGCTGACGATGACTTGTGTGATAACTCCTAGTGAGCACATAATATTAATAACAATAATAATAATATTAATAATAATAATAATGATGATGATGATGATAATATTAATAACAATGATGATAATGATGATCATAATAATCATAATGATAATAATGATAATAAAAATAATGATAAAAATAATAATAATAAAAAATAATGATAATAATAATACTACTACTACTACTACTAATAATAATAATAATGGACATTTTATTCTACAAATCCTATAATTAAGAAACATTGCCTTTTCTTTTCTTGCAAAGTGAACTTGCTTTCAATGGCTGTCTCTCCCGCAGGGATGCAATAATTATATAAGAATCACTTCCTGTTGCTTCCCTTGCTGAAGCTAAACTTCCTTCCATCTGTCACAGGTTGTCATTTATTGGCTACTTAGAGACAAGTCAACCACATCACGAAATCCATTATTGTCATTGCTATTGAGACTCTGTAGTGCAAAGTGTCGAGCATCTAATGAAGACGGGGCTGGAGTCGAGATGGATTCTGAATAGAAGATGATTTATTTCTCCCTCAACAAAATGATGTTTACTTCATCATCACTACAATGGTTTCAGACTTTTCTCGTTTGGCCAAGGGTCTTAACAACTTCCTATTATTCTATCATCACATGTTGGATGCCATATGTCTTCGGAAAAAAATGAATAAATGATATCTGAAAACATTTCAAAGTATTCATATTGTTTTACATATTTCGAAATATTATGTTTATCTTTGTCGTATTCACAACGTTTCGGCTGTTGTCATCTTCAGACTGGAACTGACAGATGAATTTTCTGTACTACTTCTGCACGCGAGTACTTCTTGTTTATTTTGAAGCCATCCTTACGAAATGGGTATTCAGTAAAGAACATATATTTTAATTTTTTAGTGATAGTTTGTGTGGGAACAGTGTGATAGTTTTTAGTATTAATAGAATATTAGTATTAAATCATTTCAAGATGTTTTCATTGTTATTGAAATCAATTTTATCACAAAACCATACATACACATTTAAAATAAATGTTATTTATTTATTATTTATAAATCCTAGAAATTCACTCTAGTATGTACTTTTCGACATGTCAGCTGGTGATTACAGCATTATTTAAAAAGATATTTAAAAACTGATTTTAAAAAATTCGTCCATTTCTCTACCTGTTCAAATATAAGATAAACAATTATATATTGTTTCAAATTAGATATTAGCCTATATATTTCTTATAATTAATTGTATACCATATTATTAGGTAAAATACTTTTCCTTGTAAAACCTACTTGTTATGAAAGCTCTATTTTAAGTATATAAGTGTCCGTCTAATATTCGTAAATAACGGATCACAATCACCATCTTGCATTCGTTAGTCATTGGTTTCGGTTTTTGTTTTACATAACAAATATACAACGATTTCGTTAGTGATTAAAAACAGATTAATTTCAGCTAATGAAAAAAAAGGCTACATCGAATAGAGTATCGGTTTGTCAGATGCATTGATATTTAGGTCTGGCAAGATAACTTTATATATTAGATATTATTTTTGTCCAGTTGGAAAAAAGATTAATAGGAGGGCAATGGTGAGTTGTAAAAGGACGGGTAGTGAGGTGATGGAGACCAGCATTATTATTGTGACACCATCTCAGGTGATTGCCGACCAAGGTTAAAGAGTGTTTCACTTTCTCCCTTGAACAAGAAACGAACAATGCAACAAGCAAAGTAGGAGAATACAATGAACCATAAACATCAGAAAAGAGCCGTGATACCAGTAAAAGATTCAATTGAAGACACATAACACTCTGCCGTCAAAAATCTTGGTTCGTATAGAGCCTTGAGCACTGCTACTACCAAAATGATTATTTTAATTTTAGCAATGGTGCCCTACAAATGTGTACAATGCATAGCCATTTATTTCTCCTCTTTCATTCTTCACCGTGATGGTCTGGTTCCAGAAGAACAATTTTCCCAGGCGTAGTCGCGGATTTTCTCCCTAAAATATAGGTTTTATCTTAACACCTCACCCCTGGACGAGTGAGAGAGAGAGAGAGAGAGAGAGAGAGAGAGAGAGCTCCATTAAGCTCTTCGGATTTGCTGACTACCTGACTAAAAAATAAGTTTGTATCTACTAATTTTTGTCTGACATCACAGTCACATGGATTCCCCCTTCAAGTCTAAGAGTTCCACACGTTAATCTCCATCTATCTATGCACAAAGGAGCCGCTTTGTGTGGAGCTTGCTTTTCTAATACCATTCAATTACTAATCTAATTTACTTTGTGGCACATTTCCTCATATGCATTGTCTTTGGTTTGGACTATCATATTTATTTACCTGTGTCTGTTCAATTGTATTTTGTTACCTGAAATAAGAAGGGCCAACATTCGTAGGATGACGACAAGGTCCCCATGTTGACTATCAAAAGAGCTTCCACCGATTATGATGCCAGATCTTTCTTGAGAGCCCACACGCTTTTATATTTGTTTGGTATAATGTTTTTCACGGTTTTGTTGGTGCATGTGGCCACACCAGGTCTATGTTTATTTTACCTGTGACCCGGTCACAGGGATAATGTTTATCTGCCCCATATGTGGAAACAGTGCACTATCAGACACATTGTACGTGTTAGATATTTACACTGAAAGATATTGAACAGTATTTGTTTCAATGACCCATAGCTCATGAACTAAACGTTTTCGGACCTCTATACATGTATAGAACATAATCCCAAAGTTATGCTATCGACTTTCAAACACCCTGTATAATGCTACAAAAAAATCCAGTTTTTCTATAAGTCTGGTATTCCATTGTTTTATTACTGAACCATTTTCTTGGAACTATTTTTGGTAAACTAAAAAAAGAGGAATAATGAAAAGAAAACAAAAATGAATTAAATAAATAAATAAAAAGATGCGGAGAGTTGGAAAAGAGAAGAAACCAGATTTGTGGTGATTATTTCTTCGGATGTAATTAGTTTGCGTCCATCTGAATAAAAAAAATCCTATTTTAATTATTTTATTTCCCATTCCTGTGTGTCTGTCTTTCGCTTGGTGATGCCACTACTCGCAGCCGCAAAGTTGTGTTAAGAAAATCTCTTTATGGTGCGAAAAACGAGACAAAATTAAAATTGCAGAGAAAACATTAGACTTGCTGCATTTTGAATCAGGGAAGAAAATGTAAATCAAATTTGAAATATGAACGGATATTCTCTGCACGGAAATGATGGAAATACGATTTCAAACTTAGGCGCGACAGACCAACGAAAATGCAATTTTGAGCATAAGTATGAAAGACTGGAGAAAATGCTATGCTAAATTTAAGCATGACAAAGCAATGGAAATGCTATTTCAAATTTAAGCATGACAGAGCAATGGGAAATGCCATTTCAAACTTAAGTATGACAGAGCAAAGGGAAATGCCATTTCAAACTTAAGTATGACAGAGCAAAGGGAAATTCCATTTCAAACTTAAGTATGACAGAGCAAAGGGAAATGCCATTTCAAACTTAAGTATGACAGAGCAAAGGGAAATGCCATTTCAAACTTAAGTATGACAGAGCAAAGGGAAATCCCATTTCAAACTTAAGCATGACAGAGCAAGGGAAATACTATTTTAAACTTAGGCATGACAGAGCAAAGGGAAATGCTATTTTAAACTTAAGCATGACAAAGCAATGGAAATGCTATTTAAAACTTAAGCATGACAGACCAAAAGAAAATACTATTTAAATTTAAGCAGGGAAGGGCAAGGAAAATGCTATTTAAAACTTAAGCATGACAGAGTAAACGAAATGCAATTTAAAATATAACTGTTACTGAATAACTAAAATGCTATTTCAAGCATAAGCGTGACAGAGCAAGGGAAATGCTATTTGAAATATAACCCTGACAGAATAAAGAAAATGCTATTTCAAACTTAAACATGGAAGCGTCAAGAAAATGCTATTAAGTATGACGGAGCAAAGAAAATGCTATTTCAAACTTAAGCATGACAGAGCAAAGGGAATTTCTTTTTCAAATATAACCCTGACAGACCAACTAAAATACTAGTTCAAACTAAAGAATGGAAATGCTATTTCAACCATAAGCTTGACGGAGCAAGGAGAATGCTATTTCAAACTTAAGTGTAACAGATTGACCGACAGAGCCTTTTATAGAAATTCTTTGACACATCTCAAATAAGATGCGTCCATTCTAAATGCACGTTTAAAGATAAAAATGCTATTTCAATCTCAAGTGTGAGAGGATGGACTGATGGATGAAACCTTTTAAAGGGATGCAAGGACGCATCTCAGAAAGAAAGATTTTCATCACCAAAATTTACATAAGGAAATGATAAGATCATAATGAAACAGAATTATTTTTGGATGAGTATTATCGATACAATGATATTGGCATATCGGATGTGTCATAGGGGGGGGGGGGAGGCATCCTACTACTAAAAAGAAAAAAGAAAGACTAATGTTTTAAAACCTATTTGTCAGAATTCTACCAGATCTGGGTGACAATGTCAATATAATCTATATTATAATAGAACATGTTTCGTCTGTACTTATAAGCTCCAAAACTACTCAACGTATTTACACCAAATTTTGTATGATGTCATAGATTGGTAAAAATGTTAAGCTTGCACTCCATAGCAAGATTCCCCCCTCCCCCTGCATTCGTCAAGTAAGCAGCATTGTACCCTTTCTCTATCGAGCTGCTTGCTGATTGGGCATATCCGTGTCTTAGATTCTTCTTATGTTGGACTCTTTAATAAATGCAGAAGTGGCAAAACCTAAATAATTAAAATAATAATTTAGAGAGAATAGATAGATAAATAGGTAGATACATAGAAATTCAGTCTAAAAAATAACGGGACTGGATGTGATTTATGGGCAAAACAGGGATTAGCGGATTGTGTGTTCATCTAACATGATATATTGGGTGTTTATAACTATAATCCTAGCTTCCTGCAACCATTGCATTTTCTTGCACATCTGCCTTTGGATACAGCCCCCTTTCACAACAACGGTGCATCTAAGCATATAGCAGTATATCGCTGTACTGGAACAACCACCTTATTCATCTGGTCTTACTCCATGTGACTTTTTTTTCTTTTCTATCACATCCACGTTTTGACAATGTAGAGATCATTAAAAGGCATGAATATTACAGCTGAAGAGCATTCAAGAACAATCCTTCCCGGAGTGTTTAGAATTAGGGCAGAGAAAGGTGGGAAAGTCGATTAGACTCGAAGGGGGGGACCAAGATGTTTGTTCTTGTTTACGTCACCAGTTCCATTACTTTTTAGACACACCATGTACACACATAATGCTGCTGTAGATTTAAAATCCTGATGAAATTAATTTAAGAACTAGCTCCCTCTACCGGCTCACTGTTGCATTTCTCGTATCAATGTAACTCCGATAATTAAACATTAAATTCTTATTTTCTTTTATTTCCTATTAATTGAATATTTATTAAAATCAAAAATGCAATAGTGTAGATTAAAACGAAATTGTTTTAAATCCTATTTCGAGCTGCATTAATATTCATTCTCCTCTCCTTTTCGCTCACACACAAGGCTGAAACTACATAGATTCTCCCTCACTGTATCATTCACTTAATCAGGACTAGAGAGAGAGAGAGAGAGTCCTCACTAAGTGACAGATATATAAAAAGTTATAATCCTAGAACTGGAAAAATACAATTTTCAAGATGGTGTATAACATGGCCAACTGTGTGTCTGTGTGTGAGTGAGAGAGAGAGTCCTGATTATGTAAATAATATAGCCAACTACCATTTCCTTATATATATACATATATATATATATATATGGAAACTGAAAAAAAGGAAACGTTTCGTCTTTATATCAAGACTTCCTCGGGATGATTGTCTGAAGAAAATAACGCACAAGTACGAAATGTTCGAAACAATGGTGGTAGCAGGAGTGGGCCTAATGGGCCGCTTATGAAAAAATAAATTATGAGATACAAATAGATGGTGACAGTGGGAAATTGTTTCAAACATTTTGTACTTGTGCATTATTTCCTTCAGACAATCACCCTGAGAAAGTCTTGAAATAAAGACGAAACGTTAATTAATACATAAATAATATTTTTTGATTTTCATTTTTTCAATTTCCATTACGTCGAAACACTATTTAGATTCTTTATCATATATATATATATATATATATATATATATATATATGATATATATCGGCTTCTTGCTAATTTGGCAGCTCTGGTTCATGGCTTCTTATTAATTATACATTCAAAACTAAAAAAAAAAGCAAACTCGAAAGTACTTATGCAATTTTAAAAGAAAAAAACAAAAAGAAAAGTAAAATGGCACTTGGTCAACGCCGAGTAGGTTCAGCTAGTACACTATATTGACCTTCACTTTCTTGCACTTTGTTTTTCACTGGTTTACCTGACGAGGGTCTTCGGGTTGGGATCAAAGTGTAGTATCTGTTTTGTCATTGATCTGAGGAGAGGAAATTTTTTCTTGACTCGGGTAATTTTTATTTTTGTCCCCAATCAGAGTGCCCTGTTTTTTTGGAGGGGGAGCTGGATTATTCCCACGTTAAAACTCGACCTTATGTCTAACTCTGCCCTCGTGGGGAGGCAAGTGAATAGGGACAAGCAAGAAGATGTAGTCTATGACACATACCCTACATGTATTGTTCTCGGCTACATGCATTATTGAAGAGTTTGTACATAGCATGATTATATGTTGCACACTTTGTCACATCTGGTAATAGTTTAAAAAGTGCAAAAAATGATATCCGTTTTCTTTATTTTCTTTTATTTCCATTGAATTCAGTTCATTTTCAGGGGATTTTGGTAATTTGTTTCAAATGAAAACAAAATTGTTTATTGCTACATATGCATCAATCATGAAAGTTGACTTGAAAAAGTAGGAGATAGAAAACTCCCAGACAACACCAGATACGTACAGTACATCTAGTATGTCTGTAATTTTCTGCAGCATATTCCACAGGAAATAATATAAAATATTTTTTGTCTGAGGACATAAGTTGCATGAAGAGAAAGGACACGGGACTTATATGATGCATGTGTAAGCTAAGTCTTAAAGACAGGTTTAGATATGATGAGCACAGAGGAGGATTACATCTGGACAGTGTAGGAAAATATGTGCAGAACAGGAGACTTCGTTGGTTTGGTCACATTGAGAGAATAGATAAGAGTGCTTAGATTAGTTTGTAACTCAATTTCTAAATTCGTCCAACACATGTCAGCATGTAAAACACATGTTAAATCGATGATGATGATGATGATGGTGATGATTAGTATCATCTACTCATACTATCAAATATATATTACCTATTATTATACTAAATGTACAACAGACGTTAATCCTAATGTGATGAGGAAAGAATGGATGAAAGTGTTTGGGTTAGTAGATGTAGAGCAGTTGAGGTGGCAGAGTCGGTCGGCAGAGGAAGGCCAAGGAAAACATGTAAAGAAATGATAAGAATGGATTTGAACGAAAGAGAAATAAATAGTGATTTCGAATATCAATTTCTAAAAGCCGTTCACCATATGCCAGCATGTAAAACGGAGGTGTAACCGAACATGATGATCATCATGATTCTCCTGTGTCTCTTGGTAATTCGTAAAATGATTTAAACAAGCATCAACCAAATTGGTTAATAATAATAATAATAATAATTAATAATAATAATGATCATGATAATTATCGCATTAATTAACAAGTATTTATATTTATTTAAAAAATTTCAATTTTATTTTTCTTATTTAAAATGACTAATAAGAGGCCATTTTATCGAGTGTCATGGCGGAATTCTAATTTACTTTTAATTTCCTTGTTTTCAGCTTGTTTTTGTTTCCCCCCTTCATTTTTCTAAATCTTTCAAGATTTTAATTTCACAATATTAGCGTTGGAGAAAAATTATTTTAACTTCTGTCTTTTTTTTCTTTTTAAATTGTCCTTATTTTTTTTTAATTCTGTGAACGCCATGCTGGTTGAGTCCAGGGTTAGCATGCCGTTCCAAATTAGGATTTGGTCACCCAGTTGAATCTAAACTTGGTGAAGCCTTAGCAATTGAGAAAGGAATGATAGAAATAAAAATTTAAAAAAAAATCAGTGTTAAATCAGATAGACGAAAAATGTGGCTCATATAAAACTAAGGTGTTATTAAATATTGGGAGATGGCAGTGCTGAAGTGGACTCTGATGTGAACTGACAGCCTGGGGGTAACAAGTTCGAATCCAGTCGGTTTCATAGCACTACTTTCACTTTGAAACTTGGCAACCTTCATGTGGTCCCCCCTGTAAGTAGCTGATTCTCGCAAGAATTAAAGAAAGCAATTACAGTGCATTTACACTATTGATGCTATATTTAATACTAATGGAGATTTTGTATCTGTCTGAAGCCAGTAATGTTTAATGGCTGTCGGACGATATCATTGATATTGTAAAAAATGGGGAAACAAATTTAAATAAGTTCTGTAAACTGGTTAAAACATTAATTTTCTTCATGATGTCTCGTCGGCAACGTAAGTGCAAGCTTAATTCTCTCTTTTATTCTCATCAACTTTCAAACGGACACAAATCTTTACACTTTTCGCTTAGTTATTCGAGTGCGTTTCTATTATTTCTGACGGATACTTTTGCAGATGACAAAAATTATAGAAAATTACTCGGTTTCTGAAACACGGAAAAAAAAAAACAAGTTTTTAAAATAATTGATTTCTGTCTGAAATATTCGATTAACAAATGATGAGAATTTTAAGACTTTCACAGTCGGCCATGTTATACGCCATCTTGAAAAAACTTACTTTTCCAGTTGTAGGATTCTAACTTTTCATATGTTATCAAACATATCTAATCTATTAATAATGGAGATTATGTATCAGTCGATCTGAAGCCGAAACAATACTATTACTTCTATTAATAGTGTACTATCTTTCAATGCTCAATTCAGGGCGAGGGTAGTGTAGTATCTGTTCTGGTGTCATGATACCATCTCCCAGGCATTATTTCTTCCTTTTTTTTGGGGGGGGGGGGTAGTTTAGTATTTGTATTTGTTGGAGAGCCTTCGACTCAAGTAGCTTCTTTCCTCGTGCTGCTGGCCTCTGGAACTCCCTCCCTGCCCTCTGTTTCCCTGACAGTACAAACATGCAGAAATTTAAAACTAATGTAAACAGATATATCGCTGCACTGCTCCAGATTTAGGTTGACCCCCCTACCTTCTCCCCTTTTCTTTTTTCTCAGTAGCCCCTTGCGTCTACAGTGGCGGCCTGCCTTGTTTGGGATGAACTATGTTAAAAAAAAAAATTTTTTTTTAAAAAGACTACGCACCTAGACATTACTTTCTTTCCTTGGTGAAGGAAAGGGAGTGTAGTCTATGTTTGTTTGTCATGATACCAGCCTCCCAGCCATTACCTTCTCCTTTTTGGGTGAAAGGGCAATGTAGTATTTGTTCTGTGGCGATGATACCACTCTCCTTTTAGGGGGAGAGGGATAGTGATATACTAGAAAAATATGCAAGAAAATCGCATATTTTTGCTAATTAATGTAATGATCAAATTTATTTAAATATTTCATTCGATAGTTTCCAAAACTGCACTCTTAATTCGTGTTTTATCATTACTTTTGAATTTTTAATTCGTTTTAGCAATTTGTTCCAAAAATAAACAGAAAAAAATCTAACAACAAAAAAATTCAATTAATTAATAGATTAAGATCATTTAAATTAGATTTCACAATAGATTTCGATATCAATACGAATACACAGACTAAAGAAAACCTTGTGTATACTAATTAATCACCACCTACCGAGGCCAAAAGCCATTCGAGGATAAAAAGTTAATGAGATTGTCAGTTGGATGATGAACAATACTATGAGAGGATTTGAACGGATAGATGAAATGGACAAAATTTGATTACATATTAGGACGGTTCATGACAAGTATTTGTTGCCATTGGACTTGAAGACGAACATGTTGTAGTCCATGGGGAAGTAGTCCCGTAATAATGTGTTCCAAAGATGGTAAGTTCTTGGAAAGAAACTCTGTTCATGGAATTCCGCTTGGTACACAGAGGAAGAAACTAGAATTTTTGGTAGAGAGACGAGTTATAGCTGTGAATGTTTTGCAGGTGCGAACTAGATATCGGAGCTCAGTCGAGCACCTACCGTGGAATAATAATGGAGTAGAAAAAGACTGGCAACGTCTCTCATGCGTAGAAGAAGAAGCTTTAGGGAAGAGGAAGGGGAAACTTTTATTTTTATAAGGTTGTGTTGTGTTTGTTTCTTTTCCATCATCATCAAATCGATCAAAATTGCAGAGAAGCCATAATAATAATAATAATAATAATAATAATAATAATAATAATAATAATAATAATAATAATATTCGGTTTAACATCCGTTTTACATGCTGGCATGTGGTGGACGGCTTTCAAAAATTGACTTCCAAACTAACCTATCTCTGACCATGTCTTTATTTATCCCTCTTTCCCTCAAGTTCATTTTTATCACTTTCTCCCATGTTTTCCTTGGCCTTCCCCTGTAAACTGGACCTGCTACTTTAACTGTTCTAAATCTACTGACCCCAGAACTCTCACCAATTTTTTCAACATGGCCATACCATCGAAGTCTCCTGTTCTGCACACTGTCTAGATGTAATCTTCCTCTGAGGTCACTAGAACTAAGCTTATCTATAAGACTCACATGACACATTCACCGAATCATTCTCATATTATTTATCTTCATACAGCATATATCCTCGACCCTCACTGGCCAGGTGTCACTTTTATACATCATCACACTGCGTACTCATGCTTGATAGCCTCTTCCCTTGGTTGACAGTGGTAACGCTATTCTGGTTAGTCAAGGCAGAAGGTCCCTAAACTTACTCCATCCACTCTTAACTCTTGCTACCATACTAACACCTGCTCCACCTTGTGCTCCAATGGCATCAGCAAGGTAACACAACTTCTAAACAACTTCGCCATCCAAATATACTTTGCCCACATCTGAGTTCTCATACATCTTAAAGTAACTTTAACAGTTAAATTTTGAAATGAATACAAATATAGCTAATAAAGAAAGACCATTATGTTTAGGCTGTGCTGTGATTGTTTGTTTCTAATCAATAACCTGGATCTACAACAGATCTAGCGAAACCCTTGATAGCAGAGAGGAATCTAATCTGAGTCGAGATTGCCACTTGCCCATCAGGAAAATGGAATGCATTTCTACTGAATGCATTTTCATGGCAGGATTTCATCGAACCCGCAAAAGAAATAACCCACTGGGCATTTGCAGAAATAAAATAATAAAAAAAGATTGATCATATAAATTATTCTGAAGGAAAGAAAGGGGTTTATTAGCAGAACGAAATATGCTTTTGTTTGAGATGAGGGAGGAATGTCCAGTGGGCAAAGGAATTAATGCATTCTTCATCGGTTATTGTTCTCCATCTCACAACAAATGGCTCAATATACACTTGCTTCAAGGTGGACTCTTCTTCTTCTTCTTCTTCTTCTTCTTCTTCTTGTCGTTGTCGTTGTTGTTGTTTTTTTTTGTTTTTGTTTTTTATTTTTTTTTAATAATTATCAATTGTTCTCCAGAAGAAAAAAAACTACGCTTTGTGACTGCTTTTGCTTCTTATTTTTTCCCCAAAAATATTTTCCTCTTCTTATCTTGACAAAATGTCACCTGTAATTCCTTTAAATCTGTTTTCAATAACTCTTTGTCACGTAGTCAAACATGAAACGCATTGAAGAAGGAGATAATCCAGAAGATGACTGGATGTCATACATGGACTAAAATTCCACCTAGTCATTGTGTCTGATTATTCGACTGTGTGATATCTATTTAAATTCATATTTATCTATTATCTTTATTTGTCAAGAAGAGAAACAAGAAATAGCAAGGGAGATAATTCAGATGATGACTAAAATTTCAGCTAGTCACCATTGTGCTTGATTATTTAACGTGTGATATATATTATTATATTAAAGCTGAGTCAATCAATGCACATATATACTAGTAAGCATAAAACATTATATAAACAATAAGTTCAAAAGTAGTATAATTATTTCGACTTGATAAAATGAGAATTGACCAAAGTTATTATGTGTCTGTACTTTGTTGTGTCTACAATAC
>OY744520.1:210212442-210252442 GCA_963556195.1 Sepiola atlantica | reverse complement strand
GTACCCGCCTGAAATCCATTACCTTCTAAATTTTTTCAATTATATATATATATATATATATATATATATATAGATAGATAGATAGATAATTACTTTTTATAAATAAATATTTATTACCCACCGGTATATGTCTCATGTTCATTAACAATCATCAGTGTGGCTCATATAACTGTACCGACAGTCGAACGATTTGGACCTTAACCCTAACTCCAACCCAACATTCTTAACTATTCGCCCACCGTGACAGGCATATTAAAAGTGAAAGAAATAAACCCTATATGTATTTATGAATATAGTAAATCTCATAAAGTGTTTGATCTTCCAATATTAATTAAAATATAATTTAATACTATATATATTTATATATATATATAAGCTGTACCTGAAATTCATTACCTTCGAAATTTGTTTTGTAAATATTTTTATGCTAAAAGCAACTAAGGGAAATAACTTCTTTTGGTAAGAGTTATTTTCATTAGCTGATATTTCTTTTAAGGTGATTAGTTAGCAATGTCTATATATTACTGCGCTGACAGACCAGATTAAATATTGTTTTATTCCGTAGCAAATTACATAGTATAATAATAACAAATATATGTTTGCTTGTCAGGATCACAGTTTGATTTGTCAGCTTAGATAATATTTAGGTCCACCATTTAGAATCCGGGCAACATAATGTTATATATATTAGATAAATACTTATTTAATATGAAGAAATGAGAAAAAAAGATATACAAAGTTTTTAATTTGCTATACTTTAAAAATTTCATCCGATTCTTCTGTGTGTAAAAATGTTTCTAATTTATTTGTTTTTTAAAAAAAAAGCTTCTTTTTCTAAATGTAATGTGAACAAGCATTTTGCAGCATGACTCCCCACTTAGGATGCCACCATAAATCTGGCTCCGAATTCACAGTAGCCCTTTATATTTCAGTGGCAGTGTGCCCCCTTGTTTGGGGTAAATACAAGTAAAGAAGAAAAAAATGTTCATCTATATATAAAGGAAAGTTGTATTTCCGTGTGTGTGTGTCCGGATAAAAGTAAAACACTACCAAAGAAACACTGAAAAGCCTTAAATCATTCGATTTAGTGTGACCCCGAGCAGGTTATGATACTGTAATATTAACCAGGAACCAAATTAACCCAGAGAGAGGGTCAGGAAAATATATTATTTTTATTCTTACTAGTAGTTGTTTCCAAAACAACACTGAAACTAGATCAAACAATCTGTCAGCTTTCTTTTTCTTCTATTGAACGAGAGAGAGAGAGAGAGAGAGAGAGAGAGAAAGAGAGAGAGAGGTTGTGGCATTTGGCAGGAGAGATGTGTTCAAAAAGTAACGTAACTGAAGACAGAGAGAGAGAGAGATGGAGAGAGGGAGAGAGAGAGAGAGGTTGTGGCATTTGGCAGGAGAGATGTGTTCAAAAAGTAACGTAACTGAAGACAGAGAGAGAGAGAGATGGAGAGAGGGAGAGAGAGAGAGAGGTTGTGGCATTTGGCAGGAGAGATGTGTTCAAAAAGTAACGTAACTGAAGACAGAGAGAGAGAGAGATGGAGAGAGGGAGAGAGAGAGAGAGGTTGTGGCATTTGGCAGGAGAGATGTGTTCAAAAAGTAACGTAACTGAAGACAGAGAGAGAGAGAGATGGAGAGAGGGAGAGAGAGAGAGAGGTTGTGGCATTTGGCAGGAGAGATGTGTTCAAAAAGTAACGTAACTGAAGACAGAGAGAGAGAGAGAGAGAGAGAGAGAGAGAGAGGTTGTGGCATTTGGCAGGAGAGATGTGTTCAAAAAGTAACGTAACTGAAGACAGAGAGGGAGAGAGAGAGAGAGAGAGAGAGAGAGAGGTTGTGGCATTTGGCAGGAGAGATGTGTTCAAAAAGTAACGTAACTGAAGACAGAGAGAGAGAGAGATGGAGAGAGGGAGAGAGAGAGAGAGGTTGTGGCATTTGGCAGGAGAGATGTGTTCAAAAAGTAACGTAACTGAAGACAGAGAGGGAGAGAGAGAGAGAGAGAGAGAGAGAGAGGTTGTGGCATTTGGCAGGAGAGATGTGTTCAAAAAGTAACGTAACTGAAGACAGAGAGAGAGAGAGATGGAGAGAGGGAGAGAGAGAGAGAGGTTGTGGCATTTGGCAGGAGAGATGTGTTCAAAAAGTAACGTAACTGAAGACAGAGAGGGAGAGAGAGAGAGAGAGAGAGAGAGGTTGTGGCATTTGGCAGGAGAGATGTGTTCAAAAAGTAACGTAACTGAAGACAGAGAGAGAGAGAGATGGAGAGAGGGAGAGAGAGAGAGAGGTTGTGGCATTTGGCAGGAGAGATGTGTTCAAAAAGTAACGTAACTGAAGACAGAGAGAGAGAGAGATGGAGAGAGGGAGAGAGAGAGAGAGGTTGTGGCATTTGGCAGGAGAGATGTGTTCAAAAAGTAACGTAACTGAAGACAGAGAGAGAGAGAGATGGAGAGAGGGAGAGAGAGAGAGAGGTTGTGGCATTTGGCAGGAGAGATGTGTTCAAAAAGTAACGTAACTGAAGACAGAGAGGGAGAGAGAGAGAGAGAGAGAGAGAGAGAGAGAGAGAGGTTGTGGCATTTGGCAGGAGAGATGTGTTCAAAAAGTAACGTAACTGAAGACAGAGAGAGAGAGAGATGGAGAGAGGGAGAGAGAGAGAGAGGTTGTGGCATTTGGCAGGAGAGATGTGTTCAAAAAGTAACGTAACTGAAGACAGAGAGGGAGAGAGAGAGAGAGAGAGAGAGAGAGAGGTTGTGGCATTTGGCAGGAGAGATGTGTTCAAAAAGTAACGTAACTGAAGACAGAGAGAGAGAGAGATGGAGAGAGGGAGAGAGAGAGAGAGGTTGTGGCATTTGGCAGGAGAGATGTGTTCAAAAAGTAACGTAACTGAAGACAGAGAGAGAGAGAGATGGAGAGAGGGAGAGAGAGAGAGAGGTTGTGGCATTTGGCAGGAGAGATGTGTTCAAAAAGTAACGTAACTGAAGACAGAGAGAGAGAGAGATGGAGAGAGGGAGAGAGAGAGAGAGGTTGTGGCATTTGGCAGGAGAGATGTGTTCAAAAAGTAACGTAACTGAAGACAGAGAGGGAGAGAGAGAGAGAGAGAGAGAGAGAGAGAGGTTGTGGCATTTGGCAGGAGAGATGTGTTCAAAAAGTAACGTAACTGAAGACAGAGAGAGAGAGAGATGGAGAGAGGGAGAGAGAGAGAGAGGTTGTGGCATTTGGCAGGAGAGATGTGTTCAAAAAGTAACGTAACTGAAGACAGAGAGAGAGAGAGATGGAGAGAGGGAGAGAGAGAGAGAGGTTGTGGCATTTGGCAGGAGAGATGTGTTCAAAAAGTAACGTAACTGAAGACAGAGAGGGAGAGAGAGAGAGAGAGAGAGAGAGAGAGGTTGTGGCATTTGGCAGGAGAGATGTGTTCAAAAAGTAACGTAACTGAAGACAGAGAGAGAGAGAGATGGAGAGAGGGAGAGAGAGAGAGAGGTTGTGGCATTTGGCAGGAGAGATGTGTTCAAAAAGTAACGTAACTGAAGACAGAGAGAGAGAGAGATGGAGAGAGGGAGAGAGAGAGAGAGGTTGTGGCATTTGGCAGGAGAGATGTGTTCAAAAAGTAACGTAACTGAAGACAGAGAGGGAGAGAGAGAGAGAGAGAGAGAGAGAGAGGTTGTGGCATTTGGCAGGAGAGATGTGTTCAAAAAGTAACGTAACTGAAGACAGAGAGGGAGAGAGAGAGAGAGAGAGAGAGAGAGAGGTTGTGGCATTTGGCAGGAGAGATGTGTTCAAAAAGTAACGTAACTGAAGACAGAGAGAGAGAGAGATGGAGAGAGGGAGAGAGAGAGAGAGGTTGTGGCATTTGGCAGGAGAGATGTGTTCAAAAAGTAACGTAACTGAAGACAGAGAGAGAGAGAGATGGAGAGAGGGAGAGAGAGAGAGAGGTTGTGGCATTTGGCAGGAGAGATGTGTTCAAAAAGTAACGTAACTGAAGACAGAGAGAGAGAGAGATGGAGAGAGGGAGAGAGAGAGAGAGGTTGTGGCATTTGGCAGGAGAGATGTGTTCAAAAAGTAACGTAACTGAAGACAGAGAGGGAGAGAGAGAGAGAGAGAGAGAGAGAGAGGTTGTGGCATTTGGCAGGAGAGATGTGTTCAAAAAGTAACGTAACTGAAGACAGAGAGAGAGAGAGATGGAGAGAGGGAGAGAGAGAGAGAGGTTGTGGCATTTGGCAGGAGAGATGTGTTCAAAAAGTAACGTAACTGAAGACAGAGAGGGAGAGAGAGAGAGAGAGAGAGAGAGAGAGGTTGTGGCATTTGGCAGGAGAGATGTGTTCAAAAAGTAACGTAACTGAAGACAGAGAGAGAGAGAGAGAGAGAGAGAGAGAGAGAGAGAGAGAGGTTGTGGCATTTGGCAGGAGAGATGTGTTCAAAAAGTAACGTAACTGAAGACAGAGAGAGAGAGAGAGAGAGAGAGAGAGAGAGAGAGAGAGAGGTTGTGGCATTTGGCAGGAGAGATGTGTTCAAAAAGTAACGTAACTGAAGACAGAGAGAGAGAGAGAGAGAGAGAGAGAGAGAGAGAGAGAGAGGTTGTGGCATTTGGCAGGAGAGATGTGTTCAAAAAGTAACGTAACTGAAGACAGAGAGAGAGAGAGATGGAGAGAGGGAGAGAGAGAGAGAGGTTGTGGCATTTGGCAGGAGAGATGTGTTCAAAAAGTAACGTAACTGAAGACAGAGAGAGAGAGAGATGGAGAGAGAGAGAGAGAGAGAGAGAGGTTGTGGCATTTGGCAGGAGAGATGTGTTCAAAAAGTAACGTAACTGAAGACAGAGAGAGAGAGAGAGAGAGAGAGAGAGAGAGAGAGAGAGAGAGGTTGTGGCATTTGGCAGGAGAGATGTGTTCAAAAAGTAACGTAACTGAAGACAGAGAGAGAGAGAGAGAGAGAGAGAGAGAGAGAGAGAGAGGTTGTGGCATTTGGCAGGAGAGATGTGTTCAAAAAGTAACGTAACTGAAGACAGAGAGAGAGAGAGAGAGAGAGAGAGAGAGAGAGAGAGAGAGGTTGTGGCATTTGGCAGGAGAGATGTGTTCAAAAAGTAACGTAACTGAAGACAGAGAGAGAGAGAGATGGAGAGAGGGAGAGAGAGAGAGAGGTTGTGGCATTTGGCAGGAGAGATGTGTTCAAAAAGTAACGTAACTGAAGACAGAGAGAGAGAGAGAGAGAGAGAGAGAGAGAGAGAGAGAGAGGTTGTGGCATTTGGCAGGAGAGATGTGTTCAAAAAGTAACGTAACTGAAGACAGAGAGAGAGAGAGATGGAGAGAGGGAGAGAGAGAGAGAGGTTGTGGCATTTGGCAGGAGAGATGTGTTCAAAAAGTAACGTAACTGAAGACAGAGAGGGAGAGAGAGAGAGAGAGAGAGAGAGAGAGGTTGTGGCATTTGGCAGGAGAGATGTGTTCAAAAAGTAACGTAACTGAAGACAGAGAGAGAGAGAGATGGAGAGAGGGAGAGAGAGAGAGAGGTTGTGGCATTTGGCAGGAGAGATGTGTTCAAAAAGTAACGTAACTGAAGACAGAGAGAGAGAGAGATGGAGAGAGAGAGAGAGAGAGGTTGTGGCATTTGGCAGGAGAGATGTGTTCAAAAAGTAACGTAACTGAAGACAGAGAGGGAGAGAGAGAGAGAGAGAGAGAGAGAGAGGTTGTGGCATTTGGCAGGAGAGATGTGTTCAAAAAGTAACGTAACTGAAGACAGAGAGAGAGAGAGATGGAGAGAGGGAGAGAGAGAGAGAGAGAGGTTGTGGCATTTGGCAGGAGAGATGTGTTCAAAAAGTAACGTAACTGAAGACAGAGAGAGAGAGAGAGAGAGAGAGAGAGAGAGAGAGAGAGGTTGTGGCATTTGGCAGGAGAGATGTGTTCAAAAAGTAACGTAACTGAAGACAGAGAGAGAGAGAGATGGAGAGAGGGAGAGAGAGAGAGAGGTTGTGGCATTTGGCAGGAGAGATGTGTTCAAAAAGTAACGTAACTGAAGACAGAGAGAGAGAGAGAGAGAGAGAGAGAGAGAGAGAGAGAGAGGTTGTGGCATTTGGCAGGAGAGATGTGTTCAAAAAGTAACGTAACTGAAGACAGAGAGAGAGAGAGATGGAGAGAGGGAGAGAGAGAGAGAGGTTGTGGCATTTGGCAGGAGAGATGTGTTCAAAAAGTAACGTAACTGAAGACAGAGAGGGAGAGAGAGAGAGAGAGAGAGAGAGAGAGGTTGTGGCATTTGGCAGGAGAGATGTGTTCAAAAAGTAACGTAACTGAAGACAGAGAGAGAGAGAGATGGAGAGAGGGAGAGAGAGAGAGAGAGAGGTTGTGGCATTTGGCAGGAGAGATGTGTTCAAAAAGTAACGTAACTGAAGACAGAGAGGGAGAGAGAGAGAGAGAGAGAGAGAGAGAGGTTGTGGCATTTGGCAGGAGAGATGTGTTCAAAAAGTAACGTAACTGAAGACAGAGAGGGAGAGAGAGAGAGAGAGAGAGAGAGAGAGGTTGTGGCATTTGGCAGGAGAGATGTGTTCAAAAAGTAACGTAACTGAAGACAGAGAGAGAGAGAGATGGAGAGAGGGAGAGAGAGAGAGAGGTTGTGGCATTTGGCAGGAGAGATGTGTTCAAAAAGTAACGTAACTGAAGACAGAGAGAGAGAGAGATGGAGAGAGGGAGAGAGAGAGAGAGGTTGTGGCATTTGGCAGGAGAGATGTGTTCAAAAAGTAACGTAACTGAAGACAGAGAGGGAGAGAGAGAGAGAGAGAGAGAGAGAGAGGTTGTGGCATTTGGCAGGAGAGATGTGTTCAAAAAGTAACGTAACTGAAGACAGAGAGAGAGAGAGAGAGAGAGAGAGAGAGAGAGAGAGAGAGAGGTTGTGGCATTTGGCAGGAGAGATGTGTTCAAAAAGTAACGTAACTGAAGACAGAGAGAGAGAGAGATGGAGAGAGGGAGAGAGAGAGAGAGGTTGTGGCATTTGGCAGGAGAGATGTGTTCAAAAAGTAACGTAACTGAAGACAGAGAGAGAGAGAGAGAGAGAGAGAGAGAGAGAGAGAGAGAGAGAGAGGTTGTGGCATTTGGCAGGAGAGATGTGTTCAAAAAGTAACGTAACTGAAGACAGAGAGAGAGAGAGATGGAGAGAGGGAGAGAGAGAGAGAGGTTGTGGCATTTGGCAGGAGAGATGTGTTCAAAAAGTAACGTAACTGAAGACAGAGAGAGAGAGAGAGAGAGAGAGAGAGAGAGAGGTTGTGGCATTTGGCAGGAGAGATGTGTTCAAAAAGTAACGTAACTGAAGACAGAGAGAGAGAGAGATGGAGAGAGGGAGAGAGAGAGAGAGGTTGTGGCATTTGGCAGGAGAGATGTGTTCAAAAAGTAACGTAACTGAAGACAGAGAGAGAGAGAGAGAGAGAGAGAGAGAGAGAGAGAGAGAGGTTGTGGCATTTGGCAGGAGAGATGTGTTCAAAAAGTAACGTAACTGAAGAC
This sequence comes from Sepiola atlantica, assembly GCA_963556195.1. NCBI lineage: Eukaryota > Metazoa > Mollusca > Cephalopoda > Sepiida > Sepiolidae > Sepiola > Sepiola atlantica. The sequence continues at coordinate 210,244,967 of OY744520.1, read as the reverse complement.
AGAGAGAGAGAGAGATGGAGAGAGGGAGAGAGAGAGAGAGGTTGTGGCATTTGGCAGGAGAGATGTGTTCAAAAAGTAACGTAACTGAAGACAGAGAGAGAGAGAGAGAGAGAGAGAGAGAGAGAGAGAGAGAGGTTGTGGCATTTGGCAGGAGAGATGTGTTCAAAAAGTAACGTAACTGAAGACAGAGAGAGAGAGAGATGGAGAGAGGGAGAGAGAGAGAGAGGTTGTGGCATTTGGCAGGAGAGATGTGTTCAAAAAGTAACGTAACTGAAGACAGAGAGAGAGAGAGAGAGAGAAGTTTTAAAATAAAGACGTTAAACACTTTTTTTACTCTTCTATTTTGTGATTCATGCCTAACCCTAATCCTAACCCTAACCTGGTAACGTATGATTGACATTAATAGGATTTATTTCCCACCACATCATGCAACGGTTTGAATTGCCCTCATTGGTTAGAGCATTCTGAGCTTGAGTTAAAAGGTGACTCTTGTTCCGGGGGATCGAATCGTATGACTAGTTTGAACAGTTATCTGCACACTGAAGATTCCGCAAGGATGAAACGCATATGTATGCAGATAATTATTAAATAATTTTATATTTATATAAAATATTATTATTTCATGTATATACACATATAATATTATCAGGTAATATAATATATTGCGTATATATATTTGAAAATATTAGGGAACAGTGCGGCTTCCTCTTCAAACAGCTGAGAAATATGCAATTTTGAGACAGAATTTGGTGTTCAGTACAGCTAAGGGACGTTAAGTTCTGTGCGATTAAAGTAAGCAAAAAAATGTATTTGAGTCAGAAGAACGGTTAAAAGGAAGTAAACCGTTCAGTAAGATTTTTTAAAACCTTTCCTGGGATGGTTACTTCAGCTAGTAATACAATGTATTTGACCTTCACTTTCTTGCGACCTCTCATTACCCCGGTTTACCTGACAAAAATAGGTGTAATATATGCTAAATGCCCTACATGTATTTTTTCAACTACATGTATTATTGCTATTGATGGAATCGGTTATAAAATTCAGAATTCTTTCTAAAATCAAACCATATTTGGTACAAATACACTTGAATCTATTCCTGACTTGGAGGAGGTTGCAAACAAACAAACACGACCTAGAACTTTAGAGAGATTAACTTATAAAACTTATGTTAAAAACATTTGTAAAACTGACATAATACGTGTTTATTTTGTAGATGGACAATGTATATGTTAGGTTTGGTTGTTTTGTTTTACGGCATATCAACCCTTTTCAGGTTATTTAATGCCGAATCTGGTCATTTTGGTAAAAGTTTTTATGCTTCAAGTTCTTTATATCTTCAAATATTTATTTATGGTGTTTCGTTTGGTTTCACAGCACACCAACCCTTTTCGGGTTATTTAATGCCGAATCAGGTCATCTTGGTAAAAGTGTTTATGCTTCAAGTTCTTTATATGTTCAAATATTTATTTATGGTGTTTCGTTTGGTTTCATTTGGTTGTTTTTTTAGAGGAAAGTTGTTTTTGTTTTTGCTTTGTAAGGCATGATTGACTTTTGCAAAGGAAAAGGGAAAAAAAACAGTAACATCAATGTTTGGTACATTTGAAGTCAGGAAGCTGCTATCTTCAAACAGCCTGATTTTATAGCACCATAGAGGAAATGGCATCAAATCACCCAAGCATGATTTTTAGATGATATACTACTAAGATTGTGATGATGATGCTGTTATCCTGCTTGCTTGTCACCATGCACACTTTTCAATGGTTCAGGAATATTTTAGATGCTGGGAGTGCGAATGACATAAATAGAGAGAGAATGAAAAAGTGGTGCGAGGAATGGAATGATGTAAATAATTAAAAGAGAAAGAAGAAAGAGAATGAGTGAGAGAGAGATAGGAGAGGGAAAGAGTAGAGAAAGAGAGGAAGAAAGAGATAGAGAAAGGGGTAAAGGGAGAGAAGGAAGAAGGGAAAGAAGATGGTGGGCAGAGGAAAGAGGGGTGAAAACAGAAAAGGGGAAGAGGGAGAAGGGGGAAGAGAGAGCGAAGGGAGAGAGAGAGAGTGAAAGGCGAGGGACAAAAAGAGAGGGTGGAAAGAGAGAGGGGAAGGGAAGCTATAGAGAGAGGGTCTACTATGACATCACAATGTATTCTGTGTGATATCCATTGATTTTGTAATTCTTGAAAAACCATCATTATCAACCAATGTCATCGTTCAGAAATTATATATTTAATAATCTATATAACAAATACTGATTCCAACAGGTCACAGGTGGTCAAGTGCTTTATACAATCCAGATTTCCAGGTAGTGCGTTTTCTCCAAAATCTGATAGATCTGTTTACATAAAATCTTTGGAGGGGGGGGGGGTAGGAATAAGCAAAGATTTATGCATGAAACTTAGATTTATTTATATAGAACCTTTTTCATCTTTGGTGAGAAAATATTCTAAAAGAAAAAAAACGACCCCCCCCCCCCTGAAAAATAAAGTAAGATGAACATAAATCAAAATGTCTGTAATTACGAAAGCATTTTTAATTCTGGCTTTGTGGTCGTGGTACTCACCTTCGCATCTTGCCGGTTGTCCACTCCAGTAACCATCGGGCATGCATCGCCTTTCCGTCGATCCTACCACTTTGAATCCTTCGCGGCAGAAAAACTTGATGGTTGTGTGAAACGTGTTGCCACTTCCAGACATGAAACCATTAAGCGGCGAGTTCAGAATTGGGCATTCTATCGCTGAGGGGGAAAAAAGAAAACAGAAAAATGTCACACAAATTTAAACTTTCAACGATTTCAAAAAAACTGCAAGGCGTGGCATTCATTAAAAGCGGAAGTTCTGTCTTCACTTAAAGAAAGAAAAAGAAAAAAACAGAGTAGGTTTTTTGTCACAAAAAGCAGAGATCTACTTAGACTTGTTAATGCAATTAAAAATTGTCTGCGCTTTCTAAAAAAAGGTCTCGACACTAAACACAAATAAAATCTAATATATATATATATATATATATATAATATTTTATTTAAAAACTATACATTTCAGGATCTGTTGGGTGTACCCGGGTTTCATCGATCTGGTCATGCCGGGTTTGGGGTAGAAAGCAACTAGTATATATATATATATATATATATATATATATATATAATCTCACAAGTTTTAAAAAACAATAAAGTGCTCGATCATAGGTTATATATATATATATATATATATAACGCCATAAACACTATGCGCATTTCCCAATTTACATAATCAATTGCTCTTGAACTTCTAATAAATTAGTATTCGCAAATATACACTCATGATTGTTCTCTTCAGATTTTCACATGTATTTACGCTATTTTACTTATAAATTATAATTATTTCTTTTATTATTTATTTATAAAATGAGTTACGTAGTTATTTCCTCTACGTCCAACTGATTGAACAGCGTACCTCCCTCTGAATGGGCGTGTTCCTCTACGTCCAACTGATTAAACAGCGTACCTCCCTCTGAACGGGCGCGTTAATACTTTACTGATTTATTTTATTAAAACCTTCTGAGTTTGTTTATTTTCTTAATCTTATTTGCCATTATGTTTTAAAACACAAATTTATTGAATGAAATTGTTTAATTAAAATAATAATTGATAAACACACACACATTATAAAGAATTTAGTTTAGCTAAACTTTTTTTTCCGAAAGTTATCACGGGTCCTGCAGTAAAAGAGTACCGAGTTTTTTATTGATAATTTTCAGATACACTTTTTTTCGATTTGAAAATTAGTGTTCACTGTATTTAGTTTTTTAAATTGTTGATTTTAACAAATTTATTGAATGATTTAAAAATTACTATTTAAAAAAACACACACACATTATAATGAATTTAGTTTTTTGTCAACAAAAAACACAACACATTGTACTGGAAAACTACATAACTGATTTTAGAATAGTGTTCGCTGTATTTTTTTTTTTTAATTGTTGATTTTAATTCATGTACACCTTTTTTCCGCTTTGAAAAACATAAAATATTACTTATTATATTCTGATGTGGATTTCGCGCAAAACGATTGAGTCTAAAGAAAAGCGAGCAGACGATAACTTGGGGGGGGGCACCTTTTACTGGGCAAGTAAATAACTGTTTTTAGAATCGTCTTTGCTGTATTTTTTATTGTTAATTTTATTTTAGGTACACTTTTCTTTTTTCTTTTTGAAAAACTAAAACTATTATTATTTATTATTTTGTAAATTATTATGTGGATTTGGCGCAAAACGATTGGGTGGAAAGAAAAGCGAGCAGACGATAACAATGCAAACTTAATTTTTCTTTTTATTAATGTTGTTATTTATCATGTGCAATATATTATTTAAATTAATTGTAGTGATAAAAAGCTCTACCCAAATTACATACTAGCGTCATTTCTGACGCGGCAGCCTAGCAAACATATGCGACTAGAGGGAGCATATATTTGCTAGTATATATAATTTATTACTATTTCATATATATACACACATAATATTTTAAGGTAATATAATATATTGCATATATATATATATATATATATATATATATATATATTCAGTATTTACTAAAACAGTGCTCAATACATGAGTAGAGCTTAGTAGTAGTATAAAATATATTTATGGCAAGTAAGCTACAAAGAAATGCTCATGTTTCATTCCTGATTGATCAATGAAAATAATAGGCCGAGAGGAGGTAATAATACAAAAGAATCCGATTGGTTAGTTAGTTAGAGTAAACACTACTTAGATATAAAGTAAATTACAAACCGTATCTCCACACATTTAGTCTGAAGATTTCCTATAGGAATGAAACATGAACTTTCTGTGTAACTTAAATGTCATGAATATATTTTTATACTGCTATATATAGCAGTATGGTAACAATTTGTTACCTACGAATTGAAAGATGCCTACGTTTTGCTTAGATTGTTTATAAATAGCTTGGCTATTTTTTTTTCTTTGTACCTGGTGGATTTTTTCATGATGCTTAGACGTTTACTTATTGCTGTATTACGCGATGCTTTGCCTTTTTTTGTTTCTGTCATGTGACCGTTTCTTTTATATTGTTACTTCTGGTATCTCGAATGATGGTTAACTGTAATGTTACTCTGAAGTGAAATAATAACCGAATTGTGTCAGCATTTTGTTATGGGCGAAATGGTCTTTTAGTCCGTACTGCACGAGAGCCATGACTTTAATAACTCTACTGTTTCTAAATCTAAGGAACAGTTACATGGAAAACAGCTGATCATGCCGTTTTTCTATTTCATCTTTTACGGTTAGGTCCCCTGCTTATGTTTCCTAACTGATATAGATGGATATTCTTTTGCCATTATATATACTCTTCTGATAACAGTCGCATAAACTCTCAGAAATGAATAAGCAAAATTAGTAGCATTAACTTATCCATTACTCATGCATTTTCTCTATCTACGACCCTGACAACACGTGTTCTTTCTTATTGTATTTGGGACCTTAATAAATTATTTGCTTAATAGCTATGTCTGTTGTTCTCCTCTTGTATGTTCTATTGTGAACAACATTATGTTTCGTCACACAACATGTAAAATGTCGACCACCTGTGAGGGGAAAGCCATACTTAAACACGTGCGTTGTTAAAAACATAAAAGTTAGAATATAAAATATTTTTAGCTTTTCAATAAAGCTGAGTAAATCAACGTTTGTTCCTAAAGGCTTTTCTTCTAGAAAATTTAATAACATGCTAAAACATTCTTCAGTTCATCACACAAAATACATGTTAAAATATCCCTCAGTTTTGGGATTGAGTTATTCCATTTTAATTGTTTTAATTAGCCACAATTTTCATCATCTAGTGACTCGAGTCTTATTATGCTTCTGTCACTATCAGGCGTTTGGTTTCCCCTCTGTTATTTTAGACGGTCTCTATTACTGTCGCTTCCGTCACTCTCTCTCAACAAAGAAAGGTAAAAAACCTAACTATAAAACTGAATCGTCCATTAATTACGCCAACAAAAGGAAATATCACTACAAGTAGTTATGTTATTTTACGCATAACAGAAGAGGGAGAGAGAGATAGTAGTCAGAAAGAAACTGATGTTGGATTTTGTCTTTACTTTTAAAAATTTAACTGGCTTTTCAAACTCACATTTTCCTGATTCAAACAAATGAATCCAATCTCAATGGGTGACCTAATGTGTCCCTGTTTTTTTAGTAATATATGTATTTATTCATGGCCTCCTCTAAGAGACAGTGGATAGCTTATGTAAAGGTGCTTGTAGGAGGAGTCTTCAGTGAAGCAAGGGTTGTGCAATTTCCAGCAAAACATCTTTGGAACCAATATTGCTTGATCCCAGTAATAAGATAAAGTCCAGGACGACTGGAAATAAAACTGGGATGAGTAGAGAAAGACTAGTGTTATTTCAGAGTTTTCCTTGTTCTAGACTAGTTGCACAACAGTCTACCCTACGATGTAATCCATAACTGAAAGGAGGATATATGAATTCATACCTTTCCCAATGATATTAGTAAAATGTCACTTTCACACACACACATATATATATATATATATATATATATATATATATATATATATATATATATATATATATATATATATATATATCGCATTCATCGAACTTTTACATTGAACAGTTCTGGTAAATTTTCTTAAAATATATATATATATATATATATGAAAATTGTAAAAGGAAGACCAAAAGATAATATTTATGTATTCATCAACGTTTCATCTTTATTGTAAGACTTCTTCAGGGTGATTTTTCTGAAGGAAACCTCACACAAGTACAAAATGTTTTGGCAGCTGGCTTAGAACAGCGGCCGTTTTTTTTTTTTGTTTTTTTTCTGAAAACGGCCTACATGAATAATATCTTTTGGTTTTCCTTTTTCAATTTCCATTATATCGGAACAGTTTTTTTTTTCTTTATCATATATATATATATATATATATATATATATATATATATATTAGGAAGATTGGTCCTGATGTCGGCCAAGAAAAATTGAGGACTCCAAGAAACTCGCGCACCCATGTTACTATGTTTATTTTTTTAATCTCTCTAAATATTAACTTTCAAGTTATGAAGAAAATAAAGTAGTGTTAGCAGATGTCAGGTGCAAAGACAGACATCACAGTTGTCGCTCTCTAACGCTTAGACATTTAATATTGCATAGTGTGTTCGTAAAAATAAAAACGTAGTGAATAATCGTAATAATAGGAAGTGCGTCTATTTTAATTTAACGTACTAACATATTCTGTGTTATTTTTTATAACTATTAATTTTTAATGTGAAAAAAATAAACATATGAAATATTAATTTTAATAAAAGAAAACTGAGCTAAAAGGACATTTCTTAATAGTTATTAATAATCATATTGTTGGGCATGAGAATCCCCTTTCTTCACATAGAGTTGTGATTTATCCCTGTACTTTCAATTTGTTTTCGATCACCTGGTGTACGTGAAAGTATGTTAAATCGTTAAACCATCGAATGGTTAAGAAAAATAATTAAAACCGAAATTGTTTTTTTGTTAAGTACAATATTTCAAGTTAAATTATATCAACATTGTTTAAACTATACAAAATGGTTTAAGTGGAAAGGGAGATAACTCTATATAAATTAGCATTCGCTGAAACCGGTCAAAATAAAGTCTGATTTGACCCTAATAAAAATGTAAATAATTATGCATTGAATAATTGCATGCGTAGCCAATAACATATAATCAGATAAGCCAGTTGTTAAATTAGCGATGTAACACGTGTTTGTTTACATTTTCCTCACATTTGAAGCCTTTTAGGTAATTTCTTAAAACTATTTCCACTGTAATAATCTTCCTTGCTGGAATAATTATTTTCGGAAAGAAACTGGAGTGAATTTTTTTTATGGAAATCGCTCCAGACAAGTCATGAAGCCACTTGATGTAAGAAGCTAACAAGAACTAATATGATTATCACAAAGACAGGAGATGCCTATTGGACTTAGTCTTTAAAATACTAAGGTTATAGGTAGGAGGAAAACAGTCAGCAGGAAGAGAGTTCCACAACCCTGCGGTTCTTGAGAAGAAGCTACTGGAATAGGAAGCTGTATTACAATGAGGTATCAAAACAGCGAATTGATGGATACCATTAGACCAACGAGTCAAACGAGCTGGAAAAAAAAAAGCAGGGAATAGATCGGACAATTCTGAAGAACAAATGCCATAATAGTATTTATAGAAAAGACTGAGACTAGCAACATCACGTATGTGAGAGAGATGGTGCAGAGAAGAAGAAAGGATGGGGCCAATCAAATTACAGATAGTTTTCTGCACCTCATCAAGAACCCTCAAATGGGACAGGGATTCGCCAGCCCAAATATGACAACAGTACTTCATACATGGTCTGATAGTAGATTTGTAGAGATAGAGAATAGCCTCAGGTGTGAGAAAGTGTTTGGAGCGATAGAGAGAACCGACTTTACGAGAAATAGAAAAAGCAATGGATTTAATGTATGAACTCTAAGAAAGATTTGATGAGAGAGAAAGACCAAGAAGTTTCAAAGTCGATTTCTCCTCAAGAGCAGAGCCATCCATGAGAATATCTGGAAGAAAAGTATAGTATTTATAGGAAAGACTGAGTCTAGCAACATCACGCATGTTTCTGAACCTTATCAAAGACTATCAAATGGGACAGAGATTCACCAGCCCAAATATAACAACAGTACTCCATACATGGTCTGATTGTAGATTTGTAGAGATAGAGAATAGCCTCAGGTGTGAGAAAGTGTTTGGAGCGATAGAGAAAACCGACTTTACGAGAAACAGAAAGAGCAATGGATCTAATGTATGAATTACACTTTATTTGTGTAAAGAACATGCTGCAGGGTAAAAAGAAAGAACTGGCTAGTCAAAAACAAATATCGACTTGTCAGAGGCATTGTGATTTATGTCCAACATGGAAAATCAAATAAGATAACTTGTATATATATATATATATATATATATATATATATATATCCCAAGATGGATAAAATTAATTACTTGAGCAGAACAGTTTCACACGACTTTTATGTCCCCTTAAAAAGATTAAAATCAAGATTAACATCAAGATATAATGATACTAAACTTTATGTCTAGAATCCTTATTTGATTAAAATCCAATACATTATTTTGATTCTAGAAAATGTTTTAACTTTATAGCTTAAGCTTAAGGGGTCTTTAAAAGAAATTTAATTTCGTGTCTAATGACTATGGATCAAATTCAATGCAAATCTGAAATATTTGAATTTTCAAATGAGAGATTGTGCTTATATTTTGCCTACTTAAAATCCCTGAAATTCGGGGAATATTTATATTTGTCTAATACCTATTGTTAAAATTTCACAAAAATTAGAAGTGTCTGAACTTTAACAAAAGGACCTCCACCTCCTCTGTGTCCCCTTTGCATAAAACGAAACTAAACTACATATAGTTCACATTACCCATCCTAACGCCTAGCAACTGTGTTCCAAAATTCATGATGATCGGTTAATTATTTTAGGAGTGAATCTTATAAACATATATGCATACCTAACTTTATATAAATTGAGATATATATTTATTTATTTCAAATAACATCATATCATTGGCTAGGAGCAAATCGCAGTATCTGATACTACACTTCACCTTTTCTGTCCTCGGTCAGTGAAGGAGAAATCCTTTTAGCCTGAGGCAATTTAAATTTTTGTTTAAATCCAGAGTGTCTCTTTTAGGGGAGCTTGATTCTCTCCACATTCAAAACCGACCTTGTATCTAACTTTACCCTCGTGGGGAGGAAAGTAAATAGGAACACTATACATTAGTGAGATTGTCCAACGATACCTGCGGTTTCATGGGAACATTGTATACTCTGCCCGTAGAGCTAAAGATACCAAGATTCTTCCGTTCCTATTTAGTTGACTTCCCACGAGGGCAGAGTTAGACACAATGGTCGGTTTTTAATGTGGGTGAAAATCAAACTCTCCAAAAAGGGGCACTCTGGATTGGGACAAAAATAGAAAATTACCTCGGTCAAGATGGATTTCTCCTTCCCTGACTGAGGACAGAACAGATAGTACACATTGATCCTAGCCCCAAGACCGAGAACAGAAATAGACGACCACTCGATGCTGTGGCAAACAGCAAAAATAAAACTGTTGGTCTCTATCTGTTTCTATTTATCTTTCTCCCACAAGGTAAGATGTGACACAAGGTCGGGAAAGTGGGAAAGAACCAGCGCTCGAGAATTGGAGCACTCTGGCTGTTTAAATATTGCCTGGGCAGCCCCGTCGGCATTCCCCGGTAGAGGCGCCTCAGGCAGTAAGCAATAAACTTACTCCTCCCCAAAGAGGGGAGGCAAAGCCTGGGAGGGTGCACCTTCTAGAACTGCACAGGACCGACAACCCCCAATAGACCGGCATAAATCCAGACCTAAAGGCCCGGACAATACCGGTTTATTAGGCGGGGTAAAAACCCCTGGTTGGTCTCTATCTGTTATTTCCTCAGAAAACCTACAACGCTTAGATATGGCACAAGATGCGGGGAGGTACAGAAACAAAAAAAAAATGGACATAGTTCCTTCAGCAATTCCCATTTGTGGGAATACTAAAAGCATGTTTGACTGATTCTAGCCGCCAAACACTTAATGCAATAGGAGAGGTGCAGCCCGGAAGTATCGCGGAAGGAGCAACTTTGGGAGCTGAATCTGATTTTCTTTTCAGTTTTAGCGCAACCACCATTGTACAGCGAGAGCTGTCAGTGCCAGTCCCTTCTACAGTACCGCACCGTCTTGAACATGTCATGCATCTCCAAAGGAGAAAAATACCATCGCCCAAATATTCATTATTTGAAAAACAATGGCAGAATAAAGTTATCAGTATCCAAAATAAATAAAGATGCATCACCACTTATCAAGGCCAAAAGCCACTCGACGATAAAGGTTAATCAGATGGATTGTCAGTGTGATGATGAAGAATATTATGAGAGGATTGAAAATAATGAACAGAATAGACAAAATTTGATGAGTTATGCAGACGGTTTATGACAATATTTGTTGGCGTGTGATTTGAAGACAACCGAGTTGTAGTCTGCAGGGAGGCAGTCCCGTGGTAATGTGTTCTGCAGATTGGAAGTTCTTGGAAAGAAACTCTGTTCATGAAATCGAATGCTTTAATATGTGAAACTTAAAATAACTAACAATGATTTCAGATATGTAACAAAAAATATACAACATAATCACGTTGACACACCGGTTCCCGTTAGATCACCAAAGTTAAGCGACGTTGAGCCTGGCCAGTACGAGATGGGTGACCATTTGGGAATACCAGGTGATGTATGTGGACACCTAGCTATGGGCAAATAGCGTCGACAACCTGCAGTGTCTAGCGTGGCGACTATGGCAAAAACCACCTTGAATGACAATCACCAATAAGGTGGTTGGAAACCAGGGAGAAGGTTTCCTTCTCCAGCAGTGATCAAAACCCCAAAGGCGATTAAGAACAGAAAATATAAGTTCAAATTATGATAATAATTACTATAATATGCTGCGCTAACCAAAATAATTGCTAAAATATTACTCATAATTTGATATTAACTAAATTATTATTTACTAAATAACAAAAAAATTTAAAAAATTTAAATAGTTATTCATTAAGACGTGTCGCGGTGTTGCCCAGAAAAGTAGAGTAATAACATTTTAAAAGAACTATGTTCCCAACTATGGAATTGTTATGAAATCAATACATTTCTGATTATATATACTGTCTTTATTATTATTAATATTATCATCATTATTAAAAGAATTACTTTTATTTAAAATGTTATTTTTATTTGAAATAATCATTACTTTGATTATTATCAGTAATATTCTTATTAGTATGAATGTTATTTTTATAACTATTTTCATTATTGTAATTATTAAACGCCATTTAACACAAATGACGTCATCAAATGTAAGCATCATTTAAAATTTTTATTTTGTAACAGTGAATAACTGTAAGTTTCTATTACTGAAATAGTTATGTGAACGATGAAAGCGATTAGAATTTCGTTTTGTCTGGCAAATAACAAACACTGACAAATATGAAACATGGCTGCCTAAACATCGATTTTGCCAATTTAATGCTATTTAGGCCTGACTTAAAAAAAAACGTTTTTTTTATATAGAGAGAAGATAAATTAGATAAGAGATGTCTATTGGACGTCTCTTATCAATAATCTCATTTGAATTTAATGAAAATAAGATTTCTGCTGTTCGGTTGCACTCGGTAAGCGAAGCTCTATCATCTTTTTCTTCAGCAAATATAACAATGTCTGTAGCATGTTCATTTTCCCTATAAATGATTATGGCTATGCTCCCTGTGCGTGTGATCCCTTTAAAGGGAGACATGGGGCAGCCAAAAAGATCATCGGATTTAAGCTCTTATGACATTTTTCTTTTGAGGAAAAGCTTTTCCGATATCATCCTCTTGAGTATTTGAAGGAAAAGAACTGTGGGAAACGACCCAAGTCCACCTGAGATTATATAAAGAGACAAAGAGAACTGCTGGTAACAGCTGTATCGCCATTTGCCTGATACAATTTTAAAAACTCATTGTTTGTGGATGTTAATATTTATATAATATATATTTGCTCCCCGAAGGAAGAGCACCCTGATTTAAGAAAAAGACAATTTCTACCTAAGCTAATATTTGAGATTCTGTCCTGAATAGAATTGAATCTTCTATGGAAATCGATAAGTATAGTTAAATACGCTAAATTTCTCCTACAGTATAAAAACGAGCAAGTCAGCCGAGATAGCTAAGCTGTTGGACTTTACCAATCAGTGGTAATTGAAGGTCCAGAATTTGAGCCTTAAAGTTAGTGCGTTGATTGGATATAGCAACATTTATGAGTTTTCGAAAGACAGAACGTGTCTGTAGATGTTAATATTTATATAACATATATAGATATAAATATATATATCAGAAAAAACGGACCAGTTGAGTCACCAAATGAGCTTGGGTTAAATTGTTTAAATCAGGAAAAAGTGAGTTTACAAAGGCAGTTAGATTTTTTTTAATAAAGATAAAAATCCAAAATTAGCCTCTTTCTGCTCGCTAAATCTGTTTTTTTTTTTCTCTCTCTGTTTCTCTATATATGTGTCCCTCCATTTCTTTGTCCTCTTCAGCTACAGGTTAAATAGTATTATAACTTTTATCTTTGTGCTGTCTATTTTCGTCAATATAGAAAGAGGGGGAGAAGGGTTAGAGGAAATGGTGACGGAGGGAAAGTGAGAGAGAAGCTTACAGGGAGATTAGAAGTAGGTGACACCTTCACCATCGCCGATCTCTTATCTTCTCGCGATCTTTCTTTGTTAATAGAGAAAGAAACGGGAAGAGGAGGAGGATTTTGTAACTTTTGACTCTTAATAAACAGAGAGAGATATAAAATGATGGAAGCAAGACTGATAGACACCATATAAAATAAGAGCAGGTGGTCAAACAACAAAGTCAGAGAGGATGAAAGTGATAGACAGAAATGTATAAGAGATGGGTCAATTGGTGAGTTAATACCAAATTACAGTTAAGTAGAACAATGAAAAAACTTAAGACAAAAAATATCAAGTACGTTGCAATAAAATATATATTCATGAATATTTAAGTTCATTTATTTTAAGTTCAACAACAATATATTAAATCTCTTCGGACTATTGTCATTCTCTACATCATTACTCTTAATATTATAGAAAGAGTAGGCAAGAAACTAGGAATTGACCGGGACCATTTGTTCTACTCGGCGTTGTTCGGGAGTAATAAATGTAAGATTACAGTATTACATTTGGGAAATGGTATATATTAAATCTCTTCGGACTATTATCATTATCAACATCATTTCTCTTTATATTATTGTGAAGTGGGGGGGGAGGGGAACGGAATTTCCCGTGATAAAGAACGTCATTGTGTTTTGTTCTACTCGGCATTGTCCGGGAGCAATAAATGTAAGATTACAGTATTACATTTAAAACTGGAAGCTCCAGTAAATGAATTACATAATTATTATTATTATTTCTATGTACTAGGAGTTCTCACACAAGTTATCATCAGTGATTGATCACCGACAACAACCATCGGTGTTCCCTGGGGTCTGAGTGCCAACAAGCTTCCCCAGGGTTCCAGTATTCTTCCCCTCTTTTCGATTATCACTGCAAATGACTTTGTAGTATCGTAATAGCTGCCTACCATTGATTTCTAGCTGGCAATGGCCATTGGTTAACTCTGAGAGTTAAGTAGCAAAAAGCTTCCTCAACATCCCAGCAGTCTTTGCACTCTTCCAGTTGAGGTCTGGTTAGAGTTCTCTTTCCTGGTCTTCCCATCCTCCTTGACCCTCTACGACTATTTTTTGTGTGGTGTCAACTGAGACGGGTGCCATTTTTTTTTTTTGGGGGGGGGGGGTGGCTTATGATATTTCTTGCAGTTTCTGTTCCTTGGTTCGTGACGTGGTGTTCTTTCTATGGTTTTGTTTTCTTCTTGTAACTTCCATGTGACTGGTTACTATTCATAACTTATGCGGGTTGGCTTCCGCATTCGAGGATTTTCCTTAAGATTGCAGCTGTTTTGATTATTACCGTCCTTTGTATGGTCTCAGTGATCCCTTTGATTCCAATTTCGATTAGTCTTTTCTCCAGTTTTTTTTTGGACTGTTCCTAGTGCTCCTACGATTATTGGTATTATATTTACTTTCTTCATGCACCATTATTATTATTATCATTATTATTATTGCTATTATTATAATTATTTGTACTCACTAGGAGTTCTCACACAATTCATCGTTTTTGTTAACCATTGCAAATGACTTTGTCGTATCGCAATAGCCACCTACCATTGATTTCTCGCTCATAACGACCATTGGTCTCCTCTGGGATTTGGGTGGAAATAACCTCCCCAAGGTCCTAGTACTCGCAACACTCTTTCAGTGTCGGTCTGGTTAGTGTTCTCCCTCCACGGTTTTCCCATCCTCCTTGACCCTTCACGACTATTTTGTGAAGTTTCAGTCGAGGCTGGTGCATCACTTTTTTTTTAGGGGGGGGGGGTAGTTTATGAAGTTTCTTGCAGTTTCTGTCCCTTGGGTTCCTGTGGTTTTGTTTTCTTCCTGTTGTAACATCCACGTGACTGGTTACCCTTCATAGCTTATACTGATTGGTTTCCACATTCAAGGATTTTTCATTAAGATTGTAGCTGCTTTCATTATTGCCGTCCTTTTATGGTCTCAGTGATCCCTTCGATTCCAATTTCTTTTTCCAGCTTTTTTGGGGACTGTTCCTAGTGCTCCTACGATTATTGGTATCATCTTCATGCTCCATATCCCTTTCAATTCTCTGGCAAGTTCCGTGTATTTGCTTCGTTTTCCTGTCTCCTTGAATTTCACTCTGTGGTCTGCTGATTATTATTATTATTTTCAACACAGTAAAACAAGAGTGGAATGGCTGGACGGAGGAGAAAGAAAGGGTTGGGTAGAGGGAGGGGGAAAGAGAGAAAGATAGAGAGAGACAAATAGAGAGAAATATAGATGTTTGAATATAAAGATGTTACACATACTTTTTAATTTCTTCTATTTTGTTTTTTATGGCCCCGGGCAACGCCGGTAACCCTGCTAGTTTATTCTAAAAAGAAAACAATATGTTTCAGATTGTCTTGTTCACGTCTTTATCCAATTTTTTTAGAATTGTCTCAATTAATGGATCAAAGAGTCCGAATCATAAACATAAATAATTGAACAAGTTTGGAAAATTTTAAACTATTTTAATTAATTCATGGGATTTTTAACCATATCCGACCCATTTGTATTGTCTCATCTGACATAATGGTTAAAGTGTACGCTAATGGGCCTGGAGACCAGAGTTCAATCCTCGGTCGAGTCATACCAAATCCGCAAAAAAATGGTACTTGATGCTTTCTTGCTAAATCCTCAGCATTATAAAGTGAGGATCAAGGGTAAGTGGAGTCCTCTCCAGTGTAGTAGCTAATAAAATGTGTATCACAAATGAACGTTTGGTTGTTTTGTTTTACGGTATATCAACCCTTTTCTCGTTATTTAATGCCAAATCCGGTAATTTTGGTAAAAGTTTTTATGCTTCAAATATTTATTCATGGCGTTTGGTTTTGTTTTGTAAAAGAAAATTGTTGTTTTTGTTTTTGGCTCTGCAGAACATGATTAAGTTTTACAAAGGGAAAGGATAAAAAACAATAACATCAATGTTTGGTGCATTTTAGGTCAGGAAGCCGGTATTTTCAGACAGCCTGATTTGGTAGCACCAAGAAAACACATTTGGGAAAAAACACAAGGGTTTTAAATTTTAAATGTTTATAAACAGGAATGAGATAGTAACATAATGATTTACTAAAACCAATTCTTTATTTTGTTTCCTAATGTGTAATCACCTATCGAGGCCAAAAGCCATTCAAAGATAAGGGTGAATGATATGTAATGATTGTAAGTTTATAGATGAAGAATATCATGGGAGTATTAAAAACCATTAATGAAATAAGTTTGATTACTTATGGGGGAGGGTTATGGTAAGTATTTGTTGACATTCGATTTGAAGACGACCATGTTGTAAAGTGCAAGGAAGCAGTACTACAGACAAAAAGACCCTGCAAAGAAGATCTGTCATGGTAAATTCCACCTGACGCTAGGTACATGGAAGAAGGAAGGAAAGGTTTTTTTTCCGTTGTGATAACTAGACAAGTTCTTGCTGTGAATGTCTAACAGGGAGTAACCATAGAGTGAAGTTCAGTAGAGCACAGTCTATGGAAATAACATTCAAGTAGAGAGACTGTAGCCGTTGATTGTCTTAATAGTGCAGAGGTTAACATTTCAACATTGTTAACGCGTCAGCATGGCACCGAGTCACTGGCTACTGTGTGTCAACTAGTTCTCTCGCTTTGATGTTTAGGCTACAACCACAGTGTTTCTCAATGAAAACTCAAGTAAAAGGGTTCTACTGAGGCGTCGTCTAACGGCATGATGCATGGAATGAAGGAAGATAACTTCCTTGGGTTAAGGCACAGGAAATTAAAGTAATAAAGCTTTTATCTAATATAATAAAGCTTCTATCTAATCTATAATTAAACTACGATAGTTTGTATCTAATATATAATATATAAAGAAAAGTCAGTTGGATTCTCAAAGTTGGACGTATATAGCATTGCACCTGACAAATCGATATTTGATTCTGATTAGCCAGTCAATTATATAAATTTTCAGTCTGTGCTCTTTAAATAATTTGTTTTAAATTCCAATAAATTTCATCGATTACATATTCTATCCGACCCGGTATTTTCTTTAGTTAGAGAAAATACCAGATATTTACCGTAATTGTTATTGGCTATTCAGCTATGTTCATTAGCCAATGAAATGGTAGCTTCTGTTACTAATACACAACAATATTTTTTTTTATAAATGCAATCCTTTGAGTAAATTCATTAAAATATTTTTTTTTATAAATGCAATCCTTTGAGTAAATTCATTAAAATATTTTTTTATATAAATGCAATCTTTTGAGTAAATTCATTAAAATATTTTAAATTTCATATCAGATAAAAAAGAATGATATATAAATTTAGAAAGAAAATAAGGAAACATTTGAAAATATTTCGACTGTACATGAGCATGCAAATGTTGATGCATGAAACATAAATAAGCGCATTTTAGCAAATCAAACAATGAAATGACAAGCATACAACACCGGAAAGAGTTAAAGAAACATGTTTAAATGGACTGGCTGGGATATTAATGGAAATGTTGCAATAACATTACTTGAAATGACAGAGCAGCAGACTAAACTGTTTCAGGCTAAGGAGACAATCTTTTCACCATTAATAGAAAAAGACATGAAAAATGTCTGCAAATACATATTTCATATTTTCTTTTCTCTTTATATAATACCTGAAGGAAGGACTAAGTGTGTGTGTGTATATATATATATATATATATATATATATATATATACTAGACCACCCGTGACCCGTTGGGTCAGTTTGTTATATTAGCTATGGAATTCATGTATGAGCGTGACACTTGTGGCATAAAGAAAATAGGGTTTTTTTACATAACAGAAGCATTTCTATGAAAGTATATTAAAATGAAAAAAGAATATAGATGGATTTCTATGAGTCGTTCTGTTTATTATAATTGATTTTTTTTAAATTACAGTTACTGAATTATAAGTGGTTGGTTAGGGCGATTTGAGAAAGGAAGGGGGTACAGCAGGCTTTCTCGCGTACGTAACGAAAACAGAGGGAGTAGGAGTGGTGAAATCTATGAGAGGGAAAGTGGGAGGTGGTTTCGTTCACCGACCGCTAGTATGGCTGATATTAATAATGAGTGTTGTTTTTTTGTTTGTTTGTTTTTGTTTTTTAAAAGGGAGGAGTTTTTTTGAAACTGCGACAGACTTTACGAAGTCCTCCCGTTGAATGTTTTTAGCCGTGAAGAAAACAAATAAACTATTTGATGAAATTAAATGAAATTGTTTAAAAATTTCCAGAATGAAAAATTTGATGCGTTCGTTAATCATAATAGAGAATAACGGAATTGGAATTACAGATTGAAGACGATGCTATTTACGCATGCGCAACCGTCTGTTGAAAACCGGAAAGCTGAAAGCTGATTGCAAACATACAAGAACAATAGACTTTTAGTATTATATAGATATAGCTCGAAGTTTGAATAATGCAACAAATATACATATTTATATATTTACATAATATAAAAGTGCATATCTTTTGAACAATAAACACAATTATTGATAGCAAAAACAGAAGGATAATATAAAATATTGAAAGCTTAAATATGTCGCATTGTTTTAAATAATTGAAATAGAAATTAAATAATCAAACTAGAAAAGTAAACATCTAACTATATAACACAATATCTGAATATATAACTGTCTGAAGCAAAGAGAATTAGTGTCTATTGTAATAGTTATAAGTTGTCTCCCTTCATTAAAACTCTTCAGTAACGTCACTCCGGAAATAGAAACAAGGATTCACCCTCTTCCTCATCACAGATATATTGAAATTATGAATGCAATTGCATAGAAAAATGAAAATTTTAAAATCCTATTTAAAAAAATAAATGACCACAATGCATTTTGTGAAATGTAAATCCACCCAGTCTTCAAATGTTTTTTTTTTGTTTTCAGTTTTTATTTAAATTTAAATTTAAATCCATGTTTTATATTTATGTTGAATTATTATTTTAATCTTAATTAAATAGCATAGAAGAAAATTATATATTTAAAATCTTACTTACAAAAATAAATTAACCACAATGTATTTCGCCTTATCTCTCTCTATATATGAAGCGATACACTGATTAGCCTATCATTGTGATTAGAAAAAAAAAGCTTCTATGCTTAACGGAGGGTAATGTGTGTTATATTTTGTTTAATTTCATTTCAGGTAAAAGGCCAGAACTCCCCACCCCCTTAGACGTACCAATGAATTAAAAACCTAGCTTTTTATGAGATTTAGAACATACCCCACCCCCACCCGACTGGCAGAAAAATGCCCCGCATTCGCTGTATGTGCTAGAAGATTTTTTTACTTTGCTAGGTTCTTTGCTCGGACCATTTGTCTTTGGAATTCCTTTCCTGCTCCCTTTTCTCCGACCGTACTAACAAACAGAAATTTAAAAGTAACGTGAATAAACATCTTGCTGCCATCCAGGTTGTGTCCTATAAATCTGGCCCCTAGCACAATAGCCTCTTACACATCAGTGGCAATATGCTATATTTGGGGGTGAATAAATATAAAAGGAAAAAAATATCATATAAAGGACACTTGTCTGTGTGTATGTGTCTAAAGCTACAAAAAAAACACCCACAAAGTTGGTATATTCTGGATCGGCGTTGCCCTGATGAATAATATCTAAAATGTAGAAAAAGTTATTAATTCTGTTTTTAATGGGTGTCTGTTTTCCAGCCATTAAAAAAGGGGAGTAACTCTGATTTTCTTTCAACGAGTTAATTCCCTTATGCCAACTAATCCTTGAGGAATTTACATAAAGGAGAGTTGTCTGTTTGTATGTCTGTGTGTATGTTCAGAGAGGAGAATGGGCGGAGAAGAAAGAGGGTGTAAAGAGAGGGAAGGGGAAATTGGGGGGGGGGGATAACACTTTTAATAAAAACTATGTTGCACTTTTGTCCCGAGCAACGCTGGGTAGCCCTGTTAGTTATTTATAAAAGTGAAGAAAAAAAATCGCCTAGTGAATAAAGCTTGAAATACATTTTTAGAATATCTAATACAGAGGCATTCAATAGAAGTTACCGGTTTATTCGTGGAAAAAAAAAAAGCGGGAAAAAACAAAAAAAAATTTGTCTACTTTTGTTTAGAAATAATTATTTTGTTCTATTCGTAACGTTGCTTTTTTTTTTTCTTCTCTTTCCTCATCAATATCGGAGACTTGTTTGTGTCGGTGTCCAACAAATCGACAAATGATTTTGAAACATCGAGAAGATGAAGAAGTAGGGAGGAGGGGGGGGGGAAGAAGAAACGAATCCTGCATGGAAATATAAGTGAAGTTAATGAAGGCGAACTTGAATGAATGCAATTGAACATTGCCCACGTGATCTGCTCAAGTGTACTTACACTTGCTTACAATTATTAAATGTTCAAAGCTATGGAAACAGAAGAGGTTTCAAACTAGATATGTATATATATATATAAGAAATGCATTTGCGAAAACAATTTGGTTAGCAGCTCTTTCCTAGTATTTCGGATTTCTTCAATCAATGTCATTTTTACATGAACTAGAAGAATACCCGTCCCAGGAAAGGTAAAATTAATTCTTTGAACAGTTTTGCACCACTTTTATATCCCCCTTACAAAGATTAAAATCAATTCTACCTAAACCTTATGTTTAGAATCCTTATTCTAATTTTGATAAAAATCCATTACATGATTTGGATTTTTACAAAATATCCAAAATTTAAGACTTAACCTTAAGGTATCTTTTTCTTTTTTTCTTTTTTTCTTTTTTCTTTATATTCATCCGACACAAGACAAATTGCCGGTGGGACGTAAGGGATCACTATGGATTAGGGGCCAGATTATTAGGGGGATCCTAGGTGGAGAATTGTGCAACGAGATATTTGTTCACATTACATTTAAATTTCTGCATGTTGGTACTTTTGGAAACAGGGAGCAAAGAGGTAATTCCAAAGGTGGGTAGTTCGAGGAAAAAAATTATTAAAGTAGAAACGTTCCCAGCATTTAGGGAGATCTACAGTGAAGGGGTGGGATTTTGCTGATTGTTGGGTTGGTCGAGGGTATTTATGTTGAGTGGACACATGTGCAGTAAGTTCACCAGAGCACATTCTATTGAAATTCTTGTAAAATAAGCACAAAGACGTAATATTGCAGCGATGGAACAGGTGCTGGAGCTTTGTAGATAGTGGGGGACATATTTTTTTTATGGAAGTCGCTCCAGACAAGACATGAAGCCACTTGTTGTAAGTAGCTAAAAAATAAATACTACTTCAAGGTCAAAAACTAGCCAACGATAAGTGTTAGATGGATGGATTTCGACACAGAAAACAGCAATTTTTCTCTCTTTGTCAGAAACATCGCTCATGTAATGATTAGATTAGAGGCTCTGTTTTGAACCCTGTTTTTACTTTGAAATTTAGGGAATCTTGCTTAATTGGCGTCTAATGACTATTGATCAATTGCACCTCTCCTGACACGGCATTGGGCGAGGCTAGTGGCAAGGAGAAGTCTATGATGACTGGAAACTATGCCGGATAAGTAAAACAAGTATATGAAAGTAAAAAAATAACTCCCGGGCGACGCCGGGTAAGAACAGCTAGTATATCATATGAGAATCAGAAAATAGATCAATAAATCGTATCAGTATTTGGACGATAATATCGTTAATGATTTGAGAAGGAAGAACTGGAAAAGAGTTTTCAAATGAAAACAAAAAACGATTTGACAAACAAAGAACTTGAACATTTTATGAAGATATCCGAAGATATTGTGTTTGTGAGAATGTAGAACTGACTCTCGGCTTATGTTGTGAAGTAGGACTGCCCAATCGAAAATTGTATGGAAACCACCTTTTTTTTTTTTACACAGTGTGTTTGTTGGGGGAATAATGAACAGATGTGTGTGCGTGGAGGGGAGGGGGGGTCTTCTTTTTTTTCAATTATTTAAATGGCGTATGATTTTATCTTACCAATTATTTTCGATATAGACATTTTAAAGTGGGACGTCTAAAAAATAAACAGCAAAACTCTTAGCAAGATGTGTTTATTCTTAGAAAGCAAAGATAATTTACCAATTAAGACTGATTCTTTGAAAGGAAAAAAAATTAAAAAATTTTTATTCCCTCTTCTATCTTTTATATTCACTTTCTATATATATATATATATATATATATATATATATATATATATATATATCAGCAGCAGCAACCGGTTTATTTGTTAAATCAGGCCACAATTAATCTTCTGATGAGGGTGGGGCCTGATTGTCCAGTCTCGATCTAAGTCTTCCCCTCCATTCTTGCTTTTGGTGAGGTCTGAAGGAATCTATACCCAAGACATCTTGGATCTGCCAGAGGTGGTCTTCTCTGCTGGCCCGTTCAACTGCCAGGCTTTAGCAATCCAGTCATTGCTGCGCTCAACATGCCCCAACCAACGCAGTCTGCTCTTCTGCATGACGTCTGCAGAGGTTTCCAAGTTGACCTGTGCAAGCAGAGACTCAAAAGGAATGCTCTGTTCAGGCCTCATCATACAGATCCATTTGACAATTACCTTGGCATTACGGTGCAGTTTCTTTAGTGTGCCGGCAGAAACAGCCCAGGTTTCGGAACCATACACCAGCACACTTCTGACACATGAGGAGTATATACGATCTCGTGTAGCTGCTGGTAGTGTCTATATATATATATATATATATATATATATATATATATATATATATATATTAGATTTTTAATGTGAGATGATATATAATCATTTCCACAATCAGACAATGCCGCAACCCACACAAACCATGAAAGTCACAGACCGGAATCCCAAGACTCGAGTTTTGCCTTCCTTTGGGCTCATCAGTAGAACAACTCCAAACTCAAGATTCGAACCCGAGTCACTTGCATGCGAGTCGGGTACTCTGCCACAACACCTCACACAAAAAAAGTCTATTTACTTACACAGATCAAACAAACCGCTGCAAAGGCCGACTGTGGAACGTCCCTCATCTTCTCAACAAGGGGTGTAGTCATCCAATCACAAAGAACCCAGGCCAATGTCTCACATGTATCCCAAAAGAGGGCGAAACTTGAGTCTAAGGCTTACTATCTGTGGCTTTCATGGCTTGTGTGGGCTGCGGCGTTGTCTGATTGTGGGAATTTTGGAGATGATACACAGGTCCGATTACTTCAAAGAACGAATTTGGTTTATCCATAAATCTGAATTGTGACTGTTTACATTATTTATATTTTAGATTGTGACGTCATTGTCTGATTTATTCCATGCTTTCTTTGTTTCAGCTCGTTTGACTCGTTGTCTTCATCAGTTTGGTGATCAGATACCTCGTTATAACGCCACTTCCTATTCCAGCAGCTTCTTTCCAAGAACAGCAGATTTGTAAGGAAGTGACGTTGTCCCTATCTTCTGTTTAAGTCACGAAATGAAATAACAAAACCTCTGCTTACAACAACAACAAAAAGGGTTCATTCGATAAGGGGACCTAAAGTTGGACAGCGTCCGAGTAAGAAAGAGGAAAATAGGAAGTTCTTTGGGCTGCGGAAGGTCTGTCAGCAAATATCTTCAGGCGAAGATAGTAGATACTGTGAGCAGGAGAGAGAAAGTAGAAGTGTTTCCTCGTTGCTTGCAGGAGTCTCTCTGCTGATCGACCGTGAATCCCAAAGGGGGCCGAAATAGTTCTTCAGCTGACAGAATGAATCAATGCGCCCTGCAGGCGTATTGGTCAGTATGTAACCAGATCACTTAATGAGGGCATTTTTTGGAGGGAGAAAATAGGTCTGTTTATGGCTGCTATAGGCTAATGGAACTCTTACCCTGCTGACTGTTTTCCTCCTACCTATAGCCTTGATCTTTTCAAGACTACGGTCAATAGGCATCTCCTGTCTTTGCGTTAATCATCTTTCGTTCTTGTTAGCTCCTTACATCAAGTGGCTCCATGCCTTGTCTGGAGCGACTTTTTTCGTAAAAAATAAATAAAATTTCTCTGAGTAATCGCAACCCAAACGAAGATCTTCTGGTGAGGCCATTTTGATGTAATTAAAACCATCTTCTATGAACTATTTTAAAATTCACCTTATTGATCTGATTAAAAGCCTCACCAAAATTCTAAGAATAATGAGGATGCTAATCACCTTATATATTTAAAATTTTGAAGTTTTATTTGTATTATCATTATTATCATTATTATTATTATCATCATTATCATTATTATTATTATTATCGGTAGTATTGACAAAATGATGGGACAGACAGCTGCTGGGGTTCATCTGAATGGTATTTAACCATCAACCATAGACTAATGACTTTTAGCTTTCAGAGGACGGTGATTACAAAAAATTATGAAATATTAATGGACCACCCAAGGGCCTGAATCAAACGTAAATTTTTAGGACTTATAACTAATGAAATATATTTCTATATTCCATTTCTTTACTCATATTAAAATGCATGATGTCTGCCAGGCAAATACAGAGTTCATATATGTATATAAATATATAGACACATCACATATATATCACATATTTACATCACATATTCACACACACACATATATACATCACATATTTACACACACACATATATACATCTCATATTCACACACACACATATACATCACATATTCACACATACATGGATATACATCACATATTCACACATATATACATCACATATTCACACACACGTGTATATATATATATATATATATATAGTAGAGATGAAAGATGAGTATGAAAAATTGTAAAGATACATCAAAAGTTCAGAGCAATTATCGTTAATTTAACATTTATATATATATATACACATCACATATTCACAAACACATATATACATCACACTCTCACACGCACACATGTATACATCACATATTCACACACATATATATATATATGCATCACATATTCACACACACACACATATATGCATCACATATTCACACACACACACTATATATATATATATATATATTAGCTGTACCTACCATTGTTAGGGGTGCAGTCAAAGAAGTCATTTTAGTTTTTACTTTTTTTCACATTTTTAAACTTAAGATAGACAACTCCTATTATATTCTTCAAATTAAAATGAGTTATCTCCCTTACTGAATTTTATTTGTATGTGAGTATTTAGAAATATTTCATATAAGGAAGTCGTTTGGGCCGTACTACATAATTTTTCAAATAAATTGTAGCAAAGTACAATTGCCAATAACATGGCAGAACAATAACAAATAAAAATTGGCTAGTCAGGAGCAAAGTTTGATTAGTCAGCTCAAATGCTATTTGGGTCTGACTTTTAAAATCCGGCAAAATAACTTTTTATGTTAGATTTGTATATGTATGTGATACAGCTGTATTACTTAGTAATATAAATACATAATATAAAACAGTAATGTATTATCAACCGAAGTAGTTATGCATGCTAACAAGGATTTTTTTCACTACTAAAAATGAAAATGGAAACGGTGAACCTAGAAACGTCTCTTTAAAAAATATTCTCACCCGTAGCAAAAGAAGAACACAAAAGGTTGATTGCTTGCTTTCCACAGATATATTTTCATACGACTAATGTACAGGGATTTACCTGTTCCACTCCAGAGCATATATTTTTTTGTGAATAACAGTTTGGCTTAAAATATAAGTGAGATTATTGCTTTTTATTTTGAAAATCTTTCCATCACTAGAATTTTCTACCTAAAATTCAAAATAAAATGAAGATGGACAGAAGTTGCAAAACAGCCGATTTGAAAATTAAATAAATAAAAACAACCGTTTGAATAACGCGGTACTTCCTCGGTAGCCTTGGTCTGTTAATGATGCGTCACATCGGGGACAATCGTGAATTGACTTGCTTTACAAACGCCTCTTTATCGCCATTATTCGTGGAAACGCCTTGAGTTCGCTCTAGGCTTGCCAAGCCAGCCGGACTTTCAAAGAAAATTATTGACTGTGATACGATTAACATTGTTTAAAAACCAACCAAAGAATAAAGGTTTTACTATTTTTTTTTAAATCAGAAAACAACATATGTATTTTTGAATAACCGTATTTTGTTTTACATCTGTTTCTAATAAAGATGTGGTATCTGTCTGTCTGAAGCCGAAACATTACTATTACTTCTATTAATAATTGAGATTTGGTATCTATCTGTCTGAAGCCGAAACTATACTATTACTTCTATTAATAATTGAGATTTGGTATCTGTCTGTCTGAAGCCGAAACTATACTATTACTTCTATTAATAATTGAGATTTGGTATCTGTCTTGTCTGAAGCCGAAACTATACTATTACTTCTATTAATAATTGAGATTTGGTATCTGTCTGTCTGAAGCCGAAACATTACTATTACTTCTATTAATAATGGAGATTTGGTATCTGTCTGTCTGAAGCCGAAACATTACTATTACTTCTATTAATAATTGAGATTTGGTATCTGTCTGTCTGAAGCCGAAACTATACTATTACTTCTATTAATAATTGAGATTTGGTATCTGTCTGTCTGAAGCCGAAACTATACTATTACTTCTATTAATAATTGAGATTTGGTATCTGTCTGTCTGAAGCCGAAACATTACTATTACTTCTATTAATAATTGAGATTTGGTATCTGTCTTGTCTGAAGCCGAAACTATACTATTACTTCTATTAATAATTGAGATTTGGTATCTGTCTGTCTGAAGCCGAAACATTACTATTACTTCTATTAATAATTGAGATTTGGTATCTGTCTGTCTGAAGCCGAAACTATACTATTACTTCTATTAATAATTGAGATTTGGTATCTGTCTGTCTGAAGCCGAAACTATACTATTACTTCTATTACTAATGGATATTTGGTATCTGTCTTGTCTGAAGCCGAAACTATACTATTACTTCTATCCCTAATGGAGATTTGGTATCGGTCTGTCTGAAGCCGAAACTATACTATTACTTCTATTAATAATGGAGATTTGGTATCTGTCTTGTCTGAAGCCGAAACTATACTATAACTTCTATTAATAATAGAGATTTAGTATCTGTCTGTCTGAAGTTGAAACTATACTATTACTTCTATTAATAATGGAGATTTGGTATCTGTCTGTCTGAAACCGAAACTATACTGTTACTTCTATTAATAATGGACATTTAGTCGAAACTATATGATTACTATCTTTTTAATGCTAAATTCAGAGGGGGATAGTGAAGTATGTCTTCTTTTATCATGCTATAATCCTCCCAGGGATTACCTTCTCATTTTTGGGGAGTGGTGGTGGTAGTGTAGTATCTGTTCTGTTATCATGAGACCATTCTACCAGACATTACCTCCTCCTTTGAAAGAGTAGTGAAGTATCTGCTTTGTTGTTATTAGACCATCATCCCAGACATTACCTTATCCTTTGGGGGAGGTAGTGTAGTTTTTCTCCTTCGCATATTAGCATGAGGGCAGATTTAAAAAGAAGAAACGTTTATGCTTATTCATTCTTTGGTTTAGATTGAACTCGTGACCCCAAATTTTATAAAGAGCAGAAAGTGAGCGTTGGGTTTACTTTTCGTTTCCCCTTTATGTTGTCCTTTAATCCTCACATTTCATGAGTGATGTTTCTGACATAGGGAGAAGAATTGCTGTTTTCTGGGTCGGCTGTTTTGAGTGGCTGATAGGTGGAGATTTTCAATCCTCTAATAGTATTCATCATAATTCTACTGTCAAGCTATCCATTTCATTAACTCTGATCCTCGAGTGGCTTTGTAGTCTTGATAAGTATGTGTTCTTTTATCATGCTATAATCCTCCCAGGGATTACCTTCTCATTTTTGGGGAGTGGTGGTGGTAGTATAGTATATGTTCTGTTGTCATGAGACCATTCAACCAGGCATTACCTCCTCCTTTGTTAAAAAAAAAAATTATGTTAGTCCCAAAATCTTTCTACCTTTTTGGCAACAATCTCTACAGGAAATTAACATTTGAAGACCTGCCAATTATTGCCGATTATTGCCAATTATTGCCGATTATTGAATTAAATTCAGCATCCTTGAACAAATTCAGTGGTGACTGAAGCCCAGTCAAAAACACTCGAAACCATTGAAAGAAATTAATTACTTGAAATAGTTTGAGTGAAAAACAAATAGAAAGTTTTAGTAAATAGACGTTGTTAGGGGTAAAAGTAAGTTTGCTGGTAGGCAAACGAAATTCAAATTTGGAGAGACATTCACAGAAATGGGGGAAAAACTGCAAGGCCCTTCGTGGAATCGTAAGGTTTCTTGTACATTTAAATCATTACAGAAAAGTGTTTCAGTTTGTTGCAAACATTTTTTTTATGTAAAAACTAAAAGAATACACGTCTCAAGACTGGTAAAATTAATTCCCCAAACAGAACAGTTTTGCACCACTTTTACTTTTTTTAATTTTTTTAACATAGTTCACCCCAAACAAGGCAGACCGCCACTGTAGACGTAAAGGGCTACTGAGAAAAAGGGTGAGAGTTTTTTGTTTTTTTTGTTTTTTGGGAGGAGGGGGGTCAACCTAAATTGGGAGCTGTGCAGCAAGATGTCTGTTTACATTAGTTTTAAATTTCTGCATGTCAGTACTGTCAGGAAAACAGGGAGCAGGGAGGGAGTTCCAGAGTTCAGCAGCACGAGGAAAGAAGCTTTTGGAGTAGAAAGATCTTCGGCATCTGGGGACCTCCACATGTTCTCTTATGAAGATTAAAATCAAGATATAATCCTACTAAACATTATGTCTAGAGTCCTTATTCCAATTTTAATCAAAATCCATCACATGATTTTGATTCCAAAAAATTTCTAAAATTTAAGGCTTAAGCTTAAGAGATCTTAAGAAATTGAAAATCAGGGAATCTTACTTAATTAGTGTCTAATAATTATGGATCAAATTTAATGTAAATCTGAAATATTTGAATTTTAAAATAAGAGGCTGTGCCCATATTATGCCCCCCTAAAAGAAAATATTAACCTATTCCAAAGAAACTGAAATTTTGAGAATATTTATTAATTGATGTCTAATACCTAATGATACAATTTTACGAAAATCGGAGGTATCTGAATTTTCACCAAGGGCTTCCACTCCCTCTGTGCCCCATTTTGCATGAAACAAAATAAAACTAAATATAGCCCACATTACCTACCTACACGTAGCAGCTGTGTTCCAAAATCCATAATGGTCGGTTTATTCTTTTATGAGTTAATCCAATCCATAGAAATAGATAAACATATACACAAACCTAATTTATATAAATAGAGATGTGCACACATCATATATGTTAGATGAAATAACACAGTAACGCTCAAGAACCCATTTACAGGGGTCAGGGTCAGGGTCACTGTTACCATCTCTGGGGAGATGCTTCTCAGAGGTCCAAAAAGGAGTCGCCAACTTAATAGGTCCCTCACTATCTACCAAGCTCCAAGTTTACATCACACACACATATACAAACAGACATTGTGTTTTATATACATATATACAGAAAGTATAAAATATATACAAATACATAGAAGACATTGCCAAGGCTGCTGCAAAAAAAAGTGGGCACGCTCTACCGTGCTAGTAAACTTTTCACACCTGACATTATTCTGTATCTCTACAATACAACCATCCATCCATGCATGGAGTATTGTTGTCACATCTGGGCTGGTGCACCATTCACTAGTCACTCCCTCTTAGACAAGGTCCAAAAAGAGTATCTAATCTAATAGGTCCTTCACTATCCACCAGTCTCTTCCTCTTAAACAAGGTTGAAAAAAAGAATATATAATCTAACAGGTCCATCACTATCCACCAAGCTCCAGTCCCTGTCCCGTCACTGAAATGTTGCATCCTTGTGCTTGTTTTACAAGTACTTCAATGGAATGTGCTCCGATGAACTTGCTGCTC
Source organism: Sepiola atlantica (assembly GCA_963556195.1). Taxonomy (NCBI): domain Eukaryota; kingdom Metazoa; phylum Mollusca; class Cephalopoda; order Sepiida; family Sepiolidae; genus Sepiola; species Sepiola atlantica. Next base: position 210,214,874 of record OY744520.1, on the reverse strand, counting down.
TAGTGCCCCATCAACGTAAATGTGATGTTGCTGCTTTGTCGGTTGTTATTGTGTTTCCATTAGTGTCCGGCTCGCGGGGTAACGGCTTCACATACATAACAATTCAAGTAGGAACACAGAAATAAATAAGAGAGACAAACAGTTGATGCGTGCGCTCTGATCGCTTCCTTCGTAAGAGGTCGATCGACACGTAAGCATTTATTTATATAGCATGAGAAATATACAGGGGAGATAACTACATAATGACTAATGTAAGGGAGGTAATTAGGATACTACTTGTATCTCGGGTGTAAACATTGTTGCCGTTTCCAAATACACGAAAGGCACGACACTACAGTAAATACACTCGACCAATCCGACAATCAGCTAAATCCCATCCATTCACTGTGGAGGTCCCCAGATGCTGGAGAACCTTCTACTCCAATAGCTTTTTTCCCTGTGCTGCAGGCCATTGGAGCTCTCTCCCTGCTCCCTGTTTCTCCGACTGTACCGATATGCATGAATTTAAAACTAATGTAAACAGACATCTCATTGCACAGCTCCCAATTTTGACTGACCCCCCTAAACTTTCACCCTAATTCCCAGTAGCCCATTTACGACCTGCCTTTTTTGGAGTGAACTATGTTTAAAAAAAAATTTTTTTTTTTTTAAAGATGTTAGATGAAATAACATAACAAAGCTCAACTAACTTTTGATTCTTTTTCTTCAGCTCCCAATTTGGGATGACCCCCAACCCCCTAAACTTACATCCTAATTCCCAGTAGCCCCTTACGTCTACAGTGACAACCTGCCTTGTTTGGGGTGAACTATGTTCAAAAAAAAAAAAAAAATTTTTTTAAAGATGTTAGATGAAATAACATAACAAAGCTCAACTAACTTTTGATTCTTTTTCTTCTGTGAGTCTGAAATTTAATCTAGGAAATATAATACATCAAAACTTAATGTACCCGTTTACATACTTTGTTTTTTTCTCTCGGATACGGTAAATGATACTATAAGGGTCAGATACGTCCTAAAATGAAGTATATGCATCTAGAATCGTTGATATATTCCAGTTGGTATATAGAATGATGCAGGCAACTTGGTACTAAAGCGACCAAATGAGTAAAAAGGTAAATAAAAGAGAGAAGACGTTCCATTAGAAAACGGTCCTTCGTACACCATAGAGCTCTCAGAACAAGACACCCTTAAACATTTTTAGTAGACATTTTCACCAATTTTACTTCTATAAATATTTAAGAGCTTCTCGTTCTTTACTCAATACACAACCGCTGATGATGGGTCGCGGGTGGACCGAAAGTAACAGTCTCCATAGCAACCATAGCCAGTTCAAGCCCGAAATAAGAACACTCATCAGGTAACTGCATCATTGGCGCAGAAACCAAGTTGATGCGATTCACCAGGTAACTGCATTATTCGTGTAGAATTCGATCATGCACAGATCAATGCCATTAACGCTTCAAAAACGGCGATGCTACATTCTTCGCAATGCAGTGATATGGATATGGCTTCACGTGAATGATATGTCACAGGGCAGACTCAGTGAAGAGATTCGTGCTTTTGAGGCAAGTAGATGGAGCTGAGAGAGATATGACAAGGAATCATGATGCTACAATAGTCAATAGTTTTAGCATTGCAACATCTCGTCATCAAATAAACGTGTAATGTTAGCTAGGACCAGCAGAAGCTCTGCTAGCATTGATTTTGTAGAAGCAATGATAATACGGAGGATGATACTGAGTAAGATGCTTATTCCCTGATTTGTTTTACACACGTTCAGAGATTATAAATATGATTTTAAGAATTACATTTTGGAATTTTTTGGATGAGAATTAATTATTTGGATTATTCAGACTACTGTTCTCATCTTGGATGTTATTCTCACAACGTTTCAGCCGATGTAACTTCCGACCATCTTCAGGTGTTTCTTTTACCTATTTGATATTATATTCTGAATATTTGAGATGAGGATTGACAATTTGTATTATTTGGATTATTCGGACTACTGTTCTCATCTTGGATGTTATTCTCACAACGTTTCAGCCGATGTAACCTCCGACTTTCTTCGGGTGTTTCTTTTACCTATTTGATATTATATTCTGAATATTTGAGATGAGGATTGATAAGTAGTATTATTTGGATTATTCGGACTACTGTTCTCATCTTGGATGCTATTCTCACAACAACGTTTTGTCCGATGTAACCTCCGACCTATTTAAGTGTGCCTTGTCGAACTCAGGAATCTATACCGAATCTTTAACTGAACGCTTTATTTCGATCATGAGTAAATTGTTTTCATTTTGTCAGTCATGAGCGGGCAGAAGTCTTAAGAAAGTCACTTTTTATTTAAATGACATTTTTCTGGGGGTTCATGGTTCAATCTTCACTACAGGTGATGCTAAGAATAAAATAAAAATTATTTAAAACTTAGC
>OY744520.1:210152442-210209942 GCA_963556195.1 Sepiola atlantica | reverse complement strand
AATCCTCATAATACTTTAAAATGAGTTATTTAAACATTCATAAATTAAAGAATGCACACAACCTAATATTAAATATAGGCATACAATTAAAATGGGACCTGATATTGACATTGGTGCTTGTCGGTATTCACATGATAATGCGAGTTAAATTTAAAACGTAATCATAATTAACTTTAAGTATAAATGTCCTTAAAAGTGCTTTTGAATTCTCATAATACTTTAAAATGAGGTATTTAAACATCATTTTATAAAAAATAAAATAAAATCAATAAATAAATAAATGTTTAATAGCTCCCTTCGGTATTTTGAATCATGTCTAGGTAACTATAAAATATTTTCGTTGTGAGTGACAAATCCCCCCCACTCTTAGTTTCGCATTTAATAGAAACTTACTACTTAAGTGAAGAATTCTAGGTAATTAAGCTTATCTTAGTATTGATTGAAACGATTTATAAATAAGTACTAAATATCTTCCACAAAAACAACGAAGTATAACAATCTTAATAGTTGCTTGAATGGATGGCTGAGTCTAAGAAACTGGCTCTAAACTGTTGAACTTAAAAGAGTTTTGTATCCAAATGATCTAAATAGACATCTGAAGGTTAATTGATGTAACTTTAGAAAGTAAAAAAATTACCCTCAAGTGAATTAGAATTTTTATACATAAATTATAGAACTTATTAACTATTTTAAGAAATATTACTGAATTCAAATTTATAAATGTCCGCACAACTTTTAGGATGTACTAGCTTCAAACGAAAAATTCAAAATGGCGTATTAGTGGGTTCCTCCACGTGTGAGTTTGCTCTTTTTCTTTGGTTTTTGTTTGGTTTAACCCAAAAATGAACCACTGTATAGTGTAGGTTTTTTCAAGACACTTTAATCCAAGAACTTTTTACTTTTTGTGAATTTTTCTGATGATTTTGTAATGTTGCAGAGACGATATTGACATAAAAACGTTGTTTGGCACAAGACAAATGAAACGGACTGTAAAAAATATATCTCATAGAAATGTTATGTTTTTTGGAAATGTGAAAAAATAAAAATAATAAAATAAAACCATGGTTATTGGAATATAATATGAACTGACTTTATATATATATAGTCTCGGAAGTTTCTCAACCATTAAAACTAAAAAAAACAAAAAACCTTAAGTCCGAAGTCGTTCAGTGGAAAATCACTCATGTAAGTCAATTTAGTTTTTACAGTTATTATATTAGTTTGCTTATATATATATATATAATATATATATATATATATATATATATATATATATTAGAAATTAACTCCAAAACGATAGTCATCTCTAAACTCTCCCAATTGTGATAAGAACACATAACGTACATTCGTCATCTTTAATATTGATTTCACTTGGCCTGTCTTATTATCAGAAGTTTTATTACTTTGATGTAAATAATCTTATATGTTTATGATACTGCTTAGGTGAAAGATTACAATACATTACACTTTTTATGACATTTCTGTCTTGTTTATAATTATCATAAATTCAATTATGATCAGATAGATCTATGATAGCAATTATCTTATTGTATTATTATTGGTTTAGAGTTTTGTTTTGATGCGTATCTATTTTATGCAGATCTAATTTTATTTCTCTCCTTTGTAGTCTGGGAAATTGTTAATTAATTTCTGTTTTATTTTGGTGACTTTTTTTTTATTGAGTTGTGTTTGGAAAGAAGAAAATGAAATAAGTTCTGTTTAACGTATGTTCTTGTTAAGCACACCATTGTCTTTAAGAACATTTCGTACCTGCCTAAAGTATGATAAACCACCATATGTGACACCAGTCATTGTGTGCATTAGCAAACTGGTGCCACATGTGTCGGTTTATTATACTTTAGGCATTTACTAAATCGTCTTAACAAGAACATAACTCCGCAACTTATATTAACATTAAAATAAAGAAAATTAATTTAATTCATTAAAGTGACAATAGTTAGCATATTGTCTGCTCTGATTTTTGGACGAAAATGCTGTCCGTAAAAAAATGTTTTTAAATGTCTCTCCTTTAACCACCAACACTCAGATCTCCGTTTTGACTCAGTAGAAATGAATGGCTGTTCCCTTTTAGAAATCTCTTTGTTTTAATAAGCTCTTGGGTCTGATTTTCATTCCATATCTAAAATGGAAGACTTATATCCAATCTGTTGCTGGAAAAATGGTTGGATCATTCCACCGCTCCAGAAAGCACCTGACTCCTGATGCAATCATCTACCTATATAAGAGTCAGATTCCTCTTACGATGGAGTACTGCTCCCACATCTGGGGAGATGCTGCGGGTTAGGGTTGTAACATATAAAATTTTTGAATTGGCCAATGGACACGTGGCCGATTTTATTACAAACGGTTTTTAGCAGGACAGCCCCCCCCCCCAAAAAAAAAACTCACGCAAATGTTTTGACTGCGTTGATTATGACATAGTAAAAACAACGACATTAAAACCCTAAACCTATATATGCGTCAGATACGTCATAAGACGGAGTACTGCTGCCAAATCGACTTTGCAATCTAGTGGAGGAGGATTTCTTCTGCTCTCTATAGTCTCTGTTTTCACAAAAGAGACGTTGCTAGTCTTTCTCTGCTCTATCATTATTTTCATGGCAGATGCTCGACTGAGCTCCAATCTCTGGTTCCTTCTTGTAAGACATTCACAGCAACAAATCGTCTTTTTTCATGAACAGAGTTTCTAAGAACTTCACATCTGTAAAACACATTAACCCGGAATGCTTCCCTGCAGACTACAACACAGTCGTCTTCAAACCCAATGTCAACATATAGTTGTTATAAACTGTCTCCATAGATAATCAAACTTTTCCCATTCCATTCATCAGTTTCAATCCTCTCATAATATTCTTCATCATTCATCTGACTATCCATTCATCTTATTAACCCTTAACCTCGAATTTCTTTTGGCTTCGATAAATAGTGAATTATGAGTAAAAAGATCAATAAAATATTCTATTTTCATTAGGCAATTGTTTTGTTTTTTTGTTAAAACATGTTTATTTAAAAGTAAATGGAAGCAATCCTTTCCCCAAACTAAAAGAAACAAAACATTACCTTTTTCTAAATTCAATCGTACTCGTTCGTAAATTAAGAAAAATGCTGTGATGGGATACCGGACTCCCCTCAGTCGCTAAGTGAACTAGTCTGGACAATAAATACAACTACAAACAGTAGTATAGGCATTCGATTGTATTGTGTTAAATCCCATTGGATTACCTGTTGTTTGTACAAGATATATACGTTGGAATGAACCGTACTCTTTGAAGACCTTTACACTCTGGTTATTTTGTTGTTTAGAACTACTTACCAAGTGATATCAAAAACAATAACAACCAGCAGCAGAAAACCGATCTCCTCGACTTTAAAGGTCAAGGTTGAAGTTGAATAGAAAGTTACCAGAAATAGCCGGTAATGCAATGTCCACATTTGAAAATGTATTGTGTTTATGAATGCAATTGTGCATTTCACTTTTTTATTTCATCAGAAAAGACATGGTAAAAAATTATTAAGCTATAAATTTGGAGATTATCTAACATGAATGACAATAAACATATTAGCAATTTAAATATAAGGTAATATATAAAAGCAACAAGAAAATAAATTTAAGGCTGAAATAAAGAATACAGGTTAATGAATATTTTACGTAATCTACGTTGTTGTTACAGCCATCATGCAATCCATCACTATGAAGAAATAAAATACAGTCAACACGTGGAAACCAGATAAAGCCAATAGAGGTTTTACAAAAATACAATAGAGAGGTGAAATATACAGTACATGCCAAGATATAAATACAACAATTTACACAGATGAACGAATACTAGTGTACTAAGATGAAGCATGGAGAAATACACGACATGCACACAAGTCATTCTGTAACATGTTATGGAAAAATATTTTACTGCGGATTTTGATCAAGTATTTTGTTGGTGTTGATGTTGGGAAGACGAAATGACTATAATGAAAATGAATGTATAGAAAAGATTTTCTAAATGTTGTTGGAGATATTATTAGACTTATTGAAGAGAATTCTAATCATTCATCTTGTCTCTTGGGATAAGATAAACTTTTGCGTGTAACAATTCTTAAACTTCGAACATGGCCTGACCAGCCGTATAGTTAAGAAAGTGCTATTGCTCACATGAAGCATTGCGAATAGATTATAAATTGCTATAGAAGCCTTTGCAATGCAAATTTAAAATCAAACAACACAACTCAGACCTTATTGAGTTATTAATAGACAGGTAGTTTATTAGGAGTCTCTAACAATGCTGGAATATACAGGCGTTTGTAAGGAAGAAAATTTAATAACAAGGCGACCCACTGGGGGAGGGAGACCTCCTTACTCCTGGTCGACAACCTTCCTAGAGCTGGAAACAAAAATATCGAGTTTGCAAACCTACAGTTGCTTAAGGAGTAGATAGGCTCTGCCTATCGCCCGGCTTTGTACTTCTTTTTTGTCTATTAGCCAAGTGCAGGGACGCCTCAAAGAAACCCAGTGCTTGATCTTGTTTCCTGACAAGAACAACAAATGCCATCCAACTATCTCTCTTTCTCGTCATCTGGGCAATTTGGGGACACTTGCGTATCACTTCGTTTCACATTACTAGCCTGGGTCACTTTTGTTCAAACAGGTTGAGGGTACAGATTTGACAGCTTGTCTGGCTGCTGTTTTCGACTGGTAGTGCAAGAGCCCTAACTCTTAGGTAGCGCTAAAAGCAGCTGCTCTATCAACAGTTTAATAATATCGTGATAACTGTAGTGCCATGTCGTGCATGAAAAGAGACCCTGCACTTATCTCGGGTGGGCTTTCTTGAGGCCGCAACACCATAGATAAAGATTCGGCTAAATATTCTACATGTGTGAACTTACTGACACCCAACAAACACCCACTTTATCCAGCCATAAATCTGGCCCCTAATTCACAGTAGTCCATTATGTCTAAGTGGCTATGTTTTATTTACTCCTCCCCAGGAGTTAGGCACAAGGCCAGTTTTATCTTACTCCCACAAGTAAGATGTGACCCAAGATCGGGTCGAGAAAGTGGGGTTTGAAAAGCCAGCGCTCGAGAGGTGAGCACTCTGGCCATTTAAAAATTGCCTGGGCAGCCCTGTCGGCATTCCCCGGTAGGGGCGCCTCAGACAGTAAGCAATAAACTTACTCCTCCCCAAAGAGGGGAGGCAAAGCCTGGGAGGGTGGACCTCCTAGAACTGCACAGGACAGGCGGTCAGTATCCATCGGAACAGATACTACACTTTGATCTTAGCCAAAAGGCCAAGTGGCTATGTGCCTTGTTTGAGTTGAATAAAAGTATCAAAAAATAAAATAAAAATTTAAATCTTACTTGCTTCTAGCTTTAATGTTGGATCAGTAGTGTCCTATGTGACGCCGGAATGTCATGATATTTCGGGGATATGACCCCTTTATCAAGTTTTTATATTTCTTTGCCAAAGCACTATTGTATCAAATATATACCAAACTTAGTACCTCGTAATAAACTTATAAAATTCTAGATATATTATATATACACATAACTATATTATTTATTATTTTATGTATACATATAATATTTATATTATAAAAAGATCGAATATATCATGTATAGATATTTAGTATTTACTTTAACAGTGCTCGATATGTAAGTAGAGCTAGATAGTAAGGTATGAAAATATATTTAATTCATAAAAATTATATAAAATTTATATATTTATGGCAATTAAGCTACACAGAAGCGTCGGCGTTTTATCCCCGTAGGGAATCGTCAGGCTAAATATATCTTTATTTTGATACATGCATACATCTATAACCATGCATACATACACATGCACCAATGTGTGTGTGTGTGTGTGTGTGAATATATATATGAGTATACTTACATTAATAAGATAATTTATTGACACTAAGGCATGCTGACAAAACATATATGTAAATAAAAATGTACACATGCATATATGTGTAAATATTATGCATTTTTATATACATACATGTGACAGTCTACATTAATATGCATATATATATATATGTATATATACATACATGTGCAACACTATACAGTTATATAGACAACGACAAGAATACGACTAGTCTAGCTTGAGGTTTTAGCAAGGGGACACCAATTGTGCCCTTCATGCTGGATGTACATACGTTTACAATTGGGTAAGACCCCTGACCAAGCTCCATTGGCTTGACATATCCTTATGGATCGCCCTTGTAGCTCGTAACCCTCATTACAATGATATGTCACCTTGGAAGGGTGTTTATATCGCCCCTCGGTAATTTCATGGCGGCCATTGCTCAATTCCCCAGGAGGTACACAGTTCCGACCTAGAATTGAATTTTTTTTTTTCCAGGGACGGGTTCAAGGAATGGGTATATGAATTATATATTAAAAAAAAAATGGTGGCCGAAAGGGTGAAGGACAAAAAAAAAGGGATAAAAAGAAAAAAAGATGAAAAATGAGATTTAGTATTTTATTTAATGAATTTTTAAAGGCATAATATAATTAAAGAAAAAAAAAAACTTTTAAAAAATAGATAAAAAAATATAAACATTAAATATCAAGGCTATATTGAAGCAGTTCGCTTCGAAAGAGGCTGCAATTTTTTATCAATTAGTTTTCTTTGTTATTCATAGCGGTGACAAGTCAAATTAGTTCAACATGCAAAAGTTGTTCTTGTTGTTGTTTTCCCATAACGTCCGGGGACTTCCTCGGGGAGTCAGGCAGATACTCTATCTGTCCTAACTTTTTCTGTGGGCATGATAGAACCTGGTAGTACCCATATCCTCTCCAGGCCACATACAGCACCCGGTGTTCCCAAATGGTCACCCATTTAGTACTGGCCAGGTTCGACGTTGGTTAACTTCGGGGGGGGGGGACCGGTGTGTCAACGTGATTATGCCGTCATGTGAAAGACAACTTCTTCGGCAATAGGCGGCTATTTTCTGGTTTATCGAATGTTCAAGAAGAATTTTTTATTTGTTTTCCGATATTTGCGGATTTCTGTTTGTTTTTAAAATTTTTATTTTCCAAATATCTAGAATTATGATTAAAGATTAGCGTTTTTCAGCAAGTTAAAAACAACCCTTTCCTAACCTACCACCAACCCTAAGTCCGGGTGGCAACCCCCCCCCCCAAAAAAAAATTAGGTTGTATTAGCTACTTTCTTTAAATCTCAGTTCATTCATAGGGGTATTTTGGGGGAGGGGGATGTTTCCACTAAGACTTAAGGTTAGTGGCGCGGTTAAGAAAGGATATGTTTTGTTTTGTTTTTGTTTCTGAAAAAAATTTAAAAATTCAAATTAAAAAAATTAAATAAGTAAATTTTTTTTTTTTTACAAGTTTCAAAAATTGGGGGAGATTCTATAGTTTATCAGTTTTGGGGTTGTTTCGATTATCTTGGTTTGTAATTTAGTAAAAAAAAAAAAACAAGCAATAGAATCAAACGGTTTTTTTTCTTAAAAATGAAATTGAAATATATTACGAATTTAATATCATATTATAAAATATTGTCGGAAAAATTGTCTTTTACATGCTGGACTAATTTGACTTGTCACCGCTACGAAAAACAGACAAAACTAATCGATAAAAAAAATGGCAACCTATTCCAAAGCTAACCGCTTCAAGTTAGCCAATATTAAAAAGAAAGAAAGCGTTTTAAGAGATGGACACCAATTTAGGAAAAGTGGAAAGATATTCAAATAATTTTATTTTACCAACTGACTTTTCGCAGCAGCCGTTTATTGGCGGTTAGTATAGACATGGAATAACGTTGTATGCAAATTATATGTAAATGAATGTGATTATTTAATATCTTCCCTCTTTAAAAAAAAGAAAGCAACAAAATGATAAAAAATTACGGAGCTTAACCCAATGAAAATTAGAAAAGTAAAAAGAAAGATGGAGGATGACAGAGAGATTGAAAGAAAACAAATGGTGAGGCTAAAAGAAGAAGAAAGATATTTAATTTTGAAATCAAAGGAAACGTGCGAAGAACTATTTTGAAAAAGAAGGAGCTGAAAGAAAGAAAGAAAATTGATTAGAAATTATATTAGAGAGAAAGGAAGGGAGGGAAGACAGTTAATGTTTTAGAAAGATTTTAAAAATACATGTGATAGAGAAGAAGAAGAAGAAGAAGAAGAAGAAGAAGAAGAAGAAGAAAGAGAAGAAGAAAAAAAAAGAAGAAAAAAAAAGAAGAAAAAGAAGAAGAAAAAAAAGAAACAGAAAAAAAAGAAAAAGAAGAGTGAAATCAAGAAAAAAGGAAACAAAAAAGTATAAGGAAGAAAAGAGAAAAAGTTTGTAAGAAAGAAGAAAAAAGATGAAGAAAAAGATATTTTTGAAAAAGGAACAAACCAATGCAAGTTTAAGATAGCGAAGAAGAAAATATATTCAAAAAGAAAAAGAGTTGAAAGAAAGAAATTTAAAAATAATTATAAAAGAGAAGGAAGACAGTAATATTTAAGACGTTAAAAAAATGCGTGTGATGGAGAAGACGGAAACAAAAAGAAAAGGAAACAGTTTTAAAAAGTATAAAGAAAAAGGGAGAAAACAGAAAATGATGAAAGAAAGGAATAATTCGAAAAGGAAGAAAAGGAAAAAAAAATGTAAAATGAAAGGAAAATTAAAAATGTAAGGAAAACAAGGGAGTTTGAGAGAAAGAAACAAGGGAGTTTGAGAAAAAGAAAATGGGAAACACTGTAAGCAGAAAGAAATACGGTGTTGAGGGAAATGAAAGAAGGAAAAAATAAAGAAAAACGAAACAGTTTCTTTTTTTGCACCTTTTCGGTGCTTATCCAGATTAAGGGAGACATTAAAAAATTTAAAAAAAACCCAAAAAACTGAGGAATATCTGTTTGATGTACTTACCTGTCACGGGCTGAATATATCGTATACCAAAAATCATGTAAATTAATCAAGTAGTTTTTATTTTATGAAAGAAAATTAAATTTCAGCGAATAACGTGGAAATACGCCCGCCATTACGGCTTATTGAAAGGGAGATAACTGAAATTCAAAATAAGCCGTAATGGCGGGCGTATTTCCACGTTATTCGCTAAAATTTAATTTTCTTTCATAAAATAAAAACTACTTGATTAATTTACGTGACTTTTGGTAGACGATATATTCATTCCGTGACAGGTACGGACATCAAACAGATATTTAATAACTACAAGAAACCTCTTCAACCGCCGATTGTCATGGCAAATAGAACCCTGTCTGAGAGTTCATCATTCAAACTCCTCGGCCTAACTTTTACAGATAACATGAACTGGAATAAATACATTGAAGACATTGCCAAGGCTGCTGCAAAGAAGGTGGGCTCCCTCTATCGTACCAGTAAATTTCTCACACCTGACATTATCCTATACCTCTACAACGCCACCATCCGCTCATGCATGGAGTATTGTTGTCACATTTGGGCTGGTGAACCATCCACTAGTCTCTCCCTCTTAGACAATGTCCAAAAAAGAGTCGCTAATTTAATAGGTCCCTCACTATCCACCATGCTCAAGCCCCTGTCCCATCGCCGCAATGTTGCAACCTTGTGTTTGTTTTACAAGTACTTCAATGGAATGTGCTCCGATGAACTTGCTGCTCTGGTGTCCTCTCGACGTAGATATACTTGACCAATCCGACAATCAGCTATCCCATCCATTCACTGTGGAGGTCCCCAGATGCCGGAGAGCCTTCTACTTCAATAGCTTCTTTCCTCGAACTGCCGGCCTTTGGAACTCCCTCCCTGCTCCCTGTTTTCCTGATGATACTGACATGTAGAAATTTAAAACTAATGTAAACAGATATCTTGCTGCCCAGCTCCTAATTTAGGTTGACCCCCCCCTTCACCCTTTTTCCTCAGTAGTTCCTTACGTCTACAGTGGCGGTCTGCCTTGTTTGAGGTAAACTATGAACTATGATAACTATGATGATTCCTCAGTTTTTTTTTTCGGATGTCTCCTTTCATCTGGATAAGTACTCTGTTTTCTTTAAGGTAAAAAGAAAGAGATGAAGAAAGAAGGAAGAAAGGTAACGAAACAAAGAATGTAAAAAGGAAGAAAGAACGAAGCGATAAATTGTAAGAAAAATGGAAAAAATACAGTGTTGAAGAAAAACGAAATAGCTTTTAGAAGAGTATAAAAGAAAAAAAAGTAAGAAAAAAGGCGAAAGGTGTGTACGAAAAAGGAAAGAAAAAGGAAGAAGAAAAAAAAAATTTATGAAAAGATTCTATTCACAGTTTTCCTGAAAATAACAGTAAAGGAATGCAAAATAATTAATAAATAAATCAAGAAACAAATCAATAAATAAAAACAAATCAATAAATAAAAACAAAACAATGCATAAAACCCCCCAAAACCTGTAAACATTGCTTGTTCAACAAAAGTCAGCCATTTTTATTTTAACATAATCAACGGAAAGGCCCCAAAATACAAACCTGTGTATAATTTTAAGTATATTTCTGTTACGTTTCCAGTAACATTAGAGTAACACAAACTGATACCCGAGTGAGCACACATGTTGTCAATTTCATTTAATATTAGTAAATGACTTTCAGCAAACATTTATTGTGTTTTATGGAGAAAATAAAGATCTATGCAAATTACATATGGATTAAACACTTTGATAAAGTTTCTATTCATTAAAGAAAAGAAATATGTTTTTTTTATTTACGTAAATCCGTCTTCTATATTTTTTCATAACAGGAGTACCTTATTTATTTGTTTCCCATACTCTCAATTTTGCATACTTTATTTCCTTTCACCGCCCTCGTCCAGGCTAGTCCATCTATTTATATATATGAATAAATATGAATCTGGGCGAAACCATTTCAAGTGTTGAGGGATGCGAGAAAGCAAATAGCAAGTCAGACAACCCCACCATCTGAAATGAATTCGGAAAGAAATCTTCCACTCTAAATAAAAAGTCAACGGTGGTGTTTCCGTGTTTCTTTAGGTCATCAGAAAGGATAATAATAATTTATTTATGGAAAATTTAATTTTATGGTTGTGATTTGCATTTTGTTACGGGTTTTACTTCTATTTGTAATTGTATATAGTTGTAAGAGTTCAGTTATATGCCACCCAGAAAAGGGTTGATATGCCGTAAAACAACCAATCAGTTATCTGTTGAAATGACCATTTCTGCTAAGGAACACGAAGAGAATACGTGGATAAATGTTTATAGGTCTACAACCTTGATTCTTTTCAGTTGATTATGCTTTTATGTTTCATGTTTTTAGTATTATAGAATTGTCTTCGTGTGGCGGTACCATTTCTACATTCAATATGAATATAGTTTACTCATAAAACGATACTGAAATAGCTATTATGAATTTTACGAGGACTAGTAAATAATTATTTTCTCTCATTTGTGATGCGTTAAAAGATATTTAAAAGTACATTTAAACGAAAGGTTATTTTTTCATGCAATGTCAACCAGTATAGAAATACAAACATCACTTCCGGTCAGGATGATTTGGGGGGGGGGGCGGTACAGGATGTTAACAGTTAAACACGTAGCAGCGTCGACCCTAGCTAGTTAAGATGTTGACTTTAGTTATGTCTTATGGACCAATGCTGACAATTAAATTGTTATTAAATATTTGAAAAAATGAGTACAAGTAGATAAAAACATGTCATACAGTATAGAAATACAAACATCACTTCCGGTCAGTAGAGGACTTTAAGAGTTAAACACTGTATTCGTTTCGCAACTACGCATCTACGGCAGTTGATTAACACACGCACGTCGGACGTCTAATCACACTGATGCAGTTGATAGACACACCTTTGATCTTCTGAACATACTCCTTTTATTGTCCAAGTGTTCATCATCAGCCAATCGGTTGTCAGAAAAACAGTCACGTGAGGCCTGACGTCATCGCTCAATAATCGTACAAAAAACCACAGCCGCCATTAATTTAATTTCCGCCCTCCCTGCGATCATCCCAGCAGGTAAGACAACACGCGCAAACACGTGGTCGCTTTCTTCCTTCATTCTGTTCGACTTTACAAACACACTGACGACCTTACTTTAAAACATTACGTCACTAAAAATGAAATCCAACTGTCTCAAAATAGGAAGGAGCCTGAACTGTTACTCCCAAGTTGCGAACATAATTAAATCCACTTATCTAAGGGTGCTTCTGTATTATTGGGGCCGATGAAATTTTCATATCTAATTTAGAAGAGTCTGTTGAAAGGGGAGATAATTCATACTTTTTTGTTGTTGTAACTATAACCCACAAAGAAAAATCCAGAGAATAAGTATGAAAATGGATTTAAAAAAAGACTACTTATGCAGTTTACCGACCGGACTGAAATAATAACGTTATAATTTAGAAAACCATTATTAACATGGGGAGGTGGGGTGGGGGTGATTAACTATTCTGTTTATTAAATTGTTTGGTGAAAGTACAGAATAGTTAATGCCTATGTTAAGAATGGCTTTCTTAATTATAAGTTATTATTTCAGCCTGGTCTGTAAACTGCATAAGTACCCTTTCTTTAATTTATTTTCTTACTAATTCTCTGGATTTTCCTTATGGGTTATGGTTACAACAAAAGAACAACATGAATTATCTCCCCTTTCAACTGACTCTTCTAAAATGAAAATGAATTTCATCTGCCTTAATAATAGAGAAGCACCCATCTAAGTAAAGGGGAAAGAAATCTGGAAGTCAAATCTTCCTACCAAGATGAAATGGGTCTTCTTTGAAGCCATTGTTACTTCGGTTCTGGAATATGGAAGTAGCAACTGCACTTTTCTGGAATATGGAAGTAGCAACTGCACTTTTCTGGAATATGGAAGTAGCAACTGCACTTTTCTGGAATATGGAAGTAGCAACTGCACTTTTCTGGAATATGGAAGTAGCAACTGCACTTTTCTGGAATATGCAAGTAGCAACTGCACTTTTCTGGAATATGGAAGTAGCAACTGCACTTTTCAGGAATATGGAAGTAGCAACTGCACTTTTCTGGAATATGGAAGTAGCAACTGCACTTTTCTGGAATATGGAAGTAGCAACTGCACTTTTCTGGAATATGGAAGTAGCAACTGCACTTTTCTGGAATATGGAAGTAGCAACTGCACTTTTCTGGAATATGCAAGTAGCAACTGCACTTTTCTGGAATATGGAAGTAGCAACTGCACTTTTCAGGAATATGGAAGTAGCAACTGCACTTTTCTGGAATATGGAAGTAGCAACTGCACTTTTCTGGAATATGGAAGTAGCAACTGCACTTTTCTGGAATATGGAAGTAGCAACTGCACTTTTCTGGAATATGGAAGTAGCAACTGCACTTTTACAGAACGACTAGCAAAAAATACGGTACGGTGTTTACACAAGAATGCTAAGAGTAACTTTATGAACAGCTTCCGCAGATCTCAGCCTTGATCAGAGAGATAAGAACAAGATTGGCTGGTACTCTTGGATGACTAAGGTGGAGGTTCTGAGTTTAGTGTTGTGTGGCCTAGGCGTAAGCGTACCAGGGTGGTCTTTTTTCTTCTCTTATTACTAAGAAAAAACAATTTGTATTGGATAAAGCTTGTTGCGTGTATTTTTTTTGTCTAAATTCGTTACAATTTCTTTGACTTTGACTGATTTTAGGTTTTATGTCAATGTATGATATTTTAAAGTATTTTAGGGGGGGTCTAGTGTGTTAGATTTTATGGAGTCTGCACGATTTTCCTTGATGTGTTTTTCCCACAGGTGTCCTTGCCTCCCACGAGGCCAGAGTTAGACGTAAGGTTGGTTTTTAATGTAAAGAGAATCCAGCTCCCCCAAATGGGGAACTCTGGATTGGCACAAAAATAAAAAAAAATGACTCAGTCTAGAAGGGTTTCTCATTCACTGACCGAAGACAGAACAGATACTACACTTTGATTCTAACCAGAACCCCAAAGAATTGGCATTTCTCACAGGTGTCTGTTCAGTCTACATGTTTATCTTCGGTGATGTTCGACTGATTACCTTATCGTCACTAATGGTGACCATAGGTATATCAGGTTAATTAGGGACTGATACAAAAGTCTTTGTAAGAAATGGCGTCTCTGTTGTGTTTAACAGATTGATTTCATTACACCGACACTCCTTACGATTCATGGCAATGTCGTAAGATAGCAGGTGTTTCTACTTCTTGCTATTTCTTATGCAAGCTTTAAGTATTACTATATCTCTTGGCAATAATGGTGCTAATGATTTTACCATTTTATGAAAGAATTTTTCTGATTCTCAGAGGCATTCTCGCATCTCTATGAGACGGTTGTTTTTTTTTGTCTGTTCTTCATACTTAAGATTTTATTTTTCAATAAATCTAAATATTAAAAAAATAGCGTTTTAATAGAGATGAAACGGTATCTCTTCATGTATTTACCCACATTCCTTTCTTTCTCTCTTCGTGTATTTACCCACATTCCTTTTTTTCTCTCTTCCTGTATTTACCCACATTCCTTTTTTTCTCTCTTCGTGTATTTACCCACATTCTTTTCTTTCTCTCTTCGTGTATTTACCCACATTCCTTTCTTTCTCTCTTCATGTATTTATCCACATTCTTTTCTTTCTCTCTTCATGTATTTATCCACATTCCTTTCTTTCTCTCTTCCTGTATTTATCCACATTCCTTTCTTTCTCTCTTCCTGTATTTATCCACATTCCTTTCTTTCTCTCCTCGTGTATTTATCCACATTCCTTTCTTTCTCTCCTCGTGTATTTACCCACATTCCTTTCTTTCTCTCCTCGTGTATTTACCCACATTCCTTTCTTTCTCTCTTCGTGTATTTACCCACATTCCTTTCTTTCTCTTTTCATGTATTTACCCACATTCTTTTCTTTCTCTTTTCATGTATTTACCCACATTCTTTTCTTTCTCTTTTCATGTATTTATCCACATTCCTTTCTTTCTCTCTTCCTGTATTTATCCACATTCCTTTCTTTCTCTCTTCCTGTATTTATCCACATTCCTTTCTTTCTCTCCTCGTGTATTTATCCACATTCCTTTCTTTCTCTCCTCGTGTATTTACCCACATTCCTTTCTTTCTCTCCTCGTGTATTTACCCACATTCCTTTCTTTCTCTCTTCGTGTATTTACCCACATTCCTTTCTTTCTCTTTTCATGTATTTACCCACATTCCTTTCTTTCTCTTTTCATGTATTTACCCACATTCCTTTCTTTCTCTTTTCATGTATTTATCCACATTCCTTTCTTTCTCTCTTCCTGTATTTATCCACATTCCTTTCTTTCTCTCCTCGTGTATTTACCCACATTCCTTTCTTTCTCTCTTCATGTATTTACCCACATTCTTTTCTTTCTCTTTTCATGTATTTACCCACATTCTTTTCTTTCTCTCTTCGTGTATTTATCCACATTCCTTTCTTTCTCTCTTCCTGTATTTATCCACATTCCTTTCTTTCTCTCCTCGTGTATTTACCCACATTCCTTTCTTTCTCTCTTCGTGTATTTACCCACATTCCTTTCTTTCTCTTTTCATGTATTTACCCACATTCTTTTCTTTCTCTTTTCATGTATTTACCCACATTCCTTTCTTTCTCTTTTCATGTATTTACCCACATTCCTTTCTTTCTCTTTTCATGTATTTACCCACATTCTTTTCTTTCTCTTTTCATGTATTTACCCACATTCCTTTCTTTCTCTTTTCATGTATTTACCCACATTCCTTTCTTTCTCTTTTCATGTATTTACCCACATTCTTTTCTTTCTCTCTTCGTGTATTTACCCACATTCTTTTCTTTCTCTCTTCGTGTATTTACCCACATTCCTTTCTTTCTCTCTTCGTGTATTTACCCACATTCTTTTCTTTCTCTTTTCATGTATTTACCCACATTCTTTTCTTTCTCTTTTCGTGTATTTACCCACATTCTTTTCTTTCTCTCTTCGTGTATTTACCCACATTCCTTTCTTTCTCTTTTCATGTATTTACCCACATTCCTTTCTTTCTCTTTTCATGTATTTACCCACATTCTTTTCTTTCTCTCTTCGTGTATTTACCCACATTCCTTTCTTTCTCTCTTCGTGTATTTACCCACATTCTTTTCTTTCTCTTTTCATGTATTTACCCACATTCTTTTCTTTCTCTCTTCGTGTATTTACCCACATTCCTTTCTTTCTCTCCTCGTGTATTTACCCACATTCCTTTCTTTCTCTCTTCATGTATTTACCCACATTCTTTTCTTTCTCTCTTCATGTATTTACCCACATTCCTTTCTTTCTCTCTTCGTGTATTTACCCACATTCCTTTCTTTCTCTCTTCGTGTATTTACCCACATTCCTTTCTTTCTCTCTTCGTGTATTTACCCACATTCCTTTCTTTCTCTTTTCATGTATTTACCCACATTCCTTTCTTTCTCTCTTCGTGTATTTACCCACATTCCTTTCTTTCTCTTTTCATGTATTTACCCACATTCCTTTCTTTCTCTCTTCGTGTATTTACCCACATTCCTTTCTTTCTCTTTTCATGTATTTACCCACATTCACTTCTTTCTCTCTTCGTGTATTTACCCACATTCCTTTCTTTCTCTTTTCATGTATTTACCCACATTCACTTCTTTCTCTCTTCGTGTATTTACCCACATTCTTTTCTTTCTCTCTTCATGTATTTACCCACATTCTTTTCTTTCTCTCTTCGTGTATTTACCCACATTCTTTTCTTTCTCTTTTCATGTATTTACCCACATTCCTTTCTTTCTCTTTTCATGTATTTACCCACATTCCTTTCTTTCTCTTTTCATGTATTTACCCACATTCCTTTCTTTCTCTTTTCATGTATTTACCCACATTCCTTTCTTTCTCTCTTCGTGTATTTACCCACATTCCTTTCTTTCTCTTTTCATGTATTTACCCACATTCCTTTCTTTCTCTCTTCGTGTATTTACCCACATTCCTTTCTTTCTCTTTTCATGTATTTACCCACATTCCTTTCTTTCTCTCTTCGTGTATTTACCCACATTCCTTTCTTTCTCTCTTCGTGTATTTACCCACATTCCTTTCTTTCTCTCTTCGTGTATTTACCCACATTCCTTTCTTTCTCTTTTCATGTATTTACCCACATTCCTTTCTTTCTCTCTTCGTGTATTTACCCACATTCCTTTCTTTCTCTTTTCATGTATTTACCCACATTCCTTTCTTTCTCTCTTCGTGTATTTACCCACATTCCTTTCTTTCTCTCTTCGTGTATTTACCCACATTCCTTTCTTTCTCTCTTCGTGTATTTACCCACATTCCTTTCTTTCTCTTTTCATGTATTTACCCACATTCCTTTCTTTCTCTCTTCGTGTATTTACCCACATTCCTTTCTTTCTCTTTTCATGTATTTACCCACATTCCTTTCTTTCTCTCTTCGTGTATTTACCCACATTCCTTTCTTTCTCTTTTCATGTATTTACCCACATTCCTTTCTTTCTCTCTTCGTGTATTTACCCACATTCCTTTCTTTCTCTTTTCATGTATTTACCCACATTCCTTTCTTTCTCTCTTCGTGTATTTACCCACATTCCTTTCTTTCTCTCTTCGTGTATTTACCCACATTCCTTTCTTTCTCTCTTCGTGTATTTACCCACATTCCTTTCTTTCTCTTTTCATGTATTTACCCACATTCCTTTCTTTCTCTCTTCGTGTATTTACCCACATTCCTTTCTTTCTCTTTTCATGTATTTACCCACATTCTTTTCTTTCTCTCTTCGTGTATTTACCCACATTCCTTTCTTTCTCTTTTCATGTATTTACCCACATTCCTTTCTTTCTCTTTTCATGTATTTACCCACATTCCTTTCTTTCTCTTTTCATGTATTTACCCACATTCCTTTCTTTCTCTTTTCATGTATTTACCCACATTCCTTTCTTTCTCTTTTCATGTATTTACCCACATTCTTTTCTTTCTCTTTTCATGTATTTACCCACATTCCTTTCTTTCTCTCTTCGTGTATTTACCCACATTCCTTTCTTTCTCTTTTCATGTATTTACCCACATTCCTTTCTTTCTCTCTTCATGTATTTACCCACATTCTTTTCTTTCTCTTTTCATGTATTTACCCACATTCTTTTCTTTCTCTCTTCGTGTATTTATCCACATTCCTTTCTTTCTCTTTTCATGTATTTACCCACATTCCTTTCTTTCTCTTTTCATGTATTTACCCACATTCCTTTCTTTCTCTTTTCATGTATTTACCCACATTCCTTTCTTTCTCTCTTCATGTATTTACCCACATTCTTTTCTTTCTCTTTTCATGTATTTACCCACATTCTTTTCTTTCTCTCTTCGTGTATTTATCCACATTCCTTTCTTTCTCTCTTCATGTATTTACCCACATTCCTTTCTTTCTCTTTTCATGTATTTACCCACATTCCTTTCTTTCTCTTTTCATGTATTTACCCACATTCCTTTCTTTCTCTCTTCATGTATTTACCCACATTCTTTTCTTTCTCTTTTCATGTATTTACCCACATTCTTTTCTTTCTCTCTTCGTGTATTTATCCACATTCCTTTCTTTCTCTCTTCATGTATTTACCCACATTCCTTTCTTTCTCTTTTCATGTATTTACCCACATTCCTTTCTTTCTCTTTTCATGTATTTACCCACATTCCTTTCTTTCTCTCTTCATGTATTTACCCACATTCTTTTCTTTCTCTTTTCATGTATTTACCCACATTCTTTTCTTTCTCTCTTCGTGTATTTATCCACATTCCTTTCTTTCTCTTTTCATGTATTTACCCACATTCCTTTCTTTCTCTTTTCATGTATTTACCCACATTCCTTTCTTTCTCTTTTCATGTATTTACCCACATTCCTTTCTTTCTCTTTTCATGTATTTACCCACATTCCTTTCTTTCTCTTTTCATGTATTTACCCACATTCTTTTCTTTCTCTTTTCATGTATTTACCCACATTCCTTTCTTTCTCTCTTCGTGTATTTACCCACATTCCTTTCTTTCTCTTTTCATGTATTTACCCACATTCCTTTCTTTCTCTCTTCATGTATTTACCCACATTCTTTTCTTTCTCTTTTCATGTATTTACCCACATTCTTTTCTTTCTCTCTTCGTGTATTTATCCACATTCCTTTCTTTCTCTTTTCATGTATTTACCCACATTCCTTTCTTTCTCTTTTCATGTATTTACCCACATTCCTTTCTTTCTCTTTTCATGTATTTACCCACATTCCTTTCTTTCTCTCTTCATGTATTTACCCACATTCTTTTCTTTCTCTTTTCATGTATTTACCCACATTCTTTTCTTTCTCTCTTCGTGTATTTATCCACATTCCTTTCTTTCTCTCTTCATGTATTTACCCACATTCTTTTCTTTCTCTTTTCATGTATTTACCCACATTCCTTTCTTTCTCTTTTCATGTATTTACCCACATTCCTTTCTTTCTCTCTTCGTGTATTTACCCACATTCCTTTCTTTCTCTTTTCATGTATTTACCCACATTCCTTTCTTTCTCTCTTCGTGTATTTACCCACATTCCTTTCTTTCTCTTTTCATGTATTTACCCACATTCTTTTCTTTCTCTCTTCGTGTATTTACCCACATTCCTTTCTTTCTCTTTTCATGTATTTACCCACATTCCTTTCTTTCTCTTTTCATGTATTTACCCACATTCCTTTCTTTCTCTTTTCATGTATTTACCCACATTCCTTTCTTTCTCTTTTCATGTATTTACCCACATTCCTTTCTTTCTCTTTTCATGTATTTACCCACATTCTTTTCTTTCTCTTTTCATGTATTTACCCACATTCCTTTCTTTCTCTCTTCGTGTATTTACCCACATTCCTTTCTTTCTCTTTTCATGTATTTACCCACATTCCTTTCTTTCTCTCTTCATGTATTTACCCACATTCTTTTCTTTCTCTTTTCATGTATTTACCCACATTCTTTTCTTTCTCTCTTCGTGTATTTATCCACATTCATTTCTTTCTCTCTTCCTGTATTTATCCACATTCCTTTCTTTCTCTCTTCCTGTATTTATCCACATTCCTTTCTTTCTCTCCTCGTGTATTTACCCACATTCCTTTCTTTCTCTCTTCGTGTATTTACCCACATTCCTTTCTTTCTCTTTTCATGTATTTACCCACATTCCTTTCTTTCTCTTTTCATGTATTTACCCACATTCTTTTCTTTCTCTTTTCATGTATTTACCCACATTCCTTTCTTTCTCTCTTCGTGTATTTACCCACATTCCTTTCTTTCTCTTTTCATGTATTTACCCACATTCTTTTCTTTCTCTTTTCATGTATTTACCCACATTCCTTTCTTTCTCTCTTCGTGTATTTACCCACATTCTTTTCTTTCTCTTTTCATGTATTTACCCACATTCCTTTCTTTCTCTTTTCATGTATTTACCCACATTCCTTTCTTTCTCTCCTCGTGTATTTACCCACATTCTTTTCTTTCTCTTTTCATGTATTTACCCACATTCCTTTCTTTCTCTTTTCATGTATTTACCCACATTCTTTTCTTTCTCTTTTCATGTATTTACCCACATTCCTTTCTTTCTCTCTTCGTGTATTTACCCACATTCCTTTCTTTCTCTTTTCATGTATTTACCCACATTCTTTTCTTTCTCTTTTCATGTATTTACCCACATTCTTTTCTTTCTCTCTTCGTGTATTTATCCACATTCCTTTCTTTCTCTCTTCCTGTATTTATCCACATTCCTTTCTTTCTCTCTTCCGGTATTTATCCACATTCCTTTCTTTCTCTCCTCGTGTATTTATCCACATTCCTTTCTTTCTCTCTTCATGTATTTATCCACATTCCTTTCTTTCTCTCTTCCTGTATTTATCCACATTCCTTTCTTTCTCTCCTCGTGTATTTATCCACATTCCTTTCTTTCTCTCTTCATGTATTTATCCACATTCCTTTCTTTCTCTCTTCCTGTATTTATCCACATTCCTTTCTTTCTCTCTTCCTGTATTTATCCACATTCCTTTCTTTCTCTCCTCGTGTATTTACCCACATTCCTTTCTTTCTCTCTTCGTGTATTTACCCACATTCCTTTCTTTCTCTTTTCATGTATTTACCCACATTCCTTTCTTTCTCTTTTCATGTATTTACCCACATTCCTTTCTTTCTCTTTTCATGTATTTACCCACATTCTTTTCTTTCTCTTTTCATGTATTTACCCACATTCCTTTCTTTCTCTCTTCGTGTATTTACCCACATTCCTTTCTTTCTCTTTTCATGTATTTACCCACATTCCTTTCTTTCTCTCTTCGTGTATTTACCCACATTCCTTTCTTTCTCTTTTCATGTATTTACCCACATTCTTTTCTTTCTCTTTTCATGTATTTACCCACATTCCTTTCTTTCTCTCTTCGTGTATTTACCCACATTCCTTTCTTTCTCTTTTCATGTATTTACCCACATTCTTTTCTTTCTCTTTTCATGTATTTACCCACATTCTTTTCTTTCTCTCTTCGTGTATTTATCCACATTCCTTTCTTTCTCTCTTCCTGTATTTATCCACATTCCTTTCTTTCTCTCTTCCTGTATTTATCCACATTCCTTTCTTTCTCTCCTCGTGTATTTACCCACATTCCTTTCTTTCTCTCTTCGTGTATTTACCCACATTCCTTTCTTTCTCTTTTCATGTATTTACCCACATTCCTTTCTTTCTCTTTTCATGTATTTACCCACATTCTTTTCTTTCTCTTTTCATGTATTTACCCACATTCCTTTCTTTCTCTCTTCGTGTATTTACCCACATTCCTTTCTTTCTCTCTTCATGTATTTACCCACATTCCTTTCTTTCTCTCTTCGTGTATTTACCCACATTCCTTTCTTTCTCTTTTCATGTATTTACCCACATTCTTTTCTTTCTCTTTTCATGTATTTACCCACATTCCTTTCTTTCTCTCTTCGTGTATTTACCCACATTCTTTTCTTTCTCTTTTCATGTATTTACCCACATTCCTTTCTTTCTCTCTTCGTGTATTTACCCACATTCCTTTCTTTCTCTTTTCATGTATTTACCCACATTCTTTTCTTTCTCTTTTCATGTATTTACCCACATTCTTTTCTTTCTCTCTTCGTGTATTTATCCACATTCCTTTCTTTCTCTCTTCCTGCATTTATCCACATTCCTTTCTTTCTCTCCTCGTGTATTTATCCACATTCCTTTTTTTCTCTCTTCATGTATTTATCAACATTCCTTTCTTTCTCTCTTCCTGTATTTATCCACATTCCTTTCTTTCTCTCTTCCTGTATTTATCCACATTCCTTTCTTTCTCTCTTCCTGTATTTATCCACATTCCTTTCTTTCTCTCCTCGTGTATTTATCCACATTCCTTTCTTTCTCTCCTCGTGTATTTACCCACATTCCTTTCTTTCTCTCCTCGTGTATTTACCCACATTCCTTTCTTTCTCTCTTCGTGTATTTACCCACATTCTTTTCTTTCTCTTTTCATGTATTTACCCACATTCCTTTCTTTCTCTCCTCGTGTATTTATCCACATTCCTTTCTTTCTCTCTTCGTGTATTTACCCACATTCTTTTTTTTCTCTCTTCGTGTATTTACCCACATTCCTTTCTTTCTCTTTTCATGTATTTACCCACATTCCTTTCTTTCTCTCTTCATGTATTTACCCACATTCTTTTCTTTCTCTTTTCATGTATTTACCCACATTCTTTTCTTTCTCTCTTCGTGTATTTATCCACATTCATTTCTTTCTCTCTTCCTGTATTTATCCACATTCCTTTCTTTCTCTCTTCCTGTATTTATCCACATTCCTTTCTTTCTCTCCTCGTGTATTTACCCACATTCCTTTCTTTCTCTCTTCGTGTATTTACCCACATTCCTTTCTTTCTCTTTTCATGTATTTACCCACATTCCTTTCTTTCTCTTTTCATGTATTTACCCACATTCTTTTCTTTCTCTTTTCATGTATTTACCCACATTCCTTTCTTTCTCTCTTCGTGTATTTACCCACATTCCTTTCTTTCTCTTTTCATGTATTTACCCACATTCTTTTCTTTCTCTTTTCATGTATTTACCCACATTCCTTTCTTTCTCTCTTCGTGTATTTACCCACATTCTTTTCTTTCTCTTTTCATGTATTTACCCACATTCCTTTCTTTCTCTTTTCATGTATTTACCCACATTCCTTTCTTTCTCTCCTCGTGTATTTACCCACATTCTTTTCTTTCTCTTTTCATGTATTTACCCACATTCCTTTCTTTCTCTTTTCATGTATTTACCCACATTCTTTTCTTTCTCTTTTCATGTATTTACCCACATTCCTTTCTTTCTCTCTTCGTGTATTTACCCACATTCCTTTCTTTCTCTTTTCATGTATTTACCCACATTCTTTTCTTTCTCTTTTCATGTATTTACCCACATTCTTTTCTTTCTCTCTTCGTGTATTTATCCACATTCCTTTCTTTCTCTCTTCCTGTATTTATCCACATTCCTTTCTTTCTCTCTTCCTGTATTTATCCACATTCCTTTCTTTCTCTCCTCGTGTATTTATCCACATTCCTTTCTTTCTCTCTTCATGTATTTATCCACATTCCTTTCTTTCTCTCTTCCTGTATTTATCCACATTCCTTTCTTTCTCTCTTCCTGTATTTATCCACATTCCTTTCTTTCTCTCCTCGTGTATTTATCCACATTCCTTTCTTTCTCTCTTCATGTATTTATCCACATTCCTTTCTTTCTCTCTTCATGTATTTATCCACATTCCTTTCTTTCTCTCTTCCTGTATTTATCCACATTCCTTTCTTTCTCTCCTCGTGTATTTACCCACATTCCTTTCTTTCTCTCTTCGTGTATTTACCCACATTCCTTTCTTTCTCTTTTCATGTATTTACCCACATTCCTTTCTTTCTCTTTTCATGTATTTACCCACATTCCTTTCTTTCTCTTTTCATGTATTTACCCACATTCTTTTCTTTCTCTTTTCATGTATTTACCCACATTCCTTTCTTTCTCTCTTCGTGTATTTACCCACATTCCTTTCTTTCTCTTTTCATGTATTTACCCACATTCCTTTCTTTCTCTCTTCGTGTATTTACCCACATTCCTTTCTTTCTCTTTTCATGTATTTACCCACATTCTTTTCTTTCTCTTTTCATGTATTTACCCACATTCCTTTCTTTCTCTCTTCGTGTATTTACCCACATTCCTTTCTTTCTCTTTTCATGTATTTACCCACATTCTTTTCTTTCTCTTTTCATGTATTTACCCACATTCTTTTCTTTCTCTCTTCGTGTATTTATCCACATTCCTTTCTTTCTCTCTTCCTGTATTTATCCACATTCCTTTCTTTCTCTCTTCCTGTATTTATCCACATTCCTTTCTTTCTCTCCTCGTGTATTTACCCACATTCCTTTCTTTCTCTCTTCGTGTATTTACCCACATTCCTTTCTTTCTCTTTTCGTGTATTTACCCACATTCCTTTCTTTCTCTTTTCATGTATTTACCCACATTCTTTTCTTTCTCTTTTCATGTATTTACCCACATTCCTTTCTTTCTCTCTTCGTGTATTTACCCACATTCCTTTCTTTCTCTTTTCATGTATTTACCCACATTCCTTTCTTTCTCTCTTCGTGTATTTACCCACATTCCTTTCTTTCTCTTTTCATGTATTTACCCACATTCTTTTCTTTCTCTTTTCATGTATTTACCCACATTCCTTTCTTTCTCTCTTCGTGTATTTACCCACATTCTTTTCTTTCTCTTTTCATGTATTTACCCACATTCCTTTCTTTCTCTCTTCGTGTATTTACCCACATTCCTTTCTTTCTCTTTTCATGTATTTACCCACATTCTTTTCTTTCTCTTTTCATGTATTTACCCACATTCTTTTCTTTCTCTCTTCGTGTATTTATCCACATTCCTTTCTTTCTCTCTTCCTGCATTTATCCACATTCCTTTCTTTCTCTCCTCGTGTATTTATCCACATTCCTTTTTTTCTCTCTTCATGTATTTATCAACATTCCTTTCTTTCTCTCTTCCTGTATTTATCCACATTCCTTTCTTTCTCTCTTCCTGTATTTATCCACATTCCTTTCTTTCTCTCTTCCTGTATTTATCCACATTCCTTTCTTTCTCTCCTCGTGTATTTATCCACATTCCTTTCTTTCTCTCCTCGTGTATTTACCCACATTCCTTTCTTTCTCTCTTCGTGTATTTACCCACATTCTTTTCTTTCTCTTTTCATGTATTTACCCACATTCCTTTCTTTCTCTCCTCGTGTATTTATCCACATTCCTTTCTTTCTCTCTTCGTGTATTTACCCACATTCTTTTCTTTCTCTCTTCGTGTATTTACCCACATTCCTTTCTTTCTCTCTTCGTGTATTTATCCGCATTCCTTTCTTTCTCTCTTCGTGTATTTACCCACATTCCTTTCTTTCTCTCTTCATGTATTTATCCACATCCCTTTCTTTCTCTCTTCCTGTATTTATCCACATTCCTTTCTTTCTCTCTTCCTGTATTTATCCACATTCCTTTCTTTCTCTCCTCGTGTATTTATCCACATTCCTTTCTTTCTCTCCTCGTGTATTTACCCACATTCCTTTCTTTCTCTCCTCGTGTATTTACCCACATTCCTTTCTTTCTCTCTTCGTGTATTTACCCACATTCTTTTCTTTCTCTTTTCATGTATTTACCCACATTCCTTTCTTTCTCTCCTCGTGTATTTATCCACATTCCTTTCTTTCTCTCTTCGTGTATTTACCCACATTCTTTTCTTTCTCTCTTCGTGTATTTACCCACATTCCTTTCTTTCTCTCTTCGTGTATTTATCCGCATTCCTTTCTTTCTCTCTTCGTGTATTTACCCACATTCCTTTCTTTCTCTCTTCATGTATTTATCCACATTCTTTTCTTTCTCTCTTCATGTATTTATCCACATTCCTTTCTTTCTCTCTTCCTGTATTTATCCACATTCCTTTCTTTCTCTCTTCCTGTATTTATCCACATTCCTTTCTTTCTCTCCTCGTGTATTTACCCACATTCCTTTCTTTCTCTCTTCGTGTATTTACCCACATTCCTTTCTTTCTCTTTTCATGTATTTACCCACATTCCTTTCTTTCTCTTTTCATGTATTTACCCACATTCTTTTCTTACTCTTTTCATGTATTTACCCACATTCCTTTCTTTCTCTTTTCATGTATTTACCCACATTCCTTTCTTTCTCTTTTCATGTATTTACCCACATTCCTTTCTTTCTCTCTTCGTGTATTTACCCACATTCCTTTCTTTCTCTCTTCATGTATTTATCCACATTCTTTTCTTTCTCTCTTCATGTATTTATCCACATTCCTTTCTTTCTCTTTTCATGTATTTATCCACATTCTTTTCTTTCTCTCTTCCTGTATTTATCCACATTCCTTTCTTTCTCTCCTCGTGTATTTACCCACATTCTTTTCTTTCTCTTTTCATGTATTTACCCACATTCCTTTCTTTCTCTTTTCATGTATTTACCCACATTCCTTTCTTTCTCTTTTCATGTATTTACCCACATTCCTTTCTTTCTCTTTTCATGTATTTACCCACATTCTTTTCTTACTCTTTTCATGTATTTACCCACATTCCTTTCTTTCTCTCCTCGTGTATTTACCCACATTCTTTTCTTTCTCTCTTCGTGTATTTACCCACATTCCTTTCTTTCTCTTTTCATGTATTTACCCACATTCCTTTCTTTCTCTTTTCATGTATTTACCCACATTCTTTTCTTTCTCTTTTCATGTATTTACCCACATTCCTTTCTTTCTCTTTTCATGTATTTACCCACATTCCTTTCTTTCTCTTTTCATGTATTTACCCACATTCCTTTCTTTCTCTCTTCGTGTATTTACCCACATTCCTTTCTTTCTCTTTTCATGTATTTACCCACATTCCTTTCTTTCTCTCTTCGTGTATTTACCCACATTCCTTTCTTTCTCTTTTCATGTATTTACCCACATTCCTTTCTTTCTCTTTTCATGTATTTACCCACATTCCTTTCTTTCTCTTTTCATGTATTTACCCACATTCCTTTCTTTCTCTTTTCATGTATTTACCCACATTCCTTTCTTTCTCTTTTCATGTATTTACCCACATTCCTTTCTTTCTCTTTTCATGTATTTACCCACATTCCTTTCTTTCTCTTTTCATGTATTTACCCACATTCCTTTCTTTCTCTTTTCATGTATTTACCCACATTCCTTTCTTTCTCTTTTCATGTATTTACCCACATTCCTTTCTTTCTCTTTTCATGTATTTACCCACATTCTTTTCTTTCTCTTTTCATGTATTTACCCACATTCCTTTCTTTCTCTTTTCATGTATTTACCCACATTCCTTTCTTTCTCTTTTCATGTATTTACCCACATTCCTTTCTTTCTCTCTTCGTGTATTTATCCGCATTCCTTTCTTTCTCTTTTCATGTATTTACCCACATTCCTTTCTTTCTCTTTTCATGTATTTACCCACATTCTTTTCTTTCTCTCTTCGTGTATTTATCCGCATTCCTTTCTTTCTCTTTTCATGTATTTACCCACATTCTTTTCTTTCTCTCTTCATGTATTTACCCACATTCCTTTCTTTCTCTCTTCGTGTATTTATCCGCATTCCTTTCTTTCTCTTTTCATGTATTTACCCACATTCCTTTCTTTCTCTTTTCATGTATTTACCCACATTCTTTTCTTTCTCTCTTCGTGTATTTATCCGCATTCCTTTCTTTCTCTTTTCATGTATTTACCCACATTCTTTTCTTTCTCTCTTCATGTATTTACCCACATTCCTTTCTTTCTCTTTACATGTATTTACCCACATTCTTTTCTTTCTCTCTTCGTGTATTTATCCACATTCCTTTCTTTCTCTCTTCCTGTATTTATCCACATTCCTTTCTTTCTCTCTTCCTGTATTTACCCACATTCTTTTCTTTCTCTCTTCGTGTATTTACCCACATTCCTTTCTTTCTCTTTTCATGTATTTACCCACATTCCTTTCTTTCTCTTTTCATGTATTTACCCACATTCCTTTCTTTCTCTTTTCATGTATTTACCCACATTCCTTTCTTTCTCTTTTCATGTATTTACCCACATTCCTTTCTTTCTCTTTTCATGTATTTACCCACATTCTTTTCTTTCTCTTTTCATGTATTTACCCACATTCCTTTCTTTCTCTCCTCGTGTATTTATCCACATTCCTTTCTTTCTCTCTTCGTGTATTTATCCACATTCCTTTCTTTCTCTCTTCCTGTATTTATCCACATTCCTTTCTTTCTCTCTTCCTGTATTTATCCACATTCCTTTCTTTCTCTCCTCGTGTATTTATCCACATTCCTTTCTTTCTCTCCTCGTGTATTTACCCACATTCCTTTCTTTCTCTCCTAGTGTATTTATCCACATTCCTTTCTTTCTCTCCTCGTGTATTTACCCACATTCCTTTCTTTCTCTCTTCATGTATTTACCCACATTCCTTTCTTTCTCTCTTCGTGTATTTACCCACATTCCTTTTGTGCTGCACTCTCCTCTCCCTCCTCACTGCCCTGACTTTTCTTCTCTCTCTCTCTACATGTATAATCTGCATTACTGCAACTAGTTTGCCGGGCTGGTTAGGGTTAGGCTGTATCTCCAGTCATGAATAAGGGTTAAGGTTAGGCTGTATCTCCAGTCATGAATAAGGGTTAGGGTTAGGCTGTATCTCCAGTCATGAATAAGCATCCAATAAAATAGAAGACGAATAGCGATTCTTCTATGACTTACATGTTTTGATTTCTGTTTTTATATTTGTCTTATTTATCCCTTATTCCTCTAATTAACCCTTTTAACTGTAGACATACAAACAGTTTACTAAAATATTATTTTTTTATTTAATCATGTGACCTTTCAGTTTTGAATCTAAAGTTTTTCTTTTCTTTCTTCTTTCTTTTACAACCAAATGAAAAGACAGATTTTTCGACTGAAGAGATCTTAGTCTTAATAACTACAGATCGAAACATCGTCATGTCAGTGTCGCATCTGTACATGTCTGTATAAATAAATAAAAAATTTAAAAAAAATATATATATATAAGTTAGGTACGTGTATATCTTTGTATATTTGTATGTACAGGACCGAATCCTAAACAAATTGACCGAACTTTATGAATTTTTAAAAAATTGCTAAGCGTAAGGGGTCCAAATGTGGGATATATTAAGTTTAATTTAGTTTTATGTGAAGAGATTAAAAAAGGGAATTAAAGCCATTCGTGAAAACTCATAAACCTCCGATTTTTGTGAAATCTTAACAAGAAGTATTTCGGTTTTCTAAGGGTATTTTAAGGGGTATTTTAGGGTGCAGAATATGTCCCCCCTCCTCCATTTGAAAATTAAAATATTTCAGATTTGCATTGAATACATATATACTAAAAGAATACCCGACCCAGGATGGATAAAATTACTTCCTCAAACAAAACAATTTTGCCCCAATTTTATGTCCCCTTACGAAGATTAAAATAAAGATATAATGCTACTAAACCTTATGTCTAGAATCCTTATTCTAATTTTTATCAAATTGCATTACATGATTTTGATTCTGGAAAATGTATAAAATTTAAGGCTTAAGCTTGTGGGCTCTTAAAAAAAAAATTGAAATTCAAGGAATCTTGTTTAATTGGTGTCTAATGATTATGTATCAAATTTAATGCAAATCTGAAATATTTGAGTTTTCAAATGGAAGATTGTGCCAAAATTACTCCCCCTGAAAACCCTTTAAAATACTCCAAAGAAACTGAAATTTGGGGAATAGTTATTAATTGATATTGAAGAGCTATTGTTAAAATTTCACAAAAGTTTTCACAAAGGGATTTCCACCCTCTTTGCCTTCTTTGCATGAAACTAAATTTAACCAAATATAGCCCACATTAACCACCCGTACGCCTAGTAGCTATGTTCCACGATTCATAATGATCGGTTAATTAGTTTAGGAATGAATCCTGTACATATAAATATATAAACATACATAACTTTATATAAATAGAGACATATGTGTGTGTGTTTATAATGTGTGGTGATTGCCTGACATCTCATGAACTTAATAATATACGGAAAAAAATACTTAAACTAAAAACATTAATTTGTTCGAATAGAATTCAAGGGTTAAAAATTGTTCGAATGAATAATGTAAAAATTCAAATTGAACCGAACAATAGCGTGGAAGTATTCCTTTATCTTGTCAAATTGCTCGACTGTTTTAGAATAAAATTTGCAAAACCTGAATAAATTCCACAAACGTGTTGACAGATGCAAACAAACTTAAAGAAGAAGAAGAAGAAGAAGAAGAGAAAGAGAAAATAAAAGTAAGTTGTGAATTGTTCCCAAATCAATTTACAAGGAAATAAATATTTGAAAACAGAGAAAATTGGAGAGAAACATGAAAACTGTCTTATCAGACAAGCCATTATGCTAAGAGATAGACAATTACTAATAATACAATTGCCTTCAAATATATATATATATATATATATATATATATATATATATATATATATATATATATATATTTATGTATGTATGTATGTATGTATGAGAAAGGAAGGATGAGAGTAATCTAACTTAATAGGAAATGAAAACGGAAAAACCAAGAGATATTTTTGTTATATTCATCAACGTTTCATCTTTATTGTAAGATTTCCTCAGGATGATAATTTTAAGAAAAATGTAATGCAAGTACAATTCACTAACACTCTCACCCCTCCCCTTTTTCATTGCTGCTAAATGGTACCCACTCAAAGCTTTCCATATTAATTTTACTCTTTGCCACTACTGACTTCTCACAGCGCTGGACGAGAGTCCAGCGCTGTTAGTAGCCACAGCTACTACTTTTCCTTTATCACTCCATCATGTCAACCCAATATTTCGATGTACTTGCATGACATTTTTACTTCAAATTATCATCCTGAGGAAGTCTTACAATAAAGACGAACGATGAATATATAAAAAATATCTCTTGGTTTTTCCTTTTTCATTCCCCATATATATATATATATATATATATGTATGACGGATTCTCCCATCGATTTTGACGTATGAGTGCCCTGCCAGGAATTGTAATTGCAAGGGTTGCGTAATCTCCAACAACACCTCTACTGAGTTGGAACTGCTTGAATCCAGTGGCAAGGAGAAGTTCAAGACGACTGGAAACAATGCCGGGATAAGCAGATAGCACATACAGCACCTGGTGTTCCCAAATGGTCACCCATTCAGTACTGGCCAGGCTCGACGTATATATATATATATATATATATATATATATATATATATATATATATATATATGACAAAGGAAGGATGAGATAATCCGACGTAATGGGAAATGAAAAAGGAAAAACCAAAAAGGATGTTTTTATATATTCATAAACGTTTCGTCTTTATTTGTAAGACTTCCTCAGGATGATAATTTTAAGAAAAATGTCATGCAAGTACAGAAGTGGAGAGGTGTGGGGGAAGTGGAGGTGAGGGGGGAGGCTCTGTGATTTTGGTGTGTGGGTAATCTCATGGTTTTAGAAAAGATTTTTAAAAATAAAGGTGTGGGAGGGGTAGGTAGGTAAGAGTGTGAGAGAAGTAGTCGAAAGGGTGAAGGGGGAGCAAGGAGATTTTGTTGTAGGTAGGTGTGAAATTTTTGGAGAGTAGTAGGTTTTGACCAGCTGGCTATGTCAAGAATGTGTGGAATGAAGTTAGAAGGTGTGGATTCGTGGTGAGTGAAAATGTGTGTGGGGGGGAGGGGAGGGGTTGTGTGTGGGTGTGTATGCGGAAATTGGTATGTGAGTATAACTGAGAGCGGAGAGAGAAAAAATAGATGTTAACCATGATCTAGGTTGAGTTTTTGTTCAGTGAAGATAATTTTGCTTATTAAGGGGGATATATAATAAAAGCCATTTCGTTGTCTGATGGTGTTGTATTTGGCTTGTTCAAATTTGAAAGCATAACCGTGCTCTAATGCATGGGAGAAAAGTGCACTGAGAGAGTTATTGTTTTTTTATGTCCCTTTTGTGTTCACTCAATCTTTTCTTCAATTCACGTTGTGTTTCTCCCACGTAAATTTGATGGCAGTTGTTGCATGGGACAATGTATAAGCCGGCATGAGATGTGGGTGTTTTTTGGAACCTCCTACTCTCCAAAAATTTCACACCTACCCACAACAAAATCCCCCTTCACCCATTTCACCATTTCAACTACTCTCACACTCTTACCCACCTACGCTCCCACTTTCAAACCACCTTCATTTATTCAAATCTTTTCTAAAACCATGACATTACCCACACACCAACATCACAGACCCCCCTCCCCTCCTCTTTCCCCACCCCTCCACTTCTTCACTAACAGCCATCCACATTATTTCCGTTCACCCTCACCCCTCCACTTTTTCACTCAGAACCATCCTCATTTATTTCATTCCATGCTACTGACTTCACTAAGCCCGGACCTCGGGCCTGAGCACCCAGTAGTGGCTACTACTTTTTCTCGTCAACCCATCATGTCAACCCAATATTTTCACGTACTTGCATGACATTTTTCTTAAAATTATAATCCTGAGGAAGTCTTACAAATAAAGACGAAACGTTGATGAATATATAAAAAACATCCTTTTTGGTTTTTCCTTTTTCATTTCCCATATATATATATATATATATATATATATATATATATATACAGGGTCGGGCAGATAAATTGGAACTAATTTAAAATGCTAATATCTTTTTTATTTTTGATCATATGATTACGGTTTTTTTTACTAAGGATCCTTAAACACTTTATTGCAAGATAGCATAATTATATTTACTCAAATTTGTTTTAATATGGCGGAATTAGCACGAAGAATAACTATATGCGAAATGAGACGCGCCGGGAGTTCTCCTTCGGACATTGTTAAGAGCACTGGCTATGCAAAAACGACTGTCTATCGTGTTGTGGCTAATTTCGATGTCGAGTGTAAGGTTGAGAGAAGTCGGCACAGTACTCGTAGTGATCGAAAGCGTGCAAACACTTTCCTGGTGGGGCTAAAAAGGTCGATAAAGGCAGACCCAAGTCAGTCGATGTCGAAACTGGCAAAAAAACGCAATGTGAGTCGCAGAACTATCAGCAGAGCAATCAACGAAGACCTTGGGATGAAGTCCTACGTTAGGAGACGCCATAATCTCCTCACTGCCCGTTCAAAAGCTATCAGAGTTGAAAGATGCCCCAAGCTTATCAACCATCTGAAACACAAAGGAGGACATGTGCGCATTTTTATTGATGAGAAAAAGTTCATCGTGGATGAGGTTCCAAATCGCCAGAACACTCGAGTTATTGCCCGTGACCCTTCGGAAGTTCCTCCTGTGATGCAGAGCAAAAATCCTGCTTCTGTGATGGTTTTTACCGCCGTGACAAGTGATGGAAAGGTGAAGCCTCCTCATTCCATCGAAGCGGGTCTTAAAATCAACACAGCGGAGTATTTAAACATTCTTAATAATGTTTTATTGCCTTGGATCCGTAGAAACTACAACCCTACGAAAGTCATGCTCATCCAAGACTCGGCACCAGTGCATGGATACAGGAAAGTCCAAGATTTCATGAAGGAGAATCTTCCCTTGTTTGTTCCGAAGGATATTTGGCCCAGCAGCTCTCCAGATCTAAATGTTTGCGACTATTATCTCTTCGGCGTCGTCGAGGGACAGACCAATGTCAATCCACAACCAAATACAAACTCATTGAAGACAGCCATTCAACGAGCATTTCGCAATCTCGATTCCAATAAAATAAAGAGGAGCTGTTCACGGTTTCGTCAAAGAATCTCCAAAATAATTGATGCAAAGGGTACTCATATTGAATAATTTTGTTCAATAGACTGTAATAATTAAATAAATAAATGTTAAAATGAAACTTTTCCATATTTAATCCTTTAAATTATGAATTTTGTAAAAATAAAAAAAAGTACCAATTTAGCTGCCCGACCCTGTATATATACGTAATGCCATACATAGTGAGAACCTTAACATACAGCTCTCCCACAACATTTGTCCAAAAAAAGCCACTACACCCCGGACCCCTGCTCTCTAGCTAATTGCCCCATCACCAACTCTGGCCTCTGCTTCCGCACCTATACGGTGTACAACCTACAATGTGCTAAGTGTCAGAAGTTCTACATTGGTAGCACTGTTAGGCCTCTGCACCAACGCATTGAAGAACATCTTAACACCCACATTTCTTCCTGTCACAAACACTTAATATCATGTGGCAACACACATCGCTCTATTAGTGTATGCATTCTCAACTCTGTCTGCAATGTCGGTCAGCTTCGAATTTCGGAAGCTATTCTAATCTCGAAATTTCATCTAACTTTGAATAACAGATATGAGTTGTCTTCCCCTTTCATCCTCTGATTCTTACATTCTTGCACTCCCACCCCAACCTCCTTGCCTTTGTCTCTTCCATTTATTTGCCCAGCACCATCCACCCCACACCTCAATGCCTTTTATCCTGTTTTTAATTTTTACATAGTTACATATTAATAAGTAAAACATTATAATATTAGACTTAAATATAAACAAGAATGGAGTAATATACACTTCATGTATATGTATGTAGGCCCTGTATATATATATATATGTATATATGTATGTATATGTGTGTGTATATGAATAGACGGCGGCACCGGGGGGGGGGCAGTGGGGGCTCAAGACTCCCCACTTTTTGACTTAGCTCCCCCACTTTACGGTCATCAATGATGAAGTTGTGTGTGCATGTGTTTGACCGGGCCCCCTCCCATTTTTTTATAATCCCTAAATTAAAGTTTAAAATTTAATAAAATAAAAAATAAAAAAATAAATAAATAATAATAACAAAAAATAAATAAATGAATAAATAAATAAATAAAATAAATTTAAATAAATTAATTCTAGGAATATTATACCTTTAAAATAAATATGTATTTAGAAATTTACACTTTATATGTATATATGTGTGTATATTTTTTAATTTTTTTAATCTCTTAATCCTTCCCCCCATCCTTTTCCAACGGTTTCTTCCTACTCTCATGATGTTAATTCTTTCCACAATTGATTTCAATTTTTTTCAAGTTTTAATTCTAACCATATTCTGTTTTCAGAGTTACCTCCCTTTGACCGTTCGTATTCTCACAACGACCCAAATTTAAAATTAGAATTGAATAAATAAAGAAAAAAAGTTAATAAATCAAATCAAATAAAAAAATAATAAAATTATAATAATTAGTACATAAATAAACAAATATTAATAAGATGATAAATTTAGCTGAATAATTATATAATTAAATTATGATAGGAATAATTAACATTTTCTGCGTACCTACTCTTTATTCTCTGCGGTATTCTGTCAACAACAGTTGATTCCATCAGTGCATCTCTTTCGTTCGTTTTTTCGACCACTCGGTCGTTGATTTTTGGTCTTTTGATAATTAAAGTTTTTCTTTCGAAAATTTAAGATTACCTTATTCCGGAACTTTTATTTGCCTGGCAGTAACCACGTTTTAATTTACTGTTCCGGTATTTAATCTGTTTTACGTGAAATATTAATAAATTGATTTGAGATTCCATTCTTGTTTTCTCTTCTCGTTTGTTTTTGTTCACCTTCTCCACCTTCTGGTACCTATATCACATTGCTCCAGCCTCGGATTACAAATCTACACTTATATATATATATATGGTAAAATGAAAAAGGAAAACCAAAAACTGGATGTTTTTTTATGTGTACATCAACGTTTCGTCTTTATTTATAAGACTTCATCAGGATGATGATATAGGGAAAAGATATCATGCAAGCACGGATACATGTAGGGTAGACATGTTGGGAAGAAAAATAAAATAAAATGAAAAATAATGGCAGCGTCTAGCTGGACGTCCGTACTTGTTAGAGAATGAAAAATGAGTGGGAGAAAAAAGGGGAAGGGTGGAGGGAGCAAGGACTACTGTGGCTGGCGATGAGAGAAAGAGGTGGGGGATGAGCAGGGGTAAAATGGATGGCAGAGAGAGATTGGAGGAAGAGGGGGAGGGGGTGTTTGACCAGATGGCTGTGGTCGAGATTGAAGGGGAAGAGTGAGTTGGAATGTTTGTGTGTGTGGGGTGTATGCAGGGAAATGGGGATGGGTAGAGAGGGAGGGGGGGGGGGGGCTGTGATTTTGGTGGATGGGCGAAAGTTATAGTCTTAGAGAGCGTTTGAAGAAAATGAGGGAATTTAAGAAGAGGTATGGGAGAAAATGGATGAGAGGGGGAAGAGGGAGGATTTGTCGTGATAGGGTGTGAAATATTTGAAATATTTGGAAAATGATAGCAATGAGTGAGGGATTGGAGTGGGTGGGGGAGGGGGGTGATTGAAAGGGTGGGTGAGGAATATATTTAAATATTTGGAACATAAGAAAGTTTATTTGGACTGTAGTATTAAAAATGTGAGGGAAAAAAAAAATGAGGAAAAAATAAGAGAAGATTCAGGGAGAAAAGGGAAGGGTGTGGGTGAATGGAAGAGTGTCATAAGGTTAGAGATGAAAATAAAAGTTAGCCATGATCAGGCAAAAGACTTTGTTCTGTGAGGATGATCTTGCTTATTAAGGGTGATAGGTTAAAGAAACCATTTCGCTGCTTGATAGTAGTGGAGGATGTGATGAGTGCAGTTTCCAATAATCTTCGCCGAGATTTGTTGTGGATGTGTTTAGTGATTTTGGCTGTTCAAATTTGAATGCATGACCATATTCTAGAGCATGGGAGAAAAGTGCACTAAGAGGGTTGTTGTTTTTTATATCCCTTTTATGTTCATTTAATCGTTTCTTTAATTCACGTTGTGTTTCTCCCACGTAGAATTGATGGCAATCATTGCAAGGGACAGTGTATAAGCCGGCATGGGATGTGGGTGTTTTTTGGAAATGTCTGGATGTGTTTAAAGTTTGTTTTATGGATTGAGAAGTGGTTTGTACTATTGGAATGCCCAGTTTGTTGAGCGTGTTGCATATGGATGTGTTATTGGAATGCGTGGGTAGGAGAAGGGGTCTGTCTATGAGAGAGGTGTTAGGGGTTTGATTTTTTTGTGTGGTGTTTCTGGAGAATATTTGGAAGGCTTTTTTCTTGGCATTTAATATGAAATGTGTGGGGTATTGCAATGTTTTTAGGGAATTAAAAATGTATTTTATTTCTTCATCTATGTGTGGGGGGCTACATATTCTAAGGGCGCGTAGGAAGAAGCCTATAATTATACCTGTTTTGATCTTGCTATGATGGTGGGAGTAGAAATGTATGTAGTCATTTTTGTGAGTGTTTTTGCGGTGTACCTTAAATTCTAGTTTATTGTTGGACTTAATTATAAGAGTATCAAGGAAGGGAATAGAGCCGTTTATTTCAGTCTCATGGGTGAATTTTATGGAGGGTTCT
The DNA here is from genome assembly GCA_963556195.1 of Sepiola atlantica. Taxonomy (NCBI): domain Eukaryota; kingdom Metazoa; phylum Mollusca; class Cephalopoda; order Sepiida; family Sepiolidae; genus Sepiola; species Sepiola atlantica. The sequence continues at coordinate 210,172,566 of OY744520.1, read as the reverse complement.
ACTGTGTTGAGTTTATCCTTAACATGAATGATTTGTGTGTCTGTGGGGAGGAAAATTAAAATATCATCTATGTATCTAAAGTATTCGATGTTAGGAGGTAGTCTATATTTGAAAGGACCGGATTCTAAGAATTCTAAAAAGAGGCAGGCCAATACACCGCTAAGGGGGTTGCCCATGGGGAGTCCAAATTTTTGTTTGTAGAATACTTCGTTAAATTGGAAATATGTTATGTCAGTGATGAGTCTAATTATTTCTATAAAAGTGTTGGGGGGAAAAGGTAGGTCGGTTTTTGTTTTCTTTATATGTGTGTGAAGTAAGTGTAGGCATTTTTTTACAGGTACGTTAGTGTAGAGCGAAGTTACATCTAGGCTGTGTATATTTTTATTTTCTACGTTGATGTTTTTTATTCTGCTAAGAAGGTCGCCTGAATTTTTTATGTGGGAGGGACTGATGGTACCCATTAGTGGAGTGAGGATGTTAGCTATGGCCCGTGCGATTTTGTGTGTGGTGCTACCTATGCTTGATACAATTGGACGCATGGGGGTGTCAGGTTTGTGGGTTTTGGGGAGCCCGTATAATGTGGGAATGATAGGGTGATACTCAATGTTTGATGCCCATTTTTTGTTGTTCTTAATTAGGTGTTTGAAAGATTTGTTAAAATGTTCTATGTTTTTATCTATAGTTTTTTGGTCAGTTTTAGTGTATGTGTTTTCGTCGGATAATAGAGTAGATATTTTTTTGATATATGAATTTTTGTCCATGATTACTATGCCCCCTCCTTTGTCAGATGGTGATATGAGTATGTTGTTGTTGTTAGCTAGGTGTTTAAGAGTGTCTATGTATCTCTTGGGTAAGACGGGGTCATTAGGGAGAGTGGTGGTAGTTGAGATTATGCCTTGAATGAAGCCTTTGGTGAAATCTGTGTCAGTGTGTCTGTAATTTTTTAGAACTGTGTTGGTGGTGGTGTTAGAGTGTATTCCAGTGGCGAATTTTAAACCGAAACTGAGAGCTTCAGTTTCTATGTTAGAAAGTTTATAGGTGGTGAGGTTGTTTATGAGTTCCGGACGTCCTAGAGTTTTCCATTTGCTGTTTTGGATAAGTTTGTTGAGTTTGTTGTTTAGTCTGGTTGTATGTTGTGTATTGAATCTTTTGATGGATTTAGTGATGTTATCGATAGTGTTGGGCAGTATTGTTTTATTATTTTTGAGGTTGATGCCAAATGTTCTGGCCTCGTGGAAAAGGTGTGAACTCTTGTGTTTTAGTAGGTTTGCAGATGATGTTAAATATGTTTGAATGTAGTCAGGAAAAATGTGGTGCGATTGCTTTAGAAATGTAAATGTACTTGCGGGTATGACCTTTTCTTCGATGCATCTCAGCAGAAAGTTTCTCCTGTTGTTGTGGGAGTTGGCTGCGAATAGTGTGTTCTTATATTTCCGTAGCTTCTGCTGGAAGGTTTGGTTTTCCATTTCGACAAAATGGGAAGAGAAGGATGAAGGTAATCCGACGTGATGGTAAAATGAAAAAGGAAAACCAAAAACTGGATGTTTTTTTATGTGTACATCAACGTTTCGTCTTTATTTATAAGACTTCATCAGGATGATGATATAGGGAAAAGATATCATGCAAGCACGGATACATGTAGGGTAGACATGTTGGGAAGAAAAATAAAATAAAATGAAAAATAATGGCAGCGTCTAGCTGGACGTCCGTACTTGTTAGAGAATGAAAAATGAGTGGGAGAAAATCACAGCCCTCCCCCCTCCCTCTCTACCCATCCCCATTTCCCTGCATACACCCCACACACACAAACATTCCAACTCACTCTTCCCCTTCAATCTCGACCACAGCCATCTGGTCAAACACCCCCTCCCCCTCTTCCTCCAATCTCTCTCTGCCATCCATTTTACCCCTGCTCATCCCCCACCTCTTTCTCTCATCGCCAGCCACAGTAGTCCTTGCTCCCTCCACCCTTCCCCTTTTTTCTCCCACTCATTTTTCATTCTCTAACAAGTACGGACGTCCAGCTAGACGCTGCCATTATTTTTCATTTTATTTTATTTTTCTTCCCAACATGTCTACCCTACATGTATCCGTGCTTGCATGATATCTTTTCCCTATATCATCATCCTGATGAAGTCTTATAAATAAAGACGAAACGTTGATGTACACATAAAAAAACATCCAGTTTTTGGTTTTCCTTTTTCATTTTACCATCACGTCGGATTACCTTCATCCTTCTCTTCCCATATATATATATATATATATATATATATATATATATATATATTACTGTGTGTGTCAGGGTATGTTGAAAAGAAATCAATAGGGTACTCGATTGTAAGGATTGCAAGAGCTAAAATACAAATTATTTACTTAAAAAACCTATACATTACAGATTCTGTAGATAGACCATGGTTTCATTGATACGGAATGCCTTTACTGTTTAGAAAAGAATCTTAGAGTCCGCTTCAAATACTCAGCATCTTAAAAGACGGAGTTGATAATCTAGTGGTGAGGTATGAAGCAATGTTTTGGTTAAGGGGTAAGAGCTGAGCTGAAGGTTTACATTAGATGAGAGAAGGATTAGAGCGCTTTCGATGCATTTGCGGCGTTGGAGAGAGGATTAAGTCTTGAGGAGGATGCGGTTTGTAAGATAAAAATTGTGGCTAAAAGTGTTCTAGTGCATGACTTCTCTAAACTGAACCCTCTTTCCCACGCTATGTTGGATTGTTTTTCCTTTTTATCTTTCCATACATTCTGTCTCCACGACATTTCATTTTATGATATATCATGTATTTTATCCTCATATATATATGTATATTAGGGGAGGTCGATTTTGAAACTGTAAATTATCGCACTCGAAGAAAGTTGCCAAATAATGTCAAAAGTTACCACAAGAAATATTTTTCTTCAAAATTTTGTATTTATTTGAGCATTGCAACTTTAAGATCAAATAAATCGAGATTTTTTCTCACTGCCGAGATTTCACCGGCAGATGTGTCGCCTTAAATTAAACCCGGGTTTTAACAAAAAAAAGTAATACATTACTTAATAATAAATATTTTAAAGTTTATTATTATTTTTCTTAAGAAATTAAATGTACATATTCAAATTAAAAAGGAATAAAACACTATGATATTTAATGTTATATATAAATAATTATTTGTTTACATAGGCGTTTTATTTATTGGATATTTTTTATGGTATTCACCGGTTGAAAATTCATCGGGCGAATTTGACTTCCCATGTTGATTGTCTGTTTAATTATCACACATATATATTGAATTGTCGAGCGCTGGCTTATCTAATCCCACTTTCCCGACCTTTTGTCACACCTTACCTTGTTGGGGGTAGATAAATAAAATCTAGTTCAGCCAGGGGTTTTTACCCCACCAAATAAACCGGTATCGTCCGGGCCTTTGGGTCTGGATTTACGCCCGTCTATTGGGGCTTGTCCGTCCTGTGTAATTCTAGGAGGTGCATCCTCCCAGGCTTTGCCTTTCCTCTTTGGGGAGGAGTAAGTTTATTGCTAACTGTCTGAGGCGCCCCTACAGGGGAATGCCGACGGGGCTGCCCAGTCAATTTTTTAATGGCCAGAGTGCTCACCTCTATAGCGCAGGGTTATCTAATCCCACTTTCCTGACCTTGTGTCACATCTTACCTATACTATTTCAGCCAGGAGTTTTTACCCCACCTAAAATATATGTATTGGAGTTGATGGGAGAATGGATAAGGACACATTGATGTATAAGGAAATTGTGGATGAAAATAGACAGAGAATTATGAAAAAAACTAAGGGACCAGAACACCATTTAACTTTTACAAAAGAAACACCATGTGAAAGTAAATATCTGACACATAGAGTTCTTCCGAATAGTGGTGCAACAGGTGCTGTTCATGCAGATCAAGTGGTGGATGTTTTGCATGAATTCCACAGTGAGAACAGTATCAAGGCTATACTTGTTGACAACACTAATACCAACACAAGTTGCGATGGTGGAATGGTTACAATTTTAGAAAAAAAACTTTTTAAAACTCTTCACACAATTGGTTGCTCTTTGCATCATAATGAACTACCTTTCAGAGCCCTTTTTAAAAACATAGATGGTTGCGCAAAGGGCCCTACAACATTCAGTAGCCCTCTGGGGAAATTATGCTCAAATGATTGATATGATTTACCCCAAATATCATTTTCCAAAATTGATGAAATACATGATCTTAGTTCTGACCAAAGACTCCTTTATGAATACACAGTAGGTATTTCTAGAGGTAAGGTTGACTCTAGATATGCCTCCTGGAAAATTGGTCCTTTAAACCAAGCAAGATGGTTAACTTTGGCCATCAGGCTTATGTGTTTATGGACTCGTGGTGCATACCCACAAAGGCACACAACAAAACTACACTATGTAGTAAATTTTATTGTAAATGTGTATGCCACTTTTTGGTTTGAAATTAAAAGAAATAGTAAATTCCACAATCAGTAAGTGCACATTTTTAATATGACCCAGAGGATTAAGGAGCAGCCTCAGGAAATCCAAGATATCACATTTAGAAATATACAAGGTAATACATTTTGTTTACTGCCTGAAAACTTTCTATATTCCATGGTTAAATCTGAGGAGATTGAAGTAAGAGAAGAAACTTTAAAAAGAATTTTGGCCATTAGGTAAGTAATATTTATTCATATATCTCCGACTCAATTATTTATTCCAATTTATAGAATGATTTTTAAAGATTTTATCTAATTTCACCATAATTATTAAAGCAGTACAGATTGGAATTTTTTAATAATTCAATTAATTAATTTGTTCTTTCAGGAGTGAGGAGTCAACCAGAAAAAGATTAAAAAGAATACTACCTATTAATTTTAATGCCACACATTGGACACAATTAATAGATTTAAAATTATGCGGCATTTTTGAACCACCAATGACGGAAGATTTTACTGAATCTGAACTTCGAGAATCGTTGATGAATGGAACCAAGCTTGACTTGCCAGATTTGCCCTCACATTCTCAGGGTGTGGAACGGGCAGTTAAGTTAATAACAGAAGCTTCACAAACTGTATATGGTTTTGAAGCAAGGCATCAACACATTACAGCCAAAGTTTTGAGTCAGAAATTGAGACCAGCATTTTTGTCTAAGGGGTCTTATATGGAGCAATTTGACTCTCTATATTAAGCTTCATTAAAATAGTGTTAGGTTTTTCCTTATTTCTTTGCTTGTTATATTTTCACTAATAACAGAAAAAATCATTTTTTTAGGTATTCAAATATTACTGTTTAATTCATAACGTTAAAAGGTAGTTTACAAAAGCAGATACTGAAAATGAGGGGGGGGGCAAATTTTCAATTTGAAGATTTCTTTAATTCATATCATTTTTATAAAATAAAAGGACATTCCCTGCTTTTAAATGCTAAAACTATTTGGTTTTCACACCAATATTCAAGCAAATCTTGCAAAAACGAGGAATTTTCAGTATATTCTTGTCTACGATCTTTGATACCAAACGCTCAAAAAACCGCTGAAGTTTTTGATCTAATTTTTTGCATGAGTATTTAATAGGTCTATATACAACTTTCGGAACGTGCCTTTTTTTAATATTTAAAAAAAAGTGTAAAATCGACCTACCCTAATGTATATATATATATATATATATATATATATATATATATATGTCATTTATCCACATAAAATTGTATAAGGAGATATAATCTTTTATGTATCAATTTTCAGTATTTACTTCAACAGTGCTCAATATGTGAGCAGAGCTAGGTGGTAAGTTATGAAAATATATTTATGGCAAATAAGCTACACAGAGGCTCTCGTGTTTCATCCCCCTAGAGGGTCGTCAGGCTAAAATGCATTTTAGCCTGACGATTCCTTATGGGGATGAAAGGTGGAAGCCTCTGTGTAGCTTAATTGCCATAAATATATTTTCATAACTTACTATATATATATATATATATATATAGTCAGGTATGTTTATATATTTGTCTTACAGGATTAATGCTGAAACTAAGAATGAATTTTGAAACACAGCTGCTACGGGTAAGGGGTCCAAATATGGGCTATATTTAGTTTAACTAAGTTTTATGCAACTAGTTAGAAAGAGAATAGAAGCCCTTTGTGAAATTTGTATACCTCTGATTTTTGTGAAATTTTGAACAATAGGTATTAGACATCCATTCACAAATATTCCCCAAATTTCAGTTTCTTTGAAGTATTTTAAAAGGGTTTTAGGGGGCATAATATGGGCACAACCAAATATTTCAGATTTGCATTAAATTTGATTCATATTCATTAGACACAAATTAAACAGGATTCCCTGAGTTTCAATTTCTTCTTAAGACCCTTTAAGCTTAAGCTTTAAATTTTAGACATTTTCTTGAATCAAAATCATGTAATGGACTTTGATCAAAATTAGAATATGGATTCTAGACATAAGGTTTTATATCATTATATCTTGATTTTAATCTTCGTAAAGGGGCATAACATTGATGCAAAACTGTTCTGTTAGGAGAATTCATTTTACCTGTCCTGAGACGTGTATTTCTCTAATATATATATATATATATATATATATATATGAGCAGGAATACAAGGATTTTCCTGCAATTGACTGGATTTATTCTCATCTTGGTTATTATTTTCCCAACGTTTCGGCCGAGATAATCTCCAACCTTCTTCAGGTGAACCTTTTGAACTTGGGAATGTGGCGTAATGGATAAATGCATTGATTAACTATCAACTTGCAAACCTAAAATTGTTTAAGGCGTAGGTAGGCTCTGACTATTGCCAGGTCTTTGCACTCATTTGTCTATTAGCCAGGCGCAGAGGTACTAGCACAGGGACGCCTAAAAGACACCCAGTGCTTGGCCTTGTTTCCTGACTAGGACAATGGACGCCGTCTCTCTATGAATCCGTAAACTTTCACCCTCAGTAGCCGCTACGTCTACAATGGCAACTTGCCTTGTTTGTGGAGAACTAAGTAAAAAAAAAAATATTCTAAGTGACAGTCTTATGGAGGTTGAAGGTTCAATCCTTACTAAAGGCGATAACTACTAACCCTAACAACTAAGAATAACATAGATTAATTAACACTTATATCCAGTCATGGCTGAGGGAACGAGAACAATATACCTTTGTGGTTCAGTTTGAAATTCCATATAGGTTCAGGCTTTTGTGTTTTTTTTTTACATAATATAAACAACAGCCATGTCTTATCTCAGAAATGGTTGTATCAAATATCATAAAAGGGTTGATGTGCCGCATAACAGAAAAGTAAATGCAAACAAAGTCCTCGAATATGTCGCTACATTCCTCAGCAAGGAGTCCATTGTTTTTGAGTCCATTGTTTTAAAATATCTGGAATAACGTTTGAAATATCTTTAGTCGTATGCAGACATTTTGAAGTCAGAGTAAGTGAGATCAAAACACACACATACACGTACACATAAGTATGTACGTTACTTTTTTTCAGCAAAAGATTTGGGAGTTTTTTCATATATTTTTAGTATTTATTCTGACGTCACGTGACGAAAATGTCCTTAAAAATGTTACCTCAAAAAAAAGAAGAAAATAGTAAAGCTTGTTTGTCAATCTTCAGAAATGCGAGAAGATAAACAGTTGCCTTCTCAACCACATAATTTCCAACCAGAAAAAAATAAAATAAGAAATCAAATTAAGGCGAGGAAATATTTGAGAAAAATATTTTTGATCAGCAAAAATATCCCTAAATCAAACGTGTTAAATTCTGAGGCCTAGAATAAAACATAGAATAAAATCAGGGAAAATTTAATAAAAACTTTTTTGCAATTTGCGTTTTGAATTTATTTTTATTTTCAGTTTTTCTTTTATTTGTTTTCTATTTTTCCTTCTTCCATTTTTATTGAATATTTCATTTTGTTATTATTTGTCCTTCTATTTATATTTTCTTTTTCCTCACATTTTTATTTCTTTTCCTCAATTCTTACATTGGGGGGGGGGCGTAACTTTTCTCTAGTTTTTATTCCTTCTTTATATTTTTTTACATTTTCTTAATCTTTTTCCTACTTTCTTTAAATGTATGTTTTTTAATTTTCTGTATAACATTCTTGTTGTTTTTTTTATTTAAATAAATTCTTCAAAAAATATGAATTACAAAATGAAAGAAATAATTGAAGGAAAGAAATGAAAAAATATATTCTTGACTTATTTCCTTCATTTTATTTCCTTTCTTTCATTTTTAATTCATATTTTTTGCATCATTTTTTTTTCCTTCATTAATTCTGATTTTTTTCTTATTTATTTATTTTTCTTCCTTATTGAAATTTGCATTTATCTCCAATTTTTTTTTTTCATTCATAAAATTTACAGTTTTTCACTTTTTGATTTGTTTCTTTCTTGAAACATCTTTCTTCTTGTATTTTTCTTCTTCACTTTTTTAATGAAAAAATAATTTTGTTTGTTTCCTTTTTTCATCCATTTTTAGTAATTCTTTCTTGCTTTATTTCAAATAACAAAAATGTTTTCTCTATTTCTTTAAGCTTTTTAAAATTCTTTTATTTCTTTCTTTAATTTTTTCGGTATTTCTGTCTTTTTTCTTTTTAATATTTATTTTTTTCTATTTTATAAAACATATCCTCAATTCTCTTTCTCAGCTTTGTTTATTTTTGATTTTTGCCATTTTTTAATTGAAAAATATTTTTTCCCTTATTTCTGTCTTTTTATTTCATTCTTTAACATTTTTCTATTTTTCTTTCTTTCAACAATTTATTTACTTTTTGTTTATTTCCACAATTTATTTCCGTCTTTTTCGCTTCTTGACTTTTTCTCTTAATATCATAGGATTGACATATATCCCAACCCTATAATATTAACTGACCCAAAAAATCCTTGAATTTTTTCACTTATATTAAAAATTTTCTACATCCATTTTTTTTTTCGTTCAATTCTACATTTTTAGTGTTTATTTATGCTTCATTTTTCTGCCTTTTTTTTTACTTATATTAAAAAGTTTTATTAAATTATCTCCTTCAATTCTTCTTTTAGTTTTTAGTTCACTTTTCTGTCCTTAGCAATTGCTTATAATTTAAACTGTTTTGGCTTAGATCGTATAGACTATGGCCGCATCTTTGAAATGTACCAAGTCCCATGCTAATGATAAAAATTTTATAAACGTTGAAAATAGATAAAAACGAACACAAAATATTTATATATATACAAATTTACAGATGATTGAAGCATATTTCATGTGAATAAATTGTTGGGTAGAAAATTTAAATATTCTCTTGTTTGCAGTGAGCATGTCTATGTCTGTTTTTTTCTTATCAGCGTGTGTATATGTGTGACATAGTGTGTACCATCTTTTGTTAGTGTGTGAGTAATTCGAGAATAGCTATTTGCTCTCCCCTTACCATGAAGTGTTGGTTTGTTTTGTCTGGGCTCTACTGTATTTTCTCTCTGTGTTCGGAATGTTGAAATTCTGATCTTTATATGCTTGGCGCTCGGATCGAAGAGTGAATTTACTTTTGGGGGCCAAAAATGATTTTTAAGCATAAATAATAATTTTGACATGCTGACGTAATCATACGCACATCACGTGACATCACTGCTATTTTTTTTGCAAGAAAATCTAATTAATTTTTATTAGTGTTTTCGTACATACAAAGAGAATCTATTAATTAATATATAGGATTGGGATGCATGTCGTTATTTTTCCCCTTTTTATTTTTCAATTTTTAAAAGAATTTATCACTTTCTCTGTTTCTTTTTCCCCTTATATTTTTCATTCGTGAACATTCTCAAATACTTGCTTTCGTTTGATTTAGTTTGAATGATCGCAAATATAGTGTGGTGTTAAATCTGTTCCTTTCAGCTGTTAGTTTATTTAGAGTGCTGAAAATACACTTTGTGTAAGAACTTAAATAATCGTTCATCCAGAATAAAACAGTTCCTTCGGTGTTCTTTTTAATAACTAAATTGTTCTGCAGTAGAATTATCGGTGCTTCTATATTATTGGGAACAGATAGACATTTTCATTTTAGAAGAGTCAGTTGAAAGGGGAGATAATTCAAACTGTTATTTTTTGTTGTTGTAACCATAATCCATGAGGAAAATCCAGAGAATTAGTAAGAAAATAAAAATAAAAAAGAGTACATATGCAGTTTACAGACCGGACTGAAATAATAGCATTATAATTTAGAAAACCATTCTTAACATGGGGAGGTGGAAGGTTGATTAACTATTCTGTACTTTCAACAAACAATTTAATAAACAGAATAGTTGATTAACCCCCCCCCCCCACTTCTCCATGTTTAGAATCTTCTAACTTTTCTATCGAAGAGTTGTTTTTCAATATATAACCTTGAAAATGACAAATGAATTTGTGAATCTTACATAGTTTTCCAGAAGCTCAAAATCAGAATCAGGTGATTGCTGTTCTTAAGGTATAACCGCTGAATCCTTTATTTAAAACTGGTAAGGAACCCTGGCGTTGCCTAGGAGCAATATCTTGAAAGTTTGTGGAAATTTGTGTTTTATATTTTATATTTACTTTTATTTTATTTTTATTTGTTTCACGGTCTTATAGTTATTTAAAAATATGTCGTCAAGCGTTTAAATTGAAAATAAACAAACATTTGTGATGAATGTTTCTATTGAGACGAACCGATTAACAAATGACATCCACAAATGAGCCACTCTCTCCACCTGGTAACATGTGCTATTTCAGAGCATCCTTTCTCCTAGGTTAGATGTTCTAATAAAGTTTCGAGAGAGTAGTCTATGGATTAATATTTTTCTCAAGGATATCAGAGAAAGTTATGCAATAGCACCTGGAAAACTTAAACTTAGACTGAGCACATACTGAAGCACTGCCACTATATATATACATACATACATATATATATATATATATATATATATATACATACATATATATATACATACATATATATATATATATATATATATACATATATATATACATACATACATATATATATATACATACATACATATATATATACATACATATATATATACATACATATATATATATACATACATATATATATACCAAAGGTGCTAAAGCTTTTTTTTTTTTTTTTTTTTTTTTTTTTTTTAATGCAACCTTAATTCCTATATAATTTTATTTCTAGCTACCATATCGCAGAATGGTTCGTAGGTGTAGTGTTTAGATAGTATTTTATTATTATTATTATTATTATTATTATTATTATTACTAGTATTACTATTGTTATAAAGAATTTTATTTGATATGCAAATTACCATATCACACGGTAGTTTTAAGGTAGTATATTATTATTATTATTATTATTATTATTATTATTTTATTATTTATTTATGTATATATATAAGTAACATTTTAGGCTGAATTATTGGGGAAATGGTAGTTTTATCTGTACCATTGGAGAGCCATGCATATAACTGTCCTGTTTTTAAATCTCCGAAACAGTTTCATGGTAAACAGCTGAAGATCCCCGTGTTAATATTAGATGCTTACGTTAAGGTCTCCTGCTTTTGTTTCACTGTTAGATACTAAATCCCCCTTTTTATTTTCTTTACTTACTATTATATATTATTTATTTATGAATTTTCCAACAAATGTTAAGTCTACACTATTTCGGATTTAGTTAGTTTCTCTGGGAATTTAAACTGCATTTTCCTTCTTTTTTTTCTTTTTTTTTTGTCTTTTTATTTAAAATAACTCAAAGCTTCTTTAGACTATATATATATATATATATATATATATATATATATATATATATATATATATATATATATATATATATATATATATATATGTATGTATAAGAGTATTTAATGAATTAGAACATTACAATTGTTCCAAGAATTAGAACATCAAGTCTAGTATGGCGAACGGTCGTTTCCAAAACATTCTGGAAATACTTTATTTTATTTTTTTAAATTAACAAAGCTACTCCAAAACCTCTTTTCATCAGCGTCTTTAGCACCACGTCTTACAGAAATTCAACGAAAAAAATAACAAGCTCATTGTAGAGGAACAACTATTGACAGGAAAAGCCACAAATATTAGAACAAGGAATAAGTTACAAATATAAAATTATATATATATATATATATATAGTACAATTAACTTATATCGGTCTGATTTTCTATGTTAGACCAAAATAGCAATGCATCTGACAAATCTATATTTGATTCTGATTAGCTATTTTTTCCTTTTTATCCTTGCAGCACCTTTTTTTACACTAAAACATGTAATTCTCTTTGGTTTTTTCCGAAAAGTACTTATTCCAGCAAGGAAGTTTGTAAAATTAGGAGAATTTTCCGTTTATAATGTGAATCGTACTAGCTACAACTGCTACTGTCTCTACATGTTTACTACTGTTGCTATTATAGGCATTATGATTTTAACTGTTTTTACATGCTTACTGCTACTATAAGGAGAACGACTGCCACTGTCTCTATGCACTTACTATTAGTGTTACTATAGACAGTACAATATTGTCTACCTTTGTTTGTATCTTTTACGGCGTATCTAGTTTAAGTAATCACTGAGATTGCTGGCTGCTTCTTTTATAATGGCACGTATGTTTCCCTATGCAGTAGCACTATTATTTCTTTTTCTTTTGTTTTTAACATATTCCTTCAATGAATTAACTTTCCACAAATATAAATAACTAACCAGCAGAGCGTTACCACTGTCGACCAATGGAAGATTCTATCAGGCATGTGTACGCAGTATGGAAGTTAAACCTGGCCAGTAAGGTTTGTGTACATGCATTACATGAAGAGAAATGATATGAGAATGATATGATGGATGCGTAATGTGAATCTTAATGACATGCCTAGTTCTGATGACTTCAGAGGAAGATTGAATCTGGACAGTATAGGGAGATGTAGATTGCAGAACAGGGGACTTCGATGGTATGGTCCCGTTGAAAGAATGGATGAGAGTTTTTGAGTTAGCAGATGCAAAACAGTTAAGGTAGCAGATTCAAGGCCAAGGAAACATGGGAGAAAGTGATAAAAATGGACCTGAGAGAAAGACCTGTCCAGAGATAGGTTAATCTGGAAGTCAATATCATAAAATCATCACACACATTTCAGTAAACCGGATGTTAAACCGAATATGATTATAGTATGATAATATTTTTACGAGAAAATAATAGAAAAGAGAATGAAATAAAAATAAAAGTAAAAAAAAACCCCTCAGAAGCGAGAATTATTCTTTTTTTTCTTCTTCTTCATTTTGTTGGTATTAACCCCAAGTAGTCAGTTCCACTGTAGAGTCTGAAAAACATGTCAAGTTGTTAGAGACGATAGTTACCAGACTTATTGCACTTTAAACTATCGTCTTTAACAACTTGACATGTTTTGTTGGACTCTACGGTAGAACTGACCCCTCGAGGTTAATACCAAACAAAAAGAAGAAACAAAGAATAATTCTCGCTTCTGAAAAAGATGAATTCATCGAAAGTCTCAGCAAAAAAATGATTTTATTTTTTAAAACCGCATCATTTTTTTTTTCAAATTTCAATACAAATAGACACATCATGTTTCAAAGATGTTACCAATTTCCTTTATATATATATATATATATATATATATATATATATATATATTATATATATACTGCTTGGTATCTAGCCGCCGATTCGCTATTTACATTTAAAATTCCTCTATATTTACTAACTAATTGGCTATGGCTGATGGATAAGATCCTCGACTACGAATCAGTGGCGATTTGTGATCGGGGTTCGCGCCCACGGACCGTTGAGAATTAGTTCCTACACTGAAGATTGCGTTAGCATGAAACATCGATGTCTGTAGGTATTAAAATAATTAATATTTATTTATAAATATTATTGTGTATATATATATAAATATATATATATATATAAATATATATATAAATATCTATATAAATATATATATATATATATATATATATATATATATATATATATATATATATATATATATATATATATGGAGCAAATTGTTTGGTGGTCGCATCGTTCTAGTCGTTCAGACTTAAGTTAAAACGTTGACTTGGGTTTGAGGGTTTCGAACTGTGTGACCAGCAGAGCAATCACTCTCCACACTGATGATTCCTGGTAAAAAGGATGAAACACATGTGTCTGTGGATAGGAATTTGATAATACTTATCGTTATATATATATATATATATATATATATATATATATATATATATATATATATATCTATTAATAATGGAGATTATGTATCTGTCTGTCTGACTGAAGCCGAAACGGCATCAGGGTAATATTACTATTTACTTAGTCCACCAGCTTCTTTATATACTACTACAAAAACCGCCATAAACCCTATGCGCATTTCTCAATTTACATAATTAATTGCTTTTTAACTTCTAATAAATTAGTATTCGCAAATATACACTCATGATTGTTTTCTTTAGATTTCCACATGTATTTACGTTATTTTGCTAATAATCTTACTTATAAATTATAATTATTTATGTTATTATTCATATATATATATATATATATATATATGAAATGAGTTACGTAGTTAATCTATCTACTGCGAAACTGATTGAACAGCCAGCGTTACTCCATTGAATCGGTTACCTCCCTCTGATTATTCAGTATGGGCGCAAGACGGGCGCGTTATTTAAAATGTAAACAAAACGCTGGCATTTACCGTGTTACTTTTACTCTGATTTTTTTTTGTTAAAACGTTCTGAGTTTGTTTATTTTCCTTATCTTATTAGCTATTATGTTTTAAAACACAAATTTATTGAATCAAATTGCTTAATTAAAAAATAATTGATTTAAAAATTAATATTTTAAAAAACACACACACACATTACAATGAATTTAGGTAAACTTTTTTTTTCGAGAGCATTTAAAAAAACCATTTGTGTTTACTGTATTTGATTTTTTAATAGTTTTATTTCAGGTACACCTTTTTTTCCGTTTTGAAAAACTTCCAATACTACCATTTTTTTACAACCTTAACTGTTTTGATGATTTCGATTTTACCTTATACGCTGTAAAGCTTTTATTTAAAAACTGTTCTTATTATTCCGTGATTTACTTACTAAAATAAAAGATGTGATTTTTTTTTCTTTTCTGTCAACAAAAAAATGAATACATTGTACTGTAAAACTGATTTTAGAATCAAATTGTTTAATTAAAAAAGGTCATTTAACAAAAACACACACACACATTCCAATGAACTTAATTTAGGTAAACTTTCTTTCCGAAAGCACTTAAATAACTAATCGTGTTCACTGTATTTGATTTTTTTGTGCTTTTTTACTGTAGGACTCGTGCTAACTTTGACCCCGTCGTTAGAGTTAGGGTCAGGGTCAAAGTGGGGGTTAGGGTTTAGCGTTAGGGTTAGGGTCAAAGTTAGCGCAGGTCCTACAGTACAAGAGTACCGATTTCTTTATTGTTTTATTTTAGGTACACCTTTTTTTCAAATTTGAAAAATACTGGTCACTGTATTTATTTTTTAAATTGTTGATTTTACCAAATTTATTGAATCAAATTAAAATAATAATTGATTTAAAAATTACTATTTAAAAAGCCACACACATTCTAATGAATTTAATTTAGGTAAACTTTTTCTCGAGAACATTTAAATAACTAATTGTGTTCACTGTATTTGAATTTTTTACTGTTTTTTATAGGTACACCTTTTCTCCGATTTGAAAAACTTCCAATATCATCTTTTTTATACGACCTTAAATGTGTGTTTAGGATTTTGGCTTTACCTTTTATGCCGTAAAGCTTTTATTTACAAACTGTTTTTATTATTCAGTGTTTTAACACAAAATTTTTTTTTCTTTTTTTAACTAAAAATATTTCTATTTATGGGGAAGGGTAAAAAAAATTGTGGTGGGGTCGAAATTTTTTTTTTCTTTATTTTTGACTAAAAATATTCTTGGTCGGAAACAAAGAAAATCAATGTCTAACCACCCAAGAAATATAACTGGGGCTCCATCGGTTTACGGGTGAGCATTCATTTCTGACGTGGCAGCCAAGCAATATTTATATATAAGAGAGGAAGATAAGCATAGAAGGGATTTATGAAATAAATGAACTGTTTCATTATCAATAAAACTGTTCTATGTTTATAATGTTGTAATCATCTAAAGCCGAGTTATTCATCGTTTATTTCCCTTTTTCCTCCATGTATTTTAAGCACACAATATACATGTCAAAATATTCCACAGTTTTGGGATTGAGTTATGTTTCAAATATATATATCAAGAAATCTCGTCGATTTAAACAAACAAAAATAGAAGCAGTTTCTGAGTTATAAGCGTTTCTCACGTCTAAAAATAAGTATTTTTTTTTTTACTTTGGCTATGAAATAATCTAGTCATGCACCGGGCCAACTACTCAAAGAATCAGCAAGGAGAATAACTCATTTTGAATCGAAGAATATAATAGGAGTTTCCACCTAAGTTTCAAAATGTGCAAACAAAAAAAAAAGCTAAACTGACTTCCCTGCATCCCAGTCCACAATGTGTCCAAGAGGTTTACAGAATCTGTCCACGAGGTCTTCAAGCAAAACTGGTTCCGTGAGATGGTTCGATAACTTCTCATATGAGAAGACCTTCACCATGGCATCATTCTAGTAACCTTCGGGGCTGTCCTGAACTTTCAACCTCTTTTTGTTAGGAGGAAGTATGGTATGACTCGGTCTTAGAGGTGTACCCTCCCAGGCATTACCTCTTCCTTTTTTATTGCCGGTTGCTTGAGGCACCCCGACTGGTGAATGTTGACGGTCTTTGCTCGACCATTTTTGTACTAAGCAGAATGCTCTTTTGGGCTTTAATTTTATGTCAAAATATTCCACAGTTTTGGGATTGAGTTATGTTTAAGAAAAACTTCAATTTTAATAGTTCTAATTCGCCGTAATTCACAACCCATCACGTGACCCATCTCTAAGTTTCTATCTATCACTTTCACCCTCTCTCACTGTTGTTTTATCCTTCACCTTTCTCTTATTCTATACGATATCTACAACTCTCTCTCCCTCTCTCCCTCTTTCTTTCTCTCACTCTCTCTCTCTCTCATGACTCTTATTAAATAGATAGAGAAATGAATAAAGAAAAGACACAATAAAAAGATTGGAATACTTCATTAGAAACAATAAGAAATATCGCCACGAGTATTAATACTATTTAATCAACAGCAGGAGGAGATAAAGATAGGGATTAAGAGATACAGCGAACAGAAAGATGTTTAGTTTAAATTTTGTCTTTTTATTTTACAAACTCAGACAAGGCATATTGCCACCAGGACGTAAGGGTTTACTGTGAATTAGGGGTCAGAAAGTAAAGTGAGGAGTTGTACAGCGAGATGTTTGTTTGATTCTAAACAAAGCTCAAAGGGTGACCCAACGTGTCACGTTTTTTTCTCTCACATTTTCTGAGTATATTTCTCGGAATAAATCATTTCTCGCTGTTCTTTTTCTCCTTTTTTTTTGAATCACTATTTTGTGGCAAAAGATTTCTTCTCGCAAACATGGCTGAGTAAAAAAGCCTTTGTTTACTGAGAAGTGGAAATCAAGTTAAGCAGTTTAAGAGACATTTGCTTCCAGTTATTTTTTCAGACTAAATTGAAATTACGCCACTAAAAGTGTAATCCTTGCTGATGAGTGAATGACAAGAAATCAATTTCAGTTTTCGTGTCTGCAATTAGATGCGTCCAAGTATCGTGATAAGAGGCGTTGTCCGTCAGTCACTCTGGCATGCTTCAGTTTAAATCAGATTTTGTATGATCAGATTTAAAGGATGCATCTTATCATCGATATGTTCAAGATGTGTTAACAAGGTTTCTAAGAAGTGTCCAAGATGTGTCCACGAGGTGTTCAAGATCATTACATCCGGTGTCCAAAGTATGTCCAGAATATGTCCACAAGGTTTTCAAAATGTGTCCACAACGTGTCTAGAATATGTTCATGAGATGTCCAAGATGTGTCCAGAAAGTTTTTAAAATATGCCTTCGAGATGTCCACGATGTGTCCAAGATGTGTCAACAAGATGTCCAAGATGTGTCTTGAAAGTTTTATAGATATACCTTCGAGATGTCCAGAAGGTATCCAAGATGTGTCCACAAGATGTCCAAGATGTGTGTAGAATGTTTTCAAGATATGCCTTCGAGATGTGTCCAGAAGGTGTCCAAGATGTGTCCACAAGGTGTCCAAGAGGTTTATAGAATGTGTACAGGAGGTGTTCAAAATCTTTCCACATGGTGTCCACGAGGGGTCCAGAATGTGTCCACGAGGTGTTCAAGCAAAACTTGTTCTGTAAGCTGGTTCGATAACTTCTCATATGAGAAGACCTTCACCTTAGAATCATTTTAGTAACCTTCAGGGCTGTCCTGAACTTTCAACCCCTTCTTGTTAGAAGGAAGTATGGTGTGACTCGGTCTTAGGAGGTGTACCCTCCAAAACATTACCTCTTCCTTTTTTATTGCCGGTTGCCAGACACGCCCCAACTGGTGAATGCTACGGTCTTTGCTCGGTGATTTTTGTACTAAGCAGAAGGCTCCTTTGAAAAAGCTTGGTTTAGCCCCCCCCCCCTCCAACGCTCCCACATCAAACTGACGTCCCGTCTCACCTCGTTCCAGTGGGAATCAGGTAAACCGTGGTTACCTTAGTTGTTGTTGCTGTTTTTACAGTTATTATTAATTTTGCTGAAGCTTTAAAACGCCACCAATGTCAGTTTTGAATTGCAAAGGAGTATGAAATGGCTGTCGGGAGATATTAGCTGTACCTACTCAGTGTTCATTTTTGTTGTTCATTATTATTTGTTACATACAAAAAAAGAAATAACAGTTTAGAGACAACTCTTTTAATATTCTTCAATTAAAAATGCAAGTTATTCCCCTTCATATAAACATCATTTAAATCGGGTTAATTCGCATAAGCAACTTTAGTGTGACCTTTTCCTAAGCGATTTTGAATTAAGTTATTCAATTACTTATACATACATACATATATATATATATATATATATATATATATATATATATATATATATAATATTATTTTTTGAAGGCGATAACAATGCGTTGTTAGAGTGACACATACGACACGTGGAATCGTAAAAACAAAACAAAGTGACAATATTGAAAAGTCAATAATTTTCAAAATTTTTTTTTTTTATTTACCAGTGTATCGTGACCGTGGTGTTGGGTTAGAGTGTGTCCTTTTCATTATTTTTTTTTTTTTAATTTTCGAGGGTATCCCTCATCCTCAGAATAAAATAAATACTACCACTCGTTGGAGTGTGTTTTTTTTTTTTGTTTTTTTTTTTTGCAAAAAATTAAAAAAAAATTAAAACATTAAAAAAAAAACACACTCCAACGAGTGGTAGTATTTATTTTATTCTGAGGATGAGGGATACCCTCGAAAATTAAAAAAAAAAAAAATAATGAAAAGGACACACTCTAACCCAACACCACGGTCACGATACACTGGTAAATAAAAAAAAAATGTTTGAAAATTATTGACTTTTCAATATTGTCACTTTGTTTTGTTTTTACGATTCCACGTGTCGTATGTGTCACTCTAACAACGCATTGTTATCGCCTTCAAAAAATAATATTATTACTCTATACACAATGCTCCAAGCGAACTACAACATTCTTCTCATATATATATATATATATAAAATAGAGAATGTTAGTGTGCTTGAAGTATTACTGGGAATAGTAGTAATATGTTTAGAAGGCTGAGGGAAATGCAGAGTTCCAGATAGATTGTAAGTTGGAAGGAACAAAAATAATGAATCGAAGTGGGACTAACTATTTATTTTTCCTTAAAATCTTACATAACAGCAAGTGTGGTGTCGGCTGTGTGTGTGTTGTCTGGATGATGATTAAAAATCATATATTTTATATTTAGGGAAAATCTTCCCTTTGTCAAAAATAATAAACACCAAAGGAAAAATCCGTCTGTATAGAGAATTCACCAAAATGGATGCCAGAGAGTAGGGTTGGAATAAACCAGTTCCGCAGAGAATAGAAATTAATAAATTTTAGAATTATGTTTTGTAGATAAACGTAGTGTTCAAAAAAAAAAAAATTAATATTACACACCTACAACACCAATAGAAGTGATAGG
>OY744520.1:210044942-210147442 GCA_963556195.1 Sepiola atlantica | reverse complement strand
TATTAAGAAGTTGGAGTTTAGCTCGGCTCTGTTGTTCAATTTAGGGGATAGCTTTCTAATTAATATAGATTCTTTTAGTCTGAGATTGCCCTGGTCTCTTTCGCTAGCTAGTATCTTGACTCGTATGTCTTTGGTGGGGTTGTGGCCATGTGTTATATGTTTTTGGAAGGATGATGCCTTGGTGGTTACGTGTTCTTTAATTCGTATATGCAAAGGTCTCACTGTACTGCCGATGTAGAATTCATTGCAGACCGCACATTAAAACTCTAAAGGGACATAACTCCCACAAACAAAGCTTGACTCACACGAGTTATCAGCCCCTACCACCGAGATAACGATTATTCAGTATATTATTAACAAAACAAACAACGTTATATAAAAAAAATAAAATAAATAAATAAAAAATAAATTACTCAGTATATTTACTAACAAAATAAACAGCAACGGTTAAAATAGCAAATAATAATTTATAAAAAATAAATAAGAAACTTCTGCGGACCTACTACTAAAAACAAACCAACATTTCCGGCCCCGGCTTTTGGCAAAAAAAAAAAACACACTCCAACGAGTGGTAGTATTTATTTTATTCTGAGGATGAGGGATACCCTCGAAAATTTAAAAAAAAAAAATAATGAAAAGGACACACTCCAACCCAACACCACGGTCACGATACACTGGTAAATAAAAAAAATTTTTTTTGAAAATTATTGACTTTTCAATATTGTCACTTTGTTTTGTTTTTACGATTCCAATTGTCGTATGTGTCACTTTAACAACGCATTGTTATCGCCTTCAAAAAATAATATTCTTATATATATATATATATATATATATAAAGTAATCCAACAAAAGATATAAGCGTCAACTAATATCTTATAATTAGTTAAAACATCCGGATAAAAACTGAAGCTCAATATACTGAATAGAGCTTTAATATTATAATATAAAATGAAATAATAAAATAGGTGTCACTCAAATTTTATTAAAATTCAAAGTTCAAGCAAAGTATCTTAACGTATATATATATATTGTTTTCTCTATCGTTTTTTTCTATCGTTTTATTAATTTGCATACACCTCGAATACAATTTTCACTGTTATCTACTGCATCGATAGCAAACAATTTCCCGCCTGGATACCTTTTGTCGTTTTTGGACCAACATTCACCAATTGGATTATTTTTTAATCAACCTCTTTGATATCTTGCCTGGAGCTATTTTAGACTTGTTGACTTGGATGGACTGTATAGTTTTACAAAAAAGTATGTTTTGGGCTGATATATTTGATGTTTTATATACCTTTATGTATTTTTATATATTTTTTTCAAAGTTTAATTTTTATTACCTGCAGTAATGTCATTGCGGTAATGGTTCTCTGGGGAGAAGATTTTCTTTGAAAACTCATGAGTTAAGGACTTTAAAGAACTTTGCTTAAACATTGAATTCTAATAAAATTTGATTCGCACCTTATTTTATTCTTTCACTTTATCTATTGCTATATATATATATATATATATATGAATATGAGGGGAAGTCAAAAATGTATACTACTAATGCCTGGGTAACTTTATGAAACGAAAAATACTCAACATGTTTTCTAAGTCAATAAACTTCTTAAGAGAGTATTTCCACTTCACTAATCATCCTGTGTAGGACTCCTTATCTTGTTTTGTGCACCAGTGTTTGCGTCTTCAATGCTTTCAAATTCTTACAGGTTTTGTCTGAAGGGGCAAGACCAGGCCTGTAGGGCGAATGAGATAATGGGTGCCAACAAAATCAGCTTCGACCAGCTGTTTTGGCTGTGGAATAATCTGTTGGTTTATTGAGTTTTGCACCGATACATTTTCTTCCTGTTATGGTTCGTTAACCTTCAACATTTTATAGGGTCACATTAAAAAATTCACAATTTTATAGGATTACATGATTTTATAGAGCATCATTGAAACATTCACAATTTTATAGGATCGTACGATTTTATAGGACATATAGAAAAATTCACAATTTTATAGGACCGAATGATTTTATAGGCTCACATTAAAAAATTCACAATAGGACCGCAGATTATATTAACCCTAAATAGTATATTGTTTAAAAAATAGACAAAATAAAAAAAAATGCAATCCATTTTTTATTATTTAATATTTAAAAAAACTGCAGAATATTCGCATGAAACGCATTTATTTGAAAGATAAATATCTCAGTTTGAACGTAAAAATCTACTAACATTTGGTGGGTCGTTTGAATTCCTTTGGCACGCGACATGCGACCCGAGGACAATACTTGGCTCACACCTGGCCTAGACAGAGTTCAAAATCGACTCCGAAATCTAATGGGGATCATCCTCCTTGGGTGAGCGGGGTTAATGAGTATATGTTTGTTCTATGATACAATCCTCCCAGGCATTACCACTTCCTTTTTTTGTTGGGGGGGGGGGATGCTTTCAGGCTTTATCTCCCGCTTTGGGAGGTAGTGTAGTATATTATCATTTATCATGATACTTTCCTCCCAGACATTACGTCCTCTTTTGGGGGTGCAGTATAGAAAATGGGGTTAAAGATTATACTTATGAAGTGATAAAAAGGCAAAAAAAAAACAACATTAAATTCAAGTTTAAATCCTGGATTAAAAGACTTATATATATATATATATATATATATCATCATCATCATCATCAACCGGTTTATTTGTTGAATCAGGCCACAATTAATCCTCTGATGAGGGTGGGGCCTGATTGTCTAGTCTCGAAATCTAAGTCTTCCTCTCCACTCCTGTCTTTGGCAAGGTTTGATGGAATCCATACCCATGACCTTCCTATCACGTTTGACTACGTCCTCCCAAGTCAACTTGGGTCTGCCAGTGGTGATGTTCTCTGCTGGCACATTCAACTTTCGGACTTTAGCAATCCAGCCATCGCTACGCTCAATGTGACCCAACCAACGCAGTCTGTTCTTCCGCATGATGTCCGTAAGGCTTTTCAAGTCGACCTGTGAGAGCAGGGATTCAAAAGAAACGTACTGTTCAGGCCTCACCAAACAGATCCATCTGACCATTGCCCTGTCATTACGGTGCAGCTTCTTTAGTATGCCAGCAGAGACAGCCCATATATATATATATATATATATATATACACACATCAAATAACTAGATTTTAAGAAACTTACATTTATAGATTACGAGAAGAATACCCGTCCTAGGACGGGTAAAAGTATTTCTCCGATCACCAGTTTGATATCTCCTTACGAAGATTACAAGCAAGATATAATGATAGAAGAAATCTTATGTCTAGAATCCTTATTCTGATTTTTATCAAAATCCATTATATGATTTTTATGATTAAAAATGTCTAAAATTTAATGGAACTTTGCTTAACTGATGTCTAATGACTACGGATTAAACAAATTCAATGTAAGTCTGACACATTTGAATTTTCAAATGAGAGGTTGTGTCTATATTATGCAGACTACAACCCTTTAAAAAACTTTAAAGAAGCTGAAATTTGGGGAATATATATTATTTGGTGTTTAATACCTATAGTTAAAAGTTCACAAAAATCAGAGATATAGCCCTTTCTGAAAATTCAGATACATCTGAATTTTCAGAAAGGGCTTTCACTCCCTTTGCATAAAACAAAATTAAACTAAATATAGCTCCATTTGGACCCCTGATGTCTAGAAACCGTGTTCCAAAATTCATAATGATTGGCTAATTAGTTTAGGAGTGAATCCTGTACATACAGATCTATAAACATAACTTTACATAGAGATCAACTCACAGCATCTATTTTAGCTATTTAACTGGAAAAGAGGCCTTTTGGCTAAGATCAAAGTGTAGTATCTGTTCCGATGGATACTGCACCCCATAGACTGGTATTGTCTTGGCCTTTGGGGCTTGATTTACGCCGGTCTATGGGGCTGTCCTGTGCAGTTCTGCCTTACTGTCTGAGGCGCCCCTACCGGGGAATGCAGACAGGGCTGCCCAGGCAATTTTTAAACCCCACTTTCCCGACCCGACCTTGGGTCACATCTTACTTGTGGGAGTAAGATAAAAACTGGTCTTGTGCCTAACTCCTGGAGAGGAGTAAATCAATACTTAATATACATTTTATATAGATAGACTTTGTGACAAAAGCATTTTTTCATTTTTTAATAATGTTCAATAAGACTTTGAAACATTTTCAGATCATAATTCATGTACAAAGTATTTCATATTTACTTTTATATTCTATTCAAAATATTTCTTATATCAAGTTGAGGATTTTAAAGGTAAAATTTAAAAAAAACAAAAAAGAACATCAGCGAACAAATTCTCCACCAAAATCACATATGCAATATTCAAAGTTTGTGTGAATCTGGAAATCTGGAAATAACACTAATACACCTAAAAAGGCGTTTTAAACATAAAAAGAAACTCTTTTGAAGTCGGTAATTTAAATTCCCTTTTATGTTGTTTACTTGGAAATAAATCCAGCTTATTTATTATTCAATCTCAACTGACTAAATCTACAACTTTCTTTTCTTACAAATCAATCGCTTTTTTTATAAAATTTTCGGAATTAAATCAAATAATTATATAAAAAAAATAAATTATTATGCATTCAAATAATGTTTTATCAAAATATTTTATGTCGAACAAATAGAATTTAGTTTTGAAATGTAAGCTTGCTCTTCCTAATGTACATTTAAATATTGACTGTATCTTGCAAAAATAAAAACAGATAATGTCTTCATGTAATATCCCCCTTTCTCTCTCTCTTACTCACGCACACACAAACATATATATATATATATATATATATATATATATATATATATATATATATATATATCTGTGTTGTACGTGTTAGTATTCCTTTTCTCTTTCTCGTGCATGTAAACACTATCTCCCTCCTTCTTTCTCTCTTGTACATGTAAATATTCTTTCTTTCTCTCTGACGTATTAATTCTTTCTATACATCTCTCACGTATGAATATTCTCTCTCTATCTCGTACATGTTAGCATTATCGCTGTCTGTCTCTCTTTCTCTCTCTCTCTCTCTCTCTCTCTCTCGCTCTCTTGTGCATTTTAATATTCCTTCATTTTCTCTCGCATATGTTAACATCTTTCTCGTGCATTTTAACATTCTTTTTCTTTCGTTTTCTCTTTCTCTCTCTCTCTCTCTCTCTCAAGAATCTTAACATTCTCTTTCTCTCTCTCTCTATCTCTCCCTTTCTCTCTCTCTCTCCTGTACATTTAAAGAATCTTTCTTTCTATCTTTTATACATGTAAAACACTCTCCAGGTCGTACATATAAACATTATCTCTCTCTCACCTGTATATACTTTCTATCTCTTGTAAATCGCACATATGTACCTCTCTCCCCCCCCTCTCTCAGATGTGTCTGTAAAACCCCTATCTCTTACTCTTGTACAACATCTCTATTTCTTCTACAGACAAACATTATTATTATTAATTTCTGCTTTACGGCATCTCAACTCCTTTTTGGGTTATCTGATCCCAAGCGGTTCAAGTTCCAAAAATGTTGTGTGGCATTTCAACGTTGCGTTCATGTCTGATTAGTTTTTGTTATCGTTTATTTGATGACGTGCCAACCCATTTGATTCGGTTTATGTGATGGGATTTCATGTTGAAGAAGTTATTTGTAAAATAAGGGTCAAATTTAGAATTAGATTTTCTTGTTCAAGGAGTTATTTGTAGAATAAGGGTCAAATTTAGAATTAGATTTTCTTGTTCAAAAAGTTATTTGTAGAATAATGGTCAAATTTAGAATTAGATTTTCTTGTTCAAGAAGTTATTTGTAGAATAAAGGTCAAATTTAGAATTAGATTTTCTTGTTCAAAAAGTTATTTGTAGAATAAGGGTCAAATTTAGAATTAGATTTTCATATTCAAGAAGTTATTTGTAGGATAATGGTCAAATTTAGAATTAGATTTTCTTGTTCAAAAAGTTATTTGTAGAATAATGGTCAAATTTAGAATTAGATTTTCTTGTTCAAAAAGTTATTTGTAGAATAAGGGTCAAATTTAGAATTAGATTATCTTGTTCTAAAAGTTATTTGTAGAATAATGGTCAAATTTAGAATTAGAATTTCTTGTTCTAAAAGTTATTTGTAGAATAATGGTATAATTTAGAATTAGATTATCTTGTTCTAAAAGTTATTTGTAGAATAATGGTCAAATTTAGAATTAGATTTTCTTGTTCAAAAAGTTATTTGTAGAATAATGGTCAAATTTAGAATTAGATTTTCTTGTTCAAAAAGTTATTTGTAGAATAATGGTCAAATTTAGAATTAGATTTTCTTGTTCAAAAAGTTATTTGTAGAATACTGGTCAAATTTAGAATTAGATTTTCTTGTTCAAGGAGTTATTTGTAGAATAAGGGTCAAATTTAGAATTAGATTTTCTTGTTCAAAAAGTTATTTGTAGAATAATGGTCAAATTTAGAATTAGATTTTCTTGTTCAAAAAGTTATTTGTAGAATAATGGTCAAATTTAGAATTAGATTTTCTTGTTCAAAAAGTTATTTGTAGAATAATGGTCAAATTTAGAATTAGATTTTCTTGTTCAAAAAGTTATTTGTAGAATAATGGTCAAATTTAGAATTAGATTTTCTTGTTCAAAAAGTTATTTGTAGAATAATGGTCAAATTTAGAATTAGATTTTCTTGTTCTAAAAGTTATTTGTAGAATAATGGTATAATTTAGAATTAAATTTTCTTGTTCAAAAAGTTATTTGTAGAATAATGGTCAAATTTAGAATTAGATTTTCTTGTTCTAAAAGTTATTTGTAGAATAATGGTATAATTTAGAATTAAATTTTCTTGTTCAAAAAGTTATTTGTAGAATAATGGTCAAATTTAGAATTAGATTTTCTTGTTCAAGAAGTTATTTGTAGAATAATGGTCAAATTTAGAATTAGATTTTCTTGTTCAAAAAGTTATTTGTCGAAAAATGGTCAAATTTAGAATTAGATTTTCTTGTTCAAGAAGTTATTTGTAGAATAATGGTCAAATTTAGAATTAGATTTTCTTGTTCAAAAAGTTATTTGTAGAATAATGGTCAAATTTAGAATTAGATTTTCTTGTTCAAAAAGTTATTTGTAGAATAATGGTCAAATTTAGAATTAGATTTTCTTGTTCAAAAAGTTATTTGTAGAATAATGGTCAAATTTAGAATTAGATTTTCTTGTTCAAAAAGTTATTTGTAGAATAATGGTCAAATTTAGAATTAGATTTTCTTGTTCAAAAAGTTATTTGTAGAATAATGGTCAAATTTAGAATTAGATTTTCTTGTTCAAAAAGTTATTTGTCGAAAAATGGTCAAATTTAGAATTAGATTTTCTTGTTCAAGAAGTTATTTGTAGAATAATGGTCAAATTTAGAATTAGATTTTCTTGTTCAAAAAGTTATTTGTAGAATAATGGTCAAATTTAGAATTAGATTTTCTTGTTCAAAAAGTTATTTGTAGAATAATGGTCAATTTTAGAATTAGATTTTCTTGTTCAAAAAGTTATTTGTAGAATAATGGTCAAATTTAGAATTAGATTTTCTTGTTCTAAAAGTTATTTGTAGAATAATGGTCAAATTTAGAATTAGATTTTCTTGTTCAAAAAGTTATTTGTAGAATAATGGTCAAATTTAGAATTAGATTTTCTTGTTCTAAAAGTTATTTGTAGAATAATGGTATAATTTAGAATTAGATTTTCTTGTTCAAAAAGTTATTTGTAGAATAATGGTCAAATTTAGAATTAGATTTTCTTGTTCAAGAAGTTATTTGTAGAATAATGGTCAAATTTAGAATTAGATTTTCTTGTTCAAAAAGTTATTTGTAGAATAATGGTCAAATTTAGAATTAGATTTTCTTGTTCAAAAAGTTATTTGTAGAATAATGGTCAAATTTAGCATTAGATTTTCTTGTTCAAAAAGTTATTTGTAGAATAATGGTCAAATTTAGAATTAGATTTTCTTGTTCAAAAAGTTATTTGTAGAATAATGGTCAAATTTAGAATTAGATTTTCTTGTTCAAAAAGTTATTTGTCGAAAAATGGTCAAATTTAGAATTAGATTTTCTTGTTCAAGAAGTTATTTGTAGAATAATGGTCAAATTTAGAATTAGATTTTCTTGTTCAAAAAGTTATTTGTAGAATAATGGTCAAATTTAGCATTAGATTTTCTTGTTCAAAAAGTTATTTGTAGAATAATGGTAAAATTTAGAATTAGATTTTCTTGTTCAAAAAGTTATTTGTAGAATAATGGTCAAATTTAGAATTAGATTTTCTTGTTCAAAAAGTTATTTGTAGAATAATGGTACAATTTAGAATTAGATTTTCTTGTTCAAAAAGTTATTTGTAGAATAATGGTCAAATTTAGAATTAGATTTTCTTGTTCTAAAAGTTATTTGTAGAATAATGGTCAAATTTAGAATTAGATTTTCTTGTTCAAGGAGTTATTTGTAGAATAAGGGTCAAATTTAGAATTAGATTTTCTTGTTCAAGAAGTTATTTGTAGAATAATGGTCAAATTTAGAATTAGATTTTCTTGTTCAAAAAGTTATTTGTAGAATAATGGTCAAATTTAGAATTAGATTTTCTTGTTCAAGGAGTTATTTGTAGAATAAGGGTCAAATTTAGAATTAGATTTTCTTGTTCAAGAAGTTATTTGTAGAATAATGGTCAAATTTAGAATTAGATTTTCTTGTTCAAGAAGTTATTTGTAGAATAATGGTCAAATTTAGAATTAGATTTTCTTGTTCAAAAAGTTATTTGTAGAATAATGGTCAAATTTAGAATTAGATTTTCTTGTTCAAAAAGTTATTTGTAGAATAATGGTCAAATTTAGCATTAGATTTTCTTGTTCAAAAAGTTATTTGTAGAATAATGGTCAAATTTAGAATTAGATTTTCTTGTTCAAAAAGTTATTTGTAGAATAATGGTCAAATTTAGAATTAGATTTTCTTGTTCAAAAAGTTATTTGTCGAAAAATGGTCAAATTTAGAATTAGATTTTCTTGTTCAAGAAGTTATTTGTAGAATAATGGTCAAATTTAGAATTAGATTTTCTTGTTCAAAAAGTTATTTGTAGAATAATGGTCAAATTTAGAATTAGATTTTCTTGTTCAAAAAGTTATTTGTAGAATAATGGTCAATTTTAGTATTAGATTTTCTTGTTCAAAAAGTTATTTGTAGAATAATGGTCAAATTTAGAATTAGATTTTCTTGTTCAAAAAGTTATTTGTAGAATAATGGTCAAATTTAGAATTAGATTTTCTTGTTCAAAAAGTTATTTGTAGAATAATGGTCAAATTTAGAATTAGATTTTCTTGTTCAAAAAGTTATTTGTAGAATAATGGTCAAATTTAGAATTAGATTTTCTTGTTCAAAAAGTTATTTGTAGAATAAGGGTCAAATTTAGAATTAGATTTTCTTGTTCAAAAAGTTATTTGTAGAATACTGGTCAAATTTAGAATTAGATTTTCTTGTTCAAGGAGTTATTTGTAGAATAAGGGTCAAATTTAGAATTAGATTTTCTTGTTCAAAAAGTTATTTGTAGAATAATGGTCAAATTTAGAATTAGATTTTCTTGTTCAAAAAGTTATTTGTAGAATAATGGTCAAATTTAGAATTAGATTTTCTTGTTCAAAAAGTTATTTGTAGAATAATGGTCAAATTTAGAATTAGATTTTCTTGTTCAAAAAGTTATTTGTAGAATAATGGTCAAATTTAGAATTAGATTTTCTTGTTCAAAAAGTTATTTGTAGAATAATGGTCAAATTTAGAATTAGATTTTCTTGTTCTAAAAGTTATTTGTAGAATAATGGTATAATTTAGAATTAAATTTTCTTGTTCAAAAAGTTATTTGTAGAATAATGGTCAAATTTAGAATTAGATTTTCTTGTTCTAAAAGTTATTTGTAGAATAATGGTATAATTTAGAATTAAATTTTCTTGTTCAAAAAGTTATTTGTAGAATAATGGTCAAATTTAGAATTAGATTTTCTTGTTCAAGAAGTTATTTGTAGAATAATGGTCAAATTTAGAATTAGATTTTCTTGTTCAAAAAGTTATTTGTCGAAAAATGGTCAAATTTAGAATTAGATTTTCTTGTTCAAGAAGTTATTTGTAGAATAATGGTCAAATTTAGAATTAGATTTTCTTGTTCAAAAAGTTATTTGTAGAATAATGGTCAAATTTAGAATTAGATTTTCTTGTTCAAAAAGTTATTTGTAGAATAATGGTCAAATTTAGAATTAGATTTTCTTGTTCTAAAAGTTATTTGTAGAATAATGGTCAAATTTAGAATTAGATTTTCTTGTTCAAAAAGTTATTTGTAGAATAATGGTCAAATTTAGAATTAGATTTTCTTGTTCTAAAAGTTATTTGTAGAATAATGGTATAATTTAGAATTAGATTTTCTTGTTCAAAAAGTTATTTGTAGAATAATGGTCAAATTTAGAATTAGATTTTCTTGTTCAAGAAGTTATTTGTAGAATAATGGTCAAATTTAGAATTAGATTTTCTTGTTCAAAAAGTTATTTGTAGAATAATGGTCAAATTTAGAATTAGATTTTCTTGTTCAAAAAGTTATTTGTAGAATAATGGTCAAATTTAGCATTAGATTTTCTTGTTCAAAAAGTTATTTGTAGAATAATGGTCAAATTTAGAATTAGATTTTCTTGTTCAAAAAGTTATTTGTAGAATAATGGTCAAATTTAGAATTAGATTTTCTTGTTCAAAAAGTTATTTGTCGAAAAATGGTCAAATTTAGAATTAGATTTTCTTGTTCAAGAAGTTATTTGTAGAATAATGGTCAAATTTAGAATTAGATTTTCTTGTTCAAAAAGTTATTTGTAGAATAATGGTCAAATTTAGCATTAGATTTTCTTGTTCAAAAAGTTATTTGTAGAATAATGGTAAAATTTAGAATTAGATTTTCTTGTTCAAAAAGTTATTTGTAGAATAATGGTCAAATTTAGAATTAGATTTTCTTGTTCAAAAAGTTATTTGTAGAATAATGGTACAATTTAGAATTAGATTTTCTTGTTCAAAAAGTTATTTGTAGAATAATGGTCAAATTTAGAATTAGATTTTCTTGTTCTAAAAGTTATTTGTAGAATAATGGTCAAATTTAGAATTAGATTTTCTTGTTCAAGGAGTTATTTGTAGAATAAGGGTCAAATTTAGAATTAGATTTTCTTGTTCAAGAAGTTATTTGTAGAATAATGGTCAAATTTAGAATTAGATTTTCTTGTTCAAAAAGTTATTTGTAGAATAATGGTCAAATTTAGAATTAGATTTTCTTGTTCAAGGAGTTATTTGTAGAATAAGGGTCAAATTTAGAATTAGATTTTCTTGTTCAAGAAGTTATTTGTAGAATAATGGTCAAATTTAGAATTAGATTTTCTTGTTCAAAAAGTTATTTGTAGAATAATGGTCAAATTTAGAATTAGATTTTCTTGTTCTAAAAGTTATTTGTAGAATAATGGTCAAATTTAGAATTAGATTTTCTTGTTCAAAAAGTTATTTGTAGAATAATGGTCAATTTTAGTATTAGATTTTCTTGTTTAAAAAGTTATTTGTAGAATAATGGTCAAATTTATAATTAGATTTTCTTGTTCAAAAAGTTATTTGTCGAATAATGGTCAAATTTAGAATTAGATTTTCTTGTTCAAGAAGTTATTTGTAGAATAATGGTCAAATTTAGAATTAGATTTTCTTGTTCAAAAAGTTATTTGTAGAATAATGGTCAAATTTAGAATTAGATTTTCTTGTTCAAAAAGTTATTTGTAGAATAATGGTCAAATTTAGAATTAGATTTTCTTGTTCAAAAAGTTATTTGTAGAATAATGGTCAAATTTAGAATTAGATTTTCTTATTCAAAAAGTTATTTGTAAAATAATGGTCAAATTTAGAATTAGATTTTCTTGTTCAAAAAGTTATTTGTAGAATAAGGGTCAAATTTAGAATTAGATTTTCTTGTTCAAAAAGTTATTTGTAGAATAATGGTCAAATTTAGAATTAGATTTTCTTGTTCAAGAAGTTATTTGTAGAATAATGGTCAAATTTAGAATTAGATTTTCTTGTTCAAAAAGTTATTTGTAGAATAATGGTCAAATTTAGAATTAGATTTTCTTGTTCAAAAAGTTATTTGTAGAATAATGGTCAAATTTAGCATTAGATTTTCTTGTTCAAAAAGTTATTTGTAGAATAATGGTCAAATTTAGAATTAGATTTTCTTGTTCAAAAAGTTATTTGTAGAATAATGGTCAAATTTAGAATTAGATTTTCTTGTTCAAAAAGTTATTTGTCGAAAAATGGTCAAATTTAGAATTAGATTTTCTTGTTCAAGAAGTTATTTGTAGAATAATGGTCAAATTTAGAATTAGATTTTCTTGTTCAAAAAGTTATTTGTAGAATAATGGTCAAATTTAGAATTAGATTTTCTTGTTCAAAAAGTTATTTGTAGAATAATGGTCAAATTTAGAATTAGATTTTCTTGTTCAAAAAGTTATTTGTAGAATAATGGTCAAATTTAGAATTAGATTTTCTTATTCAAAAAGTTATTTGTAGAATAATGGTCAAATTTAGAATTAGATTTTCTTGTTCAAAAAGTTATTTGTAGAATAATGGTCAAATTTAGAATTAGATTTTCTTGTTCAAAAAGTTATTTGTAGAATAATGGTCAATTTTAGTATTAGATTTTCTTGTTCAAAAAGTTATTTGTAGAATAATGGTCAAATTTAGAATTAGATTTTCTTGTTCAAAAAGTTATTTGTAGAATAATGGTCAAATTTAGAATTAGATTTTCTTGTTCAAGGAGTTATTTGTAGAATAAGGGTCAAATTTAGAATTAGATTTTCTTGTTCAAGAAGTTATTTGTAGAATAATGGTCAAATTTAGAATTAGATTTTCTTGTTCAAAAAGTTATTTGTAGAATAATGGTCAAATTTAGAATTAGATTTTCTTGTTCAAGGAGTTATTTGTAGAATAAGGGTCAAATTTAGAATTAGATTTTCTTGTTCAAGAAGTTATTTGTAGAATAATGGTCAAATTTAGAATTAGATTTTCTTGTTCAAAAAGTTATTTGTAGAATAATGGTCAAATTTAGAATTAGATTTTCTTGTTCTAAAAGTTATTTGTAGAATAATGGTCAAATTTAGAATTAGATTTTCTTGTTCAAAAAGTTATTTGTAGAATAATGGTCAATTTTAGTATTAGATTTTCTTGTTCAAAAAGTTATTTGTAGAATAATGGTCAAATTTATAATTAGATTTTCTTGTTCAAAAAGTTATTTGTCGAATAATGGTCAAATTTAGAATTAGATTTTCTTGTTCAAGAAGTTATTTGTAGAATAATGGTCAAATTTAGAATTAGATTTTCTTGTTCAAAAAGTTATTTGTAGAATAATGGTCAAATTTAGAATTAGATTTTCTTGTTCAAAAAGTTATTTGTAGAATAATGGTCAAATTTAGAATTAGATTTTCTTGTTCAAAAAGTTATTTGTAGAATAATGGTCAAATTTAGAATTAGATTTTCTTATTCAAAAAGTTATTTGTAGAATAATGGTCAAATTTAGAATTAGATTTTCTTGTTCAAAAAGTTATTTGTAGAATAAGGGTCAAATTTAGAATTAGATTTTCTTGTTCAAAAAGTTATTTGTAGAATAATGGTCAAATTTAGAATTAGATTTTCTTGTTCAAGAAGTTATTTGTAGAATAATGGTCAAATTTAGAATTAGATTTTCTTGTTCAAAAAGTTATTTGTAGAATAATGGTCAAATTTAGAATTAGATTTTCTTGTTCAAAAAGTTATTTGTAGAATAATGGTCAAATTTAGCATTAGATTTTCTTGTTCAAAAAGTTATTTGTAGAATAATGGTCAAATTTAGAATTAGATTTTCTTGTTCAAAAAGTTATTTGTAGAATAATGGTCAAATTTAGAATTAGATTTTCTTGTTCAAAAAGTTATTTGTCGAAAAATGGTCAAATTTAGAATTAGATTTTCTTGTTCAAGAAGTTATTTGTAGAATAATGGTCAAATTTAGAATTAGATTTTCTTGTTCAAAAAGTTATTTGTAGAATAATGGTCAAATTTAGAATTAGATTTTCTTGTTCAAAAAGTTATTTGTAGAATAATGGTATAATTTTAGTATTAGATTTTCTTGTTCAAAAAGTTATTTGTAGAATAATGGTCAAATTTAGAATTAGATTTTCTTGTTCAAAAAGTTATTTGTAGAATAATGGTCAAATTTAGAATTAGATTTTCTTGTTCAAAAAGTTATTTGTAGAATAATGGTCAAATTTAGAATTAGATTTTCTTGTTCAAAAAGTTATTTGTAGAATAATGGTCAAATTTAGAATTAGATTTTCTTGTTCAAAAAGTTATTTGTAGAATAATGGTCAAATTTAGAATTAGATTTTCTTGTTCAAAAAGTTATTTGTAGAATACTGGTCAAATTTAGAATTAGATTTTCTTGTTCAAGGAGTTATTTGTAGAATAAGGGTCAAATTTAGAATTAGATTTTCTTGTTCAAAAAGTTATTTGTAGAATAATGGTCAAATTTAGAATTAGATTTTCTTGTTCAAAAAGTTATTTGTAGAATAATGGTCAAATTTAGAATTAGATTTTCTTGTTCAAAAAGTTATTTGTAGAATAATGGTCAAATTTAGAATTAGATTTTCTTGTTCAAAAAGTTATTTGTAGAATAATGGTCAAATTTAGAATTAGATTTTCTTGTTCAAAAAGTTATTTGTAGAATAATGGTCAAATTTAGAATTAGATTTTCTTGTTCAAAAAGTTATTTGTAGAATAATGGTCAAATTTAGAATTAGATTTTCTTGTTCTAAAAGTTATTTGTAGAATAATGGTATAATTTAGAATTAAATTTTCTTGTTCAAAAAGTTATTTGTAGAATAATGGTCAAATTTAGAATTAGATTTTCTTGTTCTAAAAGTTATTTGTAGAATAATGGTATAATTTAGAATTAAATTTTCTTGTTCAAAAAGTTATTTGTAGAATAATGGTCAAATTTAGAATTAGATTTTCTTGTTCAAGAAGTTATTTGTAGAATAATGGTCAAATTTAGAATTAGATTTTCTTGTTCAAAAAGTTATTTGTCGAAAAATGGTCAAATTTAGAATTAGATTTTCTTGTTCAAGAAGTTATTTGTAGAATAATGGTCAAATTTAGAATTAGATTTTCTTGTTCAAAAAGTTATTTGTAGAATAATGGTCAAATTTAGAATTAGATTTTCTTGTTCAAAAAGTTATTTGTAGAATAATGGTCAAATTTAGAATTAGATTTTCTTGTTCAAAAAGTTATTTGTAGAATAATGGTCAAATTTAGAATTAGATTTTCTTGTTCAAAAAGTTATTTGTAGAATAATGGTCAAATTTAGAATTAGATTTTCTTGTTCAAAAAGTTATTTGTAGAATAATGGTCAAATTTAGAATTAGATTTTCTTGTTCAAAAAGTTATTTGTCGAAAAATGGTCAAATTTAGAATTAGATTTTCTTGTTCAAGAAGTTATTTGTAGAATAATGGTCAAATTTAGAATTAGATTTTCTTGTTCAAAAAGTTATTTGTAGAATAATGGTCAAATTTAGAATTAGATTTTCTTGTTCAAAAAGTTATTTGTAGAATAATGGTCAATTTTAGAATTAGATTTTCTTGTTCAAAAAGTTATTTGTAGAATAATGGTCAAATTTAGAATTAGATTTTCTTGTTCTAAAAGTTATTTGTAGAATAATGGTCAAATTTAGAATTAGATTTTCTTGTTCAAAAAGTTATTTGTAGAATAATGGTCAAATTTAGAATTAGATTTTCTTGTTCTAAAAGTTATTTGTAGAATAATGGTATAATTTAGAATTAGATTTTCTTGTTCAAAAAGTTATTTGTAGAATAATGGTCAAATTTAGAATTAGATTTTCTTGTTCAAGAAGTTATTTGTAGAATAATGGTCAAATTTAGAATTAGATTTTCTTGTTCAAAAAGTTATTTGTAGAATAATGGTCAAATTTAGAATTAGATTTTCTTGTTCAAAAAGTTATTTGTAGAATAATGGTCAAATTTAGCATTAGATTTTCTTGTTCAAAAAGTTATTTGTAGAATAATGGTCAAATTTAGAATTAGATTTTCTTGTTCAAAAAGTTATTTGTCGAAAAATGGTCAAATTTAGAATTAGATTTTCTTGTTCAAGAAGTTATTTGTAGAATAATGGTCAAATTTAGAATTAGATTTTCTTGTTCAAAAAGTTATTTGTAGAATAATGGTCAAATTTAGAATTAGATTTTCTTGTTCAAAAAGTTATTTGTAGAATAATGGTCAATTTTAGTATTAGATTTTCTTGTTCAAAAAGTTATTTGTAGAATAATGGTCAAATTTAGAATTAGATTTTCTTGTTCAAAAAGTTATTTGTAGAATAATGGTCAAATTTAGAATTAGATTTTCTTGTTCAAGGAGTTATTTGTAGAATAAGGGTCAAATTTAGAATTAGATTTTCTTGTTCAAGAAGTTATTTGTAGAATAATGGTCAAATTTAGAATTAGATTTTCTTGTTCAAAAAGTTATTTGTAGAATAATGGTCAAATTTAGAATTAGATTTTCTTGTTCAAGGAGTTATTTGTAGAATAAGGGTCAAATTTAGAATTAGATTTTCTTGTTCAAGAAGTTATTTGTAGAATAATGGTCAAATTTAGAATTAGATTTTCTTGTTCAAAAAGTTATTTGTAGAATAATGGTCAAATTTAGAATTAGATTTTCTTGTTCTAAAAGTTATTTGTAGAATAATGGTCAAATTTAGAATTAGATTTTCTTGTTCAAAAAGTTATTTGTAGAATAATGGTCAATTTTAGTATTAGATTTTCTTGTTCAAAAAGTTATTTGTAGAATAATGGTCAAATTTATAATTAGATTTTCTTGTTCAAAAAGTTATTTGTCGAATAATGGTCAAATTTAGAATTAGATTTTCTTGTTCAAGAAGTTATTTGTAGAATAATGGTCAAATTTAGAATTAGATTTTCTTGTTCAAAAAGTTATTTGTAGAATAATGGTCAAATTTAGAATTAGATTTTCTTGTTCAAAAAGTTATTTGTAGAATAATGGTCAAATTTAGAATTAGATTTTCTTGTTCAAAAAGTTATTTGTAGAATAATGGTCAAATTTAGAATTAGATTTTCTTATTCAAAAAGTTATTTGTAGAATAATGGTCAAATTTAGAATTAGATTTTCTTGTTCAAAAAGTTATTTGTAGAATAAGGGTCAAATTTAGAATTAGATTTTCTTGTTCAAAAAGTTATTTGTAGAATAATGGTCAAATTTAGAATTAGATTTTCTTGTTCAAGAAGTTATTTGTAGAATAATGGTCAAATTTAGAATTAGATTTTCTTGTTCAAAAAGTTATTTGTAGAATAATGGTCAAATTTAGAATTAGATTTTCTTGTTCAAAAAGTTATTTGTAGAATAATGGTCAAATTTAGCATTAGATTTTCTTGTTCAAGAAGTTATTTGTAGAATAATGGTCAAATTTAGAATTAGATTTTCTTGTTCAAAAAGTTATTTGTAGAATAATGGTCAAATTTAGAATTAGATTTTCTTGTTCTAAAAGTTATTTGTAGAATAATGGTCAAATTTAGAATTAGATTTTCTTGTTCAAAAAGTTATTTGTAGAATAATGGTCAATTTTAGTATTAGATTTTCTTGTTCAAAAAGTTATTTGTAGAATAATGGTCAAATTTATAATTAGATTTTCTTGTTCAAAAAGTTATTTGTCGAATAATGGTCAAATTTAGAATTAGATTTTCTTGTTCAAGAAGTTATTTGTAGAATAATGGTCAAATTTAGAATTAGATTTTCTTGTTCAAAAAGTTATTTGTAGAATAATGGTCAAATTTAGAATTAGATTTTCTTGTTCAAAAAGTTATTTGTAGAATAATGGTCAAATTTAGAATTAGATTTTCTTGTTCAAAAAGTTATTTGTAGAATAATGGTCAAATTTAGAATTAGATTTTCTTATTCAAAAAGTTATTTGTAGAATAATGGTCAAATTTAGAATTAGATTTTCTTGTTCAAAAAGTTATTTGTAGAATAAGGGTCAAATTTAGAATTAGATTTTCTTGTTCAAAAAGTTATTTGTAGAATAATGGTCAAATTTAGAATTAGATTTTCTTGTTCAAGAAGTTATTTGTAGAATAATGGTCAAATTTAGAATTAGATTTTCTTGTTCAAAAAGTTATTTGTAGAATAATGGTCAAATTTAGAATTAGATTTTCTTGTTCAAAAAGTTATTTGTAGAATAATGGTCAAATTTAGCATTAGATTTTCTTGTTCAAAAAGTTATTTGTAGAATAATGGTCAAATTTAGAATTAGATTTTCTTGTTCAAAAAGTTATTTGTAGAATAATGGTCAAATTTAGAATTAGATTTTCTTGTTCAAAAAGTTATTTGTAGAATAATGGTCAAATTTAGAATTAGATTTTCTTGTTCAAAAAGTTATTTGTAGAATAATGGTCAAATTTAGAATTAGATTTTCTTGTTCAAAAAGTTATTTGTAGAATAATGGTCAAATTTAGAATTAGATTTTCTTGTTCAAAAAGTTATTTGTAGAATAATGGTATAATAATTTAGAATTAGATTTTCTTGTTCAAAAAGTTATTTGTAGAATAATGGTCAAATTTAGAATTAGATTTTCTTGTTCAAAAAGTTATTTGTAGAATAATGGTCAAATTTAGAATTAGATTTTCTTGTTCAAAAAGTTATTTGTAGAATAATGGTCAAATTTAGAATTAGATTTTCTTGTTCAAAAAGTTATTTGTAGAATAATGGTCAAATTTAGAATTAGATTTTCTTGTTCAAAAAGTTATTTGTAGAATAATGGTCAATTTAGAATTAGATTTTCTTGTTCAAAAAGTTATTTGTAGAATAATGGTCAAATTTAGAATTAGATTTTCTTGTTCAGGAGTTATTTGTAGAATAATGGTCAAATTTAGAATTAGATTTTCTTGTTCAAAAAGTTATTTGTAGAATAATGGTCAAATTTAGAATTAGATTTTCTTGTTCAAAAAGTTATTTGTAGAATAATGGTCAAATTTAGAATTAGATTTTCTTGTTCAAAAAGTTATTTGTCGAAAAATGGTCAAATTTAGAATTAGATTTTCTTGTTCAAGAAGTTATTTGTAGAATAATGGTCAAATTTAGAATTAGATTTTCTTGTTCAAAAAGTTATTTGTAGAATAATGGTCAAATTTAGAATTAGATTTTCTTGTTCAAAAAGTTATTTGTAGAATAATGGTCAATTTTAGAATTAGATTTTCTTGTTCAAAAAGTTATTTGTAGAATAATGGTCAAATTTAGAATTAGATTTTCTTGTTCTAAAAGTTATTTGTAGAATAATGGTCAAATTTAGAATTAGATTTTCTTGTTCAAAAAGTTATTTGTAGAATAATGGTCAAATTTAGAATTAGATTTTCTTGTTCTAAAAGTTATTTGTAGAATAATGGTATAATTTAGAATTAGATTTTCTTGTTCAAAAAGTTATTTGTAGAATAATGGTCAAATTTAGAATTAGATTTTCTTGTTCAAGAAGTTATTTGTAGAATAATGGTCAAATTTAGAATTAGATTTTCTTGTTCAAAAAGTTATTTGTAGAATAATGGTCAAATTTAGAATTAGATTTTCTTGTTCAAAAAGTTATTTGTAGAATAATGGTCAAATTTAGCATTAGATTTTCTTGTTCAAAAAGTTATTTGTAGAATAATGGTCAAATTTAGAATTAGATTTTCTTGTTCAAAAAGTTATTTGTAGAATAATGGTCAAATTTAGAATTAGATTTTCTTGTTCAAAAAGTTATTTGTCGAAAAATGGTCAAATTTAGAATTAGATTTTCTTGTTCAAGAAGTTATTTGTAGAATAATGGTCAAATTTAGAATTAGATTTTCTTGTTCAAAAAGTTATTTGTAGAATAATGGTCAAATTTAGCATTAGATTTTCTTGTTCAAAAAGTTATTTGTAGAATAATGGTAAAATTTAGAATTAGATTTTCTTGTTCTAAAAGTTATTTGTAGAATAATGGTCAAATTTAGAATTAGATTTTCTTGTTCAAAAAGTTATTTGTAGAATAATGGTACAATTTAGAATTAGATTTTCTTGTTCAAAAAGTTATTTGTAGAATAATGGTCAAATTTAGAATTAGATTTTCTTGTTCTAAAAGTTATTTGTAGAATAATGGTCAAATTTAGAATTAGATTTTCTTGTTCAAGGAGTTATTTGTAGAATAAGGGTCAAATTTAGAATTAGAT
Source organism: Sepiola atlantica (assembly GCA_963556195.1). Lineage (NCBI taxonomy): Eukaryota > Metazoa > Mollusca > Cephalopoda > Sepiida > Sepiolidae > Sepiola > Sepiola atlantica. Next base: position 210,127,162 of record OY744520.1, on the reverse strand, counting down.
TTTCTTGTTCAAGAAGTTATTTGTAGAATAATGGTCAAATTTAGAATTAGATTTTCTTGTTCAAAAAGTTATTTGTAGAATAATGGTCAAATTTAGAATTAGATTTTCTTGTTCAAGGAGTTATTTGTAGAATAAGGGTCAAATTTAGAATTAGATTTTCTTGTTCAAGAAGTTATTTGTAGAATAATGGTCAAATTTAGAATTAGATTTTCTTGTTCAAAAAGTTATTTGTAGAATAATGGTCAAATTTAGAATTAGATTTTCTTGTTCTAAAAGTTATTTGTAGAATAATGGTCAAATTTAGAATTAGATTTTCTTGTTCAAAAAGTTATTTGTAGAATAATGGTCAATTTTAGTATTAGATTTTCTTGTTCAAAAAGTTATTTGTAGAATAATGGTCAAATTTATAATTAGATTTTCTTGTTCAAAAAGTTATTTGTCGAATAATGGTCAAATTTAGAATTAGATTTTCTTGTTCAAGAAGTTATTTGTAGAATAATGGTCAAATTTAGAATTAGATTTTCTTGTTCAAAAAGTTATTTGTAGAATAATGGTCAAATTTAGAATTAGATTTTCTTGTTCAAAAAGTTATTTGTAGAATAATGGTCAAATTTAGAATTAGATTTTCTTGTTCAAAAAGTTATTTGTAGAATAATGGTCAAATTTAGAATTAGATTTTCTTATTAAAAAAGTTATTTGTAGAATAATGGTCAAATTTAGAATTAGATTTTCTTGTTCAAAAAGTTATTTGTAGAATAAGGGTCAAATTTAGAATTAGATTTTCTTGTTCAAAAAGTTATTTGTAGAATAATGGTCAAATTTAGAATTAGATTTTCTTGTTCAAGAAGTTATTTGTAGAATAATGGTCAAATTTAGAATTAGATTTTCTTGTTCAAAAAGTTATTTGTAGAATAATGGTCAAATTTAGAATTAGATTTTCTTGTTCAAAAAGTTATTTGTAGAATAATGGTCAAATTTAGCATTAGATTTTCTTGTTTAAAAAGTTATTTGTAGAATAATGGTCAAATTTAGAATTAGATTTTCTTGTTCAAAAAGTTATTTGTAGAATAATGGTCAAATTTAGAATTAGATTTTCTTGTTCAAAAAGTTATTTGTCGAAAAATGGTCAAATTTAGAATTAGATTTTCTTGTTCAAGAAGTTATTTGTAGAATAATGGTCAAATTTAGAATTAGATTTTCTTGTTCAAAAAGTTATTTGTAGAATAATGGTCAAATTTAGAATTAGATTTTCTTGTTCAAAAAGTTATTTGTAGAATAATGGTCAATTTTAGTATTAGATTTTCTTGTTCAAAAAGTTATTTGTAGAATAATGGTCAAATTTAGAATTAGATTTTCTTGTTCTAAAAGTTATTTGTAGAATAATGGTCAAATTTAGAATTAGATTTTCTTGTTCAAAAAGTTATTTGTAGAATAATGGTCAAATTTAGAATTAGATTTTCTTGTTCTAAAAGTTATTTGTAGAATAATGGTATAATTTAGAATTAGATTTTCTTGTTCAAAAAGTTATTTGTAGAATAATGGTCAAATTTAGAATTAGATTTTCTTGTTCAAGAAGTTATTTGTAGAATAATGGTCAAATTTAGAATTAGATTTTCTTGTTCAAAAGTTATTTGTAGAATAATGGTCAAATTTAGAATTAGATTTTCTTGTTCAAAAAGTTATTTGTAGAATAATGGTCAAATTTAGAATTAGATTTTCTTGTTCAAAAAGTTATTTGTCGAAAAATGGTCAAATTTAGAATTAGATTTTCTTGTTCAAGAAGTTATTTGTAGAATAATGGTCAAATTTAGAATTAGATTTTCTTGTTCAAAAAGTTATTTGTAGAATAATGGTCAAATTTAGAATTAGATTTTCTTGTTCAAAAAGTTATTTGTAGAATAATGGTCAATTTTAGTATTAGATTTTCTTGTTCAAAAAGTTATTTGTAGAATAATGGTCAAATTTAGAATTAGATTTTCTTGTTCTAAAAGTTATTTGTAGAATAATGGTCAAATTTAGAATTAGATTTTCTTGTTCAAAAAGTTATTTGTAGAATAATGGTCAAATTTAGAATTAGATTTTCTTGTTCTAAAAGTTATTTGTAGAATAATGGTATAATTTAGAATTAGATTTTCTTGTTCAAAAAGTTATTTGTAGAATAATGGTCAAATTTAGAATTAGATTTTCTTGTTCAAGAAGTTATTTGTAGAATAATGGTCAAATTTAGAATTAGATTTTCTTGTTCAAAAAGTTATTTGTAGAATAATGGTCAAATTTAGAATTAGATTTTCTTGTTCAAAAAGTTATTTGTAGAATAATGGTCAAATTTAGCATTAGATTTTCTTGTTCAAAAAGTTATTTGTAGAATAATGGTAAAATTTAGAATTAGATTTTCTTGTTCAAAAAGTTATTTGTAGAATAATGGTCAAATTTAGAATTAGATTTTCTTGTTCAAAAAGTTATTTGTAGAATAATGGTACAATTTAGAATTAGATTTTCTTGTTCTAAAAGTTATTTGTAGAATAATGGTCAAATTTAGAATTAGATTTTCTTGTTCAAGGAGTTATTTGTAGAATAAGGGTCAAATTTAGAATTAGATTTTCTTGTTCAAGAAGTTATTTGTAGAATAATGGTCAAATTTAGAATTTGATTTTCTTGTTCAAAAAGTTATTTGTAGAATAATGGTCAAATTTAGAATTAGATTTTCTTGTTCAAGGAGTTATTTGTAGAATAAGGGTCAAATTTAGAATTAGATTTTCTTGTTCAAGAAGTTATTTGTAGAATAATGGTCAAATTTAGAATTAGATTTTCTTGTTCAAAAAGTTATTTGTAGAATAATGGTCAAATTTAGAATTAGATTTTCTTGTTCTAAAAGTTATTTGTAGAATAATGGTCAAATTTAGAATTAGATTTTCTTGTTCAAAAAGTTATTTGTAGAATAATGGTCAATTTTAGTATTAGATTTTCTTGTTCAAAAAGTTATTTGTAGAATAATGGTCAAATTTAGAATTAGATTTTCTTGTTCAAAAAGTTATTTGTCGAATAATGGTCAAATTTAGAATTAGATTTTCTTGTTCAAGAAGTTATTTGTAGAATAATGGTCAAATTTAGAATTAGATTTTCTTGTTCAAAAAGTTATTTGTAGAATAATGGTCAAATTTAGAATTAGATTTTCTTGTTCAAAAAGTTATTTGTAGAATAATGGTCAAATTTAGAATTAGATTTTCTTGTTCTAAAAGTTATTTGTAGAATAATGGTATAATTTAGAATTAAATTTTCTTGTTCAAAAAGTTATTTGTAGAATAATGGTCAAATTTAGAATTAGATTTTCTTGTTCAAGAAGTTATTTGTAGAATAATGGTCAAATTTAGAATTAGATTTTCTTGTTCAAAAAGTTATTTGTCGAAAAATGGTCAAATTTAGAATTAGATTTTCTTGTTCAAGAAGTTATTTGTAGAATAATGGTCAAATTTAGAATTAGATTTTCTTGTTCAAAAAGTTATTTGTAGAATAATGGTCAAATTTAGAATTAGATTTTCTTGTTCAAAAAGTTATTTGTAGAATAATGGTCAAATTTAGAATTAGATTTTCTTGTTCAAAAAGTTATTTGTAGAATAATGGTCAAATTTAGAATTAGATTTTCTTGTTCAAAAAGTTATTTGTAGAATAATGGTCAAATTTAGAATTAGATTTTCTTGTTCAAAAAGTTATTTGTAGAATAATGGTCAAATTTAGAATTAGATTTTCTTGTTCAAAAAGTTATTTGTCGAAAAATGGTCAAATTTAGAATTAGATTTTCTTGTTCAAGAAGTTATTTGTAGAATAATGGTCAAATTTAGAATTAGATTTTCTTGTTCAAAAAGTTATTTGTAGAATAATGGTCAAATTTAGAATTAGATTTTCTTGTTCAAAAAGTTATTTGTAGAATAATGGTCAATTTTAGAATTAGATTTTCTTGTTCAAAAAGTTATTTGTAGAATAATGGTCAAATTTAGAATTAGATTTTCTTGTTCTAAAAGTTATTTGTAGAATAATGGTCAAATTTAGAATTAGATTTTCTTGTTCAAAAAGTTATTTGTAGAATAATGGTCAAATTTAGAATTAGATTTTCTTGTTCTAAAAGTTATTTGTAGAATAATGGTATAATTTAGAATTAGATTTTCTTGTTCAAAAAGTTATTTGTAGAATAATGGTCAAATTTAGAATTAGATTTTCTTGTTCAAGAAGTTATTTGTAGAATAATGGTCAAATTTAGAATTAGATTTTCTTGTTCAAAAAGTTATTTGTAGAATAATGGTCAAATTTAGAATTAGATTTTCTTGTTCAAAAAGTTATTTGTAGAATAATGGTCAAATTTAGCATTAGATTTTCTTGTTCAAAAAGTTATTTGTAGAATAATGGTCAAATTTAGAATTAGATTTTCTTGTTCAAAAAGTTATTTGTAGAATAATGGTCAAATTTAGAATTAGATTTTCTTGTTCAAAAAGTTATTTGTCGAAAAATGGTCAAATTTAGAATTAGATTTTCTTGTTCAAGAAGTTATTTGTAGAATAATGGTCAAATTTAGAATTAGATTTTCTTGTTCAAAAAGTTATTTGTAGAATAATGGTCAAATTTAGCATTAGATTTTCTTGTTCAAAAAGTTATTTGTAGAATAATGGTAAAATTTAGAATTAGATTTTCTTGTTCAAAAAGTTATTTGTAGAATAATGGTCAAATTTAGAATTAGATTTTCTTGTTCAAAAAGTTATTTGTAGAATAATGGTACAATTTAGAATTAGATTTTCTTGTTCAAAAAGTTATTTGTAGAATAATGGTCAAATTTAGAATTAGATTTTCTTGTTCAAAAAGTTATTTGTAGAATAATGGTCAAATTTAGAATTAGATTTTCTTGTTCAAAAAGTTATTTGTAGAATAATGGTCAAATTTAGAATTAGATTTTCATATTCAAGAAGTTATTTGTAGGATAATGGGCAAATTTAGAATTAGATTTTCTTGTTCAAAAAGTTATTTGTAGAATAATGGTCAAATTTAGAATTAGATTTTTTTGTGGGATTCTAGTTTTAATACAAATCGTTTGTACATTAATTTCTTTTGGAGATGTATACTCTGTAAATATTCTGTAACTGAGAAATACTATTTAGGATGCCCCCAATCCCCCCCCCCCCAAAAAAAGTTCACTCTAATTATTAGTAGCCCTTTACGTCTACAGTAACAACTTGCCTTTTGGGGGGTGAATTAATTTTTTTTTTAATTTGCTGATATACTTTATGCCTGTTCTTTTCGAAGTGAATTAATCTCGAGGCTATCAGAGAAATAATCTCAAACCAGAAAACAGAATTTTTGTCGAAGCAAAAAATCAGCTCCGTAATTATTCCAATAAAATGGTATTTTATGGAATAGCTTCACAAAACGAAAAACAATCGTCGGAAAGAAAAATGATAAAAATGACATATTTTTGCGATGCTGAATATTCTGCAGCAATGATTGAGTGATCTGAATCATTTTGTAACCAGATTGGAAATTGAGAGATAATTTCCTGGTTATGCGTTTGGGATGACACATCAGCTGTCATGTGTCAATTTGGCTAGTCAGGTTTATTTGGGTTAGGAAAGAAAGACAAAAATCATAAAATTGTCAAAATATGTTAATACTTGTCGCGATCTCGAGTTTCATATCTTTTTTAAAGGGACTTTCTAAAAAGGGTGAATTTGATTGGTTATTTTTGCGCTCTCTTTTGATTGGTTATTTTTTGTGATCTCTTTTGATTGGTTATTTTTGTGCTCTGAACAGAACTATACCCCAGCCTGACAACAAAGCCACTGTGGAACTGATTGTCGAGGACGTATCCTCGACTGGTATAAACAACACCTACTCAAGCTCTGCGTATGCACTAAGCACAGTGCGATAAAAAAAAAGGATGTGTTCGTTACTGCATTCTTAAGTATTGTTTATATAAAAATTACAATAGCATCCTAATGGTGATTTTTCATAATTCGAAAATAGGATTACAAAATGAAAGGCCGTTTGCAACATTGCTTGCCGACAACATCATAATTAGGGGTTAGAAGTCAAATTAGTTTACCTACGTTTATAATATTCAAGTAACTTTTAAAAAAATAAATAGGTTAATATTCACTTTTTCTAATATAATTATTCATCTGAAATAGGACACAGGTAGAGCCATGTAGAAATTTCTGTTTATAAAGTTTTTAAACAGTTGATACTGTTTAGATAATAAATGAAAAATGTCTCTGGTCTAACAAACTTCCTAATCGGAATAAGTATTTTTTAAATAAACTTAAGAAGACACATTGTTTTCTTTCAAAGAACATACTAGAAGGAAGAAGGCAAATAGTCTTGTCGGAATCAAATATTAATTTATCAGATGCAATGTTAGTTAGGTCTAAATTCAAGAATCAGACTCACTTATATATTAACGGTGTTCTAATCTACTATTTATTATTACTGATTCATATATATATATATATATATATATATAATTATTTATGACAATATATGTATTAGCATATACTGTCAGTGCCTTTTTTATTTTGCAGTCTCTTTAAAAGATTCAGCTCGATGATTGTCAATCAGTAACAACAGAGCATATATAAGTCAGGTTCATTTTATATTCTTCTGATGATTTTATGGTGTTGCAGAGACGATATTGACATAAAAATGTTGTTTGGCTCACGGCAGATGAAACGAACCGTAAAAAATACATCTCACAGAAATGTTATGTTTTTTGGAAATATGAAAAAATAAAAAATAAAAACATGGTTATTGTAATATAATATGAACCTGACTTTATACATACATACATACATACATATATATATATATATATATATATATATTTACCCCAAACAAGGCATATTGCCACTGAGACATAAGCGGTGACTGTGATTTAAGCATCCTAAGTGGAGAATTGTACAAGATGTTTGTTCACATTACATTTAAATTTCTGCATGTTGGTACAGTCGGGGAAACAAGCAGCAGGTAGGGAATTTCAAAGTTGTCCGAAGAAAGAAGCTATTATAATAGAAAACTTTTCAGCCCCTTAGGACCTTTACAGTAAAGGGATGGGATTTTGCTACTCATCGGGTTGGTCGGGGTTATTTACGTTATGAGGAGAGGGTACAAGTACATTAAGTTTGTCAGAGTACATTTAGTGGAAGTACTTGTAAAACATTGATGCAACATTGTAGTGAAGGGACAGGGGCTTGGTAGACAGCGTAAGACCTATTACGTTCGAGGCCTCCTTTTGCATTTTGTCCAAGAGAGAGAAACTCGTGCTTACTACACCAGCTCATATGTGGCAACAATACTTCATGCGTAGGCAAATGGTGGCTAGAGATATAGGATACTGGCAGGTGTGAGAAGTTTTTTAGCCCGGTACAGGGAGGCCACCTTCTATGCAGCAGACTTGGCAGTATCTTCTATGTATTTATTCCAATTCATGTTGTCAGTGAATGTTAAACCAAGGCGTTTGAACGTTTTTATTTAATTCTATATTTGGTATACTTTTTTTCATGGAAATCGCTCCAGACAAGGCATGAAGCCACTTGATGTAAGGAGCTAACAAGAACGAAAGATGATTATCGTAAAAATAGCAGATATCTATTGACCTTAGTCTTGAAAGACCAAGTTCTATAGTTAGGAGGTCAGCAGGAAGAGAGTTCCACAAGCCTGCAGTTCTTGGGAAGAAGCTACCGGAATAGGAAATTGTATTACAAAGTATCAAAGCAAAGAATTGATGGAGACCACTAGACCAACGAGTCAAACGAGCTGGAACAAAGGAAGCAGGGTATAGATCAGTCAATTCTGAAGAACATATGCCATAACAGTATTTATAAAAAAGACTGAGACTAGCAACATCACGTCTGTGAGAGAGAAAGTGAAAAGAAAAATAAAGGGTGGGGCCGTCAATAAAAATTACAGATACGTTTCTGAACCTGAACCTTATTAAGAGCCCTCAAATGGGAGAGATTCACAAGTCAGAATACGACAACAGTACTCTATACATAGTCTGATAGTAGATTTGTAGAGATAGAGAATATCCTTGGGTGTGAGCACGTGTTCGTAGCGATAGAGACAGCCGACTTTATGAGAAGCAGAAATAGCAATGGATCTACTGTATAAACTCCAAGAAAGCTTTGATTAGACCAAGAAGTTTCAGAGTCAATCTCTCTTCAAGAACAGAGCCATCCATGAAAATCTCTAGAAGATCAAGTCAAACCCTAACCCGACGGTATCATGTTGATTTGACTTGATCTTGAACCCATTAATATATATATATATATATATATATATATATATATATATATATATATATAGATTAATGGTGTTGAAGTAAATATTGAAAATTGATACATAAAAAATTATATATCCTTATAGAATTTTATGTGGATACATGAAATAGTAATATATATATATATATATATATATATATATATATATATATATACTATGGGATAAAATACTGTTTGATCTTTAAATTGCCGAAACAGTTTTTCATAGTAAACAACTGATGATCCCTTAAATAAAGTTAAGACGAGCGTAAATTCTTGGAAGCAAACTAATGTAGTGACTGCAAAAGACTAATAGACTTACAAGCAGTTTTTTTGGACTAAAAGTGTGGGTTTTTTTCGATATAGTTTTAATGGTTGAAAAACTTCCAAGACATATATATATATATATATATATATATATATATATATATAGTCTAAAGAAGCTTTGAGTCATTAAAAAAAAAAAAAATGTAAAATGCAGTTTAAATTCCCAGACAAACTAACTAAATCCAAGATATTGCAGACTTCACATTCGTTGGAAAATTAATAAATGAAAAAATATAAGTAAATAAAAAAAAAGGGGGGGGTTAATAATCTAAGAGTGAAACAAAAACAGGAGACCTTAAGCGTCTAATATTAACACGGGGATCATCATCATCATATATATATGAAAGACAGAATGGAAAAACAAGTAAACACAAGAAAAATAAAAACATAGAAACGAAAGTTCGACTAGTTTCGTTCGGATCAACAAACGTCTTCAGAAAAAAGTGGACGAAACCGGTTAATCTCGTTTGTTTGTTTTTATTTTTCCTGTGTTTATTTGTTTTTTCTATTCTGTGTTTCATACATTCTATCTATTCTCTATCTAAGTCAGGGGCGAGCAATCTCCGGCCCGTGAAGGCTTAGCGTCCGGCCCGCCACCCTGCTATGCTTTATTATTGCAATCCGGCCCACGGACCTCCCAGTAAAACTCATATCATTTTGTGACATAGACGTAAAAGTAGGTTTCAATTAAGATTTACAGTGGGATAAAAAATGTATGAATAGCAGCGAGCGATGATGCATGTATATTTCATTTTTCTTTAACTATTAATTTCAAATCCTTGGCCTGAGATAAAAATAGAAAAAGAGAAAGAGAGAGGCAAAGAGGAGACGAGGAAAGGGCATAAAACAGAGAAATTATGTGAGGTGTGTCAAAACAAATGCTGGATCAACTTGCTACTTCCCCCGTCATTATTTTTTATGATTCCAAAATGGCTCTTCATCGGCGCCTTTTTTAACATCACATACAGAAGTCTCTCGAGAAAAAAATATCAGATTTGTAGAGTGTTCAATGCAATTTTTATACAATTTATTCATGTAAACAAAATATAGTAATTCTGAGATTTCGTTTTTCACTCCGGCCCGCGATCTCCTTCCAAAAGTCTCATCTGGCCCTCACTCTGAAAAGGTTGACCGCCCCTGGTCTAAGTCAATAAATGAAGAGGACAATTTTAGACACCCGATGTATATTGATATTTCAACTAGTGTTGAGGGTAAAAACGGTCTCATACATAGGATCTCTATTATGTTTAATTTCAAAGAAGACAGATTTTTTTTGGGGGGGGGGGGGGATAAGTCTTTGATACAAGTGGACTTTTCCTCAAAGGGATTCAGCATTTGTTGGGCTGATGAGCGTGTAGGAAACTTCGTTCAAAACCTTTTATCACCAAATTATACTCGTTTATTAATCTGGCAGGAAGAAAAAGTTTTCAACTCAATGAATGACTTTAATTAGTGTCATCTGATGCCTTTATTAGATAAAGAACTCGCTTTTGGGCAAGAGGGACGACAGAAAAATAACTTTTAAAAGGTGATACTCATTACATTGATACTTTAACATGCAGACATGCTTTCCCACACATACAAAAAAAGGTTAATGTTCTTTTGAAAGCTATCTTATATATAAAGTAAAGCTAGTTTTTATCTCGAATCTTTGTAGTAAACAACCAATCTTTTATTCTGGTTCGCCAGTTTCTTTATTAAAACGTTGGTACATGTTGTTATTAAAAACAAAAAATGTATTTCAATTTAATTTCTTTAAAACAAAAAAAAAATTATTTGCCCAAAGATTTTAAAAATGGACGCCATCTTAAATAATGATGTAGAGATTAGAAGCAGTACAGACATTAAATGCTTAGCATTAGATCAGATACAATATTTTTAGTGCCATTGTTTCCATATAAACTACCAGCAAGGCTACTTGGCATTGCATCTATTTAATACTATAACTCTGATAACCTTGATTGCTTGTTTGCATGTTGAATATATTATATGCTGTGAGGGAGGAAGAATGAGTTGAGATGTGGTCGGAGGAGAGGGAATTTGAGGGAGGAGTAAAATAGACAATGTAGTTGCCATAGCAGCGTAAGAGTTAAGTAAGTGGATGACGAAAGTGAATGACGTAAATAAATTAATGGAAAAGACTGATGTAGTGGTAGCAGCAGACTACAGAGAAATACGTAAATAAGTACATGACATAAATAGAGAAAAAGGAGAAATAGAGAAGCGGAGTAGGAGGTCGTGTAAATAAATTTTAACAAAATCAGGTTCCAATAATAGATTGAAAATTCCTCGATGCCATCATGGTAAACATGTTATTTCAAATGTCGGTGTGTCAGGCTTAAGATTGAAATAGCATTGTCGTCAGTCTGTCACGCTTAAGTTTGAAATAGCATTCTTGTCCGTCTGTCACACTTAAGTTTGAAATAGCATTGTCGTTGATCTGTCATGCTTTAGTTTGAAATAGCATTGTCGTTGGTCTGTCACACTTTAGTTTGAAATAGTACTGTCGGCGGTCTGTCATATTATGTTTTAAATAGCATTGTCGTCGGTCTGTCACGTTTAAGTTTGAAATAGCATTCTTGTCTTCAGTCTGTCAAGCCTTAATTTGAAATAGCGTTGTTAGCGGTTTGTTACACTTTAGTTTAAGATAGCATTGTCGTTGGTCTGTCACGTTTAATTTTGATATAGCATTGTCGTTGGTCTGTCACACTTAAATTTTAAATATATATCGTTAATTTATCACATTTTAGTTTGAAATAACATTGTCGTCGGTCTGTCATGCTTAAGTTTAAAACAGCATTGTTTTCGGTCTGTCACGCTTTAGTTTGAAATAGCATTGTCGTTGATCTGTCACATTTTAGTTCGAAATAGAATTTCCATCGCCCCATTATATTTTAGATGTATGAACGCATCTCTATAAGAGTTCTGTCCATCTGTTGGTCTGTCACAAGGTTGGAACACCACTTTCATCACTAAACGCACAGATTGAATGGCTGCATCTAAAGAGTATTTGTTGTTCTTTCTTTGACTTTGGTTTCTTTGTTTCATGTATCACTCGATTATCTCCCTTTTTCACTCGTCTTCATTAAGTCATTGTTCTGTTTATATTCAAATCGGCCTTCATAGCTTGCAATCACTTTAATTAAACTATTGGGAATAAGGTAATCATTAATTTATTCTAATATATCGCTTTTTTGTTCATTATATAGGTGATACGTTTGCTGATCAATATCAGATGAGATTTATTAATTGATTGAGCTCTTAATAATAATTATAATAATGATAAAATACCCCCGCCCCCCCCCCCAAAAAAAAACAACACATGCACAATGTGATGGCACCACACCAATGATTGTGGAGGGAGGGTCAAGGAGGATAGAGATAACCGAAAAGGTAGAGCACTAACCAGACCTCCACTGGAAAGGGGCGGATAGTACTGCGACTTTGGGGAGGCTTGTTGCCACCCAAATGTCGTTGCCAGTGAGAAATCAATTGTAAGCAGCTGTTGTGAAAATTTAAAATCATTTGCAATGGTTATTGAAAGAGGTGGAGAATACTAGACATCTGGGGATACTTGTTGTCACTCAGACTCCAGGGAACACCACCTGTTATGGCTAGTGAGCAATCACTGACAACCTGTGTGCGAACTCCTAGTGAATAATAATAATAATAAAACGTCTTTATTTAACATTTTTCCGAATACAAAAAATTTAAAACGTTAGAGGGACCGGAGAATTACTTATAAGGTACTCGCCCCTCTAAACTCGCTAATTATCAATTATTTGCTCCCAATGCTAAGGCCTTGTGCCATCCTACAAGACTACTGCTAGTAAACAAACCAATCCGCAAGTTTTTATAATCATCAAAAATCAGAGAATTAGCCAATTTTCATATAAGTTTCAACATTCAATCAATTATATATCTTACTAACAAGACGACCCAGTGTTGCCCGGGATTATAGTAGCAGAATTATCAGGAGGGATGTCCCTTGGAGCATATCCAAGTTATCTCTCCCGAATTATACTGACCAACGAGAAAATGCACTTTCCTGTTTCTGGAAAGTAAAAATATATCTAATTACATTCATGTGCAAATTTAGCAACCGGAGATGTCTCTCTCTTTCTGGCTTTGACGTCTAGGCGATTGGACGTGGCTCTGATCGACTGGCCATCTCTGCATAGTTTTCAATAACTCAAGTCATAATCATTTTCAGACTTCTTCTCTTCTGGTCGAAGACAAGGAGACTCTGAGAACGTTTCTCAATCTTTGTATAGCTTTTTTCTGATAGCAACCGTTAGGGTTAGGGTTATAACCATATAAACAAAGTAAGTCATCTCTCTCTCTTTCTCTCTCTCTCTTTGTTGACCCTGGCAACACATGTATTTCGATTGTGTTGAGATATTTATATAGTTTTACTTAGTAATCCTATCTTTGGTTTTCAGATTTTGTATATCCTTCCTACATTAATTAACTATGTGAAAATGAATGTAAATATATATTTTTAGATCCAACCGTTTCGTCACTGTTGTCTGTTTCCCATTTTATTCCGACCTCGTGTATGCAAACGAAAACTCAACACCCAAACTGGCAACTGCGTGCTTTGACATGAAACATAGACACGTGGTCTCTAAAAATATAAAAATACAAATATAATATATTTGTGTTTTACATTGGTGACCCAGACGTGATAAAATGTTTAACGGTACTTTTATTTTTCATGAAACCATTTTAGTTTCCAGCTTTTAATCATGAAGTCTGAGTTTAAGTCAAAAACCATAAATCAGCAAAACTTCTAGCTAATCTCGCCAAAAATTCTGTCTGTAAATTCAAAAAGTTATAATCAAAATCTGTGACACTAGAAAAATGTCGGACAGAGAAACGATCAGATGGAAATGCACAGGTGAAATAAATTAGCATTGATTTTAAAGAAAAGAAAATGGTACAAATTGCTTTCAAAAGATGATTTTATTTATATATTGACCTGCAAAATGCGGCACAAAGTCGTTTTATATTTGGGGGAGTCTTTGCACCCAGGACTTGTTAAAAACTATAGCTGTAGTCTCTTCTAATATATAAAAATTAAGTCTGTTGGATTTTTAACTTTATACCTAAATAGCTTACATCTTGAAATATCAATATTTGATTCTGAATAGCCATTTCCTTTTCTTTAACGTTGGTTCATGTTGTTAAGAAGAAAAAATTATAATTCAATTTAATTTCTTTACAAATAAAATTATTCCTGCTCGGAATATGTTTGCGGGGGAGTCATCTTTATTTCTGAACATAACTCAAAAAATTTAAGAGAGATAATTCATAGTTTCCTTTGAAGATTATAACAGTAGTTATCTACCTTACATAATTATTAGTGTGTTCTTTCTACAGTCCTTTCTACAGTTCTTTCTACAGTCCTTTCTACATTCTTTTCTACAGTCCTTTCTACAGTCCTTTCTACAGTTCTTTCTACAGTCCTTTCTACAGTCCTTTCTACAGTCCTTTCTACATTCTTTTCTACAGTTCTTTCTACAGTTCTTTCTACAGTCCTTTCTACAGTTCTTTCTACAGTCCTTTCTACAGTCCTTTCTACAGTTCTTTCTACAGTTCTTTCTACAGTCCTTTCTACAGTCCTTTCTACAGTTCTTTCTACAGTCCTTTCTACAGTTCTTTCTACAGTCCTTTCTACAGTCCTTTCTACAGTCCTTTCTACAGTTCTTTCTACATTCTTTTCTACAGTTCTTTCTACAGTTCTTTCTACAGTTCTTTCTACAGTTCTTTCTACAGTCCTTTCTACAGTTCTTTCTACAGTTCTTTCTACAGTTCTTTCTACAGTCCTTTCTACAGTTTTTTCTACAGTTCTTTCTACAGTCCTTTCTACAGTTCTTTCTACAGTCCTTTCTACAGTCCTTTCTACAGTTCTTTCTACAGTCCTTTCTACAGTCCTTTCTACAGTCCTTTCTACAGTTCTTTCTACAGTCCTTTCTACAGTTCTTTCTACATTCTTTTCTACAGTTCTTTCTACAGTTCTTTCTACAGTCCTTTCTACAGTCCTTTCTACAGTTCTTTCTACAATCCTTTCTACAGTCCTTTCTACAGCCGTAGCCATTGAGAAAAGTTGATATTATACAGATAATAAGCTTTATTTGCTGCAAGCCTTGATGACGTTATTCTTATGGTGTCGTTATTTACTCCCATGCACCTGGTTTTCCCAAATCGTCACTCATTAGTACTGACCAAGCTTAACGTTGATTAACTTCAGTGATATAATGGGAACCAGTGTTTACATGTGACTATAGACATATGAAATTCGTCCCTTCGGAATTCTCTTACAAGTGAGATCTCTTATAGACTAGCAATAGACTCCTTGCTTCCCCTTTTATGCAATAAGAGAGGAACTGCCTGGGACAAATGCCTCCTGAGACTGTGCCAAGAAGTACAAAAAAACATCTGTATATTAATGGGTGTAACCACAACTTTCTCTAAATCTATTGAGTGTCATACAAAAGGAGCCTATTCCCCTCTCAGTCTCTCTCTTCCTCCTCTCTGCCTCCCTCTTTCCCCTTTCTGTCTCTCCCCCCTCTCTGTCTATCTCTCTTCCTCCTCTGTCTATCTTTCTCTTCCTCCTCTGTCTATCTTTCTCTTCCTCCTGTCTCTCTCTTCTCCCTCTCTGTCTGTCTTTCTCTTCCTCCTCTTTGTCTCTCCCCCCACTCTCTGTCTCTCTCTTCCTCCTCTTTGTCTCTCTCTCCCCCCCCTCTCTGTCTCTCTCTTCCTCCTCTCTGCCTCCCTCTTTCCCCTTTCTGTCTCTCTCTCTTCCCCCTCTCTGTCTATCTCTCTTCCTCCTCTGTCTCTCTCTTCTCCCTCTCTGTCTCTCTCTTCCCCCTCTCTGTCTCTCTCTTCCCCCCTCTCTGTCTCTCTCTTCCCCCTCTCTGTCTCTCTCTCACTCCTCCCTTTCTATCTTTCTCTTCCTCCTCTTTGCCTCTCTTCCCCCTCTCTGCCTCTCTCTTCCCCCTCTTTGCCTCTCTCTTCCTGATCCTTTGTCCTTCTCTTCCCCCTCCTTGTCTCTCTCCCTCTTTCTGTCTCTCTCTCCCCCTTATATGTCTCTCTCCTTTCCTCCTCTCTGTCTCTGCATCTCCCTCTTTGTATCTGTGCAGCTCTTTTTCTCTATATATCAATGTTCCACCTCTTCGCCATGTCAGTCTATCATTCTATCAGTTTCCGTACTGGATGTGTCTGCGTTCTTTTTCTGAGATCTGTTCGTATTGGAAAGAAAGTTCCGACGCTCAGTTTGTTATAATGGAGTCGTGTGCACCTTAAATAATATGCTACAAGAAGCGCTGGTATGTTGAGACAAGATAACCAGTTTTTGTCCAAGTAGTGTAAGACAATTAGGATGGACGAGAATCAGATGTGGATAAAGTGTATCTGGACGGCGAACCTGTCGAGGTAGTTCAGAAGATTTATTACCTTCGTGATACCATTGGAGCACAAGGTGGAGCAGGTGCTAGTGTGTTTGTAAGAGTTAAGAGAATACATTGTTAGTTATGGGAAATTCTGCCATTACTAACCAGCAGTGTGTTACCAGAGTTGACCAGTCTACAAATAAATGTTAAGGTAATGATATGCATATGGCCATAAAGGAAATAAGGTTGTAGCTATAGAAGCTTTTTCCCCTAATGTCCGTACCAGCCCATTTGATATAATAGTTAGAGTGTTCAATAATGGGCCGGAAGATCAGGGTTCAATCCTCAAGTCATGATAGAGATTCAAAAAGTGGTACTTAATGCATCGTTGGCTTAACATTTGTTTTACATACTGGCATGTGATGGACGGCTTTAAGAAATTAACTCCCAAACTAACCTATCTCTGACCAGGTCTTTAATCCCTCTTACTATCAAGTCTATTTTGATCACTTCCTTCCATGTTTTCCTTAACCTTCCCCTGTGAACTGAACTTGCTGCCTTAACTATTCTACATCTACTGACCAAATGGCTCTCATCTATTCTTTCAATGTGGACATACCATCGAAGCCTACTCTTCTGCACACATATCCCTCTACTGTCCCGATTTAATCTTCCTCTGAGGTCATCAGAACTAAGTCTGTCTTTAAAACTCACATCCATTGTATCATTTTCAAATCATTACTGTCCATGCAACGCATGTCTTCAATCCTCACTGGCCAGGTTTCACTTCCATACATCATCACATTGCATACTCATGTGTGATAGACTCTTCTCTTGGTCAACAGTGGTAACGCTCTGCTGGTTAGTAATGGCAGAAGTTTCCTCCTAATTCTTGAAATCAGACTAGCACCTGCTCCATCTTGTGCCACAATACCTCCTTGCTAAACACAGAATATTATAAAATGAGTATCAAGGATAAGTGGAGTAAGTAAAGGAGTGACGCCCTCCCCTACATCTCGGTATAGTAGCCAATGAAAAGGGAGCTTTCGGGTTGCCCTCGACTACTGTCGACCTATTTATATTATTGAGTTACAATAAAGTAGAGATAATTAGGACATTCTTTAATGTATTTATTTTTCATATTAAATATAGATAGTCAAGAGATTATGACGGGACTGCTTCCCTTCGGACTACAACAGGGTCGTCTTCAAATTACTTGTCATAAACCGACCATATAATTAATCAAATTTTGGTCAGTCCATTCGTCATTTTCAATCGGCTGATAATATTTTTCATTATTCGGTTGACAAGCCATCCATCATTTTTTAAATTTTATTTTTATGGAAATCACTCCAGACTAGGCATGAAGCCACTTGATGTTAGGAGCTAAAAAAGAAGCACACTACTTCAAGGTCAAAATTAAGCCAACGATAAGTGTTAGATGAATAGATTCAGACCCAGAAAAGAGAAATTCTTCCCCCTTTATCAGAAACATTGCTCATGGAATGTGAGGACTAAAGGACAAAATAAAGGAAGTGAGAGTTACGAGGTTGCCAGAAGTAAACCCATTTTCTACTGTCTCAAAATCAACCCTTATCCTCGAATGGCTTTTGGCCTTGATAACTGATGATTCAGTAGTATTAAAAAAAACTAAACATGCGCGTTTCAAGGGGTCGACAAATAAACGTTACGGCAACTTCTACGTAAGATAGTCTTATGAATAAGCTATAAAAGGAAACAGGGTAGTAGCTATGGAAGCTTTAATCACTAATGTCCGTGGTTAGGGTAAGGGTTCGTTATAATATTGTTTGAGGTATATTGAAGAGTTATGAGAAGTCTTTAATGCCATATGTGGCACCATTGTTGTGTTAGGTCGGTTACAAGAAGACATATTTTGAACCAAGATTTGTTAAAATTAGAAATTATTTTTATTGGATTCTCACACTAAACTCTTTCAGATCCATTTGCATCAATTAGCAAGTATAAAGAGAAGAAGATATTAACGCAAAAAAAATCAGACAGATAAGCAGCCAATCAGCTATGAGTGGACTAGACAATTTGTATTCTCATGAAGTATAGATTTTTAATATGAAATATTCATAGTCGATCAGAGATAATGTGCACGTATGAGTGTCTAATCCCGTTTTGATGACAACTTATGTCTATTTCCATTTATATACACACATTTAGACCGATTAGAGCTTGCCAGAAGTCGGATTTTGTGTCATTAGAGCGCTAAAGACTAAAGCTGGGAGGTGGAACGGTAGTGGAAAAATAAGTGGCAGGAGAGAGGAGAATAGTCCAAAGAAATACAATTCAACTCTTCATCCGGAACATCCAGGAAAAAAAGAGTTTATTGTCAGGAGATGGAGTAGTTTTTGAAAAAGTCCATTTTCTGCAACAGCGCCTGGATCTGATGCCGCCATACTTGTGGCTAGTTTAACTTTGATGCTTGGATAAAATGTGTTGGTATAGATTCAATAACCTATAACCAAGCAGCAAGAACTACAAAATGAAGATAAACAAGTCCCTTCATATAAGCAATCTCTCTCTTTCTCTCTCTCTCGCTCTGATATAATAATACACTAAAGCAATTTAATTCTCGTACGTTATCACCCTTCACCCCTTTTTTAAAAGATGGGATCGACCAATTTCCAAAGATGCAAAGCTTTTTTTTATTTCATCTGATGCCGCTGTTGTGTCGAATGTAAAACTTGAACTAAGATAAACTTTCTTGGCCTTCAAGGTAGAATAAATGTGTAATTTCTGTTTTGTCTAAAAATGGTACAATATTATTGTGGGGCTAGGGTTAGGGTTAATATTTTTGTGGGGCTAGGGTTAGGGTTAATATTTTTGTGGGGCTAGGGTTAGGGTTAATATTTTTGTGGGGCTAGGGTTAGGGTTAATATTTTTGTGGGGCTAGGATTAGGGTTAATATTATTGTGGGGCTAGGGTTAGGGTTAATATTATTGTGGGGCTAGGGTTAGGGTTAATATTTTTGTGGGGCTAGGGTTAGGGTTAATATTTTTGTGGGGCTAGGCTTAGGGTTAATATTTTTGTGGGGCTAGGATTAGGGTTAATATTATTGTGGGGCTAGGGTTAGGGTTAATATTATTGTGGGGCTAGGGTTAGGGTTAATATTATTGTGGGGCTAGGGTTAGGGTTAATATTTTTGTGGGGCTAGGCTTAGGGTTAATATTTTTGTGGGGCTAGGGTTAGGGTTAATATTATTGTGGGGTTAGGGTTAGGGTTAATATTATTGTGGGGTTAGGGTTAATATTATTGTGGGGCTAGGGTTAGGGTTAATATTATTGTGGGGCTAGGGTTAGGGTTAATATTATTGTGGGGCTAGGGTTAGGGTTAATATTATTGTGGGGTCCGCGTTTGTGCCAGACGTCGCTACAATGGAAATATGTCACCAAATCCTGCAAGAGGGTTAGAGATAAGCCAACGTAACAAGATACATTCCAAAACTACATGAAATAGTTTGAACAAAGGTGGTACAATAATCTCATGAGGTCTCCGTTTGCAGCAGACGTGCATAGAACAGAAATATTTTTAAGCACCGCAGCTATATACAACAGATGGAGAACGCAACTGCAGAATTTCCACAGGTCACGCTTATTATAATTATTATACCAAATCTAAGTCAATCAACGTTTTTTTCCTAATAATTTTTTTCTATGTATTTTAATCACGACTAAATACATACTAAGATATTCCTGCGTTTTATGAGTTAGTTATGTTTGAAAACACTTCCATTTTAATTGTTCTAATAAGCTGTAATTTGTAATTAATCCACTGTAGAGGTCAAAATCAAGGCACTACCAAGTAAGGGAAAGGTCAGTTTTGCACTGCGGTGTGCTTATCACCGAATGGTGAGAAAACAAAGACTGTTGGGCATTCATGACTAAAACTTGGTGGACAAGTCAGGTCTAGACAAGAGTTTATTTGTGACAAATACGGTTTGACGGCGGAAAGAATTGTAAATTTTATTAATGATTCCAAGGATGAACAATTTTTTTTGGGGGGGGGGGGGCACCCTATATTTATAAAAACATCTTATAGTACAAGATTAAATATGATTGGAGTTTGGCATTTTGCGTTTCCAATACCCATTCTATTCTTCACTGACCATATGTCTGTATTATCTTTCATGATAGAGAAGTTACCATTCAAATCGCATGGGAATGGGAATATTAAAGTTTTTCATAATCTAATATGAAACTGAAAAAAGCATCAAAATTCGGATAAATAAACATACTCTGGAGCTTCTAAAAGATTGAGAAAATGCTGATTGATCTCTAAGCTGATTTCTCTGACTGAGCTGTTCCGGTCACAAGGGACTTATGAAGACTGCATTCAAAAACCTATTCGCTTCTCTCTCTCTCTCTCTTTCTCACATATATATATATATATATAAAATATGAGACTAAAAGTATACTTTTAGAGATGAACCTATAGTGAAATAATTAAAGCTCAATATACAGGATAGAGCAATTATGAAGATAAATGAAGGAAGAGAGATAAAGATGTGCGAATGACAAATTTATTTCATTTTCGGTTGTTCAATGCAAGGTGTACACGATAAAGACATGTAATTCCTCTGATGATAAGATTTTAATCTTTGAAAAGTCTGGCTTAAGGACAGAAAAAATAAACATGTTTTTATCGAGTACACGTTGCATTGAACAACCGAAGATGAAATAAATTTGTAATTCGCACATCTTTATCTCCCTTGCTTTATATATATATATATATATATATATATATATATATATATATATGGCAATAAAAAGAAAATATTTCCGAGGGTATGAGTTAAAAATGGAAACGGAAGACCTAAAACTCATTCTTTCGCCCAGCAAGAGAGAGAAAAAGCTAAAAGTGACAAAAAGTAGGTTTTTTTTGTCACTTTTAGCTTTTTTCTCTCTTGATGAAGCCGACACAACAGCTGGGTGAAACGTTCAGCTTTAGGTCTTCCATTTTTACTCATATATACATATAACGTTATATATATATATATATATATATATATATATATATATATGGATGGTAATCTCCTAAACAAATGAATGGCTCATTAGGAATTTTGGAATATATATTCGAGGAAAAACAGTAAGTAATATGGACAAATTATTTTTTTTGTAAATGTTAACATTTAGGGAATGCATATATATATGAAAAAGTATTTTTCATACAAAAAAGTATTTTTTATATGAAAAAGTATTCTTTATATGAAAAAGTATTTTTTATATGAAAAAGTATTCTTTATATGAAAAAGTATTTTTTATATGAAAAAGTATTCTTTATATGAAAAAGTATTCTTTATATGAAAAAGTATTCTTTATATCAAAAAGTATTTTTATATCAAAAAGTATTCTTTATGTGAAAAATTATTCTTTATATGAAAAATTATTCTTTATCTGAAAAATTATTCTTTATCTGAAAAAGTATTTTTTATCTGAAAAAGTATTTTTATATGAAAAAATATTTTTATATGAAAAATTATTCTTTGTATCAAAAAGTATTTTTTATCTGAAAAAGTATTTTTATCTGAAAAAGTATTTTTTATATGAAAAAGTATTTTTTATATGAAAAAGTATTTTTATATGAAAAATGGATTCAAGTAAATTTGTATGAGTCAACTTTGTTGATCCGCTTGATTCTATTGTCGGCATTTTTGCAAGGGGGACCACATAATGGTTGCCAACATCCCTACGTGAAATGGATTCTATGGAATCGACTCGATTCGAACTTGGAACACCCATCCACTTAACCACCATCACCTTCCTATAAATGGATTGAAACCAGTAACGGAATGTAATTGTAATGTTTAAAGCATTTTCTAATTTTGTGCGTTAATGTTCATGAATATGAAAATGTTTTTTTAAAAGACTGGCATTATGTATGTGTGTGCGTTTTTATTGGTCGTAGCAAGTATTAGCCAGGAAAGTGTGAATAAGTAATCGTATATTTATGTATGTGATGAGTGTTTCAATTTTAATTCACTACACGTAGTCTGAAGAATGTGAATAAAGTAAAAGATCTGAATAATTACGAACCGAGCGGTTCTAGGCGATATTTTGAATTTTCTACTTGTAAAAATTGGTGAATCTTGCTCATTGCATGCTACATAAATAATTATTGGCATGGACAGAATATGTAATCAATGAAATCGATTGGAATGGAGTGACAGACAGTAGAAGTAAACAAGCGACAACCATGGAACTAAACGAGTGACAGACACTGGAATGGAACAAGATGAGTACAGTGGGAGTTAATGAACGAAAGACAACAAAACTAAATCTATTACATGTGCTTCCATGGACTCAAGGTGTCTTATAGCACTTGTGATTCCACGTGTTTCGACATTTCAGAATGTGATTAATGTAGAGTATTGCCGAAAGGATTATTTCCTTTTTAAAAATGGTGGAGGACCGACATGAATTCATGCAACACACGATCGGTCTCTTTATACGACAGTCTCTCTCTCTCTCTCTCTCTCTCTCCATCTCCCCCCCCCCTACACTCTCCCTCCCCCTCTTTCTCTTCCCTGCTCCTTCTCTCTCTCTCTCTCCCTCCTTCTCTATCTTCCTCCCCCTCTCCCTTCCTTTCTCCTTCCCCCTCCCTCTCTTTTCACTCTCTCCCTCCTCCGTCCTCCTCTTTCCTCCTCCCCCTCCCCTCTCTCTCTCTCTCTCTCAACAGCTACAGAAATGAAATGAAACAAAAATTAAAATGAGTTGTAGATTTTATAATAAATTTATAAGTTTTCCGCCGTAGATTCTGTATTTTAATTACCTGTCATCTAACAAATAAATCTGGCGACATGAACTCAAAAACTGTTTCTTCTTTCTTCAATTTTCTTTTGCTGACAGATTCATTCATTGATATTCTAGGAGAGTATTTCAGTTCCCTCGTCTTGAATATTAAATCAATTCACACGATATTTCGTTCGTAAATTCTCCTGCGGAATACAAAATTTCTCATCTGATAATCAAATATGTATTTGTGAAAATTAATGAATATCAACCTTAGCTTGAACGTTTGACATGAATTACATTTTTACGAGATTCTTGCCGATGATACAACCATAAAGAAATACACTGCAAGCGATCACCAACGTCAAACTACGACTACTGGAGAGGAGAATCTTAAAAAGATAGTTATCACGTTGGTTAAATCGGAGTCAAGGGAGGTAAGTTCACCTAACTGAACACTCAATGCATAAAAAGATTATTTTCAGACCTCTGTTTTGTCCATTTAATTAATCTGCATTATAAAGTAAAGTTGGTCTATTTCTCGAAATTTATCATCGATAGCTTCATTCCTACAACCTGAATACTTAAATGTTTTTTGATAAACCGATCTCATCTCCTTTCGACTATCTTCTTAAAAAGTAACATTTTAGTTTCAATCCATTTGAGAGATTCCTATATTTAGAGTGATATTTATTTTTGTTTTCTTTATTAAAGAGTCACCACTTATTAAGGCTAAAAGCTACTCGAGGATGAGGTTTAATGAGATGGATAGATTGACTGTTGAATGATAGTTAATACTATGAAAGGACTGAAAATTTCCATCTAGCATCCACTCAAAACAGCCGACTCAGAAAACCGCAACACTTCCTCCTCATCAGAAATATCGCTTATAGAATATGAAGACTAAAGGACAAAATAGGGTAAAAATGAAAGTTACAAAGCTGCGGAAAGTAAACCGATAGCCGATTTTCTACTTTCTACTCCTAAAACGACTAGCAGTACTTACTTGGCGTTGCCTTAGCGGACAGAAAATCAAATCTTATTTTAATTTAACTTATAATTCTATTAATACAGATAAAATAGTAAGTTTAATTAAAATGAAATATATAATTCGTGTTATCTTCACCCGGGTAACGCCGGAAAATACCGCTAGTTATTAACATTTTCACTTACGGTGTTTGGATTTCCGCCATTCCTTACTTAGATTGGTTTTCAACATCATTTTGTTTGGAAATAATCTTCTAATTTAAATGGCGTTTACAATCCAACCCATTCGCTTGGTTTTAAACCACTTCGTTTTACGTACGAAGTATTATTAATTATTTATAACTATTAAATATTATCAATTATTTATAACTATTAAATATTATCAAGTATCAATTATTTATAACTAAGTATTATTAATTATTTATAACTACCTATTATTAATTATTTATAACTAAGTATTATTTATTATTTATCACTATTAAATATTATTAATTATTTATCACTATCAAATATTATTAATTATTTATAACTAAGTATTATTAATTATGTATAACTGAGTATTATTAATTATTTATAACAATTACATATTATTAATTATTTATAACAAAGTATTATTAATTATTTATAACAAAGTATTATTAATTATGTATAACAAAGTATTATTAATTATGTATAACAAAGTATTATTAATTATGTATAACTAAGTATTATTAATTATTTATAACTATTAAATATTATTAATTATTTATAACTATTAAATATTATTAATTATTTATAATTATTATTAATTATTTATAATTATTATTAATTATTTATAACTATCAAATATTATTAATTATTTATAACTAAATATTAATTATTTATAATTAAGTATTATTAATTATTTATAACTATAAAATATTATTAATTATTTATAATTAGGTATTATTAATTATTTATAACTAAGTATTATTAATTATTTATAATTACTAAATATTATTTATTATTTATAACTACTAAATATTATTAATTATTTATAACTACTAAATATTATAAATGTGAAAAGCATTAAACAGATAAAACAGTAAGTTCAATTAAAATAAAATATATAATTGTTTTTATCTTCATCCGGGCAACGCTACTGCCATATATTTATCTCACACCGACAATTTCTTTGAATTTGAACTCAACTAAATTTTTCTCATTGATTTGTGTAATTAAATTATCCTCCCATGTCAAAATTAGACCACTCAAGAGGAAAATAATAAGTATGATTTCAACATAACCAGAAATCGAAACCTTGAGATCTTCAGTCTGACGTTCCACTAACTGAGCTATTTACACTTTCTTATAAGTAAATCTTAAAACATTCCCTTAACAAAAGAATTATAGCTTTGGCGTGACGTCATAGATTTATCATTTATGTCATGTTTCAAAACATGAATTCAAACGTAAGCGATAATAAAACAATAAATAAATTAATGGTTAAACATTATCAATAGTGTTGAAAATTATTTTAATAGTCTAAAACAATTTATTTAGCTTTAACTATGTGTTGTATGTAGTTTTTTTCAACAATTATATAATTCTAGACACGTAAATAAGAACACGCTCTCGCAGACAGTGAGAAAGAACGGAAGTGACGTGGTAGCCTAGCAAAAATGTGTGACCGGAGGATGCATATTTTTGCTAGTCTATAATATTAATGTGCTCTCTGATTGTTTGTCTGTCCGGGCATGAGATTGAAAACAAAACCTTATACCAAAATCAAGCCACTTTTCATTAGTAAATTCTTTTTTACGAATGAATAACCACATATCAAGGCTAAAAGCCACTCGAAGATAAAGGTTAATGAGATGGATATATCATCAGTTCAATGATGAAGAAGATGAGTTATCCTTCTTGTTGTTTTAGGTGTTGTTTAGGTGATTATTTTAAAATGTTTTATATTACCTGTCGTCTGGGTCGAACTAATTAATCTTTAAAATAAATTGTACCAAAGTAAGTTATTATTTTATGATTATGAATTAAGGGATAGTCATGTGAAGATTGAAGGTTCAATCCTCGGTGTAGGCGATACAAAGAATTTCGAATTACTAAAGACTTTTCCCAGTCATGGCTGACGGAACGAGAGCATGCTACCCCCGTAAAATAAAGGGTTCCATTCGAAATTCTGTCCAGATTCCCGAGTTCGACAGAAATATTCCCGAGTGAGAAGAGATACACCTGAAGAAGGCCGGAGGTTACAGCGGTCGAAACGTTATGATAACACTCAAGATAAGAACAGTGGTCTGAATAATCGAAATTATATAAGTTATTATATTGCCAATAACACGGTTTAACAATAACAAATGCAAATTGGCTAGTCAGAAGAGAAGTGTAATTTGTCAGTTTAAACGCTATTTGGGTCTGACTTTGAAAATCCGACAAGATAACTTTATATGCTACATTTTTATTACCCTGAATGGTGACTATTTAAAAAAAAATGTTTCATGCTATTGAGTTTTCGTCGTGGACAGTGCCAAATATCCTCCACTCTATATAAAAAAGACCAGTGTGTTTTATATATATATATATATATAAGTATAAATCCGTCCCGTCACATAAAAGTTAGCGAGTAAAAAACATTCCTTTTTTAAGCTCCCGGACAAAACCATTTCAAGCGGTGAGCTGCTAGTCAGACAACCTCAACCGCCTGAAATGAATTTGAGAAGAAATCCTGCACTCTTAATAAAACTTCAATGGTTGGTGAATTTTTAGGTCATCAGAAATGATAATAATTTATATATGAAAAATTAAATTACTGAAATGATTGTATGATTTTATATGAATATTAATGTGAACACTGGCAAAGCATAATTTTTATTTTCTGTCGTCTTTGACGAAGGGTGTACACTAGTATCTCATAGTTTCTATAAAGAAACAGATA
Organism: Sepiola atlantica; assembly: GCA_963556195.1. Taxonomy (NCBI): domain Eukaryota; kingdom Metazoa; phylum Mollusca; class Cephalopoda; order Sepiida; family Sepiolidae; genus Sepiola; species Sepiola atlantica. The sequence goes on along the minus strand of OY744520.1, from coordinate 210,100,491 downwards.
AGTAGTAAAAATGTACTTTATTTTATATATTCAATGTTTTTTGTGTCTTTGAAACTAATGCTGTCTTCATCGTTTTTGTGGTACTTGTAAGCATTGCAGTGGAATCACAGGTAGGTTGAGAGATGATAACCAGTTTGTGTGTAAGAAGTGCAAGGCAATGGGGGTGGATGAGAAGTCAGATGTGGAGAAAGTATATTTAGATGGCGATGCTGTTGAGGTTGTCGAAAAGTTTTATTACCTTGATTTGCTGAATCCGACTGGCAACCACCCTAGGACTTAGGGTTAGTGGTACTGTAAGTCTTTTTCCGTTTTTTAAAACTATCTGAATTTTAGTAATGATTCCAAGGGAAGGGGGGTGTACCCTGTGTAACAGACAAGTATGTTCATCAAAGTGCTCCCCCCCCCCTATAACCTTTCTGCAATCTAACCATATTCGGTACAAACGAACTTCAGTCTATGCCTGACTTGTCAACCAAGTTTCAATCATGAATGTCGAACAGTCTTTGTTTTATTACAGTTCAATATGTGGGGACACTATAGTGATCGTCTCATCAGTAGAAGATGTGATCCTGAATCGACTCCACACTCACTAAACCATAATCCCTCAGATTCATCTTTATCTGTGGAATTTATCTCAAAGATAAGGTCTATCAAAATCAAAAGAATCACCAGACTATTCCAGAACTAAAGAGAACCATCACAGCCAAAATGAAAGCAGTGCCAAGAAATGGTTGTGTGTCAGAGTCATTGACTATTTTGAACTATTGACTATTTTGAACTATTGAATATTGAATATTGAACTATTAAACTATTATTGCCTATTTTGCACATTGTATCATTAAACAATGATAAACCGAAGACTGTTGGACATTTGTGACCGAAACTTGGTGTCACTGCAAGAATTAGGAGTGGATGGATTAAATTCAGGAAACATCTGCCATTACTAACTAACAGAGCGTTACCACTGTCGACCAAGGAAAGAGTCTATCAGGCATGTGTATGCAGTTTGATGATGGATAGAAGTGGAACCTTGCCATTGAGTGTTGAAGACATGCGTTGCATGGAAATAAATGATATGAGAATGATACAATGGATATGTAATGCTAGTCTTAAGGACAGACTTAGATCTGATGACCTCAGAGGAAGATTAAATCTGGACAGTGTAGGGATATGTGTACAGAACAGGAGACTTCGATGGTATGGTCATGTTGAAAAAACGGATGAGAGTTCTTGGGTTAGTAGATGTAGAACAGTTGAAGTAGCAGGTTCAGTTAACAGGGGTAGGCCAAGGGAAATATGGGAGGAAGTGGTAAAAATGGACTTAAGAGAAAGAGTGATAAATAAAGACCGTTTAGTTCGGAAGTCAATTCCTTAAAGCCGTCCATGCTTGCTTTTGAAACGGACGTTAAACTGCTGCTGCTGCTGCTGCTGCTGCTGCTGATGATGATGATGATGATGATGATGGCGGTGATGCTGATGATGACGCTGATTAATGTAAGGAATCGATGTATTTTCCCAAGTAGATTAAATTGCTTATATTAAAACGTCTATAGACATCTTTTTTCTTATTTTGTCCATTCTTAACCTAAAGTATTCTTCAGTTTTCCCCTAACATGTTCTATAATGTTTAAATTGGGAAAATTTGCTTGCCACTTTAGAATGTGGATTCCCTTGCTGTGGAACCAATTTGAGAACGGAATGGCTAATATGACTGCGGGGGATTATCTTGGTAAACTATCCAATTTCTGGAGTTTCTTAATAACTGTTTCAACAACAACCGTTAACTCTCCAACATCACCAAGTACATCATTAAATTCATCCGATATCCGCTGATGTGTAGGTCACACCAGCTTTCTGCTGATACACAAACCGATACGATAATTGACAGAGGAAATGTTAATGTCGGCTATAATGCAACGTTTGCAAACCTTTCTGATTAGTTCCGGAAAATATTGTGGCTTCTACGGCTGGAAGCCTATTATAAGTTTCACCCATTACTGAAGATTACTTCTCTGCAATCAATTACAGTCGACGACTTTTATTTCTTACAAAAGACTAATCGGACTTGTATATGTTGAGTTAAAAAAGACGTTTATTAGTCTTATGACCCCTTAACATTTCAGATTATTTTCGCAGTCAATATGCTGACTTGTATATGTTGAGTTAAAAAAGACGTTTATTAGTCTTATGACCCCTTAACATTTCAGATTATTTCGCAGTCAATATGCTGACTTGTATTTGTTGAGTTAAAAAAGACGTTTATTAGTCTTATGACCCCTTAACATTTCAGATTATTTCGCAGTCAATATGCTGACTTGTATATGTTGAGTTAAAAAAGACGTTTATTAGTCTTATGACCCCTTAACATTTCAGATTATTTCGCAGTCAATATGCTGACTTGTATATGTTGAGTTTACAGTATAGGTAGATGTGTGCAGAACAGGAGACTTTGATTGTATGGCTGTGTTGAAAGAATGAATGAGAGTTCTTGGATTATTTACTGTAGAACAGTTGAGGTAGCAGGTTTAGTTTACACGGGAAAGGCCAAGGAAAATATGTGAGGAAGTGATAAAAATGGACTTGAGAGAAAGAGGGACAAATAAAGACTTGGTCAGAGATAGGCTAGTTTAGAAGTGAATTTCTAAAAGCTGTCCAACACATTCCAGCACATAAAAAAAGATGTTAAACCGAATATGATAATGAAAGAATGGATAAGAGTTCTTGGGTTAGTAGATGTAGAACAGTTGAGGTAGCAGGGTCAGTTGGCACTGAATGGCCAAGAGAAACCCGGGAGAAAGTGATAATGATGGATTCGAGAGAAAGAGGGATACATTAAAGACCTGGCCAGAGATAGGTTAGTTTTGAAGTCAATTTCTGTAAGCCGTCCAACACATGCCAGCATGTAAAACGGACCTTAAACCGAATATAATGATTGTCATAAGAGGTCTATTAGCCTTATGACCACTTAACATTCAGATTATTTTAGCATCTGTCTAAGTCGAATCTCTCTCTATATATATATATATAGAGAGAGAGAGAGACAGACAGACAGACAGACAGACAGACAGACAGAGAATGGTAGTTTGCTTGAAGCATTGCTGGAAATAGTAGTAGTATGTGTTTAAAAAGGCTGAGGGCAATGCAAAGTGCCGGGTAGGATGTAAGCTGGAAAGAACAAAAATAATAAATCGAAATGGGACTTACTATTTACTTTTTCTTAAAATCTTACATAACAGCAAGTGTGGTGTTAGCTGTTATGTAAGATTTTAAGAAAAAATAAATAGTAAGTCCCATTTCGATTTCGATTTATTATTTTTGTTCTTTCCAGCTTACATCCTACCCGGCACTTTGCATTGCCCTCAGCCTTTTTAAAAACATACTACTATCTATATATATATATATATATATCCTTGACAAAGTCTTTTACCTTGAAAAGCTACCTAGACTGGCTCATCCCGAACCTAAAATGCATCGAATCTGTTGTTAATGTCGCTCTTAAAATAGTTGAATCGTTCTACGTCTTCAGATCCTCTATCTAAATAAGACTCAAATAGCTCCTAGAATTGAGTACTTCTACAACATCTGGGGAAGTGTCGCTCATAGCTCTTTTTCCTGACTTGACACATTACAGAACCGACTTAGCTTGTGATGATATTTTCTATCTCTACACACCCTCTCTCACAGAAGAGCTGTTGCTAGTATTACTCTGCTATGTCGTTACTTTAATTATGCATACTTAACTTAGCTACAATCTCTGGTTCTCCCAATGTAAAACCTTTACAAGTACTTATCTGGCTACCACCACTGCAAATAACTTTCCTTTCTTCCTATGTGTTCTTAAAAGCAAACAAAACGTCGATGAATAGGTTGGTTTGGTTGTTTTGTTTTATGGCATATCAACCCTTTTCTGATTATTTAATGCCGAATCTGATCATTTTGATATCAGTCTCCATGCTTCAAGATCATGCTATGTTCAAGTATTCATTCATGGTGTTTGGTTTGGTTGTTTTGTTTTATGACATATCAACCCTTTCCGGGTTATTTAATGCTGAATCCGGTTATTTTGGTGAAGGTTTTTATGTTTCAAGTTCTTTATATGTTTAAGTATTTATTCATGGTGTTTGGTTGAGTGAAATGGGGGTAAGTACTGTAAGGTTCTGCTAGATAGGGGCGTTTAACCCCTGTGCGGATAAAGCATCTGGTAGTTAAGGAAAGATGGATAGTCATCTAATATATAAAGTAAAGTCGGTCTCTTTCTCGAATTTTACTATCGATAGCTTTTTTCCTACAAACTCGATATTTTTATTCTGGTTCATTAGTTCTTTTTGGTGAATCTTTGCAGCAATAAAATGCAATCCGGTTTAATTCCTACCAGAAAATACTTTGGCCGGGTCAGAATTATTTTTATAAGGACGCCATCTTTAAAAAAAAGAGTTTGTAACTCTGTATTCGTCAATAAAGAGTTACTTACCATCGTTTGAAAAACAACAACAAATTGCAAGTAAAAATAATACCGGGCAACGCCGAGTAGGGACAGCTAGTATTATATATACTAAAACGTTTCCAGACTTAATTTATCTTTTCTGATTCTTCATCTGCAAGATTCTGTACTTTCTATCAAAATGTTTTCTTAATTGGGAAATTTTGTTGGCCTCTTTAAAAGACAGATTTGCTTGCTTTAATAAGAATTTGAAAATGCAATATGCCCGCAGATATAATCTTGTTCAAATATTCTATTTATTGAGTTTGGAAACGGGTGTTGGAATGAAAACAGTTTATTCTTGAATACTGCGATTATATAAATATGATGAGTACATCGAATGAGTTGATTAAAAATATTCAGACCGAAACACGTTTAAAACCTTTATGAGCTCCGATATTTCGATTTGCATGGTCAAATCTTCATTATAGGAAGTAAGCTCTATTTGGGTGAAGTGGATATTTATATAGAGAAACGAGGAAGATTTTTCCTGAAATCTAACTTAATTTATACCAACTTCCTCATATATATATATATATATATATATATATATATATATATATATATATATACTAGCTAGGCCCGTCCCCCGGCGTTGCATTGAAGAAATAGAAAAGAATGAATGAAAATTTGTCAACATCCGACCGAACGCAAATAGGTCACATCGGAATGATATTCACAATAGCTAGAGTACTACATATTACATTGATTTCTTTTCACAGGACTACATAATAACGTTGAATTAAAAAAATCCGGTTCATAGTCCTTCCTACACCCCCCCCCCCCCCGTAGGCAAAAGTTTATCAATGTTAAAAAAAACTTGTGTGAGACGACTCGGATGAACCATTGGATCTACGCTGCTAATATGTCGGCCATGAAAGTGAGTATAAAATCTAATAAAAAATAGGTGATTTAAACGAAGCTAGCATGCGTTTTATCGTAAGATCTGCCGTAAGGCGACCGAATGTAGAGTCACACGTTTTGGGTCATTTCTATACCAACAAATAGATTTTTTTTTTCAATTTTTGGATATTATGCGTGTGAAAGGTGTAGGAATCAGAAAATGTACACTTTATGGCGACTGTCGAGTATCTTGGCGTACCGTGACTTAATTCGTAAGTCGAGTAGTTGAAGAAATTGTAGCCGCCATGTTGAAAGATGAAATACTGAAAATGACTATGTTCGTTAATTGCATTCTCTATAAACCGGAATGACTATAAATGTATACATAATAGGTAGAAATAATATAATCCGATATTCTCTAAATACAACAGAATTAGTAGGAGCGTCCATAAAATATGTACGTAATGTTTTGTATTATGCAGTAAATTAATAGCAGACAAATAGGAAACAATAACGGACAATTTTTTTTAAAGTAGACGTTGTTTATTACTTAAGTGTTAAGGGAAAAGTTTTTGCTACCATCTATATGAAGTATGTTTTGAGGAGAGTCGAAGATGGTGGGCCAAAAGTAATATTTACTGTTAGCTGGAGAAAAATAATAACAGATTTACTAAAACATGCTCGAGTGAATAAGAGTAATATAGTAGTGAGTTTAAATCCAATATTTACCTTAGATCATATTTGGAAAGAAATGTGATCTAAGGTTAAGATCAGAGTTTAACTCTGCCTGATAAGATTTCAGTTTATAACAGCTGTTGATCGATAACATCGACATGCAAGTGTCGCAGATTTTGTACATGTCTGTGTGAATAAAAATAATCATATATATATGTGTGTGTGTGTGTGTGTGTGTGTCTCTTTGTGTGTGTGAGGGAATTTTGTATATATATATATATATATATATATTCACTCCCCTAGGGGAGAGTACTCTGATGTAAAAATATAAGACGGTTTCCACTTAAGCTAATATAGAAGATTTTTCCCTGCCAGGAATTGAATCCTTTACTGAAACTGAAAAGCATAATTAAATACAGTTAAATATCTCTTGTATTATATCGGTTGGCAAACCAACCGAGACAGCTAAAAAGTTGAACTATCACAGTCGGTGGTGTGTGAAGGTCTCGGGTTCAAGTCTTGAGGGTAATGCATTGGTTGGGTAAAAGCCACACTGATGAATCTTCAAGAGACGAAACACGCGTCAGTAGATGTGCTATATATATATGAGACTGATAAGGCTACAATAAAAAATATGAAAGCAATTGAACACATTTTACGCATGTAAATTGTTTTAGTTATAAAATGAAAAAAAATAGACACTTACCCGGAGGTCTGTTGCTTCCTGAAACAAAATAATAAAAAGGAAATGATTAATAAATTTTATAAGCAATTTAATAAAACAAGCCTATTCAATTAAATTACTATATCAACATAAATTTACATGTGATTCTAAAAAAAAAGTTAAAAAGAAAATTAATGCTGCAAAAATCTTTGGATATTTTCAAATATACATATGTTAACTTTTACTTTTTAAATAATGACTTGACTTTTTTATCAATTCATTTTTCATTTTCCAATGAAATTTTCTTATTTTTTAATAAGATTTTGTTCAATTATTTTCTCGTTTAACAGGAATTGGAAAATATTTTACAGAAAATAGGTTTATTTTACAACTAAACTATCTCCCTTTAAATTCATTAACTGATGAATATAAGAAATGTGTATAAAATATTAATTCATCTGAATTGGTAAATCAAAAACAATGAGAAATCAAGAAATACATTTGATATGGTTTATTTAAATATAAATGACAAACTTAGATGTGGTTAAATCAGTAGAAATTTTCAAAAAACAAAATATTTGTTCTCTTTAGAAAGTTTCTACATTTTTTTACCCTGAAATCAAATAAAGTTCAACTTCAAAATCAAACAAAGCTCGACTTCAAAATCAAACAAAGCTCGACTTCAAAATCAAACTAAGCTCGACTTCAAAATTAAACAAAGCTAACCTTCAAAATCAAACAAACCTCAACTTCAAAATCAAACAAAGCTCGACTTCAAAATCAAACTAAGCTCGACTTCAAAATCAAACTAAGCTCGACTTCAAAATCAAACTAAGCTCGACTTCAAAATCAAACTAAGCTCAACTTCAAAATCAAACAAAGCTCAACTTCAAAATCAAACAAAGCTCGACTTCAAAATCAAACTAAGCTCGACTTCAAAATCAAACAAAGCTCGACTTCAAAATCAAACAAAGCTCGACTTCAAAATCAAACAAAGCTCGACTTCAAAATCAAACAAAGCTCGACTTCAAAATCAAACTAAGCTCGACTTCAAAATCAAACTAAGCTCAACTTCAAAATCAAACAAAGCTCAACTTCAAAATCAAACAAAGCTCGACTTCAAAATCAAACTAAGCTCGACTTCAAAATCAAACAAAGCTCGACTTCAAAATCAAACTAAGCTCAACTTCAAAATCAAACAAAGCTCAACTTCAAAATCAAACAAAGCTCAACTTCAAAATCAAACAAAGCTCGACTTCAAAATCAAACTAAGCTCGACTTCAAAATCAAACTAAGCTCGACTTCAAAATCAAACTAAGCTCAACTTCAAAATCAAACAAAGCTCAACTTCAAAATCAAACAAAGCTCGACTTCAAAATCAAACTAAGCTCGACTTCAAAATCAAACAAAGTTCAACTTCAAAATCAAACTAAGCTCGACTTCAAAATTAAACAAAGCTCAGCAGCTCATTAAAGAAATCAGTGGCAAATTAAGAAAGCTAAACATCAAATTAAAAAAACTGAATTTCAATATATTCTTACAATTTTTTGTTTTAATATTTGACTCCTTTCTTTGATCGTTGGACATTAATCGACTCATCATCTGTAATTGCATTCAATCACTTATAGAACATCGAACTCGAATTCATAAATATAATGCTCAACAGGGTAATTACAAACTTGCTACAAATATCAGAAAACATTAAAAAATTGTACATAAAAGCATACGGCTTATTAAGTAATCAAAATAATACTAATTACTAATTATTATTAATATTACTAATCTCATAATATTAAACTCCACTTGGTTACTTACGCAGATTTTATTATTTGACATTCTAATTTTTTTAAAACTTGAAATTGACCTTTTTTAATTTGAGGTTTGTCTTTTAAATTTTAAGTACTAGAATTAAAATATGACGTCACACCAAAGCTATAATTATTTTGTTAAATTAATGTTTTAAGCCCTATTCATAAGAAAGTTTAAATAGCTTAGTTGGTAGAACCTCAGACTGAAGATCGCAAGGTTTTGGTTTCGATTTCCGGTCATGGCATCCGCTTTATTTGTTGGGAATTTATTATTTACTCTGTATGTAATATTTTTAATTTGTAAGAATACTTAAGATCTCGGATATTTCGAAATGAGACAAATTCAACAATGTATTAATTATGTTTAAAAAAATTGTGACTGACAGACGGACAAAATCTCTATTTATATAAGATATATATTCTTTTTACTTTGAAGTAGATACGTTTTAATTGAACATCTCATAATTTGAAGTTGATTTTTTTAAATTTGTAGTTGAGCCTTTTTAATTTGATGGAGAGCTTTATTAATTTAAATTTGAGCCATTATAATTTGAAGTGGATCTCTTAAATTTGAAGTAGAGCTGTTTTAATTTAAAGTAAAGCTGTTTTAATTTGAAGTTGAACTTTTCGTAATTTGGAAATGACCTTTTTAATTCGAAGTTGAGCTTTTCTAATTTGGAGTTGAGCTTTTTAATTTGAAGCTGAGCAATTTTAATTTGAAATTGAACCTTTCGTAATTTGGAATTTATCTTTTTAATTTAAAGCTTAACATTTTTAACTTGAAGTTAAGCCTTTCGTAATTTGGAATTGACCTTTTTAATTTGAAGTTGAGCTTTACTAATTTGGAATTGATCTTTTTAATTTGAAGTTGAGCTTTTCTAATTTGGAGTTGAGCTTTTAATTTGAAGCTGAGCAATTTTAATTTGAAATTGAACCTTTCGTAATTTGGAATTGACCTTTTTAATTTGAAGTTAAGCTTTTCTAATTTGGAATTGATCTTTTTAATTTGAAGCGGAGCTTTTCTAATTTGGAGTTGAACCTTTCGTAATTTGGAATTGACCTTTTTAATTTGAAGTTAAGCTTTTCTAATTTGGAATTGACCTTTTTAATTTGAAGTTGAGCTTTTCTAATTTGGAGTTGATCTTTTAAATTTGAAGCGGAGCTTTTCTAATTTGGAGTTGAGCATTTTTAATTTGAAGCTGAGCATTTTTAATTTGAAGTTGACCCTGTCGTAATTTGACGTACAGCCTTTTCAATTAGAGGATGAAAAGGTATAGAAGATCGAAGCTAGTTCAGAAAGGCATCAAGATAATACGTTTCATGTAGTTAGTAAAAAAGGAATATTGAATACTTGAAATTAGCCGCAGAGTTTGTTTAGTTTGAAAATAAAAAGCACATCCATTGCATTTCGGAAAGTTTTGTTAAAAGGCATTCTAGATTAAAATGTATTCTTCAACGCGAGTGAAAAATGGAGAAACACTTATAAATGCATTTGATACAAGAAATCAGATATAATCAAGAACTATACAAGAAATAGCGAACACATGTTTTACCATTTTATGTCTTTTAATGGATCCCAGATACATCATGAGATGCTTCAAACTGAATTTTAATTTTTAATGACCATATTTTAAAATAGTTAAGCCGATATTGATTTGAATATCATTTTGAGAAAATGGTTTAGCGGCAAGCAAAATAAGTCGGATCTCCAAGATTTCGCTTATTCTCATTAACAGACAGAAGCAAGAAAAGAAAGTTAATAATGCGCTTATTCATATCCACAAATTGTTGTTTTCTTAAACTCCTTACAGGATTTTCCCCCAAAGACTCCATATTGTAATTATTGTTTGTTTGGGTTTTTTTTTTGAAGAAAGGCAAATGATTTCTTGTGAAAATTGTTATTTTACAAAATGGACCGGATATGTGATATCTTATGGTTTTCGCAGTTTGCTTCATTCGTCTTTTTATACACACGAATTGGCGCAAAAATGTTACAGCAATAATGCTTTATTAGTTCAGTTTCATGATTGCATTTGTGTAGCGATTTCGCATACATCTCTATTACCACTATTATTATTGTAAAACTTTTTGTTGAGCACTATTGAAATAGATACTGAAAAATATCCCCAAAATATGTTTCTTTTTAATATTATTTTGAAATTTTAACATTTCGATTTATTACTTTTGTTCCTTTCAGCTTACAACCTACCCGGCCTTTTGCATTGCCCTCAGCCTTCTTAAACATACTATATATATATATATATATATATACACGAAGCGGCCTTCACCTTAGACGGATTGAACCAGCTTCCTTAGAAAGAAGTTTCATGATTGCATTTGTGTAGCGATTTCGCATACATCTCTATTACCACTATTATTATTGTAAAACTTTTTGTTGAGCACTATTGAAATAGATACTGAAAAATATCCCCAAAATATGTTTCTTTTTAATATTATTTTGAAATTTTAACATTTCGATTTATTACTTTTGTTCCTTTCAGCTTACAACCTACCCGGCCTTTTGCATTGCCCTCAGCCTTCTTAAACATACTATATATATATATATATATATATACACGAAGCGGCCTTCACCTTAGACGGATTGAACCAGCTTCCTTAGAAAGAAGTTTCATGATTGCATTTGTGTAGCGATTTCGCATACATCTCTATTACCACTATTATTATTGTAAAACTTTTTGTTGAGCACTATTGAAATAGATACTGAAAAATATCCCCAAAATATGTTTCTTTTTAATATTATTTTGAAATTTTAACATTTCGATTTATTACTTTTGTTCCTTTCAGCTTACAACCTACCCGGCCTTTTGCATTGCCCTCAGCCTTCTTAAACATACTATATATATATATATATATATATATATATATATATATACAAAGTGGCCTTCACCCAGGCGGATTGAACCAGCTTCCTCAGAAAGAAAAAGTTTCTAGGAAATATCAAATTCCCAAGCAATCCCCAGTCGCATGTATATCCCGGTCAGGGGCGATGACGACGTTAAGTGTTTGCAGTTATTGTAGGGAGGTGTCGATGTCCTCCTACATACAGTGCCTGGTATCCCCAAATGGTCACCCATCTGGTACTGACCAGGCTCAATGTCGCTTAATTTCGATGATCTAATGAAAACCGTTGTGTCAATGTGATTATGCCATATATATATATATATATATATATATATATATATATATATAAAGTGGTAAACTAAAAGCGAACTTTTAGGAAAGGTAAAACCTATTGTGAAAAGTATACAGCTCAATATCCAGGATAGAGCAGATAGATAAGTAGAAGGATGAAAAGGAATTAGAAAAGCAAAAGTCAAATCTTTTTTCAATTCAGTTGCTCAGAGCAAGGTATATTCCGCAAAAACGCAATTTATTCAAGTTAAATTTTTCCTTAAGCCAGGCTTTTCAAAGATCAAAATTTTATCATCAGAGGAAATCGCTGGGATAGATAAGTTGGCAAAAACCAAGATTTAAAATTTGAAAAAGTAAAATAAAAATTGTAGGGAAAAAACACAAGGCAAAACTCTGCCCGAATACAAGCAAATGATGATAAGATTTTGATCTTTGAAAAGCCTGGCTTAAGGAAAAATTTAACTTGAATAAATTGCCTTTTTGCGGAATATACCTTGCTCTGAGCAACTGAATAGAAATACGATTTGACGTTTGCTTTTCTAATTCCTTTTCATCCTTCTACATATATATATATATATATATATATATATATATATATATATATATATATATATACATGCTTAAGGAAATAACATGCTACCATTAGCGATACGGCATAGCTCTTCCTAAAGAATAGGTAGTTGAAAACGCTTACATCCTTCCATAGCTTGTGCTGATGTTATAGAGGTAATACTCCAACTCGACAAAACTGTCGTGTTTTTATCTAAGCTTGAAGCGCTTGGTTGTCTAGACACACAGAAGAGCTGTGAAACAGTGTCTGCGGATAACTATGTATGCTCACTACTCTTTGTGGGCTGAGAACTTTGCTAAAAGATATCACCGGCTACCATTAGCGATGATGCACAGCTCGTCATAGGCAGCTGATAATGTGTGTGTAAGCATTAAAATTTCCCTTTTGTCGCTTGTGCTGATTGACAGGGGGTTGTACTGCGACTGTTGACAAAACGGTCGGATTTCGGTCTCAGTTGTGAAGCACTTGTTCGTCTAGCCAAACTGAAGTGTTGTGATACAGCCAAACACTCAGATTGTGGATGTGTGTGTGTATATATATATATATATATTATTGAAAGCAGTGAAATGAAGAATATGTCTCTCATTAAATATTTGATCCCAGCAAAATGGGTGGCAAGAGGATTAGAAGGAAATGCCTTTCTTTAATTATGACTAAGAAAAATAATGAAATATGGGGCAGGACTATAGATTAAAATTGCAGAAATTGATTTAAAAGAATTTTTTAAACATGGACCAATAATTGACTTAAATAACTTACGAAACAGACTTTTGGTTATTTACTGTTTGTTATTAAAGTTATTCTGATAAAAGATAGAGGGAAATTTTCATCTTTACTTTATATGAAATGGTGGTAATGTTGCAATATCTGACAGTGACTGTAGTTTCAGAACTATTGTATGACTTTCAGCATGTTCGAATTCTGTTAGAACTATTGTATGGCTTTCACTAATTCCATTGGGAAAGGTACTAACCAATCTCTTACTGTAGCTATGAGTAAAATAGTAGGGTAGGCTAGACTTTCAAGCCTTGTGAGAGCAACTAGTTTAGGAGAAATAAAACTCTAAAATCACACGAGTTCTTCTCAGATTTTTTTTACTTTAATTTCTCATTGTACAAGCATTTTTTCAGAAAGTTCACATTGGATTCCTTCTCTCTTGAGGGACAGTCATTTTAAAATGCGGGGCACAAAATGGTTTAAATTACTGAAATAGAAGAAATTCTGTGCAGAAAAAGATGGGAAAAAGAAACTTTGGAAAATTATAAAAGACATAATTTCGACCGTAAACTATTTTTAACCCTTTCTTGGGAAAATGGGTGCAGTTTAATGTCATTTACAAAACATGTTAGTAGATTAGAAAAAAAAAAAGAGAAAAAAGAGAAGAGAAAAAAAAGAAAAAAAGAAAAAAAAGAAAAAAGAGAAAAAACAACAAGAGACAAAGTTGTCAGTGGATAAAATGGAGTTATAATTAAACGGTACACACCACCATGCCACAATATCATCATTAGACAGATAAGCAGTGGATAAAAAGAAGAAGTAAAAAAAAAAAAGAAGAAAAAAAGAGAGATGTAAGGCAGGTTCGATCTCAGACATGAAAAGATTCACCCACCACAACATCTCCATAAATGAAAAAAATAACAATGTAGGTTGGAAGTATTGGGTGAATGAAAACAAAAAATCTTCACACATAAAAACCATGCTAACAACAATGATAAATTGATAGCCAATGCAGTGATCTGAAGGTTTGTAAATGCAGAGACCTTTTCTGTGGTGTTAGTGATCAAAAAATTATGTGTTAATAGTTTTTATAAGTACAAAACTAACGAATACTAGTGAATTTTTTCCAGATAAAAAAGAATACATTAAGCGACCAACTACTATTATCTACACGAACAGGACCCGTGGAAATTCCATGGGTGTTTATCTACCATTTTTTTGTTGTTCTTCCCTTAAAATACCTGTTTAGTAAATATCTTTTGATAAGTAAAACGAAAGATTTCATGTTTTAATTTATTTATTATTTAACTTATTTAGTATTTAATTTATTATTTAACCTTATTCGGACTACTGTTCTCATCTTGGGTGTTATCATCACAACGTTTCGACCGCTGTAATCTCTGGCCTTCTTCAGGTGTATCTTTCGAACTCGGGATTATTTCTGTCGAACTTTGGAATCTGGACGGAATTTTGAACGGAACCGTTTATTGATGATAACTCTCACGATGAGAACAGTAGTCCGAATATTCAAATTATACAAATTTAATTATCAATCCTCATCTAAAAAATTCAGAAACATTATTTAACAATTTAAATATTTTAAAAATAAATCGTTTCTTTATTATCATTAAAATAATCAGCACCAAAATCTTGAAATAAATAAAACTAATGTCAGAATTTTATTTGTGATATTTTATTCGATTTGGGAACAATTCATTTTGAAAAGGGTAAAATCTTAATTTTGACAACGGATAATCATTGGGCGATCTCATTTGTTGAAATGGGTATGGAAGGTGATAAGATAAGTACAATGAATAGACGATGTGTGTCTTCACTGAGAAATATACTGTTAGAAATTACTAGCCGGACCCGTGACCCGTTGGGTCACAACCACTATTCTTTGATTCCATTTGTAAATTCATAAACTGACATATCTTAAGACAGTCTTCTTGCAGAGCGAAACATAATTAGGCTCTACTTCTGCATCATCCTTATTATAACTAATTTTAATTTATTCCTCACCCCTTATTATCATTATAAACACTATTGTTATTATTATTATTATTATCATCCTTATTATTATTATTATTATTATTATTATTATTATCATCCTTATTATTATTATGATCATCCTTATTATTATTATGATCATTCTTATTATTATTAATTATTATTATTATCCTGGTTATTATAGTTATTATTATTATTATCCTTATTATTATTAATTACTATTATTATCCTTATTATTATTAATTATTATTATTATTATTAATTATTATTATTATTATTAATTATTATTATCATCCTTATTATTATCAATTATTATTATTATTATTATTACTATTATCCTTATCCTTATTATCATTATTATTATTATTATTATTATTATTATTATTATTATTATTATTATTATTATTATTCTTATTATTATTATCCTTATCCTTATCATTATTATTATTATTATGATGATGATGATGATGATTATTATTATTATTATAATGATACTCATATCATCCAATGCCGTTTGTTCTTTATGGTTATGAAAAGAATAAAACTTGCTCCATAGAAAAGCTTTGGAAATGTGTATTTATTTATTTTGCTTCTTTGCGGATTTCTATGCTGAATTAAACCTATCATTTTTTTTGCATTCAAATTTACATTATTTACAATATCAATAAACACATCAACATGGTCTATGCATACAAAGATATTCTTGTGAAAAGGAAACAAGTAAGAAACACACTCAACGAAACCATGAATGTTATCATATATATATATATATATATATATATATATATATTAGTACTTCATGTATCCACATAAAATATTATAAGGAGATATAATTTTTTATGTATCAGTTTTCAGTATTTACTTCAACAGTGCTCGATGCGTAAGTAGAGCTAGGTAGTAAGCAATGAAAATATATATGGCAATCAAGCTACACAGAGGCTCCCGTGTTTCATCCCCGGGGGGAATCGTCAGGCTAGATGCATTTAGCCTGACGATTCCCCCCGGGGATGAAACACGGGAGCCTCTGTGTAGCTTGATTGCCATATATATTTTCATTGCTTACTATATATATATATATATATATATATATATAAAATATACATATATATATATATGTGTGTGTGTGTGTATATATATATATAAACTTCTTTGTAATATAACAGGAAAAATCCCAGCAGAGTGCTCAATTAGTTGAAAATTAAAAGCGTAATATTTATTTATTTTGGTACAGAAAAATTAGTACAACATTCGTACCATCGACAACAGAAGCTGAAGAGAGCCGGATAGCTGAGTCCTTCTTTGCTTGAAACCGACGGTACGAATGTTGTACTAATTTTTCTGTACCAAAATAAATAAATATATAATCTACAGTGAGAAAGTAAAGATAAAAATTATATCTTTAAATGATATCCTATCTTGAATATTCAATGCTCAATATACGAGATAAAGCAATAACATGAGTATTGATTTACTCCTCTCCAGGAGTTAGGCACAAGGCCAGTTTTTATCTTACTCCCACAAGTAAGATGTGACTCAAGGTTGGGTCGGGAAAGTGGGGTTTAAAAATTGCCTGGGCAGCCCCGTCGGTATTCCCCGGTAGGGGCGCCTCAGGCAGTAAGTAATAAACTTACTCCTCACCCAAAGAGGGGAGGCGAAGCCTGGGAGGGTGGACCTCCTAGAACTGCACAGGACAGACCCATAGACCGGCGTGAATCAAGCTCCGAAGACCAAGACAATACCAGTCTATGGGGTGCAGTATCTATCGGAACAGATACTACACTTTGATCTTAGCCAAAAAGGCCAAGAATCATGAGTTGATAAGGTATGAGAATAAATTGGATAAAGTGCAATATTTATGAAATTATTAATTGTTCCAACAACAATTGATGATTTAATAAACATTGCACTTGATCCAATTTTTATTCACATCACTTATCTACTTATATATGGGTGTGTTATAGTTTGCTTGAAGCATTGTGCATATTGTATAAAGAGATGTGTATATTTTAGAAGACTGCAGTAATGCGGGAAGTAAGTATTGACACCGGAAGAAAGGAAAAAAACAAAAATCAAACAATATACAATATTTTTGCACCTGTGGGTAATAATTTTCTATCACAATTTACTCTTTTTTTCTCAGTTCACAGAATGTAGAGCAGTGTAATCCTAATTTTTCTCGGCAAAATGATAAATGAGTGTACAGTCGAATGTAGAGTTGTACTAATACTGCACTACTTCCACATCCAACAATACACACTCTTCCAAAGCACATTTGATAAGGAGGTGATGCCTCGAAATATTATGACTGCGCCGATCTACACTCTATAAATGTAGGTAAGAATAGTGAGTGATAACAGAAAATTATTACCTAATGCTGCCAAACACCATATATTATTACCCATATTGTCACAGCATTCTAAAATATAAAAATCTCATTATATATATATATATATATATATATATATATATGCACACACAAATGCAACATCTGTAGAAGTTTAAATTAACTAAAATGTGTAATATTATAAATATCCACAAAAATGTTCACTTGTTTTTCGCTGTTATTATTTCCTTCATGTGAGATATTAATCTATTTTAACATATATATATATATATATATATATATATATATATATATTATATCTATATACATATCTATATACATATCTATTTAATATATATATATATATTATATCTATATACATATCTATTTAATATATATATATTATATCTATATACATATCTATTTAATATATATATATTATATCTATATACATATCTATTTAATATATATATATATATATATATATATATATATATATATATATTATATCTATATACATATCTAATATATATATATTATATCTATATACATATATATTTAATATATATATATATTATATATATATATACATATCTATTTAATATATATATATATATTATATCTATATACATATCTATTTAATATATATATATATATATATTATATCTATATACATATCTATTTAATATATATACATATCTATTTAATATATATATATATACATATATATTATATCTATATACATATCTATTTAATATATATATATACATATATATTATATCTATATACATATCTATTTAATATATATATATATATATATATATATTATATCTATATACATATCTATTTAATATATATATATATATGATGAAAATAATATTATAACGTGATGGAAAAGAAAAAAGGACAAACCAAAATTATTTATATATTCATCAACGTTTCGTCTTTATCTGAAGACTTCCCCAGAGTTATTTATTTGAAGAAATAAAATACAAGTACAATATTTGAAAATATTTGGGCCGTTTGCGACGTGAAGAAAGTATTTGTTCTTTTTTCGAACGAACTATAGCTGTTAGTATTCATAATAGGTATTGCTTATATGACATAGATTTGTTTTTAAACGACATATAGTCATTAGAATTTAAAAATGTGATGCGATTTTGATGAAAAAAAAAATGTGTCGTTAAAAGAAAACATCCTATGTCATATACCCATTACACATTTTGAATTCTAACGGCTATTGTTCGTTCGAAAAAAAAAAAAATTCTTTTCAGATCACAAACACACCAAATATTTTCAAATATGGTACTTGTATTTTATTTCTTAAAAGCAATCATCCTGGGGAAGTCTTGAAATAAAGACGAAACATTAATGAATATATAATTAATTTTGGTTTTCCTATTTCTTTTTCCATACATACATATATATAATATATATATTATATATATATATAGGTTTGGTTTGGTAGTTTTGTTTTACGGCATATCAACCCTTTTTGGGTTATTTAATGCCGAATCTGGTCTTGTTTTCTTCTCTTTTTTGTTTCTTTCCCCTTTTAATATCTGTTTCTATTTAACCCATAGTTGGGACCCTAACAGGTACTACCACTCCGGGTCAAGGTGGACCTGGGAGCAATGGTAATTAAGAGGAGGCTCCACATTCCCCAAAGTCCGTAAGCCGGATCTCACCATCGGATGTAGTTTAAGGTCATATCCAGGACCGGGAGTAGGGTAGGAAAAATAAAAATAAAAAAGGGGAGGGAGAAAGGGAGAGGGGCTGTTGTTTTTGTTTTTAGTTTTGTAGAACATAATGAAGTTTTACAAACAAAAAAAAAAAAAAACGTCAATGTAGGTGAATTTCGTATCAGGGAGCCACAGGGCAGCCTGATCTGGTATCACCAGTATATATATATATTATATATATATGTGTGTGTGTGTGTGTGTGACGAGGGTTTTTGCATACGTGAGGTGCCGCCATGCTTATTTATATGTAAAATGTATTGATGCGTGAAGAAAACGATGAATGGAAAAAGGGAAACAATAGTTTATTATTTGACAAAAGGTACAGGTGGTGCAAGTATAGTTTTTTTTATGCGAATATACAATTTAGGATCAGTTCAAACCTGGTTTTGTTCTGGTCCGACCTGCAGAAGAAAAGAAAAGAAAAAGAAAAAAAAGAAAAAAAAAAGTAGACATAAATTTCGAACCTAAAAGCGAATTATTTCATAACTGAAAATAAATAGTCATTTGCCATTTTTTGGGCTATTCTGAAATTTTAAAGAAAATTGATGGTCATATGAAATCCTATAAACATTCTCTGCATCAGTGTTCAACCATATATTCCCCAACAATTAATTCCTCTCTCTCTCTCTCTCTGTGTAAACTACTCTCAACATAGTTGCTGGAAAACAACGTTTAGTACTAAGTCTAGCTATTGTATTTGGCAGAAAAATTATTTTGAAACTGCGAAATTACTCAAGTCGAACTCTGATATTTATATCACTCGTCCAGACAAAGGTTCAGGCGTTGTAATCCTGAACCAAGTAGATTATATCTCCAAAATGTGTAACATTTTGGATGATAAAAATAAATTTTTCAAGATGGGTGGTTTATGCCACGATGACACTTTTCGTATGGAAATAAAAATCCAGAAAAGGCTTCTTCAACTTTATAAAAGCAAGTTTATTTCTAAAGAGATATATGAGAGAATACGACCTATCGGCTCTCAAAGGCCTAGAATGTACGGCTTACCCAAGGTTCATAAACCCAACGTTCCTTTACGGCCTATTCTATCAATGTTGGGTTCTGTACAACACGCACTTGGTAAATGGTTAGTTGATATTCTTAAGCCCGTACTTACTTTTTATTCGGACTATTGTATCTCTGATTCCTTTCAATTTGTGTCTTCTATACACAAATTATCTTATTTTCCAAAGTGACCAAGCCGGCTTTCTACACACGTTACGTTTATAACACTTTTGCTTGTTTTCCCTCACGGAGTGATGCTGAACAGTTTCTTTGTCTTCTTTGTGACTTGCATCCATCATTGCAATTCACTATGGAGGTCGAGGAGTGTGGTTCCTTACCATTCCTCAATGTTTTAGTGTCTAAATCTGGTTTATCATTTGAAACCTGTGTGTATAGAAAACCAACATTTACAGGCCTTTATCTAAATTGGTTTTCCTTCGCCCCAAGAGTAAGAAAAATAAATCTTATTGGTACTCTCACTCATCGAGCACTTATGATTTGTTCACCAACACGACTCGATGCAGAACTTGGTGAAATTACTAATATTTTTCTTGCTAATGGATATCCTATCAATACTATAAAAGGCACCATTGCACATAAAGTTGCTTTATTTAATGGTGGTAAATTTATTGACCCGTCACGTTGACCTATTTATTTGAAACTCCCATGGTTGGGTTCTGACGGCCTTGACATTATTAAAAAGATTTCTTCTTCTACTCAACGTTGTTTTCCGGCAACCATGTTGAGAGTAGTTTACACGACTCGAACCTTTTTCTCTTCTTTTCGTAAGGATGTTTTGCCAGCCATTCAAAAGAATTCTGTAGTTTAGATCCACCACAACGTTGAGAGATTTACCCTTTTTTTTTTTTTTTTTGCCTCTCAATCGTTTCCTCCAACTGAAATAAGTTTTTCCCCTCATATCTCATTCGACTTTTAGTTTTTAATTTACCATTCTGACGCTTCCTCTCAGAGGGTCAGACGATAAGGCCTTAAGGTAATTTTTACAATTTTCCTTCTTTTTTTTTCCACTCGTCTGTTTCATTGATTAAAATAATGCTTCCTCTAAAATTGATCCTACGATTCTGTTGTACACGAAATTTACTTACACACACATATATATATATATATATATATATATATATATAGGAGAGAAGGAGAGAGAGAGAGATAACAAAATCGGAACAGAACGCATATCTTGAACTATCAAAGAGCTCGATATCCTATCAGATAGATCGATGCCAGTCGAAGATACTTTTGATTATTGGTGATAACAGAATTTCAGACAAAATCAATTGGCATTATATTTTCAAAAATAAATGCGATTAATATACTTTTATCATTAACGAGATTTTGATAAACACATTTTAAATAATTGATTTTAGAAATTAAAATATTTAAATGTAATGTGAACAAATATCTTGCTGCACAACTCCCCACTTAGGCCTAGAAATCTTGACCCTCTAATCACAGAAGCCCCTTAAGTCTCAGTGGTAATATGTCTTGTTTAGAATAAACAAAAGTAAAAAAAAAAATGATAATAATTTTTTTTTCAATTCATTTTATGATTAAAAATGCTAGTTTAGAACTTTAAAAAAATTAGTTTTGAATTTTAAAAATTGATTTTATGACAAAAAAAGCGATTTTAGAACTTTAAAAAAATAATCTTAAAATTTAAAAAATTGATTTTACGACTAAAAAAATGATTTTAGAACTTTAAAAAAATTAGTTTTAAATTTTAAAAATTGATTATATGACTAAAAAAATTTTAGAACTTAAAAAAAAAACATTTTAAAATTACAAACAATTGATTTTATGATTAAAAATGCGATTTTAGAACTTTAAAAAAATTATTTAAAAATTTTTAAAATTGATTTTATGACAAAAAAGCTATTTTAGAACTTAAAAAAATTATTTTTAAATTTAAACAATTGATTTTATGACTAAAAAAGCGATTTTAGAACTTTATAAAAATCATTTTAAAATTTTTAAAATTGATTTTATGATTAAAAAAGCGAATTTTTAACTTGAAAAAATTATTTTAAAATTTAAAAAATTGATTTTATGACTAAAAAACAATTTTAGAACTTGAAAAAAATTATTTTTAAATATTCAAAAATTGATTTTATGACTAAAAAAGCGATTTTTAAAATTTAAAAAATAATTAAAAAATTTAAAAAATTGATTTTATGACTAAAAAAGCGATTTTAGAACTTTAAAAAAATTATTTTAGAACTTCAAAAAATTATTTTACAACTTCAAAAAAATAAAAAATTTCAAAGAAAATAGTTTTAATATTTCAATTTCTATCTTAGTTTGTGGTGCCTCATGGAAACATCATCCAGATAAATTTAATATGTGAGCTGGTTATTTTGAAAGGAAACGAAAATGAGAAAATTTCAAGCAGAATTTCATGAATAACAAAAACAGACACTCCACTGCAATCTAACGTTAGTCTAAAATTCACTACGACACAAATGCAATTGTTAGAACACAACGTTTTTTAATACAGTGTCATAAAAAATTGACATCATTTTACAGGACAATCATTTTGCCAATTCTTGTTGAAATAATCTTAAGTTTTCATAGAATCTATAGAAATCTTATATTTAATGTTTTACTTTTGTTCTGTTTCCGGGTGAGCCATGTCGTTCACTCCAACAGAGAAGCCATTTTGTGTCTTAGAATATGCTCACACAGTCAGTCAAGACTGTGAAGAACTTAAAAAATAATTTCAAAATTTAAAACAATTTTTTTTAAACTTCAATTCAAAATGTGGAAAAACTTCAACAAATTTGGACTTGGTACCAAAAATGTCAAGGGGAAGACTGCTTCTACAGAGTTAATGAATCTTGTAGACAATCACCAATATCAGAAGCAACTTTGTGAAAAATCTCTTGCGAAGCTCAAAAAAATCTGCAAGTTTGGAAACTCAGATTCCTCAAATAAGCGTTTGGCATATTGTAAGAAAATGATTGGAAATTAAACTCTAGAATTTGCCAACAAGATGAATAGGATACGATGTAGATGAAAAGAGGCTTCTAATGAAATGGCCGCCGTGATCACCAAACATGTCCCCATGTGATTTCTTTATATCAGGATATGTGAAGAGATTGTTCTATGCTATTCCTCTTCCTCTTAGCATTGATAACATTACCAGAGCCATGCCACATCGTGTGTGGCAAAATCTGAACTACCTACTTGATGTGTGCCATGTCACAAGTGGGGCAGATATTGAACATGAACATGAAATCGGTCCTAAAACAAACTGATGATCTTCAACACATAAACTGTTCAATTTCATTGAAGGAGACTTAGTAGCTTTCAAGTTAATTGATTTTAAAATGATGACATGATGATTAAGGGGACACCATGTGTGTATATATATATATATATATATATATATATATATATATATATATATATATATATATATATATATTGTGTGTGTATTTAGGCAGCATTCTTCCATTTAAGCAATATCGTTAAACATGACTGAATTCTTCTGTTTTTTTATACCATTTTTATTTTTTATACCGTTTTTATTTTTAAAATTTTTCTAATGATCTTTTTTTCGTGTAAAAATCAAAAGAAACAATAGGTTTCATATGTACCGCTAACGTTTTTGATTCTTCGTCGAATCATCTTCAAGTGACAAAAACTGAAATTGAAAAATAACAAAAGGTATAATCAAACATAAGAATTTTGTTATGTTTGACAATATTTGCATATATATATATATATATATATATATAGTGTGCAGGTTCGAATGATTTCGATGGGAATCTGAGTAAGAGAGCTCAATGTACATTTAAACAGAGCATGAATAAATTTTAAAGAGGGAAAAAACTAGACACACATTCGGGTTGTACACATTATAACTTATTTCGACCTTGATTGGTCTCATCATTCATTCGACCTAAATTGATCTCATCATAAATGTGGTTATACATCTGATGAGACCGATCTAGGTTGAAATAAGTTATGTGTAAAACCCGACTGTGTGTCTAGTGTTTTTCCCCTTTAAAATTTATATATATATATATATATATATATATATATATATATATATATATATATATATAGGATGTTTGTAGTATGAAAATATATTTATGGTAAGTAAAGGTACTTCAGTTCGAAATGGACGGAAAGTTATAGACTATGACTTAAAATGCACCTGTAGAAAGCTGAAGATTACAATGGACGGTGCACTGTGAACATAGAAACCAAGATAAATAAATAAAAAAAAAAAAGTCTGATTCATGTGAATAAGGATATTTCATCTAAAAAAATATATATATAGTTAAACAGTATTGTTTCCTCGACAGACGTGTTCGGTATTACAGGCGGAACACATATTGAACGTTTATAAAATCGGTCTCAGAATAAACTAGACTTGGTAGTTTTCAAGATAATTGCTTTTCAAATGATGTCAATTTTGAAGGACACTGTATATGTGTTATGAAAACAAGATAAAAAACAAACAAAGATTAACAAATATATGAAATAGTGAAGGTTAATATAATACAAGTATACATAAATACATTAATATAATGCAAATAAACATAAATATAAGAACATACAATTTTAGATGGAGAACACAATAACAATGATAATAATATAAGGCAACAACAAAAGGGATATATATATATATATATATATATATATATATATATATATATATATATATATATATATAAAGATAGATGAAATAAGAGGGATAAACATGTACGAAAGACAAATTTATTTCAATTTCAATTGTTCCATGCAAGGTATACTCGGTAATAAAATTATGTTTATTATTCTTTCCTTAAGCCATGTCTTTCGTACAAGTTTATCCCTCTTCTTTCATCTATCTTTATAATTGCTCTATCTCGTATATTGGGCTTAAATTATTTCACTATAGGTTCTATCTACTAAAAGTACACTTTTAGTTTCATATTTGATTCTACTATATATATATATATATATATATATATATATATATATATGTGTGTGTGTGTGTGTAGTATATATTTATTCATTTTTCATATATTTTTACATTTCTACACGTTCGTTCTAATATTCCGAGCATAACGCCCCTTTTCTTCAAATGTGAAGTGTAGAATTACTTGCTTCTTGTTTTTCAAATGAACCAGAGATCATATAATTATCAAGTGAGGATCAAGAGTAAGTGATCAGTCCAGAGAAAGGAGTGGCAGCCTCCCCTACATCTCGCTGTTGTAGCTAATGAAAAGTGAGCCTTCGGATCGCTTATGACAACAGTCGAACTACTTTAATTCATGTGTTTAAAAATTATTCATTTTGTCAATTTAAAAAAATATATATATATATATATATAATATATATGTATGTATAAATTAAACAAGTTCAAATGTATTTACAAAATGAACATATAAACTTAAAACAAATATTTTTTTAAATTGCACAATACTAGGTAGAACTTCATAACTATTTACTATATAAACAGTTAATTTGGCTTACACAATTTCAGCAAATTATATATAATAAATATTTTTTAGCTCTGACGAAGTGTTAATTCGCTGAAACGCGATTGCAATTGCATAAGCCAAATTTAATTATAATATAAATTATATATATATATAATATATGTATAATTTTTCTATTATCTCATTTAGCCTGACGATTCCCTGCGGGGATGAAACGCAGACGTGTCTGTTATGCTTAATTGCTATAAATTAATTTTATACCTTACTATATAGCAACAATATAACAGAGCAATCAATGATAAACAGCTATTGAGAGATTGCTAAGTTAGTTTAACAAACAATATATAGAGAAAAATGAACAATAAAAGTGATAGTGTATTACCTGCAGTATTTATTTATTCATTTTTTATGTTTTTTTATAGTTATACAGGATAGTTATAATAATATTTCGAGAATAGCATCTCTTTTTCAAAGGAAAAGCATAGAATTACTTGCCTATTATTTTTTAAATGAGCCAGAAGTTATTGTAACGGTTTGAAGCCACATCCGTCTATGATAAGATATAATTTTTCATTAGAAAACCAGTTTGTATTTCATTTTATTAGATATTAATATAATACGATGGTGTGTTCTTGTATCCTCAGAGTGCATTCTCTTAGGTTCTCACGGTTCGTCCACTTTATCAACGGGTTCACTAGCTCACTGGGTCGGAATCTATCCACCTAACACTTATCGTTGGTTAGTTTTTGACCTTGAAGTAATACTTTTTTTGGTCCTTACATCAAGTGGCTTCATGCTTTGTCTGGAGCGATTTCCATAAAAAAACGCTTTTTACGAACGTTATTAAAAACGAAGCAGCAACACATACAATTGAACATTAAACATCTCTTTGGGGTTTTATTTGTTATTCAGAACATACATGTACACCTATAAAACTAGTCCCATGGGAATAGGGTAGAAGCAGCTATCCAAAAGCCCATCCGCACTCTCTTGTGGTTCAGACGGAAGAGACCCGATTCTGTATACCAGTTTGCCACATCGGCTTACTGTGCTAATGACGCCACAGCCAGAGCACGTAGTCTTCTTCTAATCTTAAATAGAAAATTGCACTCGACCTAATTTTAAACCCTTCGTGGAAATTTAACATATTAATCCTATTCTTACGCATATGTTTCTAATCGTGCTACACTACCGGAAGTTCGTATCCTGCGTGTATAATATAATGACATCCAATTTCCCCTGTGTAATCAAAACCCCTAATCCGCTATAAAAGAAAGTAAAGTAGAAAATATTTGGCAAAATGGTCTGCTGGTTCAAATAACTCAAATAGTACAAAAGAAAAGTTTCATTTCTGAATTTGACTATTGGTTAATTAATATGCATTCTATCAAGTAATCCAGGGAAAGGTGTGATGCTCTCCCGTACATCTCACTATGATAGCCAATTAAAAGGGAGCTTTCAGGTCGCCCTTTACTACGGTCGACCTACCTATGTTTATGGGTTCGAAAATGATCAATCTTGTCTCTTTGGTATTAATCGATAGAGTAATCAATAGGTTATCCTTAATTAAATGAAATGCTTTGAATGCCAGAAAAGACTAATACTCTTGCATTCTCTAACATTGGCTGAGAATAATTCCAAGGGAGATAAGTCAGATAATTATGCCCAAAGAAATTAAAAATGTTTTAAATTAATTCAAAGGAGCCCCATTAAATCTGAAATTTTTCATTCTTTGTTGTATTTTAAAGATTTTTCGTAGCTATCTGAACTTGTTAAAACTGTATATAATGTAATTGTCAGGAAATGATTTAATCGCTGGCAGCCTTGCCGAGAGAGAGAGAGAGAGAGAGAGAAAGAAAAAGAGAAGGTGTGTGAGGGTGAGAGGGATGTGAAGAAAAATAACAGTACGTCCATTTAGTCTGCGTGTTTAGTGATGTAAATCCTATTTCAAACTAGAGTGTGACAGACGAAAAGAAATTACATTTCTAAAAGAAAATGCGTAAAGCTTTGCTGTGTAGTATTTAAAATATTAAGATATATAAGAAAAACGTGAAAGTAATAATAATAATAATAATAATAACCATGTAAAAATACTGTACTTATATATTTGTTTGTAATGTTTTTTGGGTATATTGTCTTAATCTATCAGTTAGGACACCTAACGAAAACGGAATTACCTCCCTTTAACCAGTTAAGAGTTATCGCCCTTGGAAAAGGTCGTCTGCCCAGAGAAAAAAAAACAAAGTACGGTGTCAGACTGTAAATATATCAATCGCGTCCAGCGGCCAATTAACTCATTAATTCATTTTGTGTTCAGTTTTAATAAATCTGTTAAAGGTTCCTCTTGATACTTCATCCATTTATTTACAAGTTAAATTACGAGGTTATAAAACTATCTTCTTAATTCAACCCTAAAAAAAAATTAAAAATAAGAAACATTTATTAATATACAAATCAAAATATCTCATCTCAGATATTTCTCTTTTTGAAAACTTTCCAGATTATAATTCATATTTTATTAAACTTCTTGTTCAATTTTTAGCTGAGAGTTCAGTTTGCTTTCTAAGATTCATTTGAATCAGCTTTCTGAGTTTGACCATCAGTTAATGTTAATTCTATCAAGTTCCGTCCGATGATTAAGAACGGTCAACTGGTCTATTTCTCTATGTCTTTTCCTACTTATTCATTCCCATTCTAAAAAGGAAAAGAAAACGTCTGTCAGACGTTTTCTAAAATGATTTATTGTAATTTGAGATTTGATCAGGCAATTAAAAACTTTTATTAATTGCTCATTAACTGGGTTCCGGCTGCCATCTAAAATCGAATGTAAATGTTCTTATTGAAGACAAGAACTCTGAAAAGGTCTTGATTCTTATCTTTGGTTTGAATGAAATGGCGCCACTCCAAAGAGAACTTCGGAAACATTGGTAAAAATGAAATAAAGTAATTATATTCATGTGATAAATCATTCTTGCAAACTTATTTATTCGTGCAAGTTTACTCATTTGTTCACAGAGGAATAAAAAGAAGACATTTTCTATTTAACTCTTTAGGGCTGGCTGAGCTTAAGCTCCTGCCTTTGTCGTATCAAAACAGTGTTAGATCCTTGTTTTACAAGTTCTTCCACGGAATGTGCTCCGATGAACTTACTACACTTGTAGCCCCTCAACGAAAATACCCCTCAACCCACCCGACTGGCAGCAAAATCTCACACCTTCACTGTAGAGGTCCCTAGATATCGGAAACTTTTTACTTTGATAGCGTCTTTCCTCGGACCGCCTGCCTTTAGAATTGACCAACAAGCAAAAATTTAAATGTAATGTGAACAAACATGATGCAGCTGAATTTTCCCCTCAGGTTGCTCCCTTAAAATCTGGTCCTTATCGGAGTAGCCCCTTACGCTTCAGTGGCAATATCCCTTGTTTGGGGGCGAAGAAAAAGTCAAAAAAAAAAAAAGAATATATGAAAGAACCTGTTCTCCACCAACGCTTCAACCCGATGTCTCTGCTGTCTTATTTTTTATCTGTTTTTGTTTTATGGAAATCGCTCGAGACAAGGCATGAAGCCACATGATGTAACGAATGAGTGACGTATTCAGAAGGGCAATTAATTTGTGACGTAATCCTCCTACCTCTTTGCCTGGGTGGTACAAGCATATCAGTAGGCTGCTGAGGACATGGGTGATCTTTGACATTTGGCGTCAAGACGACCAAGTCGTAATAAGCAGGGAGCCAGTCCTGCTGCAACGTGTTCCGCAGATGGGAAGTCTGATGCTAGGCACATGGAAGAAGAAAGGAAAGTCTTTTTTCGCTATGGTAGACATATGAGTTCTTTCTGTGAATATCAAAGACTGGAGCTCAGTGGAACACCTCCCATAGAAACAACGAGAGAGTTTAAAGAGACTAACCAGGTCAACAGAAACGCTTACAATGATACATGGTTAGAATAAACGGATGGACATGAAAAAGGTAAGGACATTCGTTTACAATGTTTTGTCTTGAATCGGTTATAAAGAAGCCAAGGTTGGTCTTCGATGGTGGAATTGGGATTGGCTAACCATCTCTTGTGACCTCACTCAGGACTGCCATCTATGGGATGCACTGGTTCGAGAAGTGGTGTAGTCTAGGGTACAAGTTGGCTCTACCCGATCAGGGTGGACGCCATTTTAAGTACAAGTGTAGAGAGGGTTTAGGTTTAGTTTTATATACTAATTTGACTTCATTTTGAACTTCGTCACTTTCTATAATTTGGATTATTCGGACTACTATTCTCATCTTCGTTGTTAGTTGTTAGTTTCACACTGTTTCAGATGATATACAAACTGACCTTCTTCAGGTACATTTTTCCGATCTCGGGAAATTTTGAACTAAACCCTTTATTTAATCCACGAGGGTAAATTGTTCTCGTCCCGTCAGCCATGGTAAAAGTGTTAAGTAATTTTAATTTTAGTTTTAGTTAGTATTGAACCATCAACCTCCAGAAGATGTTTTTTAGAACTTGTTGTTGCTCAACACCTTTATCCGTTGCGCCACGGGTTCACTTTACAATAAACCTAAAGTATTTTTCTCTCTCTTGCCTTTCAATGATAACACCTTCTACAACCCCCAAAAAGTAATACAATTTGAGAAAGAAGAACTAAGTCAATCTTTTTTACAGCAAGGTGACCCCCAAAATCAGGAAATTAAGAGTTAGGCTAACATTATATATTTACACATGCCTTTTGCCACAATCTAAACGAAGTCATGTGAGGATTTGAATGGACATGCTACAAAATGGAGCAAAGGCCCATATATCCAAGTACACTGTTTCCTGGCTCAGAGCCAATAATTCTTACTTCATTGAGACAAATGTTTCTTTATGTACCATTGGTACCTCGCGGCTCTTCCATTGGGAGCAAGTACACAGCATGTCCTCGTGATTCGGTGACAATCTTTGCTCTGACCCTTTTTTTGATTTCTGATAATATTTCTCCAAAGTTTTTTGTTTTCATGCATTCTTCTCCAAATGTTTATTTTTTCAATTCAACTCTCACTCATGATCTGTCAAAATAACACTGAATTCTAAAAACGCATTCAGAATAACATGCCAATCTTAACCTATATTTTATCAACCTACTTTTGCAACAATAATCCTTCCCGTCGTCATAGAACTAATTATCCCACCAGCATCAGTATTATTCCTATTATTAGTAGTACCATCATCACTGTATCTGCTTCCATGCACATAATTTTGTTGGATTAGAAACCAAATAGAATATCACTAGCCGTAGTAATATTATTTAACCCGTAGCTGGAGAGAGAGAGAGAGAGAGAAAGAGAGAGAGAGACAGACAGAGACGGGGAAAGTCAGCAGAAAAACTAATTGTAGATTTTGTCTCTTTATTCATTTATATTTAACTGGCTTTGCAAACATACTTTTTCCACATTTAAACAATTTACCGGAGTCAGTGGGTTACTCAACGGTTCACATTTTTTCTATTATATATATATACTAGCGGGGCTACCCGGCGTTGGTCGGGATCATAAAACATTTAATTGAAGAAAAATCGCGTGTGTAACATCTTTATATTCAAACTTCTATTTCTCTCCCTCTCTCTATAGCCGTCTCTTTATCTTTCTACTTTTCTCTTCCCTGGTCGCCCAATTTCACCGCTACTTACTAATTGTGCCTTTTGCGAAAGCTGTTTCTTCCCCACCATTTCATCCTACGTTTCCCAGGGCACTGGTATGACATATTACTAAAATAGTACCACCTCTGTCTGCGCCTTCTATATGGTACTTATCTCTGCCCCGGTGTTCATACTATATACGTATCTATCGCCACCCCGATGTGTATACAATATACGTACCTATCGCCACCCCAGTGCACATAATATATACATACATATCGCCGCCCCATTGCACATAATATATACATACTTATTGCAACCCCGGTGCATATACTATATAAGTACCTATTGCCGCCTGGGTGCATATACTATATAAGTACCTATCGCCGCTCTGGGTGCAGATACTACATAAGTACCTATCGCCGCCCCGGTGCAAATGCTAAATATGTACTTATCGCTGCCCCGATGTGGATGCTAAATACGTACCTATTGCCGCCCCGGTGTGCATACTGCATAAGTACCTATCGCTGACCCAATGCAAATACTAAATATGTACCTATCGCCGCCCTGGTGCAAATGCTAAATACGTACCTATCGACCCCCGGTGCGAATGCTAAATACATACCTATCGCCGCCCCGGTGCGAATGCTAAATACATACCTATCGCCGCCCCGGTGCGAATGCTAAATACATACTTATCGCCGCCCCGGTGCCCGTTCTATATATGTACCTAACGCCGCCACGGTTCACGTGCTATATACGTACCAATCTCCGCCCCGGAGCGCATGCTATATACGTACTTATTGCCGCCCATGTGCACAGGCTATATACTTACCTATCGCCACCCCATAAGGCTAAATAGTACCTATCGCTGCCCCGGTGCGAATGCTCAGTACGTACCTTTCGCCACCCCGGTGTGCGTGTTATATACGTACCTATCTCCGCCCTGGTGTGCGTGCTATATACGTACTGATCGCCGCCCGGTGTGAATGCTAAATACATACCTATCACCGCCCATGTGCACATGCTATATACATACCTATTGCCGACCCACTGTGCATACTACATATGTACCTATCGCTGCCCCAGTGCTAATACTAAATATGTACATATCGCTGCCCCAGTGCTAATACTAAATATGTACATATCGCTGCCCCAGTGCTAATACTAAATATGTACATATCGCTGCCCCAGTGCTAATACTAAATATGTACATATCGCTGCCCCAGTACTAATACTAAATATGTATATATCGCCACCCAGGTGCGAATGCTAAATACGTACCTATCGCCACCCCAGTGCACATACTATATATATACCTATCGTCGGCCCAGTGCGCATATTATATTCGTACCTATCGGCGTACTGGTGCGCATACTATATTCGTACCTATCACCGCACTGGTGTGCATACTATATACTTACCTATCTCTGCAAGGGTGCACATACTGTATATGTACCTATCTCCAGCCCAGTTCGCATACCTAAGAAATCATATTAATGCGCCCTTGTCGTGTCAGAAAAACAAAATAGTGTTCATTCATGTATTGTCACTATCATAAATATAAATATTTTTAGTTAAGAAAAGAAAAAAAAAATTTTTTTGGCACCCCCCCCAAGACAAATTTATTTTTCATCCTCCCCCATACTTAGAAATATTTTTTTATTTAAAAGAAAAAAAAAAGAAAAATTTTTGAAACCCCCCATACATAGAAATATTTTAGTTCAAAAAAGTAAAAAAAAAAAAATTAAAAAATGTTACCCCCCCCCCGAAAAAAATTTTTTTTCATCCTCCCCCATCCATATAAATATTTTTAATGAAAAAGCTAAAAACAAAA
Organism: Sepiola atlantica; assembly: GCA_963556195.1. Classification (NCBI taxonomy): domain Eukaryota; kingdom Metazoa; phylum Mollusca; class Cephalopoda; order Sepiida; family Sepiolidae; genus Sepiola; species Sepiola atlantica. Next base: position 210,067,608 of record OY744520.1, on the reverse strand, counting down.
AAAATTTTGGAGCCCCCCACACCAAAAGATTTTTTTTTTACCCTCCCCATACATAGAAATATTTTTAGTTTAAAAAAGGTAAAAAAAAAAAAATCCTCCCCCCAATTTTTTTTCCCCTCCCCATAAATAGATATATTTTCAGTTAAAGAAAGAAAAAAAATTCCCAAGGTGCCTAGGTCATATCAAAGAACCATACTGCAGAAGCCTCCGGGTCCTATATTGTAGAAGCACCCCGGTGCTGGGTTCTATACTGTAGAAGCACCCCTGGCCCATATACTGCAGAAGCACCCATGGTCCCTATTCTTCATAAGCCTTTGGGTCCTATATTGCAGATGAACCCCTGGTCCCTATACTGGAGAGGCACCCATTGTCCCTATTCTGCAGAAGCCTCCGGGTCCTAAATTGTAGAAGCACCCCTGGTGCTGGGTCCTATACTGTAGATGCACCCCTGGTCTCTATACTGGAGAAGCACCCATGGTTCCTATTCTGCAGAAGCCTCTATGTTCTATATTGTAGAAGCACCCCCGGTGCTGGGTCCTATTCTGTAGAAGCACACCTGGTCCCTATACTGGAGAAGAACACTTGGTCCCTATACTGGAAAAGCACCCATTGCCCCTATTATGCAGAAGCCTCTGGGTCCTATACTGTAGAAGCACCCCTGGTGCTGGGTCTTATACTGTAGAAGCACCCCATGTCCCTATACTGGAGAAGCACCCATGGTCCCTATTCTGAAGAAGCCTCCGGGTTCTATATGGTAGAAGCACCCCCGGTTCTGGGTCCTATACTGTAGAAGCACCCCTGGTCCCTATACTGGAGAAGCACTTATATTTCTAGGGACCGTTTTACTTTATAAGCATCAACATTCATGGGAGGACCATCATACTTTAGAAGCACCTATATTTCTAGGGACTGTTATACTTTAGAAGCACCAACATTCCTGTGGATCGTTATACTGTAGAAACATCAACCGTTGTGGGGACGGTTATGTTGTAGAAGCAGCAATATTTCTAGGGACCGTTATACTTTAGAAGCACCAGCATTCCTGGGGGGGGCGTCATACTTTAGAAGCACCTATATTTCTAAGGATTTATAACAGTCCTTAAGAAGCACCTATATTTCTAGAGACTGTAATACTTTAGAAGCACCAACATTCCTGTGGACTGTTATACTTTAGAAGCATCAACATTTGTGGGGACCGTTATACTGTAGAAGCACCAATATTTCTAGGGACCGTTATATTTTAGAAGAACTAACGTTCCCGGGAGGGACCGTTATACTTTAGAAGCACCAATATTTCTAGGGATCGTCATACTTTAGAAGCATCAACGAACCTGGGAGGGACCATTATACTTTAGAAGCAACAGTATTTCTAGGGACCATTATACTATAGAAGCACCAACATTCCTGAGGGGGACCGTCATACTCTAGAAGCACCTATATTTCTAGGGACTGTAATACTTTAGAAGCACCAACATTTGTGGGGACCGTTATACTTCAGAAGCACCATCATTCATGGGAGACCATCATACTTTAGAAGCACCAACATTTCTAGGGACCATTATACTTTAGAAGCACCAATATTTCTAGGGACCATTATACTTTAGAAGCATCAACGATCCTTGGGAGGGACCGTTATACTCTAGAAGCAACAGTATTTCTAGTGACCGTTATACTTTAGGAGCAGCAACATTCCTGTTGAACGTTATACTGTAGAAGCACCAACATGTGTGGGGAACGTTATACTTTAGAAGCACCAACATTCATGGGAGACCATTATACTTTATAAGCAACAACATTTCTAGGGACCATTATACTTTAGAAGACCCAATATTTCTAGGGATCGTTATACTTTAGAAGCATCAACGTTCCTGGGGAGGGACTGTTATACTTTAGAAGCACCGATATTTCTAGGGACCGTTATACTTCAGAAGCATCTACATTCAAGTAGGCCTCCTGAGCACTACTGACGTCACTCTTACCGGTTGTCAGGTGCGGATGTGATTGAGCAACCCTTGTTTCACTACACACTCTTAACGTAGCCATCCTATGATGTTATTGATGCATCCGGACAGAAGTTATGGGATGACCTGATACAACCGGGCACAATTTAGAGCAAGACCGGGTACATCCGGCAAGGGATTATGGGGCATGTTTAGTGAGTTATCATTTTTATGAAGTTATTACATCAATACATTGGATAATTTCCAAATTACTAATCATTAACGTTGAAAAAATGGATATGTATCATGGATATGTATCATGTATATGTATCATGTATATGTATCATCTATATGTATATGTATCATGGATATGTATTATGGATATGTATCATATGATATGGATATGGATCATGGATATGTATCATGTATCATGGATATGTATCATGTGTCATGGATATGTGTCATGCGTCATGGATATGTATATATACATATACATGGATATGTATCATGGATATATATCATGGATATGTATCATGGATATGTATCATGAATATGTATAATGTATCATGGATATGTATCATGGATGTTCATCACGTATCATGGGTATGTATCATGGATGTTCATCACGTATCATGGGTATGTATCATGGATATGTATAATGTATAATATATATGTATCATGTATCATATTTCATAGATATGTATCATGGATATGTATCATGTATCATATATATGTATCATGGATATGTATAATAGATATGTATCATGTATCACGAATATGTATCATGGACATGTATATTTATCATGTATCATAGATATGTGTTATGTATTATTATTATGTGTTATGTATCATAGATATGTATCATGTATCATAGATATGTATATGTATCATAGATATGTATATGCATAATGTATCATGGATATGTACCATGTATCATGGATATGTATCATGTATCATGAATATGTATCATGGATATGTGTCATGTATCATGGGAATGTATCATGTATTATGGATATGTATCATGGATATGTATTATTTATATGTATCATGTATTATGTATCATGGATATGTGTTATGTATCATGTATCATGGATATGTATTATTTATCATGTATCATAGATATGTGTTATGTATCATAGATATGTATCGTAGATATGAAGCATGTATCATGTATCATGGATATGTATCATGTATCATAGATATGTGTTATGTATTATAGATATGAATCATGTATCATAGATATGTATCATGTATCGTACATATGTATCATAGATATATATATGTATCATGTATTTGTATCATATATCATGTATGTGTATCATGTATATGTATATGTACCATGTATCATAGATATGTATCATGTACCATGGATATGTATCGGGTATCATGGATATGTATCATGGATATGTATCATGGATAAGTATAATGTATATGTATCATGAATATGTATCATGTATCATGAATATATATCATGTATCATGGATATGTATCATGTATCATGGGCATGCATCATGGATATGTATCATAGATGTGTATCATTGATATCTATCATGTATATGTATCATGGATATGTATAATGTATCATCGGTATGTATCATGTATCATGGATATGTATCATGTATCATTGATATGTATCATGTATTATGTATCATGGATATGTATCATGTATATGTATCATGGATATGTATCATGGATATGTATCATGTATCATAGATATGTATCATGTATCATAGATATGTATCATTTAGTATGTATCATGTGTATGTATCATGTATCATAGATATGTATCATAAATCATTGATATGTATTATGTATCATGAACCATTGATATGTATTATGTATCATAGATATGTATCATGTATCATAGATATGTGTCATGTATCATGGATATGTATTATGTATATGTATCATGTATATATCATGTATCATAGATAAGTATTATGTATCATAGATATGTATCCTGTATAATGTATCGTTGATATGTATCATGTATATGTATCAGGGGTATGTATCATGGTATGTTACATTGATATGTATCATGTATCATGGATATGTCTCATGTATCATGGATATGTAGCATGGATATGTATAATGGATGTGCATCATGTATCATAGATATGTATTATGTATCATAGATATGTATATGTATCATATATATGTATAATGTATCAGTAATTTGTATCATGTATCAGGGATATGTATCATGGATATGTATAATGTATTATGGGTATGTATCATGTATAATGGTTATGTATCCTCGATATGTATCATAGATATGTGCTATATATCATAGATATGTATCATAGATATGTATCATGTAGATGTATCATGTATATGTATATGTATCATGTATATGTACCATGTACCATAGATATGTATCATGGATAAGTATAATGTATATGTATCATGTATCATGAATATGTATCATGGATATTTATAATGTATATGTATCATGGATATGTACCATGTATCATGTATATGTACCATAGATAGGTATCATGTACCATGGATATGTATAATGTATCATAGATATGTATCATGGATAAGTATAATGTATATGTATCATGAATATGTATCATGTATCATGAATATGTATCATGTATCATGGATATGAATCATGTATCATGGGTATGTATCATGTATATGTATCATAGGTATGTATCATGTATATGTATCATGTATCATAGATGTGTATCATAGATATGTATCATGGACATGTATCATAGATATGTATCATGTACAATGTATCGTGAGTATGTATCATGGATATGTCTCATGTATCATGGATATGTATCATGAACATGTAGCATGTATCATGGATATGTATCATGGATGTGCATGTATCATGTATCATAGATATGTATATGTATCATGTATATGTATCATGTATCATGAATATGTATCATGTATATGTATAATGTATCATAGGTATGTATAATGAATATGTATCATGGGTATGTATCATGTATAATGGATATGTATCATCGGTATGTATCATGTATCATAGATATGTGTTATGTATCATAGATATGTATCATGTAGCATGTATCATGTCTCATGTATATGTTTAATGTATATGTACCATGTATCATAGATATGTATCATGTACCATAGATATGTATCATGTACCATGTATGAGATATGTATCATGGATAGGTATAATGTATATGTATCATGAATATGTATCATGTATCATGGATATGTATCATGTATATGTATCGTAGATGTGTATTATGTATCATAGATATGGATCATGTATCATGGATATGTATCATGGATATGTAGCATGTATCATGTAGCATGTATCATGGATATGTATCATGGATGTGCATCATGTATCATAGATATGTATCAAGTATTATAGATATGTACATGTATCATGTATATGTATCATGGATATGTATCATGTATCATGTATATGTACCATGTATAATGGATATGTATCATGTATCATAGATATGTATATGTATCATAGATATGTATCATGTATCATAGATATGTATCATTGATATGTGTTATGTATCATAGATATGTATCATGTACCATTGATATGTATCATGTACCATGGATATGTATCATGTACCATGGATATGTATCATAGATATGTATCATGTATCATAAATATGTATCATGGATATGTATCATGAATATGTATCATGTATCATGGATATGTATCATGGAGATGAATATGTATCATAGATATGTGTTATGTATCATAGATATGTATCATGTATCATAAATATGTATCATAGATATGTATCATGTATTATGAATTTGTATCATGTATCATGATATGTATCATGTATCATGGATATGTATCATGTATCACGTATATGTATAATGTATCATGTATCATGAATATCTGTCATGTATCATGGATATGTATAATGTACCATGGATATGTATCATGTATCTTAGATATGTATCATGTATATGTATCATGTATATGTATCATGTATATGTATCATGGATATGTATCATGTATCAGCTATATGTATCATGTATCATAGATAAATATATCATAAATATCATGGATAAATATCATGTATCATGTATCTTAGATTTGTATCATGTAGCATGTATCATGTCTCATGTATATGTTTAATGTATATGTACCATGTATCATAGATATGTATCATGTACCATAGATATGTATCATGTACCATGTATGAGATATGTATCATGGATAGGTATAATGTATATGTATCATGAATATGTATCATGTATCATGGATATGTATCATGTATATGTATCGTAGATGTGTATTATGTATCATAGATATGGATCATGTATCATGTATATGTATCATGGATATGTATCATGTATCATGGATATGTAGCATGTATCATGGATATGTATCATGGATGTGCATCATGTATCATAGATATGTATCAAGTATTATAGATATGTATATGTATCATATATGTATCATGGATATGTATCATGTATCATGTATATGTACCATGTATCATGGATATGTATCATGTATCATAGATATGTATATGTATCATAGATATGTATCATAGATATGTATCATGTATCATAGATATGTATCATTGATATGTGTTATGTATCATAGATATGTATCATGTACCATTGATATGTATCATGTACCATGGATATGTATCATGTACCATGGATATGTATCATGTACCATGGATATGTATCATTGATACGTATTATGTATCATAGATATGTATCATGTATCATAAATATGTATCATGGATATGTATCATGAATATGTATCATGTATCATGGATATGTATCATGGAGATAAATATGTATCATAGATATGTGTTATGTATCATAGATATGTATCATGTATCATAAATATGTATCATAGATATGTATCATGTATTATGAATTTGTATCATGTATCATGATATGTATCATGTATCATGGATATGTATCATGTATCACGTATATGTATAATGTATCATGTATCATGAATATCTGTCATGTATCATGGATATGTATCATGTACCATGGATATGTATCATGTATCTTAGATATGTATCATGTATATGTATCATGTATATGTATATGTATCATGTATATGTATCATGGATATGTATCATGTATCAGCTATATGTATCATGTATCATAGATAAATATATCATAAATATCATGGATAAATATCATGTATCATGTATCTTAGATTTGTATCATGTATGGTGGATATGTATCATGGATATGCATCATGGGTATGTATCATGTATCATGGATATGTATCATGTATCATGGATATGTATCATGTTACATAGATATGTATCATGGATATGTAGCATGTATCATGGGTATGTATCATGGATATATGTATCATGGACATGTATCATGTATCATAGATATGTGTTATGTATCATGTATCATAGATATGTATATGTATCATAGATATGTATAATGTATCATGGATATGTTTCATGTATCATGTATCATGGATATGTACCATGTATCATATCTATGTATCATGGATCTGTATCATGTATCATTATATTCTTCATCATTTTCAATCCTCTCATGATATTCATCATTTTCAATTCCCTCACGATATATTTCTATCATTTTCAATCCCCTCATGCTATTCTTCATCATTTTCAATCCTCTCATGCTATAATTCATCATTTTCAATCCTCTCATGCTATAATTCATCATTTTCAATCCTCTCATGCTATTCTTCATCATTTTCAATCCTCTCATGCTATAATTCATCATTTTCAATCCTCTCATGCTATGTTTCACTATTTTTAATCCTCTTATGATATTCTTCATCATTTTCAATCCTCTCATGATATTCTTCATCATTTTACATCCTCTCATGATATTCTTCATCATTTTACATCCTCTCATGATATTCTTCATCATTGTCAATCCCCTCATGATATTCTTCATCATTTTCAATCCCCTCATGATATTCTTCATCATTTTAAATCCTCTCATGATATTCTTCATCATTTTCAATCTTCTCATGATATTCTTCATCATTTTTAATCACACCGCCGAATTCCGACACTCTCTTCTCAAAAGATACTACACTATCTCCACACCTCTCAAAAAGAAGGAGGTAATGCCTAGGAGGGTGGTATCATGACAACAGAACGGGCATAGGGAGGAAGGAATATTAATTAAGAAAAGAAGGTAGAAACGGTGCGAGTGAGAGGGAAAGAAGGGTTGTAGTGTGAGGGATTTTCTTCCCTACACTCTTTTCCTCTGACGTCATTTTCTATTAAAATCATAACTTTGCATTATTTCTCAAATTATACATGATAGCATAGTTTTTTTCTCAAATAAGTACTAAACAACGTTGAAAATCGAGGAAAAAGCCACCCCCCATTGGAGAAAAGTGCTCAGTCGACCCCCAAAGAGTCAATTTTTTTTTCCGGTTCTGAGATATTACACACCCCTGGGCTGTCTGGTTTGAATGATGTCACCCGTGTGATCGTTTGTTGGGTACTCTCGGAGGAGAAGCTTTACATACATACATACATAGATACATACATACAGACAGACAACTGGGATTCATATAATAGAAGACTAGCGGGGCTACCCGGCGTTGCTCGGGGTCATAAAAACGTATAATTGAAGAAAAATCGCGTGTGTAACATCTTTATATTCAAACTTCTATTTCTCTCCCTCTCTCTATAGCCGTCTCTTTATCTTTCTACCTTTCTCTTCCATGGTCGCCCAATTTCACCGCTACTTACTTATTTTACCTTTTGCGAAAGCTGTTTCTTCCCCACCATTTCTCCTACGTTGCCCAGGGCAAAAGTATTACATATTTCTATAAAATTACCACCGCTGTCTGCGCCTTCTATATAGGTACATATCGCCGCACCGGTGTGCATACTATATAGGTACATATCTCCACCCTGGTGTTCATACTAAATACGTACCTGTCGTCGCCCCGGTGCGCATACTATATACGTACCTATTGCTGCCACGGTGCAGATACTATATAAATACCTATTGCCGCCCCGGTGTGCATACTACATGAATACCTATTGCCGCCCCGGTGTGCATACTACATAAATACCTATTGCCGCCCCGGTGTGCATACTACATGAATACCTATTGCCGCCCCGGTGTGCATACTACATAAATACCTATTGCCGCCCCGGTGTGCATACTACATGAATACCTATTGCTGCCACGGTGCAGATACTATATAAATACCTATTGCCGCCCCGGTGTGCATACTACATAAATACCTATTGCCGCCCCGGTGTGCATACTACATAAATACCTATTGCCGCCCCGGTGTGCATACTACATGAATACCTATTGCCGCCCCGGTGTGCATACTACATAAATACCTATTGCCGCCCCGGTGTGCATACTACATGAATACCTATTGCCGCCCCGGTGTGCATACTACATAAATACCTATAGCTGCCCCAGTGCGAATGCTAAATACGGACTTATCACCGCCCGGTGCGAAGTCTAAATATGTACCTATCGCCGTTTTGGTGCGCGTGCTATATACGTACTGATCGCCGCCCCGGAGCGCATGCTAAATATATACCTATCACCGCCCTGGTGCGCATTCTATATACGTACCTATCGCCACCCCTATGCACTACTATACACGTACCTATTGCCACCCCGGTGCATGTACTATATATATACCTATCTCCGCCCCAGTGCGCATACTATATTGTACCTATCGCCGCCCCGGTGTGCATACTACATAAATACCTATAGCTGCCCTGGTGCGAATGCTAAATACATACTTATCGCCGTCCCAGTGCGAATGCTAAATACGGACTCATCATCGCCCCGGTGCGAATGCTAAATATGTACCTACGCCGTTTTGGTGCGCGTGCTATATACATACTGATCGCCACCCTCGTGCGCATTCTATATACGTACCTATCGCCACTACTATACACGTACCTATTGCCACCCCGGTGCACGTACAATATATATATACCTATCTCCGCCCCAGTGCGCATACTATATTGTACCTATCGCTGCCCCGGTGTGCATACTAGGATAGGAATTAATAAATATTCCTCAAATTTCAGTTTCTTTGGGATATCTAAAAAGGTTTTATGGGGGCATAATATGAGCACGACCTCTCATCTGAAAGTTCAAATATTTCAGTTTTGCATTGAATTTGATTCGCAGTCATTAGACACCAATTAAACAAGATTCCCTGAATGTCCATTTCTTCTTAAATCCCTTAAATTTAAGACATTTTCTAGAATCTAAATCATTTAATGAATTTTCATCAAAATTGGAATAAGGATTCTAGAGATAGGTTTTAGTATCATTAAACCTTAATCTTAATCTTCATGAGATGACATAAAAGTGGTGCAAAACTGTTGTTTGGTGAGTTCATTTTACACGTCATAACACGGGTATTCTTCTAGTGTATATATATATATATATATATATAATGTGTGTGCGTATGTAAGTGTTTAGAAACAGACATTGACTTCTATCTGTTTTTGTTATTCATATTTTTATTTTTTTAGCTTGACAAACATTTTGTGTGAAGATCAAGTTTCACAAAATGCTTGAGATTTTTTTTAAACTTTTATTTATATTCGCAGAGTTCAAAGAGTGTGTTTAAGGAACTGAATGTAGACATTAAAGAACTTCCTGTATAATAGAAGAAATAATTATATATATATATATAACAACAGAAAGATACAAGAATGAGGTGGTAAGAAGAATAGCAAAGAAAGCGTTGTTATTCAATATAATAAAAGCGTATTGCTTATTTTTTCTAACTTTCACTTCGTGTTTACCAAGAGTAAATATTGCCAAAACAAATGGTTCAATGATTCAAAACAATTTAAGTAATTAAAAAAAAAGAATAGTGAAATTATAAATAAAGCAAATTCACATGTGCTTTGATATTTTTTATATATATATATATATATATATATATATATATATATATATATATATATATATATATATATATACTAGCTATCCCTACTCGGCGTTGCCCGGGATACAGTGAAGTAATTTTTAGTTTTTAATTGTTATTTGTTTGCACATTTTTTTTTTAAATTTTACAGAAAGAAGAAAGATAAATAATATTTTAGTTGTAAGGGAAACAACCTGTTTTTTATTCATTTAAAACTATGAGTTATTCCCCATCGCTGATTTTTCATGTTACCAACTGTCCTGGCGGGATTACATCATTTTTTTAAATACACTATAGCAAAGTTCGTTATTCTAGTGCCAATAACATGGTATAACAATAACAGCTGAAAAGTTGGTAGTCAGAATCAAAGTTTAGTAAGTCAACTTAAATGCTACTTAGGTTCAAATGTTTTAATCTCACAAGATACCTCTATAAATTACACACATACACACAGATATATATATATATATATATATATATATGTATATATATGGAAATTGAAAAAAGGAAAACCAAAAAAAATATTATATCATGTATTCATCAACGTTTCGTCTTTATTTCAAGACTTCCTCAGGATGATTCTGAATAAAATAACATACAAGTACAAAATGTTTGAAACAAAGGTGGTAGCAGTAGTAGTCCTAAAGGGCCGCTTATGAAAAAATAAATTATGAGAAGGCCGACTCACTTAACAACAATCCCCACTAATAACAATACAAAAGCATTTCCCTCTTCCAATTAACAGCAGATCTATCTTAACTAAAATATATGACCTCCAAGTGGTTTAGATTTTAGGGTTATTAAGTAAATCCAAAAATTACAGAATTAAAACTTGTATAAGCCTACTATATATATATATATATATATATATATTGTTACAAATGAAGGGAGACCTATCGAAAATTAAGAGTAGGAAACTGTGAAAGACATCGGTAGTATATATATATATATATATATATATATATATATATATATTCAGATAGGATTCAGTTTTCACCAAACTTATACATGACGAGATTCGAGAACCGATTTCATCAGCCAGGTTGGACCCTGTGGGGTCATGTCTATTTTTAGCCGACACGACCAAGAAGAAGAGGGTGGAGGAGAAAGGGAAGGCAAAGATGTTAACCGCCACACAGAAGGGTGAATCACGGTCAGTTTGAGTACAGCCGCACGAGAGAGAGGAGTGAGTGAACGGCCGTCAACAAGTCAGGATGTGCAACTACAGTGTCGCGAGGAAGGGAGAGACCTTTTGAAATGGGATTGTAGCCCCGTGCGAAGATACTCGTAACACGGGAGATATGCTTCTTCAGAGATACCGTAAAATACCCATACGAAAGCCGGGAGATATACAGAAATCAGAATGAACGACCCGAGATTGGTTCCTGAAGAAAACGCGTGAATCTCAGTGAGAGATAAGACCCGCCGTTGGGAAATCCCCGAAAGACACGTTAACGAAAATGAAAACTACATTTTCAGAGAAGCATGGCCACTATGACTTACCAGAAATACCGATCCTCACATGAACAATATATCCACCCGTAAGTTAAAAATTGCTGACACCTTCTTCTCGGACATTCACCCCCAGGGCTATTTTATACATATGTATGCTTTTGTGTGAAAAATGAATCCTGCTGCTATAGGACTAAGATAGACAATCCCCCCCCCCCTTAAGACTATACTTTTGTTTTCATGTTTTCTTTTGTTTTGTTTTTATGAATATATTTATCCCCTTATTTTAGTATCTACAAATAAATATTATTTACATTTTGTCTCTGCGTCCGTGTTGTTGTTCTTTATGCGTGCTTCGCTTGCTCCCATAACCTATGAGGTCTTACCCAGGAGAAATCCCCATCCCTTCACGTTCTGTCATTGATTATAGAACCTGGGATCATCCCATGAGCCAAATTCCCGGACTTTTATTTTCCTTTTAATTATCTTTGTTACGTTCGTAAATCTGTCGTGCCCAACATGGGTCCCATCGTGACAATATATATATATATATATAAAAGTTCCACAGAAGCTGTCACAGCCTGGGGTGGTGTTGGGGATAAGCTCTCAATACCTGTAAAATGCTCCATATGGCGTGCGTCTCCAATAGCCTCTGACAACGAAAGTCAAACTCTTAGCCTGCACGTGGCGGAACTGCTTTTACTAATAAGAGAAAAGGGCGAAGGCGGGTCTCTGGCGCCTTAAAACCAGTTGCTTCGGGCAGATGGGGCTCGTTAACCTGGGATGGTAGCCCATCTAGGGGACGGAAAACCCTGATTTCAAACCTCCACTGCCTTGTGGATTACCGGTACACGGGTGAGGCTAAGGGAGTAAACCCCGACAGAAAATCTGGAGTGGAGCCCCGAAGGCGGCTGGTCCCTGCACTGCAAGACCTCCCGGCAACTCCTGCAGCCAAGCTGACGTCAACTGTATCGGCTCGCCTTTCCGTTGTATCCCGCCAGCAAGGTTGGAGAGGGGGGTCCTGACGACTAGGCATTCCCACGTCCTCCATATCTTTTGCCCAGGCTCGCGTCCTGGAGAGGTCACTCCAGTGCCACATTGCGGCAACACAACACGGGGAGACAGCAGTTACTGGTTAAAAAGTCCTGGCAAATTGCCGTCAGCTGGGACGCCTTAGGTTGTTTTCTGTCGGTTGGGAGGAATCTTAGAATTCCATCTGGCCAGCTACTGCCCGCCTTAAGCTGGGAAGCCCCCAGTCAGTAAGGTGCTGGCCCGCCACTGACCGTCTACTTCAGTAGGTGCCTGGAGTGTAGGCCAAAAGCCGAAAAACGGACTGAAACCTTGCACCAACGAAACCAAAACTAAAGCCACCAGTGCTGAAACTGGCAACATGGAACGTCAGAACAATGTGTCCTGGCCTATCTGACGACCTCCAAAAAATTGATGACTCCAGGAAAACTGCAATCATAAATGGGGAACTAAAGAGACTGAACATAGACATAGCAGGACTACAGGAGACACGACTCCCTAGCGATGGTAGCCTAAAAGAGAGAGACTACACTTTCTTCTGGAAGGGGCAGGAACCACATGAACATCGACTCTACAGGGCTGGATTTGTCGTTTGGAACTCCCTTCTACAAGTCATAGAAGCACCTTCCTCAGGCACACCAAGAATCCTCTCCCTCCGTCTCAACACCTCGTCTGGACCAGCGAATATTCTTACCGTTTATGCCCCCACACTCTGTTCTTCAAACGTGTTTAAATATTCGAAAAAGAAGAAACTGAAAGTTTGCCCCCTACAAACGTGTTTAAATATTCGAAAAAGAAGAAACTGAAAGTTTGCCCCCTACAAACGTGTTTAAATATTCGAAAAAGAAGAAACTGAAAGTTTGCCCCCTACAAACGTGTTTAAATATTCGAAAAAGAAGAAACTGAAAGTTTGCCCCCTACAAACGTGTTTAAATATTCGAAAAAGAAGAAACTGAAAGTTTGTCCCCTACAAACGTGTTTAAATATTCGAAAAAGAAGAAACTGAAATTTTGGGAACATTTACTTATTGATATCTACTACCTATTGTGAAAATTTCACAAAAATCGCAGATATCTGAATTTTCATGAAGCCCCCCCCCTCTTTGCTCGTTTTGCATAAAATTAAATTGAACTAAATATAACCCACATTACTCACCCTTACGCCTAACAGCTGTGTTTCGAAATTCATACTGATCGGTTAATTAGTTTAGGAGTGAATCCTATAGCTAGAAATATGTAAACATATCTGCATAGCTAACTTTATATAAACAGAGATAGACGGAATGGCCTTCGTTGCTCGCGAATAAATGAAGAAAAAAAACGTAAGAAAAGGAGGAAAGTTGTCAAGTTACAATAACGCTTTTTTTTCTATGTTCAAATTTTGATAATCTCATGAAACAAGTTATGCCAAGATAATAATATCCGGCTGGTCATGCGTATAAAAATTCAATATCAAAATTTGAACGCAGAGCAAGAAATAAAAATACTCGAGGTAAAAGACTTGGCTGTTTTAAAAACTAAATTCCTATCAAGCGAGATATGGTTTTATGCCTTAAAAAACTCTTAAGCAGAAAATAAAACGAAATAAAAGAAACGATATTGTTTTCTGCAGAATTCCACAATGGTTCTTATGAAATATGCGAAGAGTTATCTCTTGTTGTTCAAGAAAAAAGAATTTAGCCTGAATATAATTCCTTGCTAAATTTTCTTTTTTAGATAATGTAAATTCAGAAATGTCACACTTCTGTGTTTTCACTTTATTTGCTGAAATCGAAATAAAAATGATAGATTCTTTCATTTTTATTTTATCTGGATATCTCTACATATATAAAGTTAGGTTGATCACGTTGACACACCGGTTCTTGTAAGATCAGCGAAGTTAAGTGACGTTGAGCCTGGTCAGTACCAGATGGGTGACTATTTGGGAATACCAGGCGCTGTATGGGGACATTATTTTTTTGTAAACTTTACCATTCAGGGGGTGCTCCCACCCAAACTGTGTGTGTGTTGCTGCGAGAAAAAATAACATTACAATGAATAAAGAAAGATAATTGACTGAGACAAAAAATAAGAAATTATGTTTTCTTATTCATTTGTAAGGTCACTGCCGATATAACAAATACTTTGTCTAGGTAGATGAGATACAAAAACATCATATGGAACGAATAAAACCTTGTTTCATATGAAAAATAATTTTTGGGATCATTTTTTATCCTATATATTATATACAAGAAAAATACCCGTCTCAAGACGGGTAAAATTAATTCCCTAAACAAAACAGTTTTGCACCACTTTTATGTCCCCTTATGAAGTGATACTAAAGCTTATGTTTAGAATCCTTATTCCAATTTTGATCAAAATTTCTTATATAATTGTGGTTCTAGAAAATGTCTAAAATTCAAGGCTTAAGGGTCTTAAGAAGAAATTGAAATTTCGGGAATCTTGCTTAACTGGTGTCTCATGGATCAAATTCAATACAAATCTGAAATATTGGAATTTTCAAGTAGGAGATTTTGCTCATATTGTGCCCCTAAAACACTATTTTACATACTTCAGAGAAAGTAAAATTTGGAGAATATTTAATCATTTCCGTTTAACACCTATTGGTGAAATTTCACAAAAATTAGAGGTATCTGAATTTTCACAGAAGGGCTTCAATCTTCTTTGCATAAAACTAAATTAAACTAAATATATCCCACATTACGACCAATTACGTTGAGCAGCTTTGTTGGAAAGTGAGTAAAATGAATAAAAATGTAATGCATGTCTTTATTTACATATATTTTGATATATTTTGATACGTATAATATGATTATTGTATGATAGGCAACGTAAAGCCGCTGGACACGTGAAAACGCGAGAACGTCATCAAGGACAATTAGCATAAGTGTTGTTCATAGTTTTAAAAAAAAACTATTGAAACAATAAGGAAGAATGTCTAGAAACATTTTTTGATAAAGGACGGAAGACTGTTCGAAATATTAAAAATTACATTAAGATCTCTAATTTACATGTTTTTATGTTTACTATGAAGCTAAATTTTATTTTTTAAATGTGAATAAATTCATAATTATTTAGCTGAGAAACATTTTAATTTATGATACGTATCATGTGACCAGATCATAACAATGTCAATTGCTAAAATCTTCTTGCAAAAGTTTTAGTATTTCTCTATAATAAAAATCAATTATAATCTGTTTTATGTTATACTTGGGTTTGAAGTGTCTTATAACTTTAAGTATTTATAAAAGAGAGTGTTTGTTTGTTCTCGATAGAAAATGAAAGAGAATTAATTATTTAAAAATAAAAAATGTTTAAATGAAAATTTTTTAATTTAAAAAATTAAAAATCTTAAAAATTAAAATAATAATTAATTATTATTATTAAAAATTCAAAAAAATTAACTACTTAAAAATAGGATATAAAAAAAAGGCAGATTAATATGCTGAGGAGTGTAAATACCAAGGTAGTAAAGTTCAATACTGTTCAGTACTGTTGATGTACGAGAATATATTGAAAAGAAACTTTCCAACGATGTTGCTGTACGAACATCAAGATGTAAGCCCTGGTTAAAGATCTACAGAAGACAGTGGAAAAGGTTTCTAATTTGATTTGGATGAAACAAAAATTAATTATTTTTCAAACTTTTAAATAAATAGTATTCTGCTGGTGTCAAGTCCTGGGAATATGGTGGGTGATACATAATTTGCCAGCCACATTTTTCTTGGCGATATTTGCTCTTTTGTGCAGTGTGAGATCTAGTATCCCTCAACATGATGACACAATATATCCCAGAAATAATTTTGCACCAACAGATCATCATCAGTTTAGAAATTTTCAAAACCATGTGAGTAAATTTAAACTGAAATATTTGGCTAAAATTAGAGGACTCGAAAATCAGCAGTGGATGCCAGAATAATATAAGCACCTCCTGTTGAGGGAGCCCCGCCACTTCAGTTGAGGAATAGGGTCCTAAATTGTGAAGGGGTTCCTCCTGAAGATTCTCGATGCTGGATTCAGTGTCAGAGAGGTTTGCTTCACAGCTCTTAATAAATAAGTGTATAATTTCATCTAATTCAAATCAGTTTTAGGCTCATATGACTGTCAAACATATATCTCTAATGTGAACGTAATGCCTTAGAACACCCTTTTTTTTTTTTCGAGCGTTTTGACTTTTGGTCCAACTTATGAAGAATAAAATTCTCCGAAAGGATTTTAATTCTTCATGACATTATTTCAATGTAATGAAATTAAATTTTCATTTAAGTAATTGATTTGAGTGTTAATAATAATGTTGTTGTATGAAGAATAATTGATGCTGATATCAACTAAAGTAATCATTGAAACATGCATCTTTTCTATCAAATATGGTACCCTTAATCGTACATCTAATTTTTGGTTTAAAAAGATTGATTAGTTTCAGTCGCTACTGGCATGGATGTGTGGTACAATGAGTAATTAGGTTGGATCAATTAACTGAATAATTAATTTACAATCTCTTGAGTCAATTTTGAGTCAAGTGGAAATTACTGTAGAGATCAGTGAGTGCTCAGGGACAAAAGGATCGCAGCTGCAGTCAACAGGATAAAATGTGATAGTTTTCGTTCTTGCTAAGAAGGCTTTCAAAGGTTAAACAAGAGTCACCCTTCGGTTGAGTGACAGATACTCTGGGCTTAGAATTTAGTTTTCTAGCTGATGGCACATGAGGA
Organism: Sepiola atlantica; assembly: GCA_963556195.1. Classification (NCBI taxonomy): domain Eukaryota; kingdom Metazoa; phylum Mollusca; class Cephalopoda; order Sepiida; family Sepiolidae; genus Sepiola; species Sepiola atlantica. The sequence continues at coordinate 210,049,604 of OY744520.1, read as the reverse complement.
GAAGGCTTAATTCGTAGCTACTATATTGTAATGATAATAAAAGTATTTATTGTTTAAAGACAAAACCGGTTTTGTTTATTTTATATGCAGGCATTTCTTTCAGCTTGCAGACTCATCTCCTGTTGGATGTAGCGCAATTAAGGGTCTATCCCTGGACAAAGACAACACTTCTATTTGAATAAAGCAAAAAAGAAATGCCTACCAGACATTTATACAAAAGTTCGGACCAGTGACACAATATCATAGTTCTGTGGATCTTTTCATTACTGCATCGGTACAAGGATACAATGCTGAGTGACTCCCTGGCCCACGACTTGACCACAGACTCAAGTACAAGGCTATTGATAGAGAAACTGGTCAGAACTCATGTGATCTTCGTGGGTCTAGACGAAACTTGACTATATTTAGTGTCGAGTCACCCAGACTACAACGCTGAGTGACCCCTGGGCAACGACTTGATCACAGACTAAAGTTTCCATGATGAGTATTGATAGGTTCATTATCCTATACCTCAAACAATGGTTTAGCCACCCTGATGACTACAAGTGGCCCTCATAAATGAGTTCAGATCTACACTTCTGCATTAGGTGCTTCCTAGTCACTCACATCAATCTTGACTACGTCTTGCTGGACTGAACGATTCTCAGACGATCCTGCTGCTTGAAAACAATGAACTACTAAATTATCTGACTTCATTTCTGACATTATTACGGGGGTGAGGGCATATATGTAGCATATACTTACGTGTGCATGAGAATCGAGGTCCACTCCAATCTCCATCTTCTCGACACATTGCTCTTGGATGTCCATTTGGAAGATATCCGCGATCACATTCATAGACAATTTCTGTACCAGCTGAGAACATACGCTGTTCACCGGGAGCATTGTGAAATGCGTGGCGAATTGAAGGCGGACGGCCACACATGTCTGAAGAATCAGAGGGAAGAAATAAAAGTTAGAAGAAATTACCAATTCTTATGTAAAATTAATGTCACTCATCAAGGAAAAAAAATCTAAAAGAATAAAACAGCTAAAATTCAGAAATTGATGATAACTAACATTACGAATACGAGGGGAGAAATTGCAAATGATTAATATACACAAAATCACAAACAAAAACAAATGTATGATAATGGCAATAGTATAAAAAGAATGACAAACGATTTGGAGGAGGAATATTAAATAAGGATTATAGTTAATTAGATTAAGTCCCAGTAATCACTCATTCTGCTTACACAGAGAGTTAACAAGACTTAAGATTAAGGATTTAAAGATTTTATAAACAGTGAAATCTGCTTAAAATGGAAAATGCATCAGTGCCGTAAGTCAAGACAATTACAATTGCCAATAAGAAGATAGATAATGATAAATAATTTTAGCTTGCAGAAAATAAAAGCAAAATTATATGAATTGGAAAATAAAGTATTAAATTAACAGTTATTTTTCTTTCATACTTTTTGATGGGGAAATTCAAATTGAAATGTATTGAGTCAAGAAAGTCAATAAATGAAAATAAAATCATGTAAAAATCGGTTGGCATGATTTGCTTTGGTCTTTTTGCTGGAAGGAATAACACAAAATGATGAAAATTATTTGAAGAAATTTATTAAAATCTAGTAAAATCTAGTAAACAAAAAAAAAACTGTGTTAAATTCAAACAATGGACTTTTTTAATGGAATTATATAATCATAGTATTACAAAGATTCTGGAAGAATTAACATTTTAGTCTGTGAAGGGAATGAAAGACAACAGTATTTGTTAGTAAGAGCATAATATATATATATATATCTATAATATTATACAACTATGTACCGGCGGTTTCTGGAACAATAAAGGAATCAAATTTATCGGTTTGAACACAATCTCGTCACCAACTGCTTATCAACATATATATATATATATATATATATATATATATATATATATATATATATATATATATATATATATATATGTGTATATATATATATAAGTATATATATATATATAAGTATATATATATATATGTGTATATATATATAAGTATATATATATATGTATATATATATATATGTGTATATATGTATATATATATATATATATATATATATATATATGTATATATATATAAGTTCGCCATTTTCAAAAACTCTGTTCACACATCATAGAAGGCTTGATGAAGGGAATAGTTTCCGAAAATTTCCAACAGACTATCCCCAAAAACAAAAACAAAAACTGAAATTGGGATTTACTTTACTTTGCTTCTAAAATCGTCCAATAAATTCGCCACGAAATTATAAGTTGCACGTTTATTTATTATTTTTTCTTCAGTGTTTTATTCACTATTATTATTATTTTTTCCCCACTTGTGCGGTTATAATTCTCTGTTGAGTGATTACACATATAGACACACATATATATATATATATATATATATATATATATATATATATATATATATATATATATATGATAGTTATGGAATTAATAATTCAACGTAATGAAAAAGGAAAACCGGAAATGATTTATATGTTCATCGACGTTTCGTCTTTATTGTTCAAAGACATTCTCAAGATGACATTCAAATAATGAAGGAAAATGTAGAAGTTAAAATTCAAAATATGTGGTGCGTCTATGACGTGGAAAGAATGTGATTCTTCTTTTCCTAAAAGAGCATAGACCTTACAATTCAAAATATGCAGGGCGTCTCTCTCTCTATCTCTTCCTCTCTCTCTCTCTCTCTCTCTCTCTCTATATATATATATATATATATATACACACACAAAAGTAAATCATTAATTTGACTTATCAACATTTTTTTCTGCAGTTTCTTTTTTGATATTGATCTTGTTATTCTCGTCATAGGTGTGATCAGTACGGCGCTAGGGGCCAACCCCTACCTAATTCGTTAATTTTTTTTCTCAAAACTGCTTTTAGAACAAAAAAACTAATTCTGTGGTAGATTTATTTTTGTTGTCATCGAAAAACGATGACAATTTATTCTGTTTACGTTATGGATAATAGAAAATACTAGTTATCTGGTAGATTTTAAATGATTTTTCCATGTGGTGCCATACTTAAAAATATCTTGTATAAACTTTCTAAAACATAGATTAAATTTTCATCTTTCTATATTGTTAATCATGCATTTTTATCTTTTGTACAGAGAAACTTGACGGCGACCACCGAGTTTTTTTGAACAATTCTGAGTGATTCTCCCCGGTAAATACACTAAATAAAATTTGAATTTTAAGTAATATATATATCTGTTATGGTGATTAAAAACCGGTTACCAAATTTTACGGAAAACAATGCTGTTTTTAATATAAAACATGTGAAATATATTTATTTAATAATACATTATACTGCAAATAATTCATGCTGTATTATGGGAAGGATCATCATCATCATCATCATATTCGGTTTACGTCCATTTTACATGCTGGCATGTGTTGGACAGCTTTAAGAAATTGACTTCCAAACTAACCTATCTCTGACTAGGTCTTTATTTATCCCTCTTTCTCTCAAATCCATTTTTATCACTTTTCCTTGGCCTTCCCTGTGAACTGGACCTGCCATCTTAACTGTTCTACATATACTGAATAAAGAACTCGCATCCACTCTGTCAACGTGGCCATACCATCGAAGCCTACTCTTCTGCACACATCGCCCTATACTGTTCAGATTTAATCTTCCTCTGAGGTCATCAGAACTAAGTCTGTCTTTAAGACTTACATTACACATCCTGTGTATCATTCTCATATCATTTCTTTTTATGCAACACATGTCCTCAACCCTAGCTGGCCAGGTTTCACTTTCATAGATTATCATACTGTGTACACATGGCTGATAGCCTCTTCCCTTAGTCGTTAGTGGTAACGCTCTGCTGGTTAGTAATGGCAGAAGTTTCCTGAACTTACTTTATCCACTCCTAATTCTATCAATCACACTAGCACCTACTCCACCCTGTGCTCCAATGGTATCACCAAGGCAACAAAACTCCCTATACTGTTCAAATTTATTTTCATCCTGTGTATCATTTATTTTCATGCAACGCATGTCCTCAACCCTCACTGGCCAAGTTTTACTTCCATACATCATCACACTGCGTTCACAGAGATGGGGAATGCTTACATTTTCTGTTATGTTTTCTAATGTTAAAAATTAGTTTATTCATCACTGGTATTGTATTTTATATAAAAGCCAGGCGACGCCGGGTAGCCTTGCTGGTTTGTAATAAGACTAAATTCATGGATCCTTTAGCTTCAGATGGTAGGATTGGATCTGGATGGAGACTTTGGTAGCCATTTTGTTATCGCCAGAACTTATCAAGAAGATAAACTGATTAAGCATAATCAAATCGAGTGAACCTCGTTTTTAGCGTTTCTGCCTTTTTCATAAATGGATTAGAAAATGGCCGACTTGAGCTAACAAGATTAAGGAAATTCGCTAAAAAATTATTATTGAAAGGAAACCCTTGCCTTAAATAAATGCAAAAGATTAAAAAATAAACCTAAAAAAAAAAAACCCTAACTGAATTTTTTTTTTTTTTTTTTTAACTTTCCTTGCGTTAACAATGCAAAAGCATTTTTATATAGCTTCTAATTGTTAGTATAACGAGCTCTGGCGCTACACAATCTTCTCGGTCCAACAATGGCATCATAAAACAAACCCATTATCTA
>OY744520.1:209992442-210039942 GCA_963556195.1 Sepiola atlantica | reverse complement strand
ACAGCAGTTTGGAACGAATTATGATTGAGTTTGAACTCTTGCAAGAAAATTATATACATTTCTTATTTTTATTATTAAGAACTTCTATGCTGTAAAATTGTATTCGAAATAAATTATTGGACGCATCCATTATGGAACAGGGATGAGAAAGAGAGTAAAGCCTCACTTCTATTTCCGGAGCGACGTCAGTGAAAAGTTCTAATGAAGATAGATAACTTATAACTGACTATTCGTATTATTGAGGACTTATATGCTTAAAAATTGCTTTCTGAAAGAAATTATTTGAAATTTATTAAAAAGTAAACATCAATTATAAAACATGTATATCTCTATTTATATAAAGTTAGATATGTGTAGTTGTTTATAAATTTCTATCTATAGGATTCACTCCGAAACCAATCATTATGAATTTTGGAACACTACTTCTCGGCGTAAGGGATCCTAATGTGGACTATATTTAATTTAATTCAGTTTCATGCAAAGGGAGTAAAAAGGAGATGGAAGCCCTTTGTGAAAATTCAGATACTTTCGATTTTTGTGAAATTTTAACAAGAGGTATTAGACACAGCTGCTAAGCATAAAGGTGGGTAATGTGGGCTATATTTACCACTACGGAATTTCTGAAACCAACTTCATTTTGGACCCTTCTCTCTATGCTTAGTCGATATTGGCGGCTGTTTGGGAAGGGTTAGCGTTAGCGTTAGGGTTTACAGAGTGTTGCATTGCTATCACCCTTCTCCATATGGGAAAAATGCTGTCATAGACTGGATCAATTCTCACTTATTCTGACACACACGATTTTATTTTATTTGGACACATGTAGTGTATATCCGAATAACGTACCGAGCAATTATCAATCATTTGGTTAGTTGCCGGGTGTAACTGTATGTAGACAATAATTGGGTGATTTTATGCCAAAACAATGCATATCTTTTGTACACAGTTGGTGGCAGACGAGGTCAGAGAGGGCAAGACTTAGAATGATATATGGATGACATCCCACGGATGTGACGTCACATGGGACTAAAGTGACGAACAATGATTAGATTTTGATGCAGACCGGTCGCTGTAACAATGCTTTATGGACGAGATAACTGTTGAGTCTCGCACATGGCCATGGGTGCCGATGTCTATCTATCTGGTTCTCAAATAGTTATCTTAGGTTATGATTCTGTCTCTCTCATACTTAGTTATATGTGCATTACGTTTCAATTATACTCATGACTTCTTTAAGCTATTCTCTTAATAAAGCTCCATTTCTGAAACCATGTCTTCTCTCAATTAATCTTATGAACAAAAAGATTTGAAGCAGCAGCGAAATGACGACAGGGATCCCGATGAAGAAATGTATGACAACACAACAGATGTAAATGTTTACATGAATTTTAAATTTAAATCTAATATTCATATTTTGTCAAACGTTGAATTATGTATTTATTGAATAAATAACTTTGAATAAGGCATTTTAAAATCAAAGATTTGTGGATGTTATAATCAAAGTGATGTAAAATTGTATCTGAAATAGATCAGATGGGTCTAAAAATGACATATGTCCCTATTTACTTACCTCCCCACGAGGGAAAAGTTAGACACAAGGTCGTTTTTAATGTGGGGAAAATCCAGCTCCCCAATTTGGAACAAAAATTAAAATTGCCTAAGATTTCTTTTTCACTGACCGTGGACAGAAAAAATGAAGTGTAGTATCAGAACAGATACTACAGTTTGCTCCCAGCCAACTAGCCAAGTTATTTACCTTCAGGAGGTTAGCCACAAGGTCAAAATATTTTAATTTACCACCTCTCCAGGAGGCTAGACACAAGATTAGGTGTGGTTAGCCAGCGCACTAAAATTAGCATGATCGGATCTACAAAAAATGCCTGAGCAGCCCCGTCAGCGTTTCCCAGTAGGGGTCCCTCGGGCGATTAACAATAAACAAACCCCATCTCAAAGAGAAGGTAAAGCCTGGGAGGGTGGACTTCCTACAACTGTACACGACAATACCTTAGACCGGTGGAATCAAGGCTCGAAGGCCAAGATGATACCGGTCTACAGAGTGTAGCATTCGTCGGAACAGAAACTACACTCTGATCTTTGCCAAAATGCCAAGGATTGTGAAGAAACGTTATATCAGTTATCAAAATCGATTTAAACAATTTATTGGGCAGTATCATCAGCGATGTTTTCCGAGGATCGTTATGAGTTTCAGGTCTCTGAAACATACATCATACTTCTTCCTTTAGGGTACCCAATTTGAACAAATAGAACCCCTATATGCTAACTTCAGCTCTGTCATACGACGACCACCTTCATTTAGGTAACTACTTTATGTTGACCGTGTTTGTGATTTAAGAGTTTTTTTCTGACATCACCGCCATGACCTTCTGTTAATGTTAAAATGTTCAATAATTTTTTATACCGTTTTGTTTTTTCTTTTGTTTTGACTTAAATAAGTTCAAAAAATGCTTTTTTTTATCATCAATCTTTTTTCTTGTGACGCTTTTCTTTTTTAAAGAAAAGGAAGTTACAGTCAAACCTCTGCATACAAATTTAATTCGTTCCCAGAACAAAGCGGAACTGTGAACTGAACTCTCTATTCTGTCGTGAGTGCTGCCGCATAGCGGGCTAACCACAAAACTTCGGCGTCTTATGTTGGATTTTCCATCGGGTGTAGAGTAGATTATTTGATCGAGTTTCATGTTGGAAAACGTCGTATGTAGAGGTAATCGTATGTAGAAGTAATCGTATGTAGAGGTAATCGTATGTAGAGGTAATCGTATGTAGAGGTAATCGTATGTAGAAGTAATCGTATGTAGAGGTAATCGTATGTAGAAGTAATCGTATGTAGAGGTAATCGTATGTAGAGGTAATCGTATGTAGAAGTAATCGTATGTAGAGGTAATCGTATGTAGAGGTAATCGTATGTAGAGGTAATCGTATGTAGAGGTTTGACTGTATATTTTTTGAAAATGAAGGCGAAAAAAAATATTAATTACTTGATTTTTTTATTAACTGGACTATCCGACTTCACTTTAACAATAATTCATCAACCCCCCTCTCCCCAAACCATTAATTATACAAAGCCTCTTAATCACCAGGAATCGCTAGAAATTCAAACAAGCAGTAAATGTAATTCAACTTTTTCTTTGATAAAAATAGGCCAACGTTGACATTTAACACCACAGGTACCATTTGGATTTCTCTGTGAAGCAATAACTAGGATTAAATTTAAGCAAAATAAGATATAACTTGAAAATAAAATGAGACTACCACCAGCAGGTGCAGTTACTAGACGGCGTTTTGCACCCAGATAAATCTGTTAGCTGCCCAGTAAACTAGCCTGGCGGTAGCGAGATTTTCAAGTTCCGTCTTATGAGTTTTGTTCGGATTACAAAAAGTGTCGGACCATCAGTCACTAGAAATCGGTATTGTACCTGTACTATACCTAATATTACTGGTGATAATATTGTTACATATTTCTGACTTGTCCATTGTCCCACATTATAATAAATTTTGGCACTTCTTTAATTTAGCTGTGAATCTGAATTTATTTGTTTTCAACTTTGAAAACAGGAGCAGACAATCAACCGGAAGTAATATAGAATTAGAAGTTTTTATCCAAAAAAAAACAAACAATAATAACAGCGAACAGTGTTTTTTATTTAATAATGTAAAGTTTTATAAAACGAATAGTCAACATTAATTTTTTTTGTATGATTTAAAGCTTTATGAAAACGAAGAGGTTTTTTGATTTTTTTTTTAACAAACAGTCAACATTGATTTTTTTAAATAATTTAAAACTTTATAAAACGAAAAGTTATCATTTAAAAATAATGGTTAAAATAATTTTTACTTCCGGTTGATTGGTTTAGGAGTGAATGTAACTCTTCAAAATTGATTTCTGATTCACAGCTAAACTGAAGAAGTGCCAAAATTCAAAGTCTGAATTACTTCCGGTTGATTGGGTTAGTAGTGAACGTAACTCTTCAAAATTGATTTCTGATTCACAGCTAAACTGAAGAAGTGCCAAAATTCAAAGTCTGAATTACTTCCGGTTGATTGGGTTAGGAATGAATGTAACTCTTCAAAATTGATTTCTGATTCACAGCTAAACTAAAGAAGTGCCTAAATTTTGATCAGGAACATTAACTTTACAATTAATTTTTAGGGAGCATTAAATTTTCCGGGACCATTAAAAGTCAATTTCACCCTCATGATTATTCTTGTGATCATGTTTATGTGTGATTAGAATGTAACGACATGATGTAATCTCCCGCAATTCAATATTTGTTTCTTTTCCATTCAAGCTTTAAAAATATCTTCTTTACATTTGGGATTTTTGGATTTGATCGGATTTGCAATTCTTCCGGATGATGATGATGAAAAGTTAGTTGAAAACTCCAGAACTGAAGTGAAAAAATAAAGAATGTTCCTGACTTTTGGAATTTTCGTGTTATTTACTTTAGAGTCTGACTTATATGAGTCGGAATTTTGGAGAGAAAAAAATCAATAGATAAAATCGCCACATAACATCGACATTATTCAATGAAATATGCTTGAATGAACGAATGGTGCTTATATACATTATACATGTATTTACATATAGTTTTGTGTATATATATATATATATATATATATATATACTAGCGGAACCCGTCGCCCGGCGTTGCACGGTAGAAATTAGTACCTATTGCATGACGTCGAATTAAAAAAAACGGCCTATAGTTCTTTCTCCACCCCCACCCCCTATACCGTGTTGGCGAATGTTGTAAATTTAAAAAAAAAAAAGTGGCAGAGTCAAATGGGATCGAACGCCGAAACTGTCGATCATTAAACCTCCCTTCTTACCCACGGGGCCACGCTTACAATTTAAAAGTAAATGTGTAAATAGGATAATAACGCTATGGTAGTTTATTGACATGCGTGTTATGTTAACATTTACATTCTGCCGACCAAATGGAAACGTCAACAATGACGCGGTGTAGGTCATTTTTTGTAAATTCATTTTCTATAATATGCGTGTTTAATGTGTATGTTTTTGAAAATGTAAATGTATCCGCGTCTACCAGTATCTTAGTGCGTAATGAATTAAATAGGAGGTCGATTCGATCAAGAAATGTTATCCGCCATGTTGACTCATTAAATGTTGCAGGAACTGTGTTCGTTAATTTCATTCGCTTAATTCCGGAATGAATTTAAATGTAGAAGGTAGAATTAGATAGAACGTAATCTGATATTCGCGAATAATCATCGGAGTGTAAGGGAGCGGTTGTTAATTTTTTGCGTATTGCTTAATATTATGTAGTAAAATAATGCCAGACAAATACGAAATAACAATGGGTGCTTTATGAAATATTATGTAGTAAAATAATGCCAGACAAATACGAAATAACAATGAGTGCTTTATGAAAATTATACTGTGTTTATTAGTTCCCGGTGTCGATGAGTGTAGTCACAGTACAGAATTGTTAGTGAGAAAAGTTTTTACTACCACCTATATGGAGTTGGTATTTCGGAGAGTCGTGGCGGCCGGGCCGAATGTAATATTCAGTGTTAGTTTGGAAAGAAGAATAACAGATATACTAAAACACGCTCGAGTGAATAACTGCAATGTAATTGTGAGTTCAGTAGCCCGTGATGCATGTGGTTATTTTCCTATTCTCCGAGAAGGTACAGGGGAAAAAACGTCTCTACTTTATATATTAGATATATATATATATTTGTCGCTCCTCGTAAAAAAGTAGAGCACTGTAATGGTAGTACTAACACAGCATGACGTCACTTGCTTTATAATGCATCATTCCTTCCCTAATAGAAGTAGAATGCCTGGACGTCAAGCCGCTTTAAAAAGTGTTAAAATTATCATTGTTTATCAGCTATTCAGAATTGGCCGAGCGGTTAGCGACGTTGGATTTGGGTCGAAAAATACTTGTGATCCAGGGTTTCGAATCGCATGACCGATAGTGAATAGTCATATCTCTATGCTGATGAGTTCAGATTAAAAAAGGACGAAACGTATACGTACATAGATAATAAACAATAACAAATATATATATATATATATATATATATAGATTTAGATTTTTCACTTATAAAATAGATCATTCAGTGAAGACCGGGGTTGTTCCAATAAAAAACAAGCTCGATGATACTCGATTACAGAGTACAGAGCATTTATATGTGATTTTATGAAGGCTTACCAAAGCATTCCGGTTTTGTGGTTTTATTGAATGTATTTGGGACCGATTACTTGCTTGTTGGCTTGGTGGAAGAAATAATGCACAAGCTACTTTTCTAAGACTTTTCTAGGACTTTCTTTTCTTATCGTTGTTCTTCCTTGCTTTTTAAGTTTGACTTTTATTTTTATTTTTATTATTTTTTTCCTCTTCTCTTCTTAAGTGACCTCAACTATTACAACGCCACATTGTGTTTTGTCGGCAGTTGAAACCAGTATTCCAGACATTTAATTTCCCTGATGATCTGCCAAGCAAGTAACTGCTTGGTAGTGAAACACGTGTAGGAAAAAACATTTAATTTGAATAAATAGTATTTGTAGGAAAAAATATCTTTAATGGTGATCATTGGTGTCTTGAAAGGAATGCTTTGGTAAGCCTTCATAAAATCACATATATATATATATATATATATATATATATATATATATATATATATATATATATATATACATAGTGTTTTGGCGTATGTTGAAAAGAAATCAATAAGGTGCTCGGTTGTAAAAATATGAAAGCTAATGTACAAATTATTTATTTAAAAACCATATGTGACATACTTCAGAGATGTACTATGGTTTTATTGGAATAGACTGACTTTTTATTGTTGTTAAAAAGGTCGTTAGAACCCATTCAAATCATGAGCGACTCACGAAATGATATATATATATATATATATACTAGAAGAATACCTGTCCCAGAGAACCCTTTCCTGCTTTGACAGAGTACAAAACCGATTCCGAAATGTAGTGGGCGATGTAAACAAATTCTTTGTTGAGCTGTCCTCTTAAATAATCAGTTTCTCTGCCAGTTACAATCATCGTTACAAATTACCTCCGTGTCTCGCTGTCTACCTGTCCAACTCAATAACCCTTATCCTCGAGTGGACTTTGGGTCTTGGTAAGAGGTGACTCATTTGTAAAAAAAAAAACAATTCCCAAAGCAAAACACTTTTTCACCACTTTTATGTGCTACTACAAAGATTAAAATCAATATATAATAGTGCTAAACTTTATGTCTAGAATCCTTATCCAATTTTGATCAAAATCCATCACATGATTTTCATTCTAGTAAATGTTTCACATTTATAGCTTAAGCTTGGGAGGTCTTAATAAGAAATTGAAATTCAGGGAATCTTGCTTAAGTGGTGTCTAATGAATATGGATAAAATGAAAGAAAAATCTGAAAGAATTGAATTTTCAAATGGGAGGTTGGGCCCATATTATGCCCCTTAAATAACCGTTGAAATAATCCAATGAAACTGAAATTTGCGAAATATTTAATAATTGATGCTATTGTTAAAATTTCACAAAAATAGGAGCAATCAGAATTTTCATGAATTTTTTTTTTTAAACAAAGTTGCGCCCAAACAAGGCATGCTGCCACTGTAGACGTAAGGGACTACTGAGAATGAGGGTGAAAGTTTAGGGGGGCATCCTAAATTTGGAGCTGTGCAACGTGATGCTTGTTCACATTAGTTTTACATTTCTGCATGTCGGTACAGTCAAGGAAGCAGGAAGTGAGTTCCAAATACCGGCAGCACAAGGAAAGAAGCTATTGGAGTAGAAGGCTCTCCGGCATCTGGAGACCTCCACAGTGAATGGATGGGATTTTGCTGATTGTCGGGTTGGTCGAGTGAATTTATGTTGAGGGAGCAGCAGAGCAGCAAGTTCATCAGAGCACAAGGTTGCAACATTTTGACGATGGGACAACAATGCACAATGCATGGGCGGATGGTGTCTTTGTCTAGATACAGGATACTGTCAGGTGTGAGAAGTTTTTTTAATTTTTTTTTTTTATAAAACAGAAACCACCACTTTATCAAGGCCGAGGCCACCCGTGGACAAGTGTTTATGTGATTTCTATTTATCCCCCAAGTGTCATGTGGGTTTGATGGAAGTGTTTTTCAGTGGAATGACTTGGATTTGAACCTGACACACCCAGGTTCTCAGTCCGCGTCGATACCAACTAAGCCACTGTGCCATCCCTGTGTGAGAAGTTTTCTAGCACAGTAGCAGCCCACTTTCTTTGCAGCAGCCTTGGCAATGTCTTCTATGTATTTGTTTTAATTCATACTACCTGTGAATGTTAGGCCGAGGAGTTTGAACGTTGGACTCTCGAAGTTCTCAGAAATCAAGAAGCCCCCTCACTTGATCTCTATATGAGACACATAGATATTCGCCTGTTCCAATAAAGTACTACTTGATCTCTTAAGCTTCGAGTGAGTAAAGAAGTTAACATTAATTTTTCTCTCCCAAAATTGACCAGTTAACTATCTTATAATATATCTTTCTTGTGGTCTCTTGATTTTACCGGATTCCAGGACAAGAATTCATCTAGTCTGGTGGAGTATTCAGCTAAGTTATGTTACTTGAGGTAATCTCACTAGGAGAAGGTGCACCATTCCTCGTCTAAGCTGGTGTATAGCCAAACCGAGATCTTATTTGGGTTTCGAATACTATGTTATTTTGAATATTTGGTCAGAGTTTACTTGTAGGGTAAAATATCCTCATGTCAGATATTCATAACAAACCCTTTTATAGAGAGACCGAAGACAATCGACGATGTGGCTTGTAGATAATTCAAACTCCTCATATATATGTATAGATATATGTACAGACAAACATAAATTGCATATAGGTATATATATATTTGTACATGCACATATATGTGTAAACACACACACATATATATATATATTTAGTAAGTTATGAAAATATATTTATGGCAATTAAGCTTAATTGCCATAAATATATTTTCATAGCTAGCTCTACTTACGTATCGAGCACTGTAAAACATTGTACATGCACATATATGTGTACACACACACATATATATATATATATATATATATATATATATATATATATATATATAGTCTCAGAAGTTTCTCAAGCATTAAAACTATATATAAAAAAATATATAAAAATAAAAATAAAAATAAAAATTTTAGTCCCAAGTCTTCCAGTGGAAAATCACTCATGTAAGTAAATTTATTTTTTACAGTTATTATATTGCTTCTAACATTATTTAAGGGATCATCAGTTGTTTACCATGAAAAACTGTTTCGGGAATTTAATATATATATATATATATATATATATATATATATATATATATATATATATAGTAAGCTATAATTGCCATAAATATATTTCCATAGCTTATAACCAAGCTCTACTTACGTATTGAGCACTGTAAATACTGAAAATTGATACATAAAAAATTATATCTCCTTATAATATTTTATGTGGATACATGAAGTACTAATATATATATATATATATATATATATATATATATATACACAATTTATACTGTTGTGAACGTACACCTTTCTGCCTCATTGCATGAGTCGATGTTATTTGGTAGATATTTCTTAAAAAAGAAGAAAGCCTTAAAGTCATATTTTATTCTAAGAAATAAGAATCTTCAAAGAACGGCAGCTTTTGAAATGCAGCATTGATCAGTTCAGAGCATAAACTACTGGGGGGGGGGCGTGTACATTGGATATATATATATATATATATATATATATATATATATATATATATACCCATAAACACACGTACATATATACACACACGTATATACATAGATAGGACCTTAAAGACTTTTAGTGGCGGCGAAGCAAGGAGTGTATCTGGAGATGCTGGTTTTGGCAGACTGCCAGGTTTTTGTGTTATGCTCCATCCCAGAATAAAATGCAATTGACTAACCAACGCTGAAGTGTCGGAAAAGCGATATTCAACATTATCTCTTTAAACTTTTTACCGTTAAGAAAGAAAAAAAAGCGTTAAAAAGTAAAAACATTCACAGTAAAAAGCAGGATTACTATATAATGTCTTTTTTATATATACTAGCTGTATGTATCCGGCGTTGTCCGGGAGGAGGGCTTAGGAAAAAATGATCCGAAATGCAATCATGTTTACGACTTTTTTTAAAATAAGATTTCTAAAATGTTGTTTTAGTTTGCCTTATTTTATTTTTGAGTTCAATACTTGATTAATAATCAGGTTAGGGTTAGGGTTAATAAAATGTTATTAAAAAATATGGAGAAAATATATGTGGATGTTGAAGTTATTAAGGTTGTTCAGAAGTTTTGTTACCTTGGTGATACCATTAGAGCACAGAGTGGAGCAGGTGCTAGTGTGATAGCTTGAATTAGGAGTGGGTGGAGTAAGTTCAGGAAACTTGTGCCATTACTAACCAGCAGAGCGTTACCACTGTCGACCAAGGGAAGAGTCTATCAGGCATGTGTATGCAGTGTGATGATGTGTAGAAATGAAACTTGGCCAGTAAGAGTTGAGGACATACGTTGCATGGAGAGAAATGATATGATAATGATACGATGGATGTGTATGTGAGTCTTAAAGACATGCTTAGTTCTGATGACCTCAGAGGAAGATTAAATCTGGACAGTATAGGGAGATGTGTGCAGAATAGGTGATTGTGATGGTATAGCCACCTTGAAAGGATAAATGAGAGTTCTTCGGTTAGCAGATGTAGAACAGTTGAGGTAACAGGTTCAGTTCAGAAGGGGAAGGCGAAGGAAAACATGAAAGGAAGTGATAAGGATGGACTTGAGAGAAAGAGGGATTAATAAAGACCTTATAGGTTTGTTTTGAAGTCAATATCTTAAAGCTGTCCACCGCATACTAGTATGTAAATCGGACGTTGAACTGATGATGATGATGATGATGATGATGAAAATTACCCGTCCCAGGACGAGTATAATCAATCTATATAGCATTAGTTTTTAAGTTTTTCTTTTTTTCTTCTTTATGGTGCGGTTTTGGCGGCACACACATTAAATGGTAAAAATTACAAAAAAGAATGCACCCACGTAACTCACCACGTTACCTAGAATACGTATCCCATAATTCATAATGATAAGTTCATTAGTTTACCTCACAAATGCATATTATTGACACTCATATTATTGACACTCATATTATTGACACTCATATTAGTGACACTCATATTAGTGACACTCATATTAGTGACACTCATATTGAATCTCATATTATTGACACTCATATTATTGACACTCATATTATTGAATCTCATATTATTGAATCTCATATTATTGACACACATATTATTGACACTCATATTATTGACACTCATATTATTGACACTCATATTAATGACACTCATATTATTGAATCTCATATTATTGACACTCATATTATTGACACTCATATTATTGACACTCATATTAATGACACTCATATTATTGACACTCATATTAATGACACTCATATTATTGACACTCATATTATTGAATCTCATATTATTGACACTCATATTATTGAATCTCATATTATTGAATCTCATATTATTGACACTCATATTATTGACACTCATATTATTGACACTCATATTAATGACACTCATATTATTGACACTCATATTATTGACACTCATATTATTGACACTCATATTAGTGACACTCATATTAGTGACACTCATATTGAATCTCATATTATTGACACTCATATTATTGACACTCATATTATTGACACTCATATTATTGACACTCATATTATTGAATCTCATATTATTGACACTCATATTATTGACACTCATATTAATGACACTCATATTATTGACACTCATATTATTGACACTCATATTATTGACACTCATATTAGTGACACTCATATTAGTGACACTCATATTGAATCTCATATTAGTGACACTCATATTAGTGACACTCATATTAGTGACACTCATATTAGTGACACTCATATTGAATCTCATATTATTGACACTCATATTATTGACACTCATATTATTGAATCTCATATTATTGACACTCATATTATTGAATCTCATATTATTGAATCTCATATTATTGAATCTCATATTATTGACACTCATATTATTGACACTCATATTAATGACACTCATATTAATGACACTCATATTATTGACACTCATATTATTGACACTCATATTAGTGACACTCATATTAGTGACACTCATATTAGTGACACTCATATTGAATCTCATATTATTGACACTCATATTATTGACACTCATATTGAATCTCATATTATTGACACTCATATTATTGAATCTCATATTATTGACACTCATATTATTGACACTCATATTAATGACACTCATATTATTGACACTCATATTATTGACACTCATATTATTGACACTCATATTAGTGACACTCATATTAGTGACACTCATATTGAATCTCATATTATTGACACTCATATTATTGACACTCATATTATTGACACTCATATTATTGAATCTCATATTATTGACACTCATATTATTGACACTCATATTATTGACACTCATATTAATGACACTCATATTATTGAATCTCATATTAATGACACTCATATTATTGACACTCATATTATTGAAACTCATATTATTGACACTCATATTATTGACACTCATATTATTGAATCTCATATTATTGACACTCATATTATTGACACTCATATTATTGACACTCATATTATTGACACTCATATTATTGACACTCATATTATTGACACTCATATTATTGACACTCATATTATTGACACTCATATTATTGACACTCATATTATTGACACTCATATTATTGAATCTCATATTATTGACACTCATATTATTAAAAAAACAAGAAATTTTGAATCAATATTGTTTCTTTTTCTAAATTAAAGTGGAGGCTCTGATTGGAAACTGATGAAAAAAAAAAAGCTCTGATAGGGAAAGGTTTTATAATCTTTCTCTATCAGAACTATAAAATGGTTGATGCAGCTCATGTGTCTATAGCAGAAGGCTGCAGCAAGGATAACCGTACATATTACCAATACCTATTTACTTGTCTCCCCACGAGGGCAGAGTAAGATCCAAGGTCGGTTTTTAATGTGAGAAAAACATACAGTTTCCAAAAAGAGGCATCCTGAATTGGGATAAAAATCAAATTTGCCTCAGTCTAGAAGGACCTCTCCTTCAAAGACAGAGGACAGAAAGGATGAAATGTAGTATAAAAACAGATGCTACACTTTGCTCCTAGCCCCAAAGCCAAGGACTGCATGTTACCAGTCTATTCTGTTATCTAAGTATTTTCATCATGTTCACAAAAAGAGAATAATAAAATTATGAGAAGTGCAAAAAAAGAATTATTATTGATGACGTGTGATTACTTGTAAGCATATAAGAATATACGTGACAAAGTATCTAATTATTAAATGATCGACACCACCGTCAGGTGTCTTCGGTATCTCTGGCTGGGGGGGGGGGGGTCAGAACACCCTGACATGAAGATACTTCCCCCTACAAGTTAACGCTGACCAAATATTCAAAATAATATAGTATTCAAAGCCCAAATCGGCATGTCTGCACATTGAATCATACGAGTAATGGAACATCTTCTCCTAGTAATGCTACCACAGGTAACAACACTAATCTAGATACTTCATCAGATAAAACCTATTCTGGTTGTGGAATTCGACAAGCCCATGCAATGGCTATGTGAAAAATAAACTCTATCATAGTTTAGTGGTCCAGTGGGGAGAAGAAAATATAATTATTCTTCACTCCTTTACTAACTCAAAGTTGGAGAAGTGGAAAATATCCTTAAATGAATACTTGAATATCTACGGATCTTTTAAAGAAATCAAGTGTTTACCCCAAGAAGAGGTCCTTTGATTTCTGAGATCTAACTGAGCTAAAATACTTTTAAAAAAATTTTTTTTTTGTAAAAAAAATTTATTATAATGAAAGCGTTTACAAAAGATGATAATTATATTTGTAATAAAGGCATTAATATAACGAGATTATCCGGGGTGATCGGAAAAAAGATATTGAATCAAAATGATAGATAATAATGTGGTGTATGTCAGAGGGGTGAGTAGGCGTCACGTTTGGAATGCGACTACGATTGTTTTGATAATTCACGTTGAAACTGACTGTAAACATGTTTTGTTTTGTTTTGTTTTCATTTTGAAGTCTGCAGAATTACATCAGTGATCGAAAGAGGATCACGAAAAACATCAGAACAGATTTGACGATCAAAACTAGTAGACGTTCCACGTTTTGCTCCCCCAGTTTTGGGTTGGGGAGTTGATTGTTACCATAAGCGGCCTGTGCTAAAAGTAATGTCGTCATTTTCCATACAATAAATTGTAAGCTATATAAAAAAAAATCCTTTTTTGTTTTAGAGTTCTTAATTTCGGCTGCAGCACCTTTCGATAGGGGGACCAGCCAAGAAAGGGGCTATGCTACATTAGATTCCACAGAGAATTCGCTGCAATGTCGGCGAATAAACGAACCAAACGAAAACATTCAATGGAAACTCGAGAATGCAATAAAAAAAATGACAAAAAAAAATGTCATATCGACACAAAATAAAAGTAGTTATATGAAAACAAAGGTGTGAAACATATTCTAGACAAAGAAGTTATTCCTGCGGCTTCAGTTTCCCAACAATCAAATAAGTTAAGACATACTTTTCTAAACTTGGCACGGATCAAAGAAGAGAAGAATAGAATATTTGAATTGCTAAAACTTCAAATACTTCTCCCCTAAAAAAAATAGCAAGAATTCTTGTTTATCTGCTGGTCGTTATATCAAAACTAGTGTCAACATCGCAAGAGTTTTTAACATATATAACTTTTGGAATCCAGAAGTGGTTAATAGAACAATCGTGGGAAATATGTGCAGAACAGGAGACTTTGATGGTATGGCCACGTTGAAAGAATGGATGAAAGTTCTTGGGTTAGTAAATGTAGAGCAGTTGAGGTAGGAGGTTCAGTTTACAGGAAACGATCAAATAAAACATGGGAGGATGTGATAAGGATAACTTTGAGAGAATGATGGATAAATAAAGACTTGGTCAGAGATAGGATAGTTTGGAACTCATCTCTTAAAGCCGTCCAACATATGCCAGCATGTAAAAATAGACGTTAAACTGAATATGATGATGATGTATAATATCCCTCAAAATATGAGTTTTTACTCCAAGAACTACTCGAGTCATATATTTTTTATTAATTAGAACTTAAAATTCCTTTAGAAATCAGTGACTCCTTTTATTTGCCATAGATTTTAAAGTATTTCCGAGGCCCGAGTGCTTGTTCAATTTTACTTTAAATACCGCTAGCCTCGAACCCCCACAAAAAAAGAGACCAAGCCTCAATTTCGAATCTCACACCATGCATGTGCAACGTTCTCGCCTGTTGCGAGTATAATTCAGGGGAGATAACTTGAAAATGGTTCAAGTGATGTAACATATGACTATACTGCTGCAGTAGTTATTTAGGGTGCAATGACGGCTTAATCCACTTAAAACTTCAAATATATCCTATTTTTATGAAATTTAAATCATAAGTATAAATTCTTCTGGGGAAGACAATGGAGGTGGTCTCGAATCTCTAAATTCCCTACCAACCTAAGAGAACTATGGGACCTGAACCTTTTTTCAAACTTCAAATATATCCTATTTTTATGAAATTTATATCATATACATACAATTCCCCAGGCAAATGATCCTGAATATCGACCTTGCCCAGACTGACGACATGGGTGTGCCAAGTTCGAATCCAGTTGGTTCCATAATGTCATTTTCACTTATGGGTTTTGACAACCTTCATGTGGTCCCTCCTGTAAAAATGCCAACTACAGAATCAAGCCGGTCAACAAAGTTGTACCATGCAGACTCATACTAATTTAGGACTTTAAGGTTGACTGAGTATAAATATAATTTGTTTATTACTCTATTAGCAAAAAAATCAATTGGTTAATAGATTTAGTTTTTGAAATCTTCCATGAGAATAAGCTTCCAAACCGAGGAAAATACAAGTAACCACATCCTGAACTATAAGGTTGATCGAGGGAGTTGTAGCCGCGTTACCTTTCATTTGGTCAGATTGTGATCTGACCAAATAAAACATTCACATATCAGCAGATGCAACTATTTTATTTTTTATCGTAACGTTTTGAACATGTACACAAAAACAAAATGTTGCATGAGTTTTCAAAAAATAAATCTCTTTTTTTTTTAGACAGATTCGCGAAGATAAAGAGATTTTCTTCAGCTCCTAGCAGGATGGATGTCTGCCATTGAAGCTTTGACAGCATGCTGCCACGGCAGTACGAAATAAATCTATTTTTTATCGCATCCAAACGTACTAAAACAATATTCTTACAAGAACTTTCCTTTCAACAAACATTCACAGAAAACACATTTATTAAAAAGAATTATCCTTATTCAAAAGGTGTTGCCGCAGTATAATCATGCGGTGCATCTCTTGAATCATTTTCAAGTTATCTCCCCTGAATTATAGTTGTCGTTAAAATGACATCGCCTGCTGCTCTTAGTTTGTAAATAAACAAGTGGAGCACTTTAAAAGTGGTGGTCAATGTTTAGATAAAGACATTGTAGATATCATTCACGAGCGCCGATCCCGTAGCTCAGGGATCTAGCCACATTGGAGAGCTGTAATATAGCGAAACAGTCTATGAACATATATATATATATGTCATCCACATACAGACCGTTTCGCGCTCTCTCTCTCTCTCTCTCTCTCGGAGTCTTGCACTATATATATATATATATATATATATATATATATAGTGCAAGACTCCGGCTCTGCTGTTGAATCCTATCGAATGTCTGGATATTTATACTCGCCGCTTTCAGTATGAATATAGCATAATTTCTCTGTTATCACGTGACAATCTCCCGTGGCCTATGGGATTAAAGAAGATGCTTACTGATTCAAGGTGTCTCTGTGAACCGGGTTCGCACCATTTGACCATATAAGATTGTTATTTCCCTGCACTGATGAGAGCCGTAAGCTTGAAAGGATGTCGTACGTAGGTAAAATATTAAAAATATAATTCAATATATTATATATATATATATATATATATATATATATATACACACACATACACAAGCTGTGCCTACCTGGCGTTGCCAAGGATGAAGTAAAGTAATTTCTGTTTTTAATTTTTATTTGTTTGCAGATATTTTTAAACGTATAGAAAAAAGGAAATCAAATTTGAGTTGTAAGGAAGATAACTCATTTTATACTCTTCAATAAAACTGAGTTATCCCCCTTGATGATTTAGATTTTTCGATTATAACTGAAAAATGTTTTCATTTTACCTGTTGTCAGAGTACATAAGTTTTTAATAATCTGTAGCAAAATACATTATGATAGTGCCAATAATACGGTAAAACATTAAAAAAAATGAAAATTCGCTGGTTAGAATCAAAGTTTGAATATGTCAGCTTAAGTGCTATCTGGGTCCAACTTTTAAAATCTCACAAGATAACTTTATTTATTATATATTAGATATATGTATGACTATTCACAATATGGTATATTTAGGTTTAGTGTCTTTGTTTTTTTTAACCAGTGTCTCAGAATTCATCCAATAGAAATTGGAAGCTTTGTGTGACACAAAAAAATTTTGAAACATTATTTGAAAGTTTGTATTTTACAAAGCGAAATTGTCTGAATCTAAAAATTGTAAAAAAAACAACAAATATAAATGTCTTCAAATGTTTCGAAGTTGTTCAGAGAAAATGAAAAAAAAAGGCTAAAAAAATGAAAAAAATAAAAATTTAAGCAGAAGTGCAAAACACTTGTTTTGCACTTCTGCTTAAATTTTTTTTTTTGAGGTTTTATTTTTTTAGGCTTTTTTTTTCATTTTCTCTGAACAACTTCGAAACATTTGAAGACATTTATATTTGTTTGTTTTTTTTTACAATTTTAAGATGTAGTGGTTGGTTTGCTTAAAAAAAAAACTTCAACAAAATAAAAAATAAAAAGCAAAAACACTAACACATACAAGTATTTT
Organism: Sepiola atlantica; assembly: GCA_963556195.1. Classification (NCBI taxonomy): domain Eukaryota; kingdom Metazoa; phylum Mollusca; class Cephalopoda; order Sepiida; family Sepiolidae; genus Sepiola; species Sepiola atlantica. Next base: position 210,021,880 of record OY744520.1, on the reverse strand, counting down.
TAGAGAGAGGGCGTTTGTTTAGGTAAAAAAGCTATCCAGGTGCAAAAAAATATTTTAAATTAACATCCAAAAGATTTTTTTTTTTTAATAAAAAATATAAAATAACGAAACTGGCAGAAGCTTCTAAAAAAAATGAATAAAAATGAAATATTTAAAAAGAAATTGAGTAAAATGAAACTGTTTGAAATATTTGAAAATAAACTAGATTTTTTAGCTTCAGGTCTAGACATATTGTACCGTTTCAAAACACGCAATATTTCAGTCCTACTTCTTTTTCGTCTTTTCCTTTTCCTCTGTACAAAGTGTTTACTGAATTTTTTCACGCCCAGTTCCTTTCATGACTGGAGACCACATTCGGAGTAAACAATTGTTAGCATAAACAGCCAATCATTACTTAACCTTAACACTAACCTCCAATTGCCTGTTGACTTTTCTTCGTTCGATCGCCAGAACTAATGCGGAATATAGAATTGGTTGGGCATTAAGAAACAATGATTTTTACTTCATACATTAAGAAAGCCCTCCGAAAGCATCAACGGCTTCAGGATCAAACAAACGATATACTAATGTAGCACCATAGTGACCACTTCCTTGATCCCACGGATTATCCGGACGACGGCAGCTCATCATGTAAACAGCTTGAATCTTGTTGATAGACCTTACTTGTCTCCCCACGAGGACAGAGTTAGTCACAACGTCGGTTTTAATGTGGTGAAAAGGGACACTCTGGATTGGGACAAAAAAATTGCCTCAGTCTAGAAGAACCTCTCTTTCACCGACTGAGGATAGAACAGATGAGTGTAGTATCAGAACAAATGCTACACTTTGATATCAGCATGAACCCCTCCCCCCCATCGTACGAGGATAACTATTGGATATCAAACTTTTGGACCTACCTTGAAGCCCAGAAGTAATAAAGGCAGTGTTATTAAATTTTGTATAGCCCTTATGATCGTGACAATGACTCAGTGAATTCAGCCAAAATGCTATACACAGCGCAAATAGGTTTTAACGGCTATTCGTGAAGTCTTATTTTGATAATTCTAAAACTTAAGAATGTTAAACACACATTTTCTTTTTTCTCTCGTAAACATTATTAATAAAGGAACAGCACAAATTCACTTGGGTTTCAACAATCCTTTTACGGTTTGATCTTTTCTTTACGGCCAATACAGAATTGGTTGGATAGTAAGACATAACGGTCGAATAGAAATTGTTCTAAACATGTTCCTTAAGTGACCCAATGTCACTGACGTACAAGGTTACAGAATTGGCTCTGTTCTTCTGTTGTATGGGTTAGTGCTAAGAATAGTGAGGAACCAATTAGAAAATTGTTTGCAGGGGCCCTTCACCCTACAGAAGCTGGAGATCTTTTACATGAAGCAAAAAGTCCCCTAAAAGTATTGAAGGCTTAAGGATCAAACAAATGATATACTAATGCCGCATCATGGTGACCACTTCTTCTGGAATGACAAGGCTGACCACTTCATGTTGAGTTGTTGGGAGACCACGCAGCGGTATTACGTTTTATTTACTCCTCCCCAGGAGTTAGGCACAAGGCCAGTTTTATCTTACTCCCACAAGTAAGATGTGACCCAAGATCGGGTCGAGAAAGTGGGGTTTGAAAAGCCAGCGCTCGAGAGGTGAGCACTCTGGCCATTTAAAAATTGCCTGGGCAGCCCCGTCGGCATTCCCCGGTAGGGGCGCCTCAGGCAGTAAGCAATAAACTTACTCCTCCCCAAAGAGGGGAGGCAAAGCCTGGGAGGGTGGACATCCTAGAACTGCACAGGACAGGCGTGCAGTATCCATCGGAACAGATACTACACTTTGATCTTAGCCAAAAGGATTACGTTTTCTCTCTTCTTTTCTTTCTCATTTTAGACGTCTTCTTCTAGAATGACAAGGCTATAGTTTGGTAATTTTTTACTCTTTCTTCTTCCGTAAAAATAATTATCATTACCAGCTAAATGTTCTTTAAATAAATCAAATAAAAAAAATAGGTATATTCGATTTTTTTTAATTGAAGCAATTAAATTCTTTTTAGAACAATAAATATTCTCTCTTTTTACCATGAAAATATATGTCAGCTAAATATTCGGTAAATCAATAAAACGAATGTCTTCTTCATTTATTTAAAATTGTTCTGTTTTAGTCAACGGGGCGAGATAATTTGAATTTGGAAGAATTAATTTTAACATGTGTAATGTCGGAACCACTTCTTCGATATCTGCAGATTAACCAGACGGCAAGTCATCATGCTGAGTTGTTGAGAAACGACACAGTAATAATTCGTTTCCTCTCCTCTCTTTCTCTCATTTTAGACGTTTTCTTCTGAAATGACAAAGCTATAGTTGGGTGAATATTTTGTGTGCAAACTTAGTTTTGACTCCCTGCTACTGAGGCTAAAAGTGCCCAGAGTGGTGTCAGCTCTGTATTGCAACTGCTTGTGGTGCCATGGAAATGGTGAATGATTTGGTTTGGTTGGGTTTTTTCACGGCATATCAACCCTTTCCGGGTTATTTAATGCCGAATCCAGTCATTTTGGTAAAAGTTTTCATGCTTCAAGTTCTTTATATCTTCTAATATTTATTCATGGTGTTTGGTTTGGTTGTTTTTTTTAGAGAGAAAAATGTTTAGGCTTTACAAAAAATGTTTTAGGCTTTACAAAAAATGTTTTAGGCGTTACAAAAAATGTTTTAGGCTTTACAAAAAATGTTTGAGAAAGAAACAATAACATTAATGTTTGGTGCATTTTGGGTCAAGAAGCCGATATCTTCAGACAGTCTGATCTGGTAGCACCGGAAATGTTGAATTAAGACCTGGTTAGATAAATGAATAAATCAAGGGAGGCGCGAGAGCGCTCTATCCCTTAATAGACTGCAAAAACAGCCTATGCTAGAAATCTCATTTCTTTGATCAATCATAACTTAAAAACCAATAAACCAAATTAGTTAAAACTTTGCACAACATTTTTTTTGATAGGTTCTATAAGTGTGTAGAATTTCAGCATCATTAGTCAAGGCAACCCAGAGATCCAGAAAGGTCAGGCATGATTTTGTGTTATCCGTGTGTACATACATACGTATGTGCCACCCTGTATCTCATCAACTATTTGATGGATTCAGTTGATTTATACTGTAGTGATGTGATAATGAAATGGTTTGGTTGATATGTAGTCATACCCTTAATTAATGACAATAAAAGTGTAAAAATTTGGGAATTTCCTTGCTTTTGTACATTTAGTGTATATGAATTTTCATCTTAACCATATTAAGGGCATATGATTTCAGTATACTGGCATTTATCATGGAATAAATATACACACATCTCAGCTAAGGGTAACCGAGGAAAAGGCAGGCCGTAGAAGACTTGGAGTGACTAGCTCAAAAATGACCTTAAGCAATGCCACATCAAAAACTGATAAAAATGATTTCATGGAGGAAATCATTCTGTGCCGCCAGGGTCAACATGCAACCCACATCTGATGGGGAAAAGACATACTACTCGAGGAAGAAAAAGACCAAAGAAAACGCATCTCAAAATTAAGCATGACAGACAAAAGACAATTATATTTCAAACTTACACACTGACCGATGGATAAAATGCTCCGATGAATTGGCTACTCTGGTGCCCCCTCAACGTAAATTCTCTAGACCAACTCGACAGACAGCTAAATCTCATCCATTCACTGTGGAGGTCCCCAGATGCCGAAGAGCCTTCTACTCCAATAGTTTCTTTCCTCGTGCTGCTGGCCTCTGGAACTCCCTCCCTGCCCCTGTTTCCCCGAGAGTACCAACATGCAGAGGTTTAAAACTAATGTAAACAGACATCTCGCTGCACAGCTCCCAACTTAGGATGACACCCTAATCCTTCTCCTTAATTCTCAGTAGCCCATTACGTCTACAGTGGCGTCTTGCCTTGTTTGGGGTGAAATATTATTTTAAAAAATATTTTTAAATGGCTTATAGAGATGCTTGGACACATCCCAAATATGATACGTCTATTAAATCTGTGCATGTATTGATGGAAATACGATTGTTAACTGTATCATGAGTGACTACCGGCCAAAGCTACAAATCGAAAGATGGCCAGAATTCATAATTTCAAAATATAAACAAAAATATTCAAATCATATGAATTTTGATTTTAATTGCATTTTCATGTTTTTGTTAGTGATAGGAATTTATGTATTTGTATTTAAATATTTATCAGATAAATAAAAGAGAAAGAAACAAGAGAAAAGATTAAGAAAGAAATAGAAAGAAAAAATTTAAAGATGAAAAGAAAAAAAGAAACGAAAAAGAAACGAAAAAGATAAAGGAAAAAGAAACGAGAGAAGTGAGAAAAAGAAAAAAGACGAGAAAGAAAATAAAAGAGACGAAAGAGAAAAAAGTAGAAATAAATAAAGAAAAAAGAAAGAAACGAGAGAAAGAAAAGAGAGAAAGAAAGAAAAAAGAGAAAAGATTAAAAAACAAATAGAAAAAGAAACAAAAGAAAAAAGAAAGCCAGAAAAGAAAGAATTGAAAAAAATATAATAATGACAAAGAAAAAAGAAAAAGGAAAAAAAAAGAAGCGGTTTCAAATCCCAGTCATGATGCCATTCATTCATTTCAGACCTATCTTCCAAAGGAGTACAAAAGACATCAAAAACAATCCTCCATCGAACAGGGGTTGGGACACTCCTCTCTAACTTCATCCTGTTGCTTTTCCAATATTTAAAACAACTTTAATGGTTGTCTTCGTTATTGCTTGAAAATAAATAACTACAAATTCACTTTTGCTTTTAAGTTGAAAAAGAAAAAGTATGGAAGCACCACACAAAATAAATTATTTTCTTTTCTTTTCTTGCACGAACCAGCCCAGATGAAGAATTTGTATTGACTTGCTATTTGCACCTGCCCAAACTGTTATCCCCACCCTCACTCGGGTTGGTTATCATTATAGTTCCAGCTCATCCATCAAACGCCAACAAGCTTCCATTTAGCAAATATCGCTTTTCTTTACAAACCACTTATCTTGGGAATATCAGTAAACATAGTTAAGCGGCTAGGGCAGGAGACTGAGGGTCAGACTTAGTTGAAGATGGAAGCTACAAATAGAATCTAACCCTGAAAATTGATAACAAAGAAACAAAAAAAAAAATAGATAAAAGAAAAAGATGAAAGAAACTTTCTTAGAAATATTTACTGAATTTAGATTCGTGTGATGTTTCTTCTCTTTCCTTTGATGTCTATGTAAACTAGCTGATTACCCATCCTTCGTTTTCTGTTTTGCCGGTAATGAAGCCACAGAAAAAAAAGGTAAAACAAGGTCACACAAAAAAGGTCACACAAAAAAAGGTCACACAAAAAAAGGTCACACAAAAAAAGTCACACAAAAAAAGGTCACACAAAAAAAGGTCACACAAAAAAAGGTCACACAAAAAAGGCTCAATTGTAACAAGGAAAACAGAAAAAAAAAATATGAAATAAAAAAAATAAATAAAAAAGCTGTTTTGTATAAATTCATGGCCTCTTTTCAGTCTAAAGAGACAATGGATACCCCCTTGTAAGAGTAACTGTGTGCGTAATTGTGAAGCAAGGGTAGCACAATCCCAAACCACACCTCTTCTGAGTCGACACTGCTTGATTCTAGAGAAATCCAGAACGACTGGAAACAATGCCGAGATAAGCGGAGAGCATATACAGCATCTGGTATTCCCAAATGGTCACCCATTTTAGTGCTGACCAGGCTCAACGTCACTTAACTTCGGTGATCTAATGGGAACCGGTGTGTTAGCGTGATTATTTTGTATAAATGAATATATGGAGATCTGTGCAGAACAGGAGACTTCGATAGTATATCCATGCTGTAATAATAGATGTGAATGCTTGGGTTAGTAGATGTAGAATAGTTGAGATAGCAGGGTCAGTTAACAGGAGAAGGTCAAGAAAAATATGAGAGGAAGTGATATTGGACTTGAGAGAAACAGGTAAAAATAAAGACCTGGCCAGAGGTAAGTTAGTTTGGAAGTCAATTTCTAAAAGCCGGCCAACACATGTCAGCATGTAAAACAGACGTTTAACCGAATATGATAATGGTCATTATCATATTGTAATATGTTTTCTCCAAGTTAAAACGAGCACATTTTAGTCTTTTTTTTTTTTTTTTTTTTTTTTTACATGGTTCACCCCAAACAAGGCAGGACGCCACTGTAAACGTAAGGGGCTACTGAGAAAAAAGGAAAAGGGGGGGAAGGATTGGTGGTTCAGCTTAAATTGGGATCTGAGCAGCGAGATGTCTGTTTACATTAGTTTTAAATTTCTGCATGTCAGTACTGTCGGGGAAACAGGGGGCAGGGAGGGAGTTCCAGAGGCCAGCAGCACGAGGAAAGAAGCTATTTGAGTAGAATGCTCTCCGGCATCTGGGGACCTCCACAGTCTGTTACATATCTGAATATTTACTGGATATTAATTGAATAAAGTCTAAAACGAAGGCACATATATCCAAGGCAATGACTGAAACTTTAGAAAATGACCTCCAGTCTGTAGTCGAATGAGGACGTAAACGAATGGTGACATTCAATGCTACTAAGACAAAGCTTCCTTTTATTGCAAGAAACCTTCTCAACCACCCATTGCCATGGCTAATAACATTTTGCTTGAGAGTCCAACGTTTAAACTCCTCGGCCTAACATTCACAGGTAACATGAATTGGAACAAATAGATAAAAGACATTGTCAAGGCTGTTGTAAAGAAGGTTGGCTCCTTCTGCCGCGCTAGAAAACTTCTCACACCTGCCAGTATCCTATATCTCTAATAGTTTCTTCTCTGGAACTGCTAGACTTTTGAATTACCTCCCTGTTCTATGTTTCCCTGACTGTACTAACATACAGAAATTTAAATGTAATGCGAACAGATATCTCGCTGCTCAACTCCCTACTTAGAGTGTCCCTGTAGACATGGTTCCTAATAGTAGCCCCTTATGCCCAAGTGGAGCAAAAAAAAAAAAAAATTTTTTAAATAAATAAATAAATAAATAAATTTAAAAAATGCATAAAACATTTTCATAGTGTTTACATATTTCATTAATATAGATATACATTTCTAAAGCTCATATGTGTGAGCACTTTTTGCTTGTGTATCATCTTGTGTCTATATAGATAAACGAGCATTTAAAAACCTTAGTGTGACGGACCGACAGAGTTTCTTATAGAGATGATTGGACGCATCTCAAAATGATATTTCAACCTTAAGCGTGATAGATTATTGAAAACTATGAAGAAATGCACATTTGGATCATATCATTGAAGGGCGATATAACAAAGAATGTTGGATATTCATGACCGAAACTTGGTGGGCAAGTCAGGCATCGACTGAAGTTTATTTGTACCAAATGTTGTTGGATTGCAGATAAGAATTGTAAATTTTATTAACGATTCAGAGGGTGGCATTTCTTTAGAGTCACCCTGTATTTCAAATTTTCAATTAACAAACGAACGGGGGATTTTACATAGATGTTGGACGCACGCAATAAAAATTGTGTCCCTAAAAGCAGAAAATATTTCAAACAAGAAAAAGAAACTTAGTTGCTATGCAGCTTTTATCTCTATGTTCTTCATAATGACCAGCAAAGATGATAAAGATTATGAGTTTTACAAATGTAGAGACGACAAAGTTACCTCCCTTCAAAGCTATCTCTGGCAGGATTCAGAGTTATGCCCGATAGAAAAAGGTCAAGTCTCCAAATCATGTGAGAATATGAGATCTCTTCTCCGCTCTCAGGAGAATGAGACTAACTTTCTTCCTCTATTGCTTGCTGTTCACCAAACGAAGCAAACCTACTGTTGCTCCTACTACGAACTCCCATGCGTTGACTGCGAGTAAATTCCTTGTTTGTTTTACCCGACTTTCTTCTCTGTGTTACAATCATTTATTTAACCAACCCCTTTTGTGATCTTTCGTTGCCGACATATACATGCTAGCAAACATGTATTATTTGTATTATCTAAACCACTGTTCTCATCAATGTTTCGGTCGATATAACCTCCGACCTTCTTCTTCCTTTGTGAGAATAACATCCAAGATGAGAACAGTAATCAATACTCAACTCAAACATTCAAAAATTGTTCAAGAGATTCGATTCTATTCCTTAAATACACTTTGCCTATATTAGTCAAATGAGAATATCCAACATTCCCATTCTTCAGAAGCATTTAGTCATGAAAAGCAGAGATTTTTAATAATGCCATAATGACTTTAGATCGGATTAGTAAAATTAATTGTAGTGGATGGGGGAATTTTCAATAATAAGAGTCAGTTGTAATCCAAATTTCTTGTGTAAATAAAGGAATTGTTTTATGTAAGATTTCTAAAAAAAATAATAGGTTAAAAAAAAATGTTACAATAATTGATGGGTGGTTTTAATAAAGGAATTGTTTTATGTAAGATTTCTAAAAAAAATAATAGGTTAAAAAAAAATGTTACAATAATTGATGGGTGGTTTTAATAAAGGAATTGTTTTATGTAAGATTTCTAAAAAAAATAATAGGTTAAAAAAAATGTTACAATAACTGATGGTTGGTTTTAATAAAGGAATTGTTTTATGTAAGATTTCTAAAAAAAATAATAGGTTAAAAAAAATGTTACAATAATTGATGGGTGGTTTTAATAAAGGAATTGTTTTATGTAAGATTTCTAAAAAAAATAATAGGTTAAAAAAAAATGTTACAATAATTGATGGGTGGTTTTAATAAAGGAATTGTTTTATGTAAGATTTCTAAAAAAAATAATAGGTTAAAAAAAAATGTTACAATAATTGATGGTTGGTTTTAATAAAGGAATTGTTTTATGTAAGATTTCTAAAAAAAATAATAGGTTAAAAAAAATGTTACAATAATTGATGGGTGGTTTTAATAAAGGAATTGTTTTATGTAAGATTTCTAAAAAAAATAATAGGTTAAAAAAAAATGTTACAATAATTGATGGGTGGTTTTAATAAAGGAATTGTTTTATGTAAGATTTCTAAAAAAAATAATAGGTTAAAAAAAAATGTTACAATAATTGATGGGTGGTTTTAATAAAGGAATTGTTTTATGTAAGATTTCTAAAAAAAATAATAGGTTAAAAAAAAATGTTACAATAATTGATGGTTGGTTTTAATAAAGGAATTGTTTTATGTAAGATTTCTAAAAAAAATAATAGGTTAAAAAAAATGTTACAATAATTGATGGGTGGTTTTAATAAAGGAATTGTTTTATGTAAGATTTCTAAAAAAAATAATAGGTTAAAAAAAAATGTTACAATAATTGATGGGTGGTTTTAATAAAGGCGATAAATCTGAAAAGTATAACGAAGCTGTCTCCCTTATCGAAATAGTAGGGTCGATGAAGTATGTGTGAATTCATTGTGAAAAGATGTGGTTGTAATTTTTAAGTATATTATACAGATATAGTGTGTGTATTTAGGCAGCATTTTCTTATTTATGCAAACATTGTTAAAAATAACAGAATTCGTCTGTTTAATTATATATTTTTTTATGTTTTTATTTTTCTGATGGTCTTTTTTGTATTAAAATCAAAATAATTAATAAATGTCTCATAGGTTTCCTAAACCTTTTCGATTCTTTGTCGAATCATCCTCAGGTGTCAAAAGCAAATGAACAAAAAAGCTGGAGAAAGAAGAGAATATTGTAAAAAGACGGCGGGAGAACGCGCAAAGAACATTTTTCGCATTGTTCCAGGAAAGTCGTTGAGGATTTAAATTCAGCGCCGCTGGAGTCGCATCACAGAATAAAATCGCATTACGTTAAGCATATACATATATCATTGTAGCTTAGAGTTGGATATATGGGTCTTTGATAGGAATACGTTTTGTCAGAAAGCTCAATGTAGGTAAACAGCAAAAATAAAGTTAGAATTGAAATAACTCAAAACACGATTTCAGTCTGACATGTATATATACCAAGGGAGGCGCGAGAGCGCTCTATCCCTTAATAGACTTCAAGAATGGCCTATGCTAGAAATCTCATTTCTTTGATCAATCATAACTTAAAAACCAATACACCAAATTAGTTAAAACTTTGCACAAATTTTTTTTTGTTGATAGGTTCTATAAGTGTGTAGAATTTCAGCATCATTAGTCAAGGAAACCCAGAGATCCAGAAAGGTCAGGCATGATTTTGTGTTATCCGTGTGTACGTACGTATGTGCCACCCTGTATCTCATTAACTATTTGATGGATTCAGCTGATTTTTGGCAGAGATAGAGGTTCTAGAGGTCTAGTTGATGGCATTTTAATTTCAGTTTACCATATACCTTAGTTTTCCAGAAAATTCAAAAAAACCTTTAAAATGACCATTGTATTGAGGCATAGCCTTTACAAAAGTAGTGACATTCCATGATAAATGCCAGTATACTGAAATCATATGCCCTTAATAGGGTTAAGATGAAAATTCATATACACTAAATGCACAAAAGCAAAGAAATTCCCAAATTTTTACACTTTTATTGTCATTAAGGGTATGCGAGCACAACAGGGTTATGTATTTTACTGGTAGGGATTTTTCTTCAGCGCACCTCACACACTTCATCCACTCATGCATAGATATTTATACTATAGTGATGTGATAATGAAATGGTTTGGTTGATATGTAGTCATACCCTTAATGACAATAAAAGTGTAAAACTTGGGAATTTCCTTGCTTTTGTACATATAGTGTATATGAAATTTCATCTTAACCCTATGATTTCAGTATACTGGCATTTTTCATGGAATATGTGTAAAAAGGACATAAATAAAATAGATTAGATACCATTAGATAAAAAATAAATACCATTATTATGTTTAATGAATCTGAAACATATGAAACTGTATCCTGTTAAATATTTGTGACGGTGTATGGTACGAGAATCACCTAGGGATTGAAATGGCTGCTGCTGTCGCCTTCCTCTGAAAGTGATCAAGTATAGAGAAAATACCAAACAGGACTAAATACCAAAATCGGAAAAATTGATTACAAAAAATAATTTTTGCTTTTAACAACACGGACCAATATGTGGTAAACAGTAGTGCAGAAAACAAACTTTTGAATGTAGTTTTTGTTTATTAGCCTATTCGATGGATAGAAATAGGGTGAAACTCTCACTTTTCTTTATATATAAAACAGATCGAATTAATGGTAACTAAATATTTTTAGCTTTTCTTTAAAAGCAATTTTAGACGTTTGTATACTATTTTGTTTTCGCTTTTTTTGGCAATAACATTCCCAAGAAGAACGAGGTGGGCTGCCATAAGGCATGCACAAAAGCTTTAGATTCACTTGCCTCAATAGTGAAAAATTCTTTGAATGGAACCATCCATATGAGGAATTACATCCAAAATATTCCGTCTCGATGTAAAAGATTTTATCAGATTGTCGCAGAACAATTAAATAATCGAGACATTTTAGATGGAAAAGGACATCAACTGAAGGAATTCAACCGGTTTGTATTTATCACTTCGGTGAGATGCTTTCTTTTCAGCATCTCTGAGGCTTTGCTAAATTATGGGACGTAATTCCTTGTCTTTGAATTTGGGAGAAACTTTTTCAGAGTTTAGTATTTCTGAGAATGGTAACATTTTCAAGAATTTAGTGCTATTTATAGCATTCTTGGCAAGCCGGTAGAACAGAAATACAGAGTAGGTCTGAGTTTTAGCCATATCTGAGAGAGAGTTACATTTCAGTTACTAGACTTAGGAATATAAAATTTGATATCCTCTCCCCCCCCCCCCCCACGGCCGGCGGTACAGTTATATAAGCCACACTGAAGATTGTTAGTGAACATGAAACATATGTCTGTGGATAATAAATATCTATTTATAACAAATAATTATATATATATATATATATATATATATATATATATATATATATATATATATAGTACGTTATGAAAATATATTTATGGCAATATAGCTACACAGAGGCTTCTATGTTTCATCCCCACGAGGAATCGTCAGTATATATATATATATATATAACATGATTTTCATGTATGTCACGTCACAGTGGGCGAATCGTTAAGAATGATGGATTGAAGTTATTCAGGCTCAGGGTTCAAATCGTTCGACCGGCTGTACAGTTATATAAGTCACACTGATGATTGTTAGTGAACATGAAACATATATCTGTGGATAATAAATATTTATTTATAAAAAATAATTTCTCTCTCTCTCTCTCTCTATATATATATATATATAGTACATGTATTGTATTAGTTTCTGTAGATGTAAATCTGTTGAAACTCAAGTGTTTATAAAAAGGGCTCAATAACAGGTAGAGCTGTTTATAAGTATAAATTTTTATTTATATAAACATTATTGGTTACATATGTGCATACATGTTTCGCTTGTACTCGTCGCAGAGAGTGAACCTCTTCAGACCAAAGACTCCACTTCTTTGGAGTCTTTGGTCTTAAGAGGTTCACTCTCTGCGAAGAGTACAACCGAAACATGTATGCACATATGTAACCAATAATGTTTATATAAATAAAAGTTTATACTCATATATATATATATATATATATATATATATAAATAAAGTACAGTTTGTGTTTATATAAGTATGAAATGAACTTTTAAAACAATGCACTCATTTTTCTGAAATCGAAGAAATAATTTTTTATATATAATTGTGGATAAAATAGGCTATATATAAATCTATACCTATATACCACACCTGAGTTAATCAACGTTTATTTCTCAATACCTTTTTTCTTATGTAATATAATGAAACAAACTACATGCTATAATATTCCACAGTTCTGAGATTGAGTTATGTTTTAAAAAATTATTGTAATTCTACCAATTATACGTAATCTGTAATTAACTGAACAAGTCACCCATCTCTCACTCTCGTAGCTATTTCATTACCTGATTCCTTTAACGTCTAAGAATTTTCAATGAATAAAGAACAAATATCTATGTTAAATGGTTTCTTAGCTGGAATAAGTATTTTCAGAAAAAAACCCAACACAAAATAAAATATATTTGTGCCAATAATATAATTGAAGGAAGAAACGAAAAATCGGCTAGTCGAAATCAAGTATCGATATGTCAGACAAGATAACTATGTGTTATAAATATATATGCACATTCATGTTTGTGGAGGAAAAATTCGACAAAGGCTAATAAAGGAAAAACGATTATCATGTGAAACTCTGGGGAATCATCTAATGGTGAGGCATTTATAGAAATATTGCCAATAAGATTTGCGCAGATGTCACACAACATGATTTGCTGTTCAAACTAGAATTATTTTCAGAAAAAAAAGAAGATCATAAAATGAAGCATAACACGTTAGTTACAAATGGAAAAAGAAAATTAAATAGTCTGGATAAAAGCAACCCGAACAAAAAGTTGATAGAGCAAATCAAAGAATCTGGCTGAGGCTCAAATTGTCATTCAAGCAGGAATAGAATTTAGATAAGATCACATCTAGCACATAAAGATATCTCGTTGGATTTTCAAAGTCTGACCCAAATAACATTTAAGCTAACAAATCAAATGTTGCTTCTGACTAGCCAATTTTTATTTGTTAATGTTCTACCATGTTATTGGCAATCTAATGATGTTGTTCGCTACTTAGCCTGCCTTAGACGCCCGATATGAAATATTTTAAAATAATTATTTAAAACTCAAAATCAGCGAAGTTATAAAGAATTTATCTGCTGATGAAGTGATTCATATAATTGTCAATATTCTACCATGCTGATAACAAATAATAATAATAATAATAAATTGAAATTCCAGAAACATATGAACGCAAGGATAAATATTGTTTGTGTTGAATTTTTTGGAGCATGATCATTACAAAATATTACGTCATAAATGTTGTATTTTACTGAATTATAATAATAATATATATATATATATGAATATATGTAAAGTGATAAAATAAAGATAAAAATTATATCTTATAATTATATCCTATCTTGAATAGCCAATGCTCGATATGCAAGATAGAGCAATAATTTAAGTAAATAAGTGATGAGAATAAAAATGAGAATTTAAGTGATGAGAATAAAAATACAATAAAATGCAATATTTATTACATCTTTAATTGTTCAAACAAGAGTTATATAAAACTTTTCACCCCCTTTTTTAAATCCCTCGTTTTTTTTAATCCATCGATACAGCCTTTGTTAAGAGAGGGCGAAACCGGTCGGCTGGCATTTTTTTTTCTCTTGATTAACTTTTAATCATGAATGATTAAATTCGTTTTCCTTTCATGCTTGCGATAATAAAATTTTGTACCCCCCCAAAAATCCTGAAATATATATATATATATATTAATATATATAGTTATGTATTTGTTTTTGATTTTTACTGGTGATAATAACAGCATTTGTATGTTATCCACTTCCTAAGTGGTAAAGAGTTTTCTCTATAGTATGCAGAAGACTGCATTATGTCGCCATTAACAGGACGTATTTTTATTTTTATATATATTTTTGATAATTTTTACGTACATAAAATTCATCCATAAAATTATTTTATGCAAATATATATATATATATATATATATATATATATATATATATATATATATGTTAATTCTATAAATAAACTGTGTCCATCGCTTTATTGCAGATTACAAAATAATCAATATTTCAGTAAATATAAGTTATAAAAAGCTGAAAATTACACCATCCAAGGACTGTATTAAGGTGAGATAAATCCTAAAATTTCATCAAAATTCATGTTATATTTAAAAAGTTATGTTATTTTTTTAATATTCAAGGAATTTTCACCGTCCATTGCTTTATTGCAGGTCTCATAAAATGCCAAAAAAAGGACGTTTAACAGCTACCGAGAAGCAGAGGATTATTGCAGGACTAGCAGAAGGACTCTCGATCATAAATTTAGCCACAGAACTAAAAAGGGATCCCCGAACTTTAGCTACATTCGTCAAGAACCCCAACATCAAGTCCAGGAAGGATAAGGGCACAAGGAGGAACCTTTCTGATCGGGATCTTCGAAAAATTCGTAGAGAGATTGTGCGCAACCCAAACAGCACCAGTGCAACAATTTTTGCGAGGGCTGGAGTCATACCAAGGTCCAGACAAGCCCGATGCAATGTACTGAATGAAATGGCAAGGAACATCAAACCTATTCCAAGGCCTCCATTGAGCCAAACCCACAAAGAAAAACGATTGGCTTGGGCACAAAAATATATGAAAATGGATTGCCAAAATGTTCTGTTTACAGATGAGGCTCGTGCTACCCTTGATGGACCGGACGGATGGGCCAAAGTTTGGAATCCAAATGGAACTCCAACGCCTTATAGATTTCGTCGCCAACAGGGAGGTGGAGGCATAATGTTTTGGGCGGGAATTATTGGGGATAAGCTATGTGGGCCATTCCGAGTGCCAGAAGGTGTCAAGCTCACCAGCAATGCCTACACTACCTTTCTAAATGAGAATTTGTTACCATGGCTAGATGATCTTCCCTTGTCACGTCGTTTTAAGATTATTTTAATGCATGACAATGCCCCATCTCATGCTGCTAGGGCAACTACATCCTTCCTTGGATCTCAGGGCTTTGTTGGAGAAACCCTCGCGTCCTGGCCACCGTGTTCTCCGGACCTTAACCCCATCGAACACCTATGGTCAATATTGAAACGAGGAGTTTATGAGGGAGGAGAGCAGTTTTCTTCGAAGGATGCCCTTTGGAACAAAATAGTCGACGTTGCCAGAACCATTACTCCATCTCAGATCAAACAATTGACCTCCTCGGTGGACAAAAGGTTGTTTAATGTAATTTCAAAACATGGGGGATATGTAGACAAATAATTCGTTTGTTTGACACTTAGCCCTCGTGATGTGCCTTTGTTTTTGTTAATTTTCCCCAGAAAATGTGTTCAATATAAATTTATGATGCTTTGGTATTGTTTTATTGAGCTAAAACATTATCTTAGAAGACTTGCAATAAAGCGATGGACGGTGAAAATTCCTTGAATATTAAAAAAATAACATAACTTTTTAAATATAACATGAATTTTGATGAAATTTTAGGATTTATCTCACCTTAATACCGTCCTTGGATGGTGTAATTTTCAGCTTTTTATAACTTATATTTACTGAAATATTGATTATTTTGTAATCTGCAATAAAGCGATGGACACAGTTTAAGGCATTTCAAATCTTCCAGCTATATTTTTTGTCTAGACGTTGGTTTGACAAAGATACTCAGGTTTTGCATAGAAAAATTCCATATTATATAAAACGATAATAAATTATCTATGAAGCATTATTCGAAAATTGTCTATGAAACACACACACACACATATATATATATATATATATATATATATATATATACGGGAGTTTTAATTACCTACTAGACGTCATTCTCTCAAGGATAACGTCTAGTAGGTAATTCAAGCGGTTTCTCTGCACAAGGGTTTGTCAGAACAACCTGACATGAGGATACTTCCCCCTACAATTAAACCCTGACCAAATATTCAAAATAACATAGTATTCGAAGCCCAAATAAGATCCCTTCAGCACGACTATACACTTGCTCATACAAGGGATAGTGACCCTTCTAGTGATGTTACCTCAAGTAACATCACTTAGCTGGATACTCCACCAGACTAGATGAATTCTTGTCCTGGAATCCGGTAAGACCCAGAGACCACAAAAAAGCTATTCTATAACATAGTTAATAGATCATTTGGGGAGAGGAAAATTAATGTTCTTAACTTCTTTACTAACTCAACGTTTGAGAGGTAAAGGAGAATTTTAATAGAATATTCAAATATCTATGTATCTCATATAGAGATAAGTGTTAACCACAGGAAGGGGGCGTTTGATTTCTGAGGACTTCGACTGAAGTAAAATTGAACAACATAATATATATATATATATATATATATATATATATATATATATATGTGTGTGTGTGTGTGTTTTACAAACAAATTTCTATGCAATCAGATTTTGATCTTTGATCTTGTCAGGTAAATGGCCTGATGAGATATATCACCTTATAATATTTTGTGTGTACATGAAATTATATATATATATACATGTATATATCCATAAACTCATAAATAGATTTCCATTTAGTACCGCATGTCTGCATGTACAACTGCCGTTGAAAAATGAAAAAAAGAAAGCTTATTGTTTGGGTTTTGGGAGATCTGCTTCCAATTTGCCAAAAGGCTGTAGAGATAAATCTTGCAGGACAATTCTTATGCTGCTCCTGCTGCTGCTAATAATAATAATAATAATAATAATAATAATAATAATAATAATAATAATAATAAAAAAAAGAAAAATGGAAAATTATGTCAAAAAGGAAACTGACTCGAAAGCAAATTCAAATCACAGACAAAGTTTCCAAGTGGAATCATTTCTTTTTTTCTCTCATTGGATTCAAACTCTTGCAATGTCATTGGAATTTCCATTGAAAGAAAGTAAACTTACAATGGAAATTTCAAGTAGACGACAAATGATGAAAATAAAAGATAATTGTTCTTTACAAAGACAGCAACAATGATGATGTCATAGATGTAAGTAATTGCGACTATATATGAGTGTATCTAAAACGATGTGGAAATATCAAAGTTGATTGGGAATCGAACGTGCATGATGTCTATATTTGCTGCATGCAATGCTGGAGTCTTTTAGTGCAAAGGAAAAGTTCTTTGAGTGAGTCATGAGAAATATTTGAAACAGAAAAAGTTGCCTGTTATTTTCAAAGTGCCACTTGTTTTTCTGCGTCGAATAAATAAATATTTATAGCGAGATATTTATATAAAATAATAAATTGCAATTCCCATCGGCTTCAAGTACCTTTCACTTTCCATAAATATGTTGTTCTTCATATATTTTGTTTCTGCGGGTTTTTTTTTCGCTCTTCATTATGGCAAATCTTTTTAAGTTTATATATATATACATATATACACACACACATATATATATATATATATATATATATATATATATATATATATATATAATAAAAGTTTTAGAAAGGTTGAAGACAATGCGAAGTTCCGGATCGCTGGAAGCTCCTGGCATTTTCTCGGAATCCAGGATTTTTCTTTTATTTATTTTTGACAAGGAGAGGATAAGTCTCTCGAAATATATCAAATTGATCCCTGATCATCCGGACAATTACAGACTAACACTCTTGCTGTCTTGTAAGTTCGTATAGAAAAATAAACAAACCTTTTCGATCTATATCCGACTTATTTCGGTTTTGTTTTGTTTTTGTTTTTTATCCGACTTGTTTTGTTTTGTTTTTGTTTTTATTCTTCACAGCTTCCAACGATCCGGAATTTTGAATTGCCTTCAACCTTTCTAAAACTTTTATTATTACTTCCAGAAATGCTTCCAACAAACTACCAATTTCTACTAATATATATATATATATATATATATAGGCGAACATTATTAAATAACACGAATTATCAATTTAGTATTTCAGTTGAATTGATGTATGTAAGTTCCGTGGGTTTCTTGTTCCATTTTCCTTTGTCGCGAGTAGTTTTGATCTGATTCGTCAAATCATCACTAGGTGGTGTTAGTCTTGATGTCTTTACTGTTGAGCTTTTTTAACGGCTAGTAATTTACGACTTTAAAATGAGCGTCTATAATATTGAGATGTTGCAGTCGAACAGGATTACATTCGAAGCACGTGCAAAATTCAAAAATATGATTGCTTAACAGCTAAGACTTGATTACAATAATGTGAATTACGAAACTAGTTACAGCATTTTAAAGTGTCTAGCATAGTAAGTAACATTACCAAATTCTTAGCCATAAAGCAATCATACTTTTGAATTTTGCATGGCTTAGAAAGTAATCCTGTTCGCATGCCACATCTCAATATTATAGACGCTCATTTTAAAGTTGTAAATTATTAGCCGTTGAAAAAGCTCAACAGTAAAATACATATTTGTAAAGACACCAAGACTAACACCGCCTGATGAATCAAATTGAAAGTACTCGCAGAAAAGGGAAAGAAAAATGGAACAAAAAACCCACGGAACTTCCATACACCAATTTGACCATAATACTAAATAGACTATTCGGAAAATTGAAAAAAGAAACAAGTCTTATCAAGCAGAAACACTGTGTTGTATAATAATGTTTGCCCAAAGAAAATATGCTGCCTAAATACACATACAATATATATATATATATATATTTGTGTGTGTATATATATATATATATATATATATATATATATATATATATATATATACGAAGCTTTTCTAAAAAGTATCCGACCTTAGGCCAGAAAAAATATTTCAAATACCTGACGGGGTTGAGACCCTAATCCCTTCAAAGCAGGCCCCTTGTGCTTGCACACACTTAGCCCACCGATCTGTCCACTGCCACAAACACCTCTGGAAGTCTTCTTTTAGAATGGTGTTCATCTCCGCGTTAGATTCAGCAGGTGTTTGGAGAATATGCGATGGGTGTAACACAAATTAAGGAGTGGTCTAACCGATTCAAAAATAGCCGCACATCAGTGGAGAGTGACCAGCGTTCTGGCAGGCCCCAAACTGCTTGGAGTGCAGGTGTTTTTGAGAGGGTGCGAAAAAAGAGATGATGCGTAACGCGACGGCAGAGATGAACACCATTCCAAAAGAAGACTTCCAGAGGTGTTTCCGGCAGTGGATGGATCGGTGGGCTAAGTGTGTGCAAGCACAAGGGCCCCACTTTGAAAGGGATTAGGGTCCCTACAACGTAACGAATTATAAATATTTTTCTGGCCTAAGGTCGGATATGTGTTAGACAGGCCTCGTATATATATATATATATATATATATATATATATATATATATATAGACCAATGAAGAATTCATGTAACCCATCTGGCCCATATCCAACCTCAGGTGAGCTCTTCCTTGTTTAACGATAGGAGATTGCAAGGAGAGGACCACACCTGCTAATGCACAAAAGGCTCATAACTAGGCGGATGGACTTAACCACCAGCGTTACAAAAATATAAAATTCAAATAAGCTAAAAGCTGCACTTCAATTAGAAGTATGAGTCGAGTGTGAGTGGGGCAGCGAAACTTACATCAATCCACAGCACAACTCAGCCAATATATAGTGAAATGAAGAATTCATATCACCCATCATATATATATATATATATATATATATATATATATATATATATATATATATATAATAAAATATGAAACTAAAAGTATACTTTTAGTAGATAGAACCTATTTTGAAATGGTTTAAGCTCAATATACGAGATAGAGAAATTATAAAGATAGATGAAAGAAGAGGGATAAACATGTACGAATGACAAATTTATTTCACCTTCGATTGTTCAATGCAAGGTATACTCGGTAAAAAAATATGTTTATTATTCTTTCCTTAAGCCAAGGCTTTTCAAAGATTAAAATCTTATCATCAGAGGAATTACATAGATAGATAAATTTGGCCTCGTTTTCAACTAAAGGATTTCGTTTTTCTTAGAATTGCTTAAATATCTGACTGCCAGCGTTTAATGTACACAGTTCAACTTCAATTCCACTCTCGATCCACTGAAGTATTTTTAAAATGGCCTGAATTCTCAAAATTAATTCCGAATAAGTGCGCTCCACCTACGACTGAACTAAACACCTCTCTATTGGATGTATTTCATTCTTGAACTTTTTTCTATGCTACCTTCATGAAAACCCTTCTTTTCCATCTGTAAATCTCCTTTCATAGGACACCTCATCAACGGACATTTACCAACTGGACAGACCCCATATCTTTTTTACACGAACTTTCTCACTCTCCATTACTTAATATTTTTTTAAAATTTTTATTATATTTTTAATATCGCCTGTAGTGGGGATTGAACCTTCAACCTCCGGAAGAGTGTCGCTTAGAACTAATTATAGCTTAGAACTTTATCCGTTGCACAACATGAACCCAACTGAATAATTCATATATATGTATTCAAAAGTAGTTATAAAACTGTATTTTATATATATATATATATATATATAGTAATCCAGGTAAAGTAGACATCCACAGGATAAAAACCACAAAATTTTAACTGGGCTCATAAAAAGTGCTCAATAGTAAATAGAGCTATTCATATAAATATTTTATTTATACAGACATGTACAGAAAGCCGCTACACTGGAATGTCGATGTTATCGATCAATAGTTATTAGAAACTAAGATCTCATCAGGCGGAAAAATGTCTGACCTTTCTCTATGATGTTAATATTGGGAAAGACTGAAAAGAAGGGAAAAAGAAAGCCAAATTCAAAATTCAATTTTTTTCTTTTCCTTTTTTCTTCCTTTCTTTCTTTTCATTCTTTCCCAATATGAACATCCGAGTGAAAGGTCAGACTGTTTATCCACCTGATGAGATCTTAGTTTCAAATAACTATTGATCGATAACATCGACATGCCAGTGTAGCAGATTTTGTACATATCTGTATAAATAAAAATAATTTATATATATATATATATAATTATATGGAATATATTGAATTGAGTGGCATAAAAGAAAACGTAAACTTCATAAAGATATTATGCAAACTTGTTCTTTGATTGCCAGGACTTCATCCATATTTCCAATTTTGTCAAATCCCTCACCATTTATCTACAATCATATGCGATTCCAATAGTTGGGGAAAATAATGTCTTTATATATATATATATATACTTTTAAAAAGTGTATTCATTTCCAACATGATATTCAAAAGAATATCAGATTCTTTAGAATCTGCCTCAGTTTGCACTTGATAACCCTTTTTCTCTGAGATAAAGAAACCCCAAGCCATTCCTGGCCCTCCAGCACTCATCTCAATCTGATGATGAAGGCTTGCTTTTTCATGCTACCCGTTGCTGATTTTATATTTATTTTTTCTTTTAAACTCTGAAAACTTTGGCCCTGTAAATTATTTATTTTCACGTTATCAATCGCACGTATCTCTCATGATGTGGGTGGGTATCAACAGGCGACCAAAATAACAACACAAGAAATTAAATGTCTTCAAAAAGTCGATAGATAATAGAATCGTTTGGACGTCTAACGAAATGTTGAAATTTAAATCCTATAAAAACTCTCGATTTTTTTTCTTTTCATTACGAAATAGACATTATAAAAATTAATATATTTTTCTAAACAGCTGTTGCATGCCGGTCCTTTTTCCATTTTTTAAAAAAATTAGGTTTATGGTATCGTTTGTTCATTACATGAATTGAATACAATTATTTAAAATTATAACACAATGAAACAAAATTACGTTTAAACGTAAATTTTCACCCACAGACAAGAATTTATCTGAGAATGTTATAATAGAAATGAAAATAATAATTTGGATCAACTCCAAAAATATTTTGAAGAATAAGTTAAGAGTTTGAATGCAAAACGTGATAAACGCCATTTTCAGAATTTAAATCAAATATGACGTCACGCCATAATTATTTTGTTCTATTTATAAGAAAGTCAAAAGAAGTTAGTAAAAGACTGAAGATCTCAAGGTTTAGAGTTCGATTTCCGGTCATGGCATCCACTTGTTGGGAATTTATTCTTTACTCTTTATGCAATATTCTCCATTTCAAAAAATAGCTAAGATATCTGGTATTTCGAAATGAGAGAAATTCCGCAATGTATTCATTATTTAAAAAAAAACTTGTGACGGACGGACAAAATCTTTATTTATATAAGTTTGTTAAATTACAGCTACGAAGATTGTTGCATTTAATCACACTTTTAATCATTTTGTGAAAGTCATATTTGTCTAATATTCTTGTTTTCAGTTAAAATAAGTTTTTACGGTGAAATTTTAGATTAGAAATATTCGTCTGTGTCAAGAAATTGGATTTATCGCGTTTCGCATTCAAACTCTTCAAGTGGAAAAAGTGAATAAAATGACGTTCACTTTTAACCCTTAAATGCTTTACTTTTTTTATATTGGTTTGAAAAGAAATTCATCTCGAATATACTGATTACCTATTTAGCGGGTGTGCTGATGCAACATCATACTAATACCTACTCACACTTGCCAACAGGCTCGTTGAAGATGTAAAACAAGTTGCAGTTTGGCAGATTTTCGTATAACATTAAATAGGCATTTTGTTGGAATGTGTCATATTGGAAACAAAAAACATTTAAGGGTTACATTACACTTCCTCCCCAACTCTTTGTATCCTAGTTTCCTCCTCTTTTCCCCTCTTTACTTTCTCATGTCTATTTCTGTATATTGTTTATATATATATATATATATATATATTAGCCTGAAGATTACCCCGGGGATGAAACGCGGAAGCCTCTGTGTAGCTTAATTGCCATAAATATATTTTCATAGCTTACTACCTAGCTCTACTTACGTATTGAGCACTGCTGAAGTAAATACTGAAAATTGATACATAAAAAATTATATCTCCTTATAAAATTTTATGTGGATACATGAAATAGTAATATATATATATATATATATATATATATATATATATATACACACATATATATTGAGTTTCAATCCCGGCTTGAGGCACTAGCTGGTCTAGCCGCACTGAAGAGCTGTGATACAGCGAATCAGTCTGTATGTGGATGACTATATATATATATATATATATATATATATATATATATATATATATATATATATATATATAGTACATATACTATTGTTGTTTCCTGGATGTTAATTCAATGAAACTCCAGTGTTTATAAAAAGTGGACACTAACAAGTAGAGCTGTTTCTTTAGTATATATATAATGTGACCTTTTTGGTCATCCGTTGAGCGCGGGTTAAATTGTTTTAATTAGGAAAAAGTGAGTTTGCAAAGCCAGTTAAATATGTGTTTTAAATATAAAATAAAATAAAAAGACAAAAGAAGCTTCTTTCTGTTTGATATATATATATATATATATATATATATATATATATATATATATATTAGTTCTCCTCATCAACTATGGACTAAATGTGGCGATATTCCTTTTTGTTTATAATGAACTATTCCTCTCATTTAATTCGGTTCTTTCTTTATTACTTTGCACTGTTGATAAACACAGAAAAAAGAGAGAGAGAAAGGTAAAGAGAGAGAGAAAGAGAAAGGGAGAGAGAAAGGGAGAGAGAAAGAGAAAGAAAGAGAAGGGGGACAGAGAGAGAAAGGGAGAGAAAGAAAGGGAGAGAAAGAAAGAAAGAGAGAGAGAGAGAAAGAGAGAGAGAAAAAGAAAGAGAAGGGAGAGAGAGAGAGAAAGGGAGAGAAAGAAAGGGAGAGAAAAAAAGAAAGAGAAAGAGAGAGGGAAGGGAAAGAGAGAGAGAGGGGAAGGAAAAGAGAAAAAAAGAGAAAGAGAGAGAAAGAAAGAAAGAGAAAGAGAGAGAAAGAAAGAAAGAGAGAGAGAGAGAAAGAGAGAGAGAGAGAAAGAGAGAGAGAGAGAGAAAGAGAAAGGGAGAGAGAGAGAGAAAGAGAGAGCGAGAAGTGTAAATGATAGATACAGTATAAAGGAAGGGGTTAATGAATATACAATTAGAGAGGAAGAAAGTTATAGACAGATACTTCATAAGAGATGAGTCATTTTGTGAAATAATTACAAATCAGGGCTCATTAGAACGATTGAAATGGATTTTAAAAAAATATAACTCAATCCCCAAACTGAGGACTATTTTAGCATGTATTTTGTGTGATCAAAATACATGAGAAAATCCTTAGAGAAACAAACGTTGATTAACTCAGCTTTGGTATAATTATAAACGCTCATCAATTCTTGAGCTTCTTCACAAAAGAATCCCAGCTCAAGTAGATAAATTACACTTTTTATTATCATGTATTAGCTGTACCTATCCGCGTTGCCCGTGGAATCTATACTATCATTTTTGTTTCACTTCCTTTTTTCTTTTGTTAACTATGCTGGGTTTTTTTTCCACCAAATTATTTTTTGTTATCGGATTTTTTAAAGTTAAATTAATTTTTATGGCATCCTTTGCTCATTAAATTATTAATTAAACCCATTTTTTTATAAAATATTGATTAAACCCATTTTTATAAATTATTAATTAAACCCTTTTTTTATAAATTATTAATTAAACCATTTTTTTAATAAATTATTAATTAAACCATTTTTTATAAATTATAATTAAACCCATTTTTTTATGAATTATAATTAAACCGATTTTTTTATAAATTATTAATTAAACCCATTTTTTATAAATTATTAATTAAACCCATTTTTTATAAATTATTAATTAAACCCATTTTTTTATAAAGTATTAATTAAACCCATTTTTTATAAATTATTAATTAAACCCATTTTTTATAAATAATTAATTAAACCCATTTTTTATAAATAATTAATTAAACCCATTCTATTATAAAGTATTAATTAAACCCATTTTTTTATAAAGTATTAATTAAACCTATTTTTATAAATTATTAATTAAACCTATTTCTTAATATAAATTATTAATTAAACCCATTTTTTATAAAGTATAAATTATACTCATTTTTATAAATTATTAATTTTATAAATTTATTAAACCTATTTTTTATATAAATTATAATTAAACCGATTTTTTATAAATTATTAATTAAACCCATTTGTTTATTACTTACTAATTAAACCCATTTTTTTAAAATTATTAATTAAACTAATTTTTCATAAATTATTAATAAAACCAACTTTTTTTATAAATTATTAATTAAACCAACTTTTATAAATTATTAATTAAACCAAATTTTTTATAAATTATTAATTAAACCAATTTTTTATAAATTATTAATGAAACCAACTTTTTTATAAATTATTAATGTAACCAACTTTTTTATAAATTATTAATGTAACCAACTTTCTTTATAAATTATTAATTAAACCAACTTTTTTATAAATTATTAATTAAACCAATTTTTTTTACAAATTATTAGACCAACTCTTTTTCAAAATTATTAATTAAACCAACTTTTTGTATAAGTAATCAATTAAACCAACTTTTTTTTATAAATTATTAATTAAACCAACTTTAAAAAAAAATCATATTTAATTATTCAAGCTATAAAATTATTGGATTTAAAGAGGTTCAAAAACTTTCAATATTTGAAGATTTGATAAACGATTTAAAACCGAAAATGATTTTCTATTCCACAGTTTAAATGTTTCCAAATTCCTTTCAAATTGGGAAGGCTCACAAACTAATCAATTCTTTTCTTATTTTCAATTATTAACAAAAGGTTAAAATGGCTGAGTTATTTATGAAGAAAGAGAAATGCATTTTGGTAGATTTAAGAAAATAATAGATTAATAGTAAATAAAAAGAATAATAATGACTTAGTCATGTAGAGACGAAAAACACACATACACAGACACACGAAAATTGATAATATAATTTTATTGACATAATATTATTCTAATTAATAAAACAAGTAGTTCGTTTAGGATTTTAAAATTTTGTTTATTTTTCAAAGAAAAGATAACTCATGATATCATGAGTTATCTTCTCTTGCCAATTAATTTCCAAGAAGACTAGTTACTATTTTGTCTGGGATTTACGTGGCGATAAAACGAACAAAAACTGTTGTCCCGTCATTAACCCAACCACTAACGCTAAGTGGCTATTGAATATTCCGGGTTCTGGGTAGAGATCCTAAATGTGGTTAAACATTGTCTCTATCTCATCTAAACTAATTTTATGGCAGTCTAAATGGTTGTGGTTCCAAAAAGAAAAGAAAATGTGAGAATATTCAATAAAACTTTTTTTTAAATACTCGCTTGTTGTTTTGCCATAGAATAATGTTTGCTTAAGCCATAACAAGTCTGCATAATATATCAGAATCATTTAATATCTTTTTATTGGGGGTTGTTATGTTAAGTAGAACCCATTTGTTTTGTTTACAAATATATTCTGTGAAGATATATGAGAAAATACAATAAAAAGAAGAAAGCTTAAAATGTCTGAGAATGAATTGAAAAAGACGAAAATCAGTGCCAGCCACAAAATAACGTGAAATTTTGTTCACATTTCTGGTCTTCCCCGGTGAAATCACGTGTTTCAAATTTGAGAAAAAATGCAAGTTTAATTATCATCCATTTTTTATACATTCAGAAACAAGAATACATGCATCATGCAACTATATGCTTTCAAATATCGCTCGCAATTTCCAAATATTTTTTTGCATGCAGTTATAATAATAATAATAATAATAATAATAACAGTAACAATAATGATAATAATAACAGTAACAATAATGATATTAATAATAACACCTAAATCTCAGAGAAGACCAGCAAAACATCTATGGTATGTAACCTTTGCAATAACATAAAGTCATTTGCAATGGTTATCGAAAGAGGTAGAGAGTACTGGAAATCTGGGGATACTTGTTGTCACTCAGCCTAAAGGGAACACCATCGGTTATTATCAATGAGCAATCACTGATGATGATCTGAGTGAGAACTCTGAGTGAGTACATAATTGGGAAAAAATGTTCATAAGTTACATTTTCTCCATATACATTGGGTGTCAACCATATTTTAAGCGCTTTCATTGGCTAAATAATCTAGAAAAAGATCATGCACCATTAGACAGATTAAATGTATATACAAGAAATATATATATATACATGTATATATATATTGTAGTTTCTGTCTGTCTGTTCACGAAATCTCCCTAGGGTTTTGGAGATAGACATCCATAGCCACATATATTCTAAAACTATATTATTAAGGGTATTTGGTGGATAAGTAATTTCTTTTTGATCAAAGAGAGAATGTTAATACTTCCGGGTCAGCGTTCGCGCTTGACATTAAAAAAAAAAAGAATACAATGTTTTGTTTTGTTTTATTTTATTCATAACTTTAAAATTATAGAAATTAAAATAAAAAAATAGAAATGTTAAAAGGGTTCATGGCTTGGTAGAAGAGTGCACTGGGAACATTATTGATTCAAGGGAAAGGCCGAGTGTGCTTCAAGGGGGGGGGGGTTAACAACTATAAATTTACCAAAATTTACTTCAATTAATATCACTTTAACGTCAACCTCTACCAACCTTATAAGTGCAGAGTACATCCTTCGACCCCACTCTAAAAATTGAATATATAGAATGTAAAATCATCATATTCAGTTTAATGTCTGTTTTACATGCTGCCATGTGTTGGACGGCTTTTACAAATTGGTTTTCAAAGTACCTCATCTCTGTCCAGGTTTTAATTTTTCCTTCTTTCTCGCAGATCTATCCTTATCATGTCCTCACAGGTTTTCTTTGGCCTTCCCATGCTTACTGACTCTGCCACTTTAAATGCTCTACATATGCTAATCCAAGCACTCTCATCCATTGTTTGCCAATGTGACCAAGCTAACTAAGTCTCCTTTTCTGCACAAAGAATAAAAAAGTTAATATGCTATTATGGGAGGATATTACAATTATTCAATTCAGGGCAATGTCTGGTCTTCCTACGAGTGAATATATAAAATCAACCGTTAAATATTGTGGTCATATATCTAGAAGATGCACTTTATTGGATACAGTCAGATGTTTTAAATCAATAATCTATGCGTTTATTTGACCTCCTTTGACATCTAAAGTCAGTTACACAGTATGTTAATATAGACTGTCGTTATAAAGTTATCTTGTCTGAAATTTCAAAATCAGACCAACATGATAATCGGTCTGACATTTTGAAACTTTATTCAGACTAGCCTATTTTTCCTGCCACTATTTTATTGACACGAATAAAGTTTATTTTGCTTCAGTTTTTTTTCTGAAAATACTTATTCCGAAAACTATTAGAGCGGAGACATTTTCTTTTACTCATCAAAATAGATTAAAGGGAAGTTATCATGTGCAATTAAATTGAGTTGTCTCCCTCTAGTTCTTAAAAAATAAATATAAATACTAATTAAATCATGTTACTTCAAACGTGTATGTATGTGTGTTGTATTTCTCGCCTACACATTATCAGTTGTTCTTTGTTATGAATAGATTCGTTTCAAGTACTAAAACAAACTTCTTAAACAATTCTTATTTTGAACAATAATTTTATTACGAAATTAAAGTCACCAAAATTTACTCGGTTAGGTACAGCTAGTAAAGTAATAAAATGAAAGAGTAGAGAGAGGAAAAAGAGTGACTGGCTGACACTTTTGCATAGTTCTATTCATTTCTCCTCTTCGTTGATTTAGCTCAGATACCCGTCTATTCAACTTTTTTTTTTAATTTTACAACCAAGATTATAAGAACATCTATTAAATGTTTTTCATCCATTTTTTATTAAAAAACTTATTTAAGTTTATGATGATGATGGATATTGGCTAGGAAATAACTGGAACGTTATAGAAAAAAACAACAACAAAAAAAAACAATTGTCTAGTGTGAGATTCGAACCCACTATGACAAAATATTAAAACTGAAGACCAACGCGTTAACCACAAGGTCGCCGATCTAACAAAGGTATCTTGTTTGCATTTTTGATTTAGTTAAATGAGTTCAGCG
>OY744520.1:209959942-209987442 GCA_963556195.1 Sepiola atlantica | reverse complement strand
TATTTATTTTTTTTTATATTATAATTTTTAAAATTAATTTAAAAAATCTTTTAAACTTTGTATGCATCTCTAATTTGTGTACTTTTCATATTCTTTTTCTTCCATGGTATTTTTTTTATGTGTGTTTTTATATTATTATTGTGAGGTGTTTTGAGGAGGATTAAATTTGTAATATCCTCCCACTCCCCTTTCTCTAATTGCTGTGTAATTGATGCAGAATAATAATGCATTTTTTTGTTGCTTTGGTTCGCCTTTCAACTTCTGGCATCAATATCTTGTGCTAATCAAAAGACTTGGTATCAATAAAGGTCTATTTCGTCTCAGAAACGATCGTACACCTAACTGTAGTGGATGCTAAATTTATGGAACGGATATAAATGAATATGTTTGGGGAGTTTGAATTATCTACTAGACACGATCCTTGAGTGACTTCGGTTTCTCTGTACAATGGTGTGTCAGGACAACCTGACATGAGGAGACGTCCCCTACAAGTAAACCGTGACCAAATATTAAAAAATAACATAGTATTCGAAGCCCAAATAAGATCCCCTCAACACGGCTATACACTGCGTCTTTTCAAAGTAATGCTACCTAAAGTAACAGCACTTAGCTGAATACTCCACCAGACTAGATGAATTCTTGTCCTGGAATCCGGTAAGACCAAGAGACCACAAGAAAGATATACTATAACATAGTTCACAGGTCAATTGGGGAGATGAAAATTAATATTAATATTCTTAACTTCTTTACTAACTCAACGTTTGACAGGTAAAGGAGAAAATCAATGGAATATTCGAATATTTATGCATCCCATATAGAGATCAAATGTTAGCCCTAGAAAGGGTCCCCTTGATTTCTGAGAACTTCGACTGAAGTAAAATGAAACAATATATATATATATATATATATATATATATATATTAGAAGAATATCTGTCCCAGTATGAGTAAAATTAATTCCTTGAACAAAACAGTTTTGCACCACTTTTATGTCCTTTTGCAAAGATTAACTAAACATATAATGATACTTAAGGTTAAGGGGTCGTGAGAAGAAAATTGAAATTCAGAGAAGCGTGCTTAATTGATATCTAATGGCAATGGATCAAATTCAATGCAAATCTGAAATATTTGAATTTTCAAATCAGAGGTTGTGCTGAAACCCCTTTTAAATACCCCAAAGAAACTGAAGCTCATATGGCAGGTGTAAAACTGTTGAACTGATCGGTTTTCCGAGAGCCCAAACCCAACAACCAGAGTAATTCCAACAAAACTTCTAAATTTACTAAAGCACACTGACGGGCATTAAAATGCATTATGGGAAAAATCATCAGACTACTGCCACCAAAGTAATTCTGCTGATTTGAACCAACATCTGAATAGTTTAGTTTCAATCAAAACTGTTTACCGTAAGCAAAAAAAAACAAACCGTCTTAAAATTTAACGTTTTTTAGTTCAGTTAGTTCTCAGATATCAAGGGGCCCCCTCCTTTGGGGCTAATACTTGATTTCTTTATGACATACATAGATACCCAAGCATTTAAGAATCTTCCCTATTTCTTAAACCTTGTGTAAGTCAAGCGGTGATGAAGCGAGAATTTTCCTCTTCCCAATGGACCACTTAACTATGTCTATTTCTCTTGTTGTCTTGCTTGGTGTTTCCGGATTCCAGAGCCAGAATTTGTCTGGTCTGGTGGAGTATCCAGCTTAGTGTTGTTACTTGTGATAGTATCACTAGAAGGAGGTGCACCATTATCTTTCTCGGATGAGCCAGTGTGTAGCCCTGCCCAGGGGATATTATTTGGGCGCAGAATACTATGTTATTTTAATATGTGGTCAGGGTTTACTTCTAAAAGAGAAATATCCTCATATTAGGATGTCTTGACAACCCTTTGTACACACAGACCTAGACCGAAGACACCCAAAGGTTGTGTCTCATAGGCATCCAATTTTCGGTACTTCTATAGCTGGGAATCCATACCAGCACAAATGTTTCCGATTGTTATTCATAGAACTGACCAGAAATAGCGGAGTCATCGCCGACATTAAATGAAACAACTTTTTCACTTTTTTTCTGACTTAAGGTCAGGGTCAATTTACCCCCCCCCCCCCCGTCCATGTTAAAGAATTGGTTTAATAATTTTCTTCAAATCATTAAGTGAATCAACTTCATGTCTTTTCTTTTTTTTTTTCTCCGAGGAAGTTTTTTCAACTTTAGTTCATTTTTATTTATTTACTTTTTAACATAGCTCACCCTAAACAAGACAAGTTGCCACTGTAGACGTAAAAGGCTACTGAGAATTAGCGTGACATTTTAGGGGTCATCCTAAATTGGGAGCTGTGCAGCTAGATGTTTGTTGAAATTAGTTTTAAATTTCTGCATGTCGGTACAGTCGGGGAAACCGGGAGCAGTGAAGGAGTTTCAAAGTCCGGCAGCACGAGGAAAGAAGCTATTGGAGTAGAAGGCTCTCCAGTATCTGGGGACCTCCACAGTGAATGGATGGGATTTAGCTGATTGTCGGGTTGGTCGAGTGTATTTATGTCGAGGGGGCACCAGAGCATCAAGTTGATTCGAGCACATTCTATGGAAATACTTGTAAAACAAGCACAAGGATGCAACATTGTGGCGATGTGGGACAAAGGCTGGAGATTGGTGGATAGTGAAGGACCTATCAGATTTGAGACTCTTTTTTGGACCTTGTCTAAGAGGGAGAGACTAGTGGAGCGGTTAAAATAAATTCAAGCAAAAAGGTGCATTTGTTGCAATTTTGATTTTTTTGCCATGGAGCTGTGTTTTTGGCAGAATGCGATTAGTTTTTGGGGGGACTGAACAGCTGCTGTTACTGTGGTTAAATCAATTTTAGTTTTGCAGCCATATTAGTGTCGTCTGCCTTTCTTTACACTTTTTTGCAGCTTTCAAATCATAAACTCTCTCGGCTATTTCCGGTTTGTTCCGGAAATATTTGAGTTGATATGAACCTCCACCCATAGAAGAACTCATTTTTTATCATTTTAGCTCAGTTGATCCTCAGAGATCAAGGGGACAAACACTTGATTTCTTTGAGATACACAGCTATGCAAATGTTTATTTAGGGATGTTCCCTACTTTTCAAAATGGGAGTGGGTCAAGCAGTGAATAATAATACGTCTACAGTGGCGACCTGCCTTGTTTGGGGTGAACTATGGTAAAAAAAAAGGTTCCTCTCCCAAATCGATCACTTAACTGTGATAGTTTATCTTTCTTATAGTCATTTCCTGGTCGGATTCCAGGACAAGAATTCATCTGATCTGGTGGAGTATCCAGCTTAGTGCTGTTATTTGTTCTTTCTTAAATTATTTTAGTTCAGTTAGTTCTAAAAGATTAATAAGGCCCCCTTCCTGGTGCTAACACTTGATTTCGTTATAAGTTAGATCTATATCCGAGGGTTCGTTTAAGGATTGATGTTGTCTCTTTTGGGCTGCTATCTGTACTTCACTACAGCTTGCTCTTCCAAAGATTGTGTCTAAGTATTTTGTT
Source organism: Sepiola atlantica (assembly GCA_963556195.1). NCBI lineage: Eukaryota > Metazoa > Mollusca > Cephalopoda > Sepiida > Sepiolidae > Sepiola > Sepiola atlantica. The sequence goes on along the minus strand of OY744520.1, from coordinate 209,983,930 downwards.
CGATTTTCTTTCATTAGACCAGTTACCCCTACCACAACTGATATGATGTTTATTTCTTCCAGAGACCATGTTGGTTTCAAGTCTTTCTTGAGATCTTGATATTTTTTCTCATTCAGTTCTATTGAGGCCATAGTCCTTTCGGCCAGTTATATTAATAATGAGAACAATCCTTTCAAGTTAGTTCCATATAAGAATATCTGGTTTGATGGCTTTGTCTTTTATGTACCTGTCCGCTTGTCCGCCTTTGTCGTAGAACACAATCAATTTTCCGTTTGTTGTTATGGGTGAAGGTTCATGTTCCCAGATGTCCGACCAATCAAGTTGCATCTCTTCGCAGATCTTCCAGTGGAGGTATCTACATACTTTGTTGTAGTGGACAGTTTAATGGCCATCTGCTAAAAGGATCTTACATGCAGACATAAGGTGGCTCGGACATTCAACGGCCGAATGATAGAACCTGCACTGGTCATTTTTTTGTAGTCCAGTCATTTTCTTCAATCTATTTGTGAGTAGGCCCTGGTCTTGTGCAGCTATAATTATCAATATCTTACCAAATGGAAATTTGCCACTCTTGAGTCATTGCAGTGAAACTTCCTTGTCCAATGTATGTGCGCATGTGCAGGTTTAACCCTAACTCTAACCCTAACACAATGCAAGACATATTTGTAGCGTTGCTGCTTTGTCGGTTGTTATTGTGATTCCATTAGTGTCCGGATCGCGACTGTAATGGAATCAATACATAACAATTCAGGTAGGAACACACAAGGAACAAAGAGAGACGACCAATCGATGCGTGCGCTCCGATATCAACATGTCAGCATTTATTATATAGCATGAGAAATATACAAGGGAGATAACTCCAGAATGAGGTAAGGGGGGTAATTAGGATACTATTTGGATTCGCGTATCTCGGGTGTTAACACTGTTGCCGTTTCCAAATGCACAGAAAGACGCGACACTGCAATAATGATCGAAGAAAAATAAGTAAAATACTTCCAATGTTTGAATGCAAAAAAACAGTGGAAATATTTTACTCATAACTCGCGCGTGCCTACCAGAGCACACCACTTTAATTGGACATTATAAACCAGACTTCAACAAGAACAGAAGTCCAAGGCTAAGTGACAACACGCCGCTTAAAAAAAATTTCAAAAATATTGTCTGTATTTTTCTGATGAAGATTCTTGTATGAATCGAAAATTCGAATTTTAAATAAATATGTTTATTTAAAAAAAAAATCTGGATTTGACTGGTCTCTTAACCGTTTTAAAACTAAGAAGAAGTGTTTATTAGGATTATTGTTTTCAAACAAGTGTTAAATCCGTATTTCCGGTTTCCTTTTCTTTTCTGTAATAAAATCTTTCATAGTTGAGGCGAGCATAAAATGTTTTAAAGGATATAAACTCATTAACCAGACGCCATCTCAGAATATATATATAAAGACAAAAAAAGATTCAACAAAAATACTGAAAGCCTGCATTTCTAGAGGCGATGGTCAAACAACCACCCTCAAACAATACTACAACATCTACTTAATGCGGTGGTTGGGGGTTGGTGGACCAGAGGAAAGGGGTGGGTGTTTCGGGTGGCACTACATTAGCTAATGATTCGTAAAGCTTTGGGTACTATGTGTAAAGAAAATGAAGATGGAATAAAAACAGAGATGCCATGTTTGTCATGCGTGGATTGAAGCCAAAATGGAGGCGAGAAAGAAAAGAAGAAGAACAACAAAAAAAGATTGAATAAGTAATAGTCACAAACAAACAAAAGTGTCTTTTTTAATCGTTTTTTTTTTTCAAGCTGAAAATACAATGCAAGGTAAGGCAACACAATCTAAAAGGGAAGAACGAGTGTATATATGTGCTATTATTATGATGATGAACATATTGATATACACATAGCATATATGAATTGAATAGAACCTATTTCACATGAACCCATTTCTCTCTCTCTTATATATATATATATATATATATATATATGGGAAATGAAAAAGGAAAAACCAAAATGGGTGTTTTTTTTATATATTCATCAACGTTTCGTCTTTATTTGTAAGACTTCCTCAGGATGATAATTTTAAGAAAAATGTCATGCAAGTACGTGAAAACATTTTTGTTAAAATTATCATCCTGAGGAAGTCTTACAAATCAAAGACGAAACGTTGAGGAATATATAAAAAAAATCACCCTTTTTGGTTTTTCCTTTCCCATTACGTCGGATTACCTGCATCCTTCCTTTCTCATATATATATATATATATATATATATATATATGTATGTGTGTGTGTGTGTGTGTGTGTGCATATAATGTGAAAAAAAATGAAGACAGGGTATTCAATTAAGTAAATAAAAGTGTATAATATATATTTATTTCAGTATTATACATATTATACGTTTCATGGATTAGGTGCAACTAAGAAGCGGCAGAGAGCAATACAAATTTGTGTAATCAAATCTGGATCGCCACGTGACAACTCGATTAGACACATCTTAGTTGAGCCTAATCCATGAAAATGTCTAACACTGAAATTATATATATATATATAAATAAATAATACTGAAAATTGATGCCTAAAAAATTATATCGCCTTATAACATTTTATGTGGATACATAAAATAATAATAATAATAATAATTATATATATATATGCTTGAAAAAAGACAAACGGAAAACAGGTTAGAATGCAGGAGAAAAACAAAAAACAAGAGATTTGACCGGTTTCGTTCGTATTATCGAACGTCTTTCGAACGAAACCGGTCAAATCTCTTGTTTTTTTGTTTGTTTTTCTCCTGCATTCTAACCTGTTTTCCGTTTGTCTGTTTTCAAACATTTTTTCTACCACGGTATTTCATTTTCATGACTTATCGTGTACCTTATCCCATATATATATATATATATATATATATATATATATATATATATATAGTCATTTTGTTGTTGTTTTTTGCAATATTGAAAATTGAACGTATTCAAATATATTTTCATGGGGAAGCATTACCTAAATGCTAAGGTGGAAATATTGTCCCCCTTCACTAGTGTGATGTCCCCTGATGGGGCGCGTATATAGTTATCAAATATAATTATCCACAGATACATGTTTTACCGTCTACACCTTAAATTAGCGTTGGTTTCTTTTAATATGCTGGGAATATTCCCACATCAATAATTGTTTTTGCAAAACTATAAATAATAGAAATCCGTGATTACCCTCCACACTTAGAGAACGCGATAGCCATAAAAATAATGACTCCATATTGGAATTTTATTTGGTCATATTTTTAATCAATATGTTAGTTACAGGATGGTACTTAACTAGTAAATGGCTTGTTTCTGATCCATAGCATACACATTTAAATGGCATTATCAATGAATCAAAACAAAACAAGATTAGTCAAGCTCCTCCATACAAGATAATTATTTTTACAAATGTTTACTGGGGATTTATCGGACACACAAAGTCAGACCCAAATAGCATTTGAGCTGACAAATAAAACTTTGTTTCTGACTAGCCAATTTTTATTTGTCATTGCTGTACTGTTTTATTGGCAATATGAAACGTTCTCCACTACAAATTATTTAAGAAATTACTTCGTCCAGCCCAGACGACAGCTAATATGAAATATTTTTAAATACAAATCAACAAGGGGGTATAACTTATTTTAAATTGAAGAATATAATAAGAGTCTTCATTCACAGAAAAAAATCTAAATGTAAAAAATAAACATAAGTAAAAAAAAAAATCATATACGTATGATATAAACGAAAACAATTAATCGATGCATCAGTTAATCTCTCTCTATATAAAGTTATATATATATATAGTCTCGGAAGTTTCTCAACCATTAAAACTATATAAAAAAAAATATATATATAAAAAAACAAAAAAAAAACTTATAGTCTCAAGTCTTCCAGTGGAAAATCACTCATGTAAGTCAATTTATTTTTTACAGTTATTATATTAGTTAGTTTCTAACACTATTTTAAGGGATCATCAGTTGTTTACCATGAAAAACTGTTTCGGGAATTTAATATATATATTTATATATATATATATATATATATATATACACACACACACATACTTTCCTTCTGACGAGTCGCACTTGTGGAAAATCCAAGATATATAACTCTTAGTATGGTTGTTCATGTGTAAACGAAACGGTCTATAAGATCTGGAATGTTTTTAAAACACATGGTAACTGGAATCTAACTTTCTATTGTTTTTATATATATAATAAATTAAATCCAAATATTATTATTTCAGATTAACTAAATTAATCAGTCTTAGTAATCTATTACATATCTTAACTATTTCATTTTCTGCAGAACTTGTCTTTTTTTTCTGCGAATCTCATGTTCCTATTTTTTTTGTTGAAATGCAGCGTCCACTTGACTCTCTTCAACTGACACAGCCAGTCCAACTTTTGTTTTCTTTTTGAAAAAGAGAGGTTGTTACTCTCGAAATGATTAAAGTCTCTACCATTCCAGACTTTTAAATATTTAACAGTAAGCCCACCAATTTTACAATTTACTATCTTTATATTTAAATTTTGAAATATAAATGAATTGATCTGAGATTTATTGTCTCTTGTCATTTATTTTTGTTCATTCTTATTTCACCTTCCGGTTTTCAACATTGCATTGTTTCTGCTCGGAATTCTCACCTTCATATTTACTTGTTTACTAGCAATGCTTCAAGCAAACTACCATTTCCTTATATATATATATATATATATATAAGTAAGTTTTAGGAAAGAACAATAAACATAATTTTTATTACAGAATATACCCTGTTTTGAACATTTGAAGTTTGAAATAGATTTGGACATTCGTGCATGTTTATCACTCTTCGTCCATTTAACTTTATATATATATATATATATATATATATATATATATATATATATATATATATATATATATATATATATATTTCTATGTACAGGGTAATCTCCTAAGCTAATGAAAGGATCATTATGAATTTTAGAAAAATATATTCTAGGCAACACGGTGATAGGTACATTATTATTTTTGTAAATTTTAACATTTAGATTGTGCATAAGTATTAAAAAAGATTTTATGAACAGATCATTATACATTTTGGAATATAAATTTTCAGAAACTCGGTGAATAACATGGGCTCATTATTTGATAAACTTTACCATTTGTGCCCACCCAAACTCGCGCCTGCTAAAAAAAACTTTTAAAATAAGTTAGATACAAAAAATTTCATAGAGAAAAGAATTGCTGTACATCAAATTTTGAGTTATATTAAGCAATACATTTTTTAAATGATTGGTGCGCACGTGTGAACGTTAATAATGTATGTGTTATGTACGGAATACGTATTCTAGACAACAGAGTGAGTAATGTGGACTTTTTTTTCTTTTTCGTAAACTTTATCATTTAGAGGGTGCCACCATAGAAACTGTACCACACCAAAACTTTAAAATTTAAAACTATACTTTTACTAGTGATTTATATACTCTTTACTTGAGAAGATGTAAGATCAATCAAGAGAAACTGTCCTAGGGACCAATAAATGGGATTCATCTGATAAAGTGAAACATTGAGGAAGTGATAAAATGGATCTATAGCCATCATGTACACCTGACCTTAGTCATTTGACTATATTTCTTCTATTTCCATCCTCCATGTCACCTTGTAAAATTAAAAATAACATGAAATCCCTCCTTCCTTTTATCTCTCCCCTTTTTCGTCAGTTTCATGACTATACATCCATCAGAAGTGTTTTTGATATTCCTCTAGATCTGATGTGAATCGGACGAATAAATGCATACTCTTTCCAGAGAGCTTCGTCACATGATTGAGAACACAACTTCCGCCTAGTCATTGTGTTGAATATCCAGGCCAGGTGTACGAGAAATGTTACCCAGCAGGAATAAAACGTACTTGACACATACTCGCACCTGGCCGGAAGAAAAGAAACACAGTCGATGAACAGAACAAACAAAACTCGGTTGATTGCTGGAAATAAAACAAGTGTTGACTGATTCAAAACCACCTTCAAAAGTTATGCTATCCAAAACGGTTAACTATAGACGGAAATATCTTGTTGATAAATAAACGTCACATAGATATGGCTACATTGACAGTGAAAGCGAAATCCCAGAATGTGCGTTTTCGGGTTGTGGGTGTCACAAATTATTATATAAACTAACCCGAAATTGAGATCGATAGATGACTGGCAATTGGGTCCAAGAAAACCACCCTGCCAATTCCTGTGTATGCGTCCCTCTTCATCGCTAACTCGCACTCGTTCACCACTACCGACAATAAAGATATATCATTATATGTCCGTGCATCAGTGTTTGACGTCATTCTTTTAAGCATAGAAGAAATAGGCGGTTATCCTGTTTTGTCAATACATGTGTCGATTAGCAGGTTATACTGAAGTATTTGCTTGGCTGTATTTTTTTTGAGAGAGAGTTTTTGGCATATTTCCAAATGGTCACCCATCTGGTAGTGGCCAAGCTCAACATCGCTTAACTTTGCTGATCTAACGAGAACCGGTGTTTCAACATGATTATGCCTTATAAACTGATACATTCGCAAGAAAAATTTAAATAGATAAAATGAGTCTAGCTTTCTATATAATAAAGAAAATAAGCTTTTGTGCCTTATTTTAAATTTAAATTTTATCTTATTTTGACGAGGTATTGTGTAACATTTGAGATAATACTATTGTTTTTTTTTATTTCTGACGATTTGAATAATTCATTCAAATGTATCGCTCAAGAATAATATCAAAAATACCTTTCTTGAAACTGTAGTAAAATGTTTAGATAAGTAAAAAATTAATCATTTATTATTGCCATGAAGCTCTATCTGGAAAGGTATTGAGCACTTTTTATATACTAAAATCTGATGTATTGATTCGGTTCAGTTTGAGAATCGATGTCTAAACGACCAATTTTGAGAGGTTGATTTTTAGGTTATATATATATATATATATATGAGGATAAAATATACAATATATCATAAAATGAAATGCCGTGGAGACAGGATGTGTGAAAAAAGACAAAAGGAAAAACAAATTAAACACAGGAATAAATCATCAAAAGTGAGAGTTTTACTGGTTTCGTTCGGATCAATGAATGCCTTCAGAAAAATGAAGACGTTCTTTGATCCGAACGAAACTGGTAAAGCTCTCGTTTTTATTATTTATTCCTGTGTTTAATTTGTTTTTCCTTTTATCTTTTTTCACACACACATATATATACATAATTACTAGTTCATATTATAAATTAATGTTACATCATATATATATATACAGGGTGTTTCAAAAGTCTTGGGAACATTACAAATGCGTATATCTCATGAACTATTCCAGGTAGAAAAATGAAACTGGTGCCATTTTAAAGCTTGCTTAATCAAGTTTTTGGTCATACTAATGATTTTCGTCTTATCTTTCCAGGTGCAGTAATGGCGTTCTCTAAACAAGACAAGGCATTTTGCGTCCTCCAATTTGCAAAGACTGAATCGTGGACATGTGTTCAGCGTGCATTTCGCAGGAAATTTAAAAAAGAAGCCCCTGAAAGGAAATCCATTGTCAGATGGCATGCTAAATTTGTGAAAGATGGGTGTTTGTGCCCAAGTAAGCGAACAGGTCGCCCTTCAACTTCAGAAGATGCAGTTGAGCAAGTTCGGACAGCCTTTCAGCGGAGCCCCCGTAAATCAGTGAGAAGAGCCAGCAGGGAACTTCAGCTTGCTCCAGCAACTGTCTGGCGTGTCTTAAGGAAACGACTGCAAATGGTACCTTACAAGCTCAAGTTGGTCCAAAAGTTGAAGGACACTGATAAGCCACTTCGCCGTGACTTTTGCATTGCAATGCAAGAGAAGTTGGAAGATAACGGCTTTGATGACCGGCTTGTTTTTAGCGATGAGGCGACCTTCCATCTGAATGGCAAAGTTAACAAGCATAACACTCGCATATGGGGTACTGAGAATCCTCATGAACTTCTTGAGCACGAGCGAGATTCACCAAAAGTGAACATGTTTTGTGCAATTTCCAAGAAAGGTGTCTATGGACCGTTCTTCTTTGAAGAGGCAACTATCACTGGTGAATCCTATCTCAACATGCTGGAAGACTGGTTAATGGCTCAGTTGGAACAAGCAGAATCTGATGACTTCATTTTTCAACAAGATGGTGCACCACCACACTGGAGTCTTAGAGTAAGGCAGTTTCTTAACACAAGGCTGCCTGGTAGATGGATTGGGAGATCTGGGCGAGGTGATGACGTTCTCATGCCCTGGCCTCCTAGGTCTCCAGATCTTACCCCGTGTGACTTTTTCCTTTGGGGCTTTGTCAAGCAACAAGTCTATGTGCCGCCCCTTCCAAGAGATATTGACGAACTAAAGGCTCGAGTAACGGCAGTTGTGGGAACCATTGACGTCAAGATGCTGGAACGCGTTTGGCAGGAAATGGACTATCGACTAGATGTCTGCCGTGTGACGAATGGTGCTCATATTGAGCAACTTTGAAGATTCCCCACAAAACTTGAAACTTTAACCTTTCCAACGGTACCAATTTCATTTTTCAACTCCTAATAGTTTTTGAGTTATTAAAAATCGTTATGTTCCCAAGACTTTTGAAACACCCTGTATATATATATATAGAAAGGAGGGTAGTGCAGTATTAGTGCAGTTCCAACGAGAGAAAAGTATATATGTAAAGGAGTAAGGCTACCAACATTTGTAGAATGTTTTTTTCAACATTTATTTATTATTTTGTTGTTTTTTTCAACATTTATTTATTATTTTACCATTTTATGATTTTATATATAACGCGTTTCAAGCGGTGGCCCGCTTTCATCAGATATGAAAATCCATTTGAAGAAATGTCTTTCGATTCGAGCAAATGTTGTTTTATTTGTTTTTGCGCATGCGTGGGTTTGTGGGTGTGTGGGTATCTTTGATTTTCATTTTTCCTGTTTCTCTTGGTCAAGTGCGTGTTACCCATCCATGATCCATCGGTCATCCTAGCCTTCTAGGGTGCGGGAGATTTTCTTTTGAAATTTGATACTTTTTATTGCTTTTTGTCTCCAAAAGTTGAAGTGGTGTCTGCGCGCGTGTGTGTCCGTATGTGTGGTCTGATCTTGAGTCTTGTGAATAGGTGGGCGATACATACACACACACACACACACACACAAACACGCACACACACACCCATGCGCGCGCACCCACAGGCGTGTGGTTATAGTGACAGAGAGGGGGATAAAGGTTGAATTATATACACATACATACATATACACACACACACACATATATATATATATATATATATATATATATACATATATATACACATACATGCATACATACACACACACACACATACATATACACACATATTTGCAAAAGATAAATTAATGCAAACGGTCCAAATAGATTTGAACTTGGTTTGGCCGATTTCATAGTTCGGTATTTAATGTGCAAATTTAATGTCTATTGCAAATGATTCATTTAACACAAGTTGCTATTTGACTCATAGCTGTGTAGAAGTGCGCAATAAGAAGTTATGTACTAAGATTATCTTCCTTGAATAAGAATTTTCCAGTCTATAGATAACTATAAATAGTTATTTATGTTTGTACTTAACTAGAGGTGGATAAAGTGTGATCAAAGTGTGTGTTGTTAGAGTTATGATCTGTTTAATGTTGGATTAAATTTAAGTATGACCAAGAGAAACAGGAAAAATGACAAATAAAAAATAAAAATAAAAATCAAAGATACCCACACACCCGCAAACCCACGCATGCGCAAAAACAAATAAAACAACATTTGCTCGAATCGAAAGACATTTCTTCAAATGGATTTTCATATCTGATGAAAGCGGGCCACTGCTTGAAACGCGTTATATATAAAATCATAAAATGGTAAAATAATAAATAAATGTTGAAAAAAAACAACAAAATAATAAATAAATGTTGAAAAAAACATTCTACAAATGTTGGTAGCCTTACTCCTTTACATATATATATATATATATATATTCAGTATTTACTTCAACACTTTTTACTTCAATATGCGAGTAGAGCTTAGTAATAGTATGTAAATATATGTATGGCAAGTAAGCTAGATAGAAACGCTCATGTTTCATTCATTGCTTGTTGATTTCCTTCGAGAATAAAGCATGAACATTTCTGTGTAGCTTCTTTGCCATAATTATATCCTCATAATGTATGTATGTATATATATATATATATATAGTGTGTCAGGTTGTACCGCGGTTTCATCCAAAAGGGCAGCTTTGTTGATGCTATTCCCTGTCGGGCGTGACTACAATCGTTTCAGCTTGCCGATGATTCCACTGGGCACGGAGATTTACTAAAGATGTCTAAATCTGCCCTTTTGGATGAAACCGCGGTACATTGCTGAATTATGTAATATACAGTATCTAAATAAATTATATATATATATATATATATATATATATATATATATATATATATATATATATATAGGAATAACAATTAATGTAAAATCAATGTATGTGTTTATATATTTTTGTGTTTTATTTCTTATTGGTTGACGTATAGAAATACAGAATGGTCTTTTAAAACAGAATTTTCGTCCGCTAGCTGCGACCCTTATATATGTAAGTTCAGTTAGTGAGAACTCAATCAGAGTGCTCGATTAGTAAGACAAATTAAAAAATAAGAGCGTAATATTTATTCATATATGTAATTACAGACGATTAAAACAACATCGGTACCGTCGGTTTCAAATCTCATATACGACCCCTTTGTTTGGATTTGAAACCGACGGTACCGATGTTTCCCTGATCTTCTGTATATAGTATATTTTTTTTATTTATACAAACATTATTGACAGAGAAGACTAATTAATTGGTCTGAAGAGCTTGACTCTCTGTGAAGAGTACAATAATAATGTTTGTATGAATAGAAATTTATACTTAAGAACAGCTCTACTTGCTATTGAGCACTTTTTATAAACACTTGAGTTTCAACCGATTTACATCTACAGAAACTAATATAATATGTGTACTATATATATATATATATAGAATTATTTTTATTTATACAGACATGTACATAATCTGCGACAATGACATGTCGATGTTATCGATCAACAGCTGTTAGAAACTGAGATCTTATTAGGCAGAATGAAAATATGATCCTTACTTTAGGTTTTATTTGGAAAGAACCTTTCCAAATATGATCGAAGAGAAGGATTATATTTTCCTTCTGCCTAATGAGATCTCAGTTTGTTACATCTGTTGATCGATAACATCGACATGTCAGTGTTGCAGATTATGTACATGTCTGTATAAATAAAAGTTTTTGAGTTTATTTTTGTTAGTTGTTGAATTGCTTATCCTTTATTCCATTTTTATTTTTACATATACATACATATATACACATATATATATACATATATATATATACACATATATATATATATACATATACACATATATATATATATACATATACACATGTATACATATATATACATATATACACATATATATATAGTAAGCTATGAAAATATATTTATGGCAATTAAGCTACACAGAAGCTCCTGCGTTTCATCCCTGGGGGGAATCTTCAGGGGGAAATTTTAGCATGAAGATTCCTCCCAGGGATCTAACGTGGGAGCCTCTGCGTAGCTTAATTGCCATAAATATATTTTCATAACTTACTACCTAGCTCTACTAACGTATCGAGCACTGTTGAAGTAAATACTGAAAATTGATACATAAAAAAATTATATCTCCTTATAAAATTTTATGTGGATACATGAAATACTAATATATATATATATATATGTTGAATTTATTCATTCTTAACTTAGATCTTTTCCTGGTATCATGGATCCATACTGACTATTACTATATGTATAATGTATACATTTATTTCTGCTCCTTGAATAAGTTTTAAAACCTCTCAGAGACGACCAGCCTGATGTAGCAATAGAACATTTCAGGTCATCTCTGTCAAGTTTTCCTTCCAATGAATGATGGGCTCAGCAGCATTGTCTCAAATAGGGCAGAACTTATCGTACACACTTCCGACAAATAAAGTTTTGGAATACACAGAATGATCGTTGGCCGGCGCAATATGCATCACTCCACCGATGACGCCACAGAGAGCAACGTTAGAGAGGCTGACCCTGCCACATATGCATACACCGCAAGCCAGTGATGTTTCCATATTATCCGTAATGTTGGGAACGTCCGCTTCCTGCATGTAACAAACTCTGCGCATGCTTATTTCTTCCGTTGTTCGTGCAGGTTTTCGTGCATCCTTCAAGAAGGCCTGTCAGAAGCCATCCATTTCCAGATACCTTGGCATGTGTCAATTTTTTTTTTTATCTTTTTGCTTTTTTTTGTTGCTTTTTTTTTCCTTCTTTTATTTTCTTTTTTTTTTTTTTTTTTTGCAGAAACATGTTCGTATCTCCTTCAAGGTCTGCATTCTGCTTTTTTATGCCGTGTTATGGAAGAAAGTTATCATCGAACCAAACAATATGACCAGGACAAGGAAACCTTTTATGGTTAACTGCACATAAGAAATACAATGATACGCCCCTCCCACCTCTCTCTCTCATATATATATATATATATATATATATATATATATATATGCACACACGCATATACTAGTAGGATACCTGTCGTTCCATAACGGGTATAAGCAATAAATATCGCATTAGACTTAATGTTTTTTCTTTCTTGGGGGTTTTGGTTAAAGCACTCCCTAAATGGGAGAGTTTACAAAAGAAATACTGTGTCCACGTTATTCACCCTGTCGCCTACAATACATATTCCATAATTCACAATCAGTTCAATAGTTTCGAATTTTACCAAGAACATACATATTCTTGACATTCACGCGTGTGCAACGATCCTTTTAAGAATGTATTACATCAAGATTTGATGTAGAGAACTACTTTTCTCTATAAAGTGTTTGTATCTAACTTATTTCAAAAGGTTTGGGAGGCGGGTGCGAGTTTTGATGGGCACCTCTCCTAAATGTTAACGTCATGTTACTCACCGTGTTGCCTAGAATATATATTCCCAAATTCATAATGATCTGTTCATTAGTCTAAGAGATTACCCTGTACATTATATATATATATATATGTATGTAGTCATTTTTGTGAGTGTTTTTGCGGTGTACCTTAAATTCTAGTTTGTTGTTGGACTTAATTATAAGGGTATCTAGGAAGGGAATGGAGCCGTTTCTTTCAGTCTCATAGGTGAATTTTATGGAGGGTTCTACTGTGTTGAGTCTATCTTTAACATTATTGATTTGTATGTCTGTGGGGAGGAAAATTAAAATATCATCTATGTATCTAAAGTATTCGATGTTAGGGGGTAGTCTATATTTGAAAGGACCGGATTCTAAGAATTCTAAAAAGAGGCAGGCTAATACACCGCTAAGGGGGTTGCCCATGGGGAGTCCAAATTTTTGTTTGTAGAATACTTCGTTAAATTGGAAATATTTTACGTCAGTTTCTATGAAAGTGTTGGGGGGAAAAGGTAGGTCGGTTTTTATTTTCTTTATATGTGTGTGAAGTAAGTTTAGGCATTTTTTAACAGGTACATTAGTGTAAAGCGATGTTACATCTAGGCTATGTATATTTTTATTTTCTACGTTGATGTTTTTTATTCTGCTAAAAAGGTCGCCTGAATTTTTTTTTCCTCCCAATATGTCTACCCTACATGTATTTGTACTTGCATGACATTTTTTCTCTATATTATCATCCTGATGAAGTCTTATAAATAAAGACGAAACGTTGATGTACACATAAAAAACATCCATTTTTTTGGTTTTCCTTTTTCATTTTCCCATATATATATATATATATATATATGTATATATATGTGTGTGTGTGTGTGTATATATATATATATATATATATTTATTAGCAGGAAGACCCGACGTTGCTCGGGATTGAATAAGGAACATTTTTATGTTCTTATTCACTATGCTACAATCATATTACTTGTGTTTCTTTTATACTGCCCCCCCACCCTCGTTTCGCCGTCTGATATAGTCAGAAGAAACTGGAATTTTGACAAATTCTCTGAACTAGTGCCTTATATATATATATATATATATATGGTTTAAAAATGCCATTAAAATCGCATATACGTATTTGAAGTTTTAAGGTGGGTTCGACACACTGTGTTGGGTGTATATCAAGATTCGGGACAACTTTCATTGTCTTATCCGGAAAATTTTACAGGTATGATGTAATTTCATAAAAATAGGATATATTTGAAGTTTTAAGGGTTAGGGTTCTGCTTTCATAGCCCCCTTACAGCATAGAGATTCCGTTTCACTTCCATTGTCTTCTGTGGAAAATATTACAAATAAATCAACATTTAGTTTTTATGTAGATTCTCTTACCTTTATTTCTATAGGGAACACAAAAACATACACACACATATATATATATATATATATATATATATATATATATATATATATATATATATATATATTAAAATTGGTAGCTCATGAACATTTCTGCTGTAGAAAGGCCACAGCTTGACGAGGGCATAGAACACCCGAAACAAATGTGTCACATCTGATATGAAAAATAAAAAAAAAGTTTTAAATATTCGTGGCCACCCATTTTTAAATATACTCTTTTGTCTTATTGGATTTACAATAACCTCTGCTTTTTCTCTTAATATATGTATATGTATATGTATATATATATATATATATATATATATATATATATATATATATATATATACATATATATATGTATAACATCGACATGCAAGTGTAGCAGCTTTTTCTACATGTATGTATAAATAAAAATAATAATTCATATATATATATATATATATATATATATATATATATGAATTATTATTTTTATTTATATATATGTGTGTGTATATATGTGTGTATTTATTAAATGTAGCTCATCTTAACACTTACTGCAGTTTCATGGGAAATCCAATCAGCAACATTTTTACATTTAAATATAAATGTATATTCAAATGTATTAAAACTTAGTAACGTGTTAAGATACCACATTTATTATTTAATGTCATAAATCTCTACATGAAAGACTATTGAGCCCCTTTGTGTGTGCAAGGTTTTCTCTCCTGATTCGGTTGTGTTCCGATTTTCAGAAGTTGATTTTTATATTATATATAATTTTAAAATTATTTTTAAAGGTATGACTCACCCAACAAATCCAACATTACACCGGGTTTCCTCAACCGTGGTTTCTTTTGTAATCAGTTCATATTTTAAAATTAGAAATGAACCACAACAGATGCAACGGCTGACGATTGCCTCGTGTCGCCACGAAACCCAGCGTAATGCTGAATATGTAGTGTAAGTGTTTTACTTTAGTAGCTTCTTTTTCTCGACTGCTTGCCTTTGGAATTCCCTTCCTGCTCCCGGTTTCCCCGACTGTACGAACATGCAGACATTTAAATGTAATGTAAAAAACATCTCGCTGCACAACTCCCCACTTTGGGTGCCCCTATAAATCTGGCCCCTAATTAAGAGTATCCCCTTACGTCTCAGTGGAAATGTGCCATGTTTGGAGTGAATATAAGTACGAAAAAGAAAAGGTCGTAACTTTAAGAATTGTCTCAGATGTGTTTCTTACTTTATAACCATTCTGTAAACCATTCTGTAAATATGACTTCATTGCTTTTTTTCACACTCACTCACCCACTATCCAGGTTTATCGTCTACGTTCCCTTTGTTTCAAAACGTAATTTTCTTATTCAGTACTCTTATAGCTGACGCACCATGTTTCCGTGACTTCGCGTCGTCAACGTTCGGCCAGGTATCGGAAGCGCCCGAGAGTCGACGAAACTATTAACCAAGCAGACGATAACTTTTGGAAAAAATAAATCGCGTTCAATAAAAATTAAAAAATGAATTTCTATTTTCTATAATCTCTGTCAGCTCGTTGAGGACTAATTGAGTTTTTTTTTTTTTAATGTAAAAAAAAAAAAAAATTGAAAAAAAAAGTAAATAAAACAAACATTTGCTTAACAAATCAAACAAAATCATCTTTTGAAACTTTCCGGTGCACAAACAAAAAAACATTTCATTTACAAACATTTGATTAACAATTATCCTTTGACAAAATTTTTTTAAAAATAACCATCTAATTAATAATAGTTGTTTAGCTATGGTTTGTTCGTTCTTTATTTTTATATATGTATTTTAGTTTGGTTTTCTTCGTCGTAATTTATCGGCTGCCAGTCTTCAATTTAGCGTTTGGCAGTTTTCGCCTCGTCAACTCTCGGGTGCTTCCGTAATCTGCCCGAACGTTGACGACGCAAAGTCACGGAAACATGGTGTATCATCTATAAGAGTACCTCTTATTCTTTTTGTGAATTTTTTTTTTGAAAAGAAAAACGTGTGAGCGAAATAGGACAAAAAAAGTGCTCACTTAATTAAAAGAGCAATGGAATATTTATTTAACAAATAAAACTGTTGACATAGCTTCACCACTTCGGCTTTCTGAAAAGTCCGGAACAGGGCCGATATAAGTTTTGAAAGAGATGTTCTCTATTCCTGTCCCGAGACAGTTCGGAAATGACATCAACAGTGTAGTTTGTTAAATAAAAAGGTATGCACGAATGTGTATATAAATATGTGTGAATATACAAGGTGATGACATATATACATTTTTGTTGTTGCGAGGTGTCGGGTGGGGGTTGGATGACAATCAGGTCGTTTCAAGAAAGAAGAAACCAAATGCTCACTATAGTCATGGTCGTAGGTGTTTGGTCTATGCGTTGTCCATCGAGAACCTCCTATGCAAAAGTAAAAGCAGACACTAATTACACTACATTCAAGCATTGTCCCTTGGAAATATTACATTCGGAATTCGGGTAGCAGGATTTAAGGGTGCTGTTAGCGTTGACAAGTATTATATGAGTATAGAAATTTTCCAGGGACAGATAGATGTTTTGACATACAGAGCAGAGAGAAAAAAAAGTGCTTGAAAAGTGAGTTGAAGCAAAGTGGTTTGAAAATGAAACATTTTTTTTTTATTGTTCGTTAAGTTTTAAAGTTTTTTTTTCTTTGTTTTAAAAAAGAAAAGAAAATAATAATAATAATAATAATAATAATAATAATAATAATAATAATAATAATAATAATAATAATAATAATAATAATAATAATAATAATAATAATAATAATGAATACACTGAAAATTAAGCAAATAAAGAAAAAAAAACTATTGGACTTAGAAAAGATAAAAGACAAAATAATGTTTGACAAACGAACAAAAAAACACAAGAAAAACACTAAAAAAACAACTATGAAAGCAAACCCAAAAAGACACACACAGAAAAGCATAACATTTAATTTATTTAATCCAACAAGATAAAAAAAAAACATTTTTGATTCTTAGAAATATTTTAAAAACTAGTTTACCATTAAGATTATATATATACATATGTATATACATATAGCTTATACACATATAGCTAATCAAAATATAGTGCCATACCAGAAGCATGTACAATTGTTTCGAAGTTAATTTATTTTTAGAATCTGTATTTTGTTTTACAAAGAAATTCTATTTTCATCATCTGTTTCATAAGGAATTTTAAACAACAATTGAAAACTAAATAAATTAAAACTTCTCAGAAAAATCTATAAAATGTTCCACAAACAAAAAATGTTCCGCAAATAAATTATTGGTCAAATATTAAGTTTTTTTTTTTAGTTTTAAAGTTTTTACTAATTGACTATTCGAACATTTCAAGCAAAATAAATTACTGTTAGAATGATATCTGTTAATTATCTAAGGTAGTTTTTATTATCCAAACTAAGGGGAGTGGTTATTCTATTTTTTTATTTTATCTATTATTTATTATTAAAAAAGGGAGGAAATCACTAGCTATTAGTAAGAGTTAATTCCCTTGCATATGTGCCAAATTATATATATCTGGCATCCATTTTAGTGAATTCTCTACATAGACGGATTTTTCCTTTGGTGATTATTGTTTTTGACAAAGGGAAGTTTTTCACAAAATATTAAATAAATGATCTTTAATAATCATCCGGACAACACACAAACAGCCGACACCACACTTGTTGTTATGTAAGATTTTAAGAAAAAATAAATAGTAAGTCCCATTTCGATTTATTTTTTTTGTTCCTTCCAGCTTACAACTTACCAGGCACACTGCATTGCCCTCAGTCTTCTTAACATATTACTACTATTCCCAGCAATGCTTCAAGCAAACTACCAGTCTCTATTAATATATATATATATATATATATATATATGGTCTGAAGAGTTTGACTCTATGTGAAGAGTATAACATGTATGCACATATGTAACCAATAATGTTTGTATAAATAAAAATTTATACTTAAGAACAGCTCTACTTGTTATTGAGCACTTTTTATAAACACTGTAGTTTTAACGGATTTACACCTACAGAAACTAATACAATACGTGTACCATATATATATATATATATATATATATATATATATATATTAAGTAGTCAAACACAAGGCTCATTAGAATATTAGAAATTTACACAGTACTAATATTTCATTCCAGAGTAATTATACATGGAAATATTTCCTGACAGAACAACACAAGCCCTTATAAAAGTAAAACTGTTATTTATCTCAAAGAATTACAGCCGTTTCATTATTTGCTTATGTTATCAAGGCATTTATAAATATAAATCCTCAGTTTATAAACAAATAAGAAAATGATGAAACGACTAGATTCTTAGATTAAAAAAAAAAGTTTTACTTTTTATAAGATCTTGTGTTGTTCTGCTGAATATATATATATATATATTAATTTTATACGTACATAAAAGTAATCTATGGACACGTGTTTCTGGCTTACAGCCGTCATCAGCATGGCTTACTTAGACAAGGATCGAACCTTCGATATTAATGCCTATAGTTCAGCGTCTTTACCACTGGATCAAGACGCTTGTCTAGAAATATGTACCAAGCATAATGGTCCAGTGGTACATACGCTGGACTATAGACATCAGTATCGAAGGTTCGATCCTTGTCTAAATTAGCCATGCTGATGACGGCTGTAAGCCTTAAACACGTGTCCATGGATTAGTTTTATGTACGTATAAAATTAATAAAAAAATATATACGTATATATGTATATTAACGAAAAATATGTCCTATAAAGTTAAGGGCGACTAATAATGCAATTTTCTGCATCTTAATCACTTAGGAAGTGAGACAATCGAAATAATAGTAAGCAAAACAACAACGAACGCTGAAATCACCAATAAAAATAATTATATATATATATATATATATATATATATATATATATATACACCGGCGACCAATATGAATAACCATCTCTACAATGACGATTCCCGAAAGAATTAAACGTATATGTATGTAGATAAAAACAAATATTTATAACTATTTGACGCCCTCAAATCTAGGCTGGGCTCTGGAGTGAGTAGTATTAGCACAACCGTCATTGTGGCTTGAAATTTTAATGCATGTTCCGTCAGCAGTCGACCACTCTGACGACGGTTGCTTTTAACAGGTTTAATCTTTCGCTTATACCCCGGGCTGTTGATAGTGACTGTGTGGGCTAAGACGTTGGAATTTGAGTTTGAAACATGACTCGTCTTCCGGGGTTCGAGTCCGGCGACCGGTATGAATAATCATATCTACACTAACGATTCCCAAAAGGATGAAACGTATACGTATTTAGATAAAAACAAATATTTAAAAAAAGACATATATACAGGATGATTCATAAGTCACTTAGCTATTTAAAATGATAACCATATGAAGCACAAACATACTATGAACTTTTTATAATTGTTATCTTACTCTCTAATTACTGCTATTTGTTATTTTAAATTTGTTCGTTATATATTTGTTTCTATATATATTTATTTTTATTCATTGAAATTTGTGTAAATCATCATATGTGCTTTATTTTCAGTTAGTATGTCATTTACAATTACAGAGCGAATTTTTATTGTTATTCATATGGCCAAATTTGATGAATCTCCCACACGTGTTAAAAGTCAATGGAAACGTGATGTGAACAGAAAGCCTCCTTCGCACAACACTCAATCAATCAAATATGTTATAAAGAGACGTAAATTCCTTGCAAAAAAGAATGGAGCTATGCATGCAGAACGAAGGTGGGAATTTTGGAAATTTGCTGTAATTTTAAACGCCCATAAATGAATTAGTTGAATAAACTTTCTGTTTTGTATTACCGTATTTTTTAACTTTAGAATTTCAAAAATAAATAGCTAAGTGACTTATGAATCACCCTGTATATTCTAATATCAGTAGAACAATTGCCCAGAGTGCTCAAATGCTGCTGTAAGAGCACCACCTAGTTGTATTAATTGATTATACACTCATACAACTCACCATTCAGTATCGTCGGTTTCAAGAGATATGGGTGTCTTAGTCTGTGAGACAGAAAACACAAGTCACACACAATCGTCAGCCAGGGCAGTTTATAGACAAGAAATGCAGAAACCAAGGCACCCATATTCAATGAATACGACCCTACTTAACGAAATACTAATTAAACAAAAAAACTATACGAATTTAATAATAATTATCTGTTTTGATATTTTCAGCATAATCAAGTTGACACACCAGTTCTCGTTAGATCACCGAAGTTAAGCAACGTGGAGCCTTGTCAGTACCAGATGGGTGACCATTTGGGAATACCAGGCGTTGTATGTCATCTTCTAATTACCAGGATATACATGCGGCTGGGGATCGTTTGTGAATTTGATATTCCCTTGAAAACTCCTTTAAAGGAAGTCGGTTTAGCTGCTAAGAGCTAATACAAGATATTACGGGTTCTTTTATATTTTCAAATTAATTATTAATCTTTTTTTTTTACATATTTTATAACAAAAATAGTTTTATTTATTTTTTGTTTGTTTATACGTATTATTCATATTTTCAAATTAATTATTAATCTTTTTTTTTTTACATATTTTATAACAAAAATAGTTTTATTTATTTTTTGTTTGTTTATACGTATTATTCATATTTTCAGATTAATTATTAATCTTTGTTTTTTTACATATTTTACAAAAAAAAATGTTTGTTTAGACGTATTATTCATGATAGTGTGCAATATTATTAAAAAAAAGCATTTCGAAACATTTAATCTTTGTAATCTCAATATAGAAATGTTATTGTTGGAATTGGGAGTTCTACAAAACAAAAAACAACAAAAACAACAAACGCTAAATAACAAAAATATTTCCTATTATCGAGAAGTCCTTCATTGTTTTCAAAGGGAATTGTTTAAAACACTGTAGTGCATGCTTTTGTAGAGTTACGCTTACATATTTTGATATATATATATATATATATAGACACATTAATAGTGTTAATAAACAAAATGTCCGATCTATTTGATAGACAATAATAAATAAAGCGTTACTACAATATTTTTATGTTTCGAAGTGTTTATCATTATCTTAGTTGTTGGTATTTTCGCAACGTTTCGACCGTTCGACTCTCCAGCCTTCATCAGCTGCCTTTTGCTATAGAAAGCCACCTTCTGGTAATTTTGAACTAAACCCTTTACTTAATTCAAGGTTTCTTAATTTAAAAAAATAAGGAACCACAGAAACTTTGAAACACAATATATATATTTTTTATTTCGAAAGAGGTGGTGTCTCATCAACACTGTTGGGGAACCATGAGAAAATTACTGTTTTGTTTTTAAATCCTTGAAACAGTTTCTCATAGTAAAGCAATAATAGTTTCAACAGAAATATTAAGATTATAGTTCTGTGTGAAGACTAGCGAAAATTCTTGGGAGAAAACTAATACAGTGATTTCAAGAAATTTGATTGACTTATAACGCAGGGAAATTTTCCAACAAAGGGCTTGAGACAAAAGGTTGATTTTAATTTTTTAATTTTTTTATTGTAAATTTTAAGGTTGAAAGATTTCCAAGAATTTATTCGTGTATTTTGTAACAGATAATTATTATTTCAAATTAAAATATTAAATTCATTATTAAGATTAATATTAAATTAATCCAATGCAGATGCCAGAAAACTTTCTAATCTAATAGCTTTTTTTCTTGAACCGCTTCCGTTGGAATTCCCTCTCTGCTCCTTGTTTCCCCTACTGTACCAACAAGCAGACATTTAAATGTAAGGTGAACAAACATCTTGCAGCACAACTCCCCACTTAGGATGCCCCCTATAAATATGGGCACTAATCATAGTAGCCTCTAACGTCTCAGTGGCAATATGCCTTGCTTGGGGGTGAATAAAGCATTAAAAATAAATAATAATCAATTTTGTTATTCTTACTTTTTTCATCTGATCATTAAAAAATGGCTGTTTTGGGTTTTGAATTTCTTAAACGTTACAAATTACTTAACGTGTCTTTCAATTTTTCTTTTTGTATTTTTGACTTTCTGTAATTCTCACACTTAATTGTAATTGACCTGTTTTGCTGATAAATCTTTTATTGTGTAAATCAGGGGCGGGCAACCTTTTCAGAGGGCCAGATGAGAATTTTGAAAGGAGATCGCGGACCGGAGTGAAAAACGAAATCTCAGAATTACTATATTTTGTTTACATGAATAAATTGTACAAAAATTGCATTGAACACTCTACAAATCTGATATTTTTTCTTAATAGACTTCTGTATGTGATGTTATAAAAGGTGCCGACGAAGAGCCATTTTGGAATCATAAAAAATAATGACGAGGGAAGTGGCAAGTTGATCCAGCATTCGTTTTGACACACCTCACATAAGTTCTATGTTTCATGCTCTTTCCTCATCTCTCGTTTCCTCTTTGCCTCTCTCTTTTTCTATTTTTATCTCAGGCCAAAGATTTGAAATTAATAGTTAAAGAAAAATGAAATATACATGCATCATCGCTCGCTGATGTTTATACATTTTTATCTCACTGTAAATCTTAATTGAAGCTTACTTTTACGTCTATGTCACAAAATGATTTGAGTTTTACTAGGAGGTCCGTGGGCCAGATTGCAATAATAAAGCATAGCAGGGTGGCGAGCTGGACGCTAAGCCTTCGTGGGCCGGAGGTTGCCCGCCTCTGGTGTAAATAAACGAGTTTATTTAAAGAAAATATTTTTCCAAATAATGATATTCTTTGATTTACAACAACTAGAGTTCGTGTTTTGATGACGTCAGAGTATCCAAACTATTTCCCTAAATGCATTAAGTTAAGGGACGAGTGTAGAGGGGGTAAGAACCCAAGTTGACAAAAAGGGGCCATGAAGAACTGTCATTGCATTCAAGGGGGACACAAGCAAATATGGTCGAGAAACACTGATTTAATCCACTGAAGTAGAATGCTCTCACAGCTGATAGATGTAATTCCCTCTAGAGTATCTGTTAAGTAACACACACATCCAATGGAGAAATCTACCAAAAGATTGCAAGTTCAATCCCTGATGAAAGAACTTTTTTTTATGGAAATCGCTCGAGACACGGCATAAAGCCACTTGATGTAAGGAGCTAAACAAATACTACTTCAAACCAACGATAAGTATTAGATGGATAGATTTCGACAGCAATTCTTCCCCTTTTGTCAGAAACATAGCTCATGGAATGTGAGGACTAAAGGACAAAATAAAGGAAGCAAGAGTTACAAGGCTGCCGAAAGTAAAGCCAAGGTCCACTTTCTACTCTTCTTTAAAAAAATTGAACTGGCACAAAATATCTAAAAAGTTAGGATTTTCCAGAAAGTTACTAACTATTACAAAATACACTTGGAGAAGACCGGAGAGTACAGCAGCCGAAACGTTGTGAAAATGACAATAGCGAAGATGAAGACAACATGCATTATGTGGATTATTCGGACTACTGTTCTCATCTCACTACGTTTCGGCCGATGTAATCTCCGACCTTCTTCAGGTGCATCTTATCGCACTCAGGAATCTGTACGGAATTTCGAACGAAACCTTTTATTAAATTCACAGGCGGATGACAGCTTGCT
>OY744520.1:209852442-209954942 GCA_963556195.1 Sepiola atlantica | reverse complement strand
ATTTTTGAAACCAATATAAAAAATAAAGCATTTAAGGGTTAAATAGTCTTTGAATAAATAAAACGAATACGTCTCGTCAGTAATTGAAAATTGTGACGATGTGTATAACTGATAACATTTTATATGAGACTTTTTCGAAGCTCTGAATATTAAAAAGAGAAATGCCTTTGAAGGGAGGTAACTATGTCGTCTCACAGATGTATATCTTTTTAGAACCATAAATATTATCTTTCTTCTAATCGTAAAAATAATTGTCAGCCAAATATTTTCTTTTAAAGAAATAAAACGAAGGTTTTAACCGTTTTGTTTAATTTATTTATTGTTGTAATCTAAATGTTTTCAAAATAAATAAATAAACACCCTCTTCATTCTTACCATAAAAATTATTATTATTATTATTATTATTATTATTATTATTATTATTATTATATTCTTTAAATCAACAAATCTTCGGTGATTCCATCTTTTAAAAAAGCGGTGGCGGGTGATAACGTACGTACAAAGATGAAAATGCCTTAGCATATCATTATATATATAAAAAAGAAATAGAGATTTCGCCTTTACATATACACATGACAGTTATGTTTCAAGTGCAAATATGAGACAGAATGTATAGATTTAAAAAGGAAAAAGGGAAACGAACAAAGACAAGCTACACAGAATAAAATAAATTAACACAGGCTCATACTGACTTCGATATTTCGTTTCATTTACGAAACTTTGTCAAGAAAGCATTTTCTAGAACAGAGTCAAGTAGATATACATTAAGTTTGAGTTGCGGTTTGAGAGAGAAAAGACCATTATCTTACTAACTCCTCCTTTTGGGTATTTTTCTCCCACTAATACTTCAACTTTATGTAAATCTATTCGATTCTGTTTAATAAAATGCCTACTTGACAAAGTTTCTTTCGAAATATCGAAATCAGCATAAACCTGTGTTAATTGGCTTTTGTTGTATTTAGTTTGTCTCTGCTTATTTCCCTGTTATACTTATACACACACACACACACATATACAGGATGGGCCAAAATAAGGGTCCTATCTTTAAATTTGAATAACTTGAATTTGAATAACTTCCACAAAATAAAAGTTAAACTCACCAAACTTTATGTGTGTGTAGACTGACCCTTCCGAGATTTTTTGAAATAAACAAAAGAAATTTTAGCCGAAAAACACTTCTTAAAACTTACAAAAACTAAAGTATTGTTTTTTACACTGTTTTGAGTTTTTTAAGCAAAAATAATGTTTTCTAAATGAGGGTACGTTCCTTAGGGCTAATACGGCTCATGCTTGCTTCGGAAGGGGTCCTTTACTTATTCTAAAAAAAAATAAAAAATAAAATCAATAAATAAAAAAGTTATGAATTTTTAAAAATAGGACCCTTATTTTTGCCCACCCTGTATATATAAACAACGATACATTAACTGAAATATATGTACACACAATGCTAGCGCATTTAGACTTGGTGAAGCTGGAAGAAATATACAACTTTGGGTCTCAGTTGCTCTCACAAAAATGAAGGAAAATATATTTGTTCTTTAATTATCTAATAAACAAGTTTTACTGTTTATATACATTTCGGTTTGCCTCTTTAACATTTTTCAAATGAATATGAAACCCAACCTGGACTCTTTATGAGACCACTGGAGATTGCGAGGCGTTAGCTGTTGTGCTCGTTTTACTTATGCCTAAAGCTAGCCCTGTCACATAAACACAGAGAGACGTACATTAGTTAAACATAGACGTACACACAGTTTCTTCATCTTCGTAGCATGCGTTCATGTCGAAGTACATATAATTAATCACGTAGTGTTGAAAATGGTAGAAACTGACAAAAGCCGATTGAAGAGTGCTTTATTACGATATCGACCCTGTCACATGGGAAAACTCGGCTCAACACCGCCGTCAATGGCAGCAGTTAATCGGACGCCGACTGCTTACATAGAAAGAATGCGGCTTATCAGAGAGAGGCCGAGAGAAAAATGGAGAAAACACAAAAGTTGAGGGCCCCACCATAGCATCAACATCACCCGAACAGTCATGTGCAACATCTACGTCTTTCACAAATTAGAATTTATAGCGATATAAAACGATGCATGAGTCTGACTGTGGTGCCGACGAATATTATAGGATAAATTGTATTTACTGCAGTTATACTGAGTTGCAGAGTGCATTTTAATATATATATATATATATATATATATAGTCTCGGAAGTTTCTCAACCATTAAAACTATATAAAAAAAAACAAAAAAACTTTTTAGTCCTAAGTCGTTCAGTGGAAAATCACTCATGTAAGTCAATTTATTTTTTAAGGGATCATTAGTTGTTTACCATGAAAAACTGTTTCGGGAATTTAAAAACAAGACAGTATTTAATTTCATGGCTTCCCAGCAGAGTTGATCAGACCCCACTTCCCTTAAAAGACAAAAACATATATTATATATATATAATAAATATTTGTTATTGTATATTATCTATGTATGTATACGTTTCGTCCTTTATAATCGGGACTCATCAGCATAGAGATATGACTATTCACTACCGGTCATGCGATTTGAAACCCCAGATTATGAGTATTTTGCAACTAAATCCCGATGCCTGAACCACTCGGCCAATGTTGAACAGTGAATAAATGGTGATAATTTTAGCACTTTATGCAGCGGCTTGACGTCATAAGAGCGTTCTACTTAATGAAAGGAACGATGCATTTAAAGCTAGCGACAGCATGCTGTGTTAATACTACACTTACAGTGCTCTTCTAGACGGGGTTTTCTAGGCGTTACAAATAATAAATATTTGTTATTGTTTATTATTTATTATTGTTTATATATATATATAATTATTACTATTTCATGTATATACACATATATTATAAGGTAATATAGTATATTTCATATATATATTTTCAGTATTTACTGCAACAGTGCTCAATACGTGAGTAGAGCGTAGTTGTACAATGAAAATATATTCATAGCAACAGCTACACAGAAACGTTTATGTTTCATTCCCGAAGGAAATATGAACGTTTCTGTGTAGCTTACTTGCCATAAATATATTTTCATTGTACTATATGATTATTTTTATTTATACAAACATATAAATAATCTGCGACACTGGCATGTCGATGTTATCGATCAACAGCTGTTAGAAACTGAGATCTCATCAGGCAGAATGAAAATCTGATTCTTCCCTTAGGTCATATTCGGTTGTTTCCAAATATGACGTAAGAGAAGAATCAGATTTGGGGGCAGGATTACACAATTGTCCTCATTAATTCTGAGGAAACCGAGGTTGTGCCTCAAAGGGGGTTAAAGACTCTACATTCATCGAAAATTATTTCAATAAACGTCGCTTTACTTACACCCCTTTTAACCCAGTCAATGCTGACTACATCCTTGAGCCCCCGTCCAAAAATTGAATTTAATAAATTGTAAATTTTAATTAACTGTCTTTTTTGTTAAGTTCAGTAATCTAACTGTTGTAGACCCGTGCTAGGGGTCACAAAGGAATAAACCACAAATAGTGACAGGGTTAAAATATAACAACGTATTTATCATAAAGCAATACAGAACGCCACTAATGTGGTAGAAGATGAACGGGTTCATAACATGCGGTAAAACATGGTATGAAAGTCTCTCCTGAGTCTCTGCAACCAGTGGTATTTATTATACCTGGTTGATACCATCAGTTCGCCAATAGGGGTGATTTGTACCCCACAACACTAACGTAAAATGCAAATAAAGAACGCTAAAACAATGAGAGTTATTCCCCTTAAGTTATTTTTCTTTTCATGTGTTTATTTACGATTGTCTCCATATTAGCAAACTGTCCAACCAGATATAAGGTAACTAACCCTTATGTCTAGAATCGTTATTCCAATTTTGAGCAAAATACATTACATGATTTTGATTCAAGAAAATGTCTCAAATTTAAGGCTTAAGCTTAAAGGATATGTAGAAGAAATTAAAATTCAGGGAATCTTGGAAAATTGGTATCTAATGACTGTGGATCGAATTCAATGCAAATCTGAAATATTACAATTTTCTAAATGGAAGGTTGTGCCCATATTATGCCCCTCTAAAACCCTTTAAAATACTCCAAAGAAACTGAAATTTGGGGAATATTTATTCATTATTAATTAATGTCTCATATCTATTGTTAAAATTTCAGAAAGGACTTCCACCTTCTTTAACATAAAACTAAATTAAAATAAATATACCCACATTACCCACCCTTACATTTAGCAGCTGTGTTCCAAAATTCATAATGATGGGTTAATTAATTTAGGAGTGAATCCTTTACATACAAATATATTTACATATACACATAACTAACTTTTAAAAAAAACAAATATATATATATATATATATATATATATATGTTGCTACATGTTGACAATCATCGAGCTTTCACTTTGAAGAGGTTGGTATACATAAAAAATAGAAAATATATGCTAAAACATATATTTTCACACAATATATATATATATATATATATTAACGGCATTGTTTGAGTCATTATAGTTTTAATTGTTATTTGCTTGCACATCTTTTAACTTAAGGTAGATTACTCTTTTATTTTTATTTTTTATTTTTTTTATCATAGTTCACCCCAAACAAGGCAGGCACGAGGAAAGAAGCTTTTGGAGTAGAAAGCTCTTCGATATCTGGGGACCTCCACAGTGAATGGATGGGGTTTGGCAGATTGTCGGGTTGGTCTAGTGAATTTACGTCGTGAGAGTACCAGAGCAGCAAGTTCATCCGAGCACAATCCATTGAAGTACTTGTAAAACAGGCACAAGGAAGCAACATTGCGGCGATGGGACAGGGGCTGGAGCTTGGTGGATAGTGAAGGACCTATCAAGTTAGCAACTCTTTTTTGGACCTTGTCTAAGAGTGAGAGACTAGCGGATGATGCACTAGCCCAGATGTTGCAACAATACTCCATGCACGGGCGGATGGTGGCTTTGTAGAGATATAGGATAATGTCAGGTGTGAGAAGTTTACTGGCACGGTAAAGGGAGCCCACCTTCTTTGCAGCAGCCCTGGTAATGTTTTACTTCATTTTAATATGAGTTATCCCCTTGCTGATTATAATTTTATATTTAGGTTATTATTTGAAAACCTTTCATATTACTGCTCCTTTTGGTCGGACTCAGTAATTTTAAAATATTTTTTAAATTGTAGCTAGGTACGTTATTATGTTACCAATAACATGGCAGAACAATAACAAATGAAAATTGACTAGTCAGAAGCAAAGTTTGATTTGTCAGCTCAAATGCTATTTATGTCCAACCTTTATAATCTTACAAGATTATTATGTTACCAATAACATGGTACATCAATAACAAATGAAAATTGGCTAGTCAGAATCAAAGTTTGATTTTTCAGCTTAAATGCTATTTTGGGTCTGACTTTGAAAATATGACAAGATAACTTTATAGATTAGATATTGTATTAGTTGCGATATTCAAAACGCAAGAGTGCTCAATATCGGTGGCAGAGCAAAAAAAAATCAACTACACATGGGTAGTGTCGGTTTTTGCCTTGCATAGGTCACTCTCGAAGGCCTATTGATTCGATTTGCATAAACTCTATCACAAACATTGAGCACTCTAGACTTGCATAAATATAAAAGGGCATGGTAGTTTGCTTGAAGCATTGCTGGAAAATAAGTATTTTGGTATTTAATAAGGCTGTTTGCAAAGCAGAAAAATAAACGGCCAGTGAAAAAAGAGATGAACAAAACGAAATAATTGGTGAGAATAAGTAAATATAAACTAATTTCCAAAATTATAATAGGATACCTGGCATTTAACCAGCTTCCCCCAATAATCAATGTTTAGCAACTAAATTAGAAAACGAAATAAAATTATCAGTAACCTTAATTCAATTTAATGTCGTATTGTGATCAAGCTCGGAATTAATCTAATTGTACCTGAAGGGCGAAAATCAATTGCGTGTGTGTATATATATATATATATATATATATATATATATATATATATATATATATATATATATATATATATATAATGCAATTTTTATTCCTACATAATTTTATTGCTAGCTACCATGTCGCAGAATGGTTCTTGGGTGTAGTGCTTAGATGATATTATTATCATTATTATTGTTATAATAAATATTATTTTATATGCAAATGACCATATTACACTAGTATTAAGGGTAATGTATTATTATTTTTATTATTATATCATTATTATTATTTATGTATATATTAGTGAAATTAAAGCTGAATTATTTCTACATTTGATTATTGGGGAAGTGGTCGTTTGATCAGTACCACTGGAGAGTCATGAACATTATAACTGTCCTGTTTTTAAATCTCCGAAACAGTAACATGGTAAACAGCTGATGATCCCCGTTTGAATATTTCACGCTCAAGTTAAGGTCCCCTGTTTTTGTTTCACTGTTATATATTCCATATATATATATATATATATACATTTGTATTTATTACAAAGTGGGGTATATATACTATGGAAGCCGTGTCCCAGCGTTTTCTGCGGAAATAAGAGTAACCTTGAAGTATTAAATAAAGCTGTGTATGCTTAGCCGGCACGAACGCAGACCCCGAGATAAAAATGTAAAACAGCTACTAGAAAAGAAATAAAAGCGAAAGAAATATGGAAATAGCTTTCCTAAAACATCCCATCTGTGAAACAAAATACCATGAGGCTGCTTCCCAAACGACTACAACATGATCATCTTCAAGTCTAATGTAAACAAATACTTGTTGAGCCGTCACCTTGAATAATCAATTCCTCTTAAGTAATCTTCTGGCCATTCCACCCATTTGATTTCAATCCTCTTGAGGTGGCATTCATCGTTCAACTGAAAATCTGTTCAACCCTTTATCCTCGAGTGGCCCCCGGGCCTTGATAAGTGTTAACCCATTAGTAAGAAGAAAAAAAGAGCAAATTGTGCAATTTTTAGTAATTAACCGTTTTGGAATGATTATGCATCGTTTATGGATAGAAAAACAAAAATTCAATGTAAATGAAAAGCAAAACTTACTTTATGAAAACGGGGGTTTAATCTCACTGTCAGTGCGATAAACGACCCAACTTTATAAATAAATATTTTTTCTATAAAAAATTTGATGACTGAGAAACGTCAGTTAATAATCGATATTGCAATAATTACTCACCGTTTTATATCTATATATTTTTTGTTTATCTTTCCTTATTATTTAGGTTAGATTAACATCGCAAAAAGAAACCGTTGTCCATGTTTTTTAATGAAATATTCGCAATTCTTTTTAAAACGTTTGCAGTTGACAAGAAATTAAATATTTATATTATACGAGAATTATTTTATTTTATTTATTTCAATTCTTATATAAAACTATGGCGAGTCTCCAATCGGAAAAGGAGAATCGCGTAGTGACATTTCTTCCCCACCCCCTTCTCTCTCTCTCTCTCTCTCTCTCTCTCTCTCTCTCTCTCTCTCTCGACTGCAACAAACCGAAAATAGTTTCTCGTGTATTTACAGGTAATCTGACTTGCAAAGTAGTTACGCTTTTTGTAAAGTATTTTTATTTCTTTAACTAATTATGGAGTAATTTTGTAAATATTATTTCAAAAGTTAACTTGATTAACGAATCGGTCAGTCATTAAATCGTTAAGGGAATTAAGGCAATAGATTCGCAGCAGATCGAATAAAATAAATATATAAACGTGCATACATTAGTATGCATAACACAAGAAATAATATTATATTTATTTAAAATAAAGGCAAAAATATATGAATGTTTTTGTAACTGTTTTGAAGTCTGTTTCATGCCGACCGACACTGGCGGCTCAGAAGTTTACATAAATAATTTTGTGGGACGGATAGAATATATAATCGACGAAATCGATTGGAATTTTTTAAAAATTCTGCCGAATGAGCCAGTAATAATGTTTTAAAAGGACTGGGTAGTCAGTATAAAATATCGATTTGTCAGCTTAAATGCTATTTGGATCTCACTTTGAAAATCTGACTGATATAATTTTATTTATATATATATATATATATATATATATATATATATATATATATATATAGTGTGGGTACTTAGACAGTATTCTTTTATTTAAGCAAATATTGTTTAACATAACAGAATTCTACTGTGTAATTATAACATTTCATTTTTTTAAATTTTAAATTATCTTTTTTGTGTCAAAAAAAAAAAGTTAATGAATTCTCCATATATACCATGAACGTTTTCGATTCTTATTTGAATCGTCTTCAGGTGACAAAAACAAATGAACAAAAAATCTGGAGAAAAGAAGAGAATTTTAAAAAGCAGCCAAGGACGCACATGTGAAATGAAGCTGCTTTTAAAAATTTCTGCCACCTGAAGATAATTCAATTAAAAATCGAAAACGTTCGTGATACATATGGAACATACATGAACTTTTTGATTTTGACACAAAAAAGATCATTAGAAAAATTTGATAAATTAAAATGGTATAATTAAGCAGAAGAATTCTGTTATGTTTAAAATGTTTACTTTAATATATATATATATATATATATATATATATTTATTATATTATATATATATATATATATATATATATAATATAATAAATATTTTTAATCATTATCAACATACGTATATATATATTTCATCTTTTTAAGGAATAGTTAGTATTGAGATAACTGCTCTGTACCCCAGACACGAGTTACCTTTTAACTCACGTCTGAAAGAACCCCTTAGCACATACGGCCAACCTAACAACTATACGGAAAGAGGAAAAATATATTCTATTTATGTTTTTACAAGCGAACATATAGTAAGCTGCCAAACAGTGTGAGACTAATGCATACTTATTTTTACTTGTTTGATAACATATATGTTCACTTACTTACATGATGTTTTCTCTAAGAAAATATTTTCGGATTTGTATTCAATTATTTACTTAAGTCATTTAAGTCCATGTTGCGGATATGATACGAAGAGACCAGATGGACCTTATCGAAAACAATCACACGTATACTAGTGTTGTCTATTCCGATAGACGACAGTCCATAGTATCTGCGAGTCATTTAGCCCTATGCTCTTCAAATTGTCATACAGCAAACTTTAATGAATCTACTAGAAAAAATGTGACCCGTTGGGTCACTCATTGAGCTCAGGTTAGATTGTTTGAGTGAGGAAAAAGAGAGTTTGCAAAGCCAGTTAAATATAAAAAAGAAAACTCCCAAATTAGTCGCTTTCTGCTCGCTATATCTCCCGTTCAGGTATGATTTTAATTACTACTTGTGTTATTCCCTTTTGGACGATTACATTTTTTAAAATTCTTTATTTACTTATTAGTTTTGACTATTAATAAACAGAAAGAGGAGGCGATTATGAACTTGTCCACCATGAGGTAATCTAGAAAAAATAATAATGGTTAAAAAAATTTGTTTATTGCAGTCCTTTAAGGAGATGTAATATTTTACTTCTCATCAATTACCTGGGTGTATATGAGTATTTATTTACTCCTCTCCAGGAGGTTAGGCACAAGGCCAGTTTTATCTTACTCCCACAAGTAAAATGTGACCCAAGGTCGGGTCGGGAAAGTGGGGTTTGAAAAGCCAGCGCCCGAGAGGTGAGCACTCTGGCCATTAAAAATTGTCTGGGCAGCCCCGTCGGCATTCCCTGGTAGGGGCGCCTCAGGCAGTAAGCAATAAACTTACTCCTCCCCAAAGAGGGGAGGCGAAGCCTGGGAGGGTGGACCGCCTAGAACTGCACAGGACAGACCCATAGACCGGCATAAATCAAGCCCCGAAGGTCAAGACAATACCAGTCTATGGGGTGTAGTATCGGAACAGATACTACACTTTGATCTCAGCCAAAAGGCCAAGATGAGTATTTATTTACCTCCTCTCCAGGAGGTTAGGCACAAGGCCAGTTTTATCTTACTCCCACAAGACCCATAAACCGGCGTAAATCAAGCCCCGAAGGCCAAGACAATACCAGTTTATGGGGTGTAGTATCCATCAGAACAGATACTACACTTTGATCTTAGCCAAAAAGCTCAAGATGAGTAGCAGCATTGCTGGGAACATTGGCATTTATAAGAAATTCATAGATTTGTCAGTGTGGTTGTCTTCTCTTATCTCATTAAATGTCGTGTGGATTGGTCAAAAGATATACTCAACCACTGCTCTCTTAGGGGGTCACATGAGCCAACCTATATAACCCCAAACACTTAGAGCTCCGGCGTCTTTTCCCACTTTCACTCCTACAGTAAAAGACACTATGATACAAGCCACAGAAAGCGGTCATAAGCAAACCCAATCTTCGTATGAGTGAAAGAGCCACCAACTGTTGAGGGCTAAGCATGCACAGAACACTTCTTCATATAAGATAAGTTCATGTTAAGGCACATGTTCACAAACCCTCATTCTCTACATTTACCTTTTACTGTTTGTACATCATTCTTTATTATTTGACTAAGTAAAATGGTTCAATTAATATACACGGTTGTTATTCCTTTTCTTTAAAAGCTGTTGCTCCGAATTATACTTATCTACAAGTATAATTCCTATTTTCTCTCAAGCGAGAATTAAACATTCTTTTGAGGATAAAAATCTTCACATGAAGTGTAACCGGTGACAGACTGGCGTCCTGTCACAGCAGTGGTTTACACCATCCATTTTGCACAGCGCTAAAAGACGCAGGGATAAGCATCTGATCAAAGAACCTTTTTATCAGGATAAAGGGATTACTAAGAAATTACTCAACGTAAAAAAACGACAGGTGAGATGTACCTGTTCAGTCGTAGGTACTCCAGCTATTATCTATTATTATACTAAAGCTGAGTGAATCGACAGGTGTTTTCTAAACGCTTTTTCCTATTTACTTTAATGACACAAAACACATATGCTAAAATATTACTTAGTTCTGGGATTGAGTTAGGTTTGTAAAAAAAAAAATAATGTTATTTCTTCTAAGCAGCCATAATTTGTAATTAACTGAACAAGTTGCCCATCTCTAACTTAGCTATCTATTTCTCTCCCCCTCTCTCACTGTATATTGATTTAACCGCTCTCTAGTATTTTTAATGTCTTGGTGAGCATTTAAGGAAAGTGTGACACTTTTTTTCACAGTTGCCTCTTAATTGATCTATTTTACCATCTAATTTACGTAATGTATACGTAAACACGTATGTAAATTAGATGGCAAAACATTTTTTTACTTCTATATTGTCCTTATGGATAATATAGAAATAAAGTTATGCAAGAAATGTCTTCAGAGATATGTCACAGTTTATAAGTTTTTAAATGAAATGAAATTAGAATAAATAGTGACGGCTCACGCGTACGTCTACTAGTTCTATAAAGAGATGTAAGGTATGTAACTGTTAGCAGCAGCAGCGAATGTTGGTTTTACGTATCGACTTTCGATGGGACTAAGTTCAAATTAGCAGTTTCTTTCAACCAATCACAAGCGCGAAAATATTCACTGCCGAAATTTTGCACATAATATTAAAACCCAAACAGAGTGTTTTTCTTTCTCTTTCCTGTTTTTCTTCCAGACCCGACACAAATGTGCACGTCACAATGCAGCCTAGATCCTTTGAGGCCAAAGGACTCGGCAGATGTAACAAGAACTACTAAACTAACGATCGCATATAGATCAGCTTATCGAACTAATGTACACACAATTCGCCCACGGACAAAGCATAAAGCTAATATACACACACATCTACAATGTTTATCTTATTTATATATACTTTCACATACGAACTTATACGGCTCCAGCCGAAATGAACATGTTTTTTTTCAAATTCTACTTGCATACAAAACAACTCTTTCTTCAGCTAGAACGTTCCTTGGACACTCTGAACTCTCATACATTACGAACTCTCTACTTTTCATTGTCTTAACAAGTTGTTAATAAAAATTAATTACTCTTTATGGGTTAACTTTGTCATTCTTTCTTTTGATATTGTCTTTCTACATAACTTTTAAGCAACTCAGTTGCTTCAGCTAGTTGAATAATTGCTCACTTACGTAAAACATAAAAAAAAGATAAAATTTATCAGGCAAGATGAAGACGAATAAGTTTTTCTTTAAAAAGTCCAGATTGGAAGTAATTCATTAAGTTTTGCTTTTTTGTTGTTATTCATTAAGAAAACAATTAGAAACATTTAGCAACAGCAATCAAGTTGGAAACTTTAATTCGCTTAATGCAATCACGGAATGAGGATCGGCAGGCAATAGGGAGGAACATGTAATGTTCCGAAATTGGTTGCCTCATTAGAACGAAATGAATTCAATGATCGGCTAAAATAGGCGCGAAGATGAGAAGTACAATCGTCACGATTGGTCACTTGATTGCGCAAAGTATATACCAAAGTAGAAAATTAATGAAGAATTTATTTCACAGCTATAATTTGGTAAAATAGAACTTTCCAAAAATAAAGAAAAAACCCCCAAAAATCAAAGTTTCTTGATAAGAGACGAAAATAAATATCAATGTTTCTATATTTTGTAATATATTCAACGCTCTTTACATTTTTTCGTTTTTTAACAACTTATTTTTCATTATCTGCTGAAATATCTAATTTATAGGTCTGCCATTGATATTGATTGGGCTAAAAGTGGTCATTGGTATCGACTGTGAGATCGGTAAGTCGAGTTCCATTTCTGTTTTTACTAGTTCATCTGGGCTAATACAATTTGGAAGTGTATTTTATTTACCTTCTTCGTCAAGAGGTTAGACACAAGGACAGGCGTGGTTTTGAAAAGCTAGCACACTAGGATTAGCGTGCTCTGGCCTACAAAAAATGCCTGAGCAGCCTCATAGACATTCACCGGTAAGGGCGCCTCAGGTGATTAGCAATAAACTAACCCCTTCTCAAATAGAAGGTAAAGCCTGGGAGTGTAGATGTATCCTCAACTGGTAAAAACACATCTACTTAAGCTGCACCAGAATTGGGAAATTCATGAATTCATTTATTTTCCATGAAGTTAAACAGATAATACAAGTAATCAAGTAAATAATACAGAATTGATTTCTAAACTAACCAATCTCTGGCCAGGTATTTATCCCTCTTTTTATCAAATCTATCCTTATCACTTTCGTCCCATGTTTTTTTTGGCTTTTTCCCTGCCAACTGACCCTGCTACCTCAACTTCTCTACATCTACTAACCAAAGAACTCTCATCCATTCTTTCAACATGACTATACCAACAAAGTCTCCTATTCTGCACACATCTCCCTATACTGTCAAGATTTTATCTTCCTCTGTGGTCATCAGATCTAAGCCTGTTTTTAAGATTCGCATTATACATCCATTCTTTTATTTTCATATCATTTCTCTACATGAAACATGTTCTCAACTCTCACTGACCACCAGGTTTCACTTCCATATATCATCACACTGTGTACACATGCCTGATAGACTCTTTCTATCTGTCGACAAAGGTAACGCTCTGCTGGTTAGTAATGGCAGAAGTTCCTAGAACTTACTCTATTCACTCCTAACTCTTGCAATCACACTAGCACCTGCTCCTCCCTGTGCTCCAATGATATCACCAAGGTAACAAAACTTCTGAACAACCTCATTAACACTGTCATCCATCGAGTACCATTATTTTTTTTTCATCATTTACGTCTGGCTTTTGTATTACTATTTCTCTGTCCCTCACTTTTTTAAAACTAAAATTTAAATGTTGATCTTTATTCGTTGCTAAACTATGGAATTTCCAAAGGTTGTTTAAATCTATAAAACCAAAAGTAAATTATGTGTACTTTATTATAAGATTCTTAAAACACTCTATACACATGCCTGATACACTCTTCCCTTCGTTGACAATGGTAACGCTCTGCTTGTTAGTAATGACAGAAGTTCCTTGAACTTATTCCATCCACTCCTAACTCTTGCAATTACACTAGCACCTGCTCCTCCTTGTGCTCCAATGGTATCACAAAAGGAAACAAAACTTCTAGACAACCGCAATAGCTATGCCATCCAGATATACTTTGTCCACATCCGAGTTCTCATCAATTTCCATTGTCTTACATTTCTTGCACATAATCTTGGTTATCATCTCTCCACCCTAACCCTGTACTGAAGAGAGTGAAAGTCTGGCTCTGTTGATCAGTCAAACATTTCGACGAGAGTGAGGATTTCCTTTTTATTTATAGGACGATTAACTCCCTCAGTTTGGTTGGCTGATTTATTTTCCATCAAGAAAATCATTCCTTTCTATTTTCATTGCTTGTGTTCGCGTTCATTTCTCTTGCGGGATTCCGTTTGATAGACGCAACCAAATTAGCAAAAGAAAAAGTTGCTGGCAGTCCTTGTTTTGTCAAACAACCAAAATAGAAAATATAGCTTTTAGCGCAAACTACATCAAGTTGCAAAAAAGTATTTGATGCGAGAAAGCTAAGTGTATAGCTAAAATAGACAAAGCAAGACTTTATTCAATTAAATTGCCCGTCTGTTGAATACAATACCACAGGGCTGCTTCCGAACTGACTACAACATGGTCGTTTTCAAGTCTAATATTAATAATCAAATTCTGCCCAGTTTCAACCACCGCCTCGAATCCATAAAAAATGGAACTTAGGTTTATTTTCGGCAGCCGCGTAACTCTTGCTTCTCTTATTTTGTCCTTTAGTCCTCACATTCCAGGAGCGATGTTTCTGACAAAGGGGGAAGAATTGCTGTTTTCTGGGTCGGAATCTATCTATCTAACACTTATCGTTGGCTAGTTTTTGACCTTGAAGTAGTATTTTTTTTAGCTCCTTACATCAAGTGGCTTCATGCCTTGTCTGGAGCGACTTCTATAAAAAAAAATCCTCATAGTGTTGGCCCACCGTCCATCTAACAAATTCATTAACCCTTATCCTCGAGTGGCTTTTGGTCCTTGATAAGCGATGACCCGTTAGTACATGAAAACAATAAGAAAATGTAGCATACTCTAGCTTTTCAAAGATTTATATTACATGACTTCTATGTATTTTATCAAGTATTTGTACTATGTTTTGACCGACATGCTCTTCGGCCTTCTTCAGGTGTATCTTATGAGTGTTCATAAATTAAAGTAATCAATTAATCAGAATAAGTACATAGGAAAGGTAAGCTCCCTCCATGTGGTTAGAAAACTTTCCACACCTGCCAGTATCCTATATCTCTATAAAGCCACTATTCACCCATGCATGGAGTATCGTTGCTACATCTGAGCTGGTGCACCAACCACGAGTCTCTCCCTCTTGGACAAGATGCAAAAAAATAATTTTTAACTTAAAAGGCCCTACACTGTCTGCCAAGCTCCAGCCCCTGCCCCATCGCCACACTGCTGCATCCCTGTGCTTCTTTTATAAATAGTTCAACAGAAGGTGCTCCGATGAACTAAATATAGTTTTATTCTCTCAACTTAATATCCTCGACCCACCAGACTAGGAGAAAAATCCCACTTCTTCACTGTAGAGGTCCCTAGATGTCAGAAGATTTCTTATGCTAATAACTTCTTTCCTCGGACTTGATCTCTGAGAAATGAAATAAAATACGAAAACAATATCCTTTCTGTGAAGAAAATAAATTAGCAAAAACATCAGTCAACTCAGGTGTATTTTTTTTTAATAACGTACATTTTTCATTCTATAGAATAAGGACACTCTTTTTAGATGCAGTATTTCTCCTGTTTTCAGGCAGAGCATGGATATCTTGTAACTAAAGCCTGGTACAGCAGAGAACAAACTGGCATAATTTCTGGATTCAGAGGCCAGAATTTAGTCAAAGACAAATGTCAAATCTAGCAGCATAAGTGAAGGGTACACCTGAAGAAGGTGGAACGGTACTTCACCAGAAACGTAGTAGACACAGAAATACTAATGTTGTTCTCGAAGACAGTTTGGAAAAAGAGAAAAGAAAAAAAAAAAAGAAAAAAAGAAAAGAAAAAAAAGAAGAAAAAGCTGTGAATAAAATGAAGAGTTATAAAAATGCCTACTTTATTAGTTTGAGCTTAGAATAGAATAATTAAGAAACACCCGGGATCATAACATTAAATCAGTAATAAAGTTACCGGAGTGGAAACTAGAGATAAGATTATAAAAATAGGAGAGTGAGACACTCTTCAGACTTGATGTCGCCTCAGTCACACAAGATCCAGTATTTCAACAACACTCAGAAATGAGAAAAATACCAGCAAGAAACTAAACCACAAACACTTTCTTTTCAAATGCAATAAGTTGCAATAAGTTGCACTGAAGATTACTTTGGTTTCGTCTGGTATGTCTGTTTTATGGCATATCAACCCTTTTTGGGGGGCCATTTTAGCATAATGGTTAGAGTGTTTGCTAATGGGGTTCCATCCTGGGGCAAGTCATACCAAAGACTCAAAACAATGATACTTGATACCCCTTTGCTAAACACTCAACATTATAAGGTGAGGATCAAGGGTAAGTGGAGTAATCGTGGGAAAGGAGTGGCGCCCTCCCCTACATCTCAGTGTATTAGCTAATGAAAATGGTGCCTTTGTGTTGCCCTTGACTATGGGCGACCACTTTACTATTTTTTTTACTTAATGTGAAATAACAAGACCTATCATATTTCGAAATTTTTAAAAATGAGAATTGGTTTATCCGGAGAAGTGGCGCAACGGATAAAAGTGCTAAGTACAATCTGTTCTCGGAGTTAAGGGTTCAATCCTTAGTATGGACGATACTAAGAATACAATTACGAGTTACTTAAGACTTCTACCCAATCATGACTGATGGGACAAGAGCAAGCTACCCCCGTGGATTAAATAAAGGGTTCCATTCGAAATTCCGTACAGATTCCCACATTCAACACGATGCACTTGAAGAAGATCGGAGATTACATCGGCTAAAACGTTGTAAGAATAACATGCAAGCTGAGAACAGTAGTCCGAATAATCCAAATAATACAAAATATCTATCGTATACGATTTATTAAACATAAGTTGCTATTTTACTCATAGCAAGGGGGTGGAAAATTGTGGGCTTATACCTTTCCTATGATAATTATTGCATAAGTCACCACAAAAGATCAGATAGGATTTAAATAAAATGATCACATATACAAAAAAAACACCAACACCAATTATATTTAAATACAGGAAAAGTATCACCATTAATGAACAGTACAACAGAAGAAGGCCGGAGAGCATATCGGCCAAAATATAATATAAAAAATAAATGTAGAAAAACATATAGATTAAATTGGACAGAATGTAGGGAAAAAGTAAATAGGGACCTTTAGTAATATACTAGCAGGGCAAGCCGGCGTTGCTCGGGATTGAATGAGGAACACTATCTGCCTTTTAACAATGCTCATAACACCATTTTTTTTTACTGCCCCCTTCATTTCGCCTTCTAATATAGTCAGAAGAAACTGAAATTTTGGAAAACTTTCTGAATTAGTGTCTTATACACATGGTTCAAATTTCATTAAAATCGGATATGCATATTTAAAGTTTTAAGGTGTTTCTGTTCCTTAAGGGGACATGTAGAGATTTGGCATGAAGAGGGGCATGTAAAAATTCAAGACCACTTCCATTGTCTTTCCCAGTAAATTTGATACATATGATTTAAATTTCATCAAAATAGGATATATCTGAAGTTTTAAAGAAGTTTTGGCCCCTTAGTGGTGAACTTAGTTGTTCAGGACCACATCAATTGACTTCCCCGTAAAATGTTACATATAAATACACTTTAGTTATTTTTTATGTAGATTCTCGAACTTTCCTTTTTATAGGGAACATATGTATAAACATTGACATATATATATATATAAATATATATATATATATATTTATACAAACATTGTTAAAAATAACAGAATTCGTCTGTTTAATTATACCTTTTTTATTTTTTTATTTTTCTGATGGTCTTTTTTGCATTAAAAAAAAAAACAATAAATGTTCCATAGGTTTCACGAACGTTTTCATATCAGGTGATAAGTGACTATAGGGTTAAAATCTAGCCTGGAAAACCGTTATATCTAGACTTAATCTTTACAGAACATTACTCCAAGGAAACAGCTGATTAGATCAAAGGAGTTTGTTATACTTAAACTAACTTTTCTCCTTAAACAACCAACGTTACTTTTAACATCTCTAAAACTAAGCTTCTCTCCTTTCACCACCAACGCTCAGATCCTTGTTTTGCTCCAGCTGAAATGAATGGCACTCTCTTCTTGAGGAAGCTCCTCGTTTAGGTAAGTTCCGAGGACTGACTTTTACTCCAGGTTTAACCCAAGGACTGTCATCCATCATCATCATCATCATCATATTCGGTTTAACAATTGAAAAATGGTGACTCATTAGTAAATAATATTTTTAACACTATTTTTTCTGCACATATAAAAGAAATATATATATATAAATATATATATATATATATATATGTTTTAGTGTGAGAGGTAGTTTCTTAGATGATAGGATGCTATTATATATATATATATATATATATATATATATATATATATATAATTGCATTCTATCATCTAAGAAACCACCTCTCACACATAGAATGCTATTATATATATATATATATATTAGCATTCTATCATCTAAGAAACCACCTCTCACACTAAAACATACTTAAAAAAGTAATAAAGATTATAAAATTATTATTATTATAGATAAACATTTTTATTCTTTTCTTGTTTCTTAAAAATGAAGTCAGATCAAAGGGAGGTAAGAACGAAAGTAACTGGAATGAAAATTACAAACCATCTATCTACACTTAAATCTAAAAGCATAATACCCCAAGTAATACGTAACACCATTTTTCAGTACATATTAGAGAATAAATTAGATAACAACCTCTTATCATGTAAGTAACGGCCTTTTAAAAAAAACGTACTTAAAAGATGGGATAAAGATCGTATAAGTATTATTATAGATGGGCATTTGTTTTTTTTATTGTTTTTGCTTGTTTATTTAATAAAAATGAAGTCAGAACAAAGGGAGATAAAAATGGAAGCAATCTGAATAAAAATTAGAAAAATAAAAAAAATGCAAGAAAACAAAAAATAAAATTGACTACAATCTGAATTAAAATACATTCAAGAAAGAAAAAAATGTTTGTAAATCAAATAGATTTTATCTATATTTAAACTGTACTGAATTACCATTTCGAACGCAGGATAACAAAAATAAAATGCTGCGTACAACTTTACATCGAGGACAAAATTAAATGATCCGGTAATAATTATCTAGAATGAAGAGCCAGGAATTTTTAAAGGAAATTCTTTTGAAACAATGCGAATTTGTTTTAGATACATTGATGCGTCTGTATAAGAAGTACTGTCTGTCATTCTATCACGCTTCTATTACATTATTCAACTTAAAATAAGTTATTCCCCTTGCTGATTTTTATTATAGGTTATCTAAAAAGGTTTCATATTAACAGCCTTCTGGGCTGGATTACATAATTTTTAAAATGAATTTTAGCTAAATATGTTATTTTATTGCTAATAACACGGTACGAAAATAACAAATGAAAATTGGCTGGTCAGAAGCAAAGCTTAATTTGTAAGCTTAAATGCTATTAACGTCTGACTTTACACCTAACCATGGATCCATTTCCTTATCTATGAATTACTTCTGGCTATCTTAAAAATGGCACATTACACCATTTACTCATTTTGTGAAAAGAATCCCGAGAAAAGGGATTTCATGACAATATTTTATCGACGTGTCAACTGTATTGAGTTATTCCCCTTGCTGATTTCCATTAACTTTAAGAATTCAGGATGACATAAAAATAAAATTTGTATAAGTTTACCTCAAGGACAAAAGTAATTATTATCTAAAACGAACCAGGAATTTTTAAAGAAGAACTTTCTTTTTTTTTTACCCACGCACTCTCATCCATTCTTTCAATGTGACCAAACGAACGAAGTCTCCTGTTTTGCACACATCCCACTATACTGTCCAGATTTAATCTTCCTCTGAGGTCATCAGAACTAAGCCTGTCTTTGAAATTTACATTACACATCGATCATATCATTCTCATATCATTTCTCTCCATGCAACAACGCATATCCTCAACCCTCACTGGCGAGCT
This sequence comes from Sepiola atlantica, assembly GCA_963556195.1. Classification (NCBI taxonomy): domain Eukaryota; kingdom Metazoa; phylum Mollusca; class Cephalopoda; order Sepiida; family Sepiolidae; genus Sepiola; species Sepiola atlantica. Next base: position 209,934,891 of record OY744520.1, on the reverse strand, counting down.
TACACCTTCATTCAACCTTCACTCTCAACTGCGTACACATGCCCGATAGACTCTTCCCTTGGTTGACAGTGGTAACACTTTGCTGGTTAGGTTCCCCTTTCCTGCTTGAGGTTTTTGCTTCACTCTTTTCATATAACTAATATCGACTTGTCTTATTAAGAGCGATTCAGCATGTATGAAAAAGCTAGTACTTACATATCTCTATTTATATAGGTATGTGTATATTTGTATGTATAGAAGTCACTTATCAACTTATCAACCGATCGTCATGAATTTTTAGACACATCTGCAAGGCATAAGGGTGGCTAATGTAGGATATATTTAGTTTAATTAAGTTTTATATAAAGGGGGCAAAGGGGCGGTGGAAGCCCTCCATGAAAATTCAGATACCTCCGATTTTTTGTGAAATTTTTATAATAGGTTATTAAACATCAATTAATAAATCTTCCCCATAATTTCGTTTTCTTTGGAGTATTTTAAAGGTATTTTAAGGGTATTTTAAGGGTATTTAAAAGGTATTTTAAGGGTATTTAAAAGGTATTTTAAGGGGCCTAATATGGGCAAAACGTCCCAGTTAAAAATTCAAATGTTTCAGTTTCGCATTAAATTTTATTCATAGTCATTGACACCAATTAAACAAGATTCCCTGGATTTCAATTTGTTCTTAAGACCCCTTAAGCCTTAAATTTTAGACATTTTTTAGAATCATAATCATATAATGGATTTGCTTAAAATTTGAATAAGGATTCTAAACATAAGGTTAAGTATCATTATATCTTGACTTTAATCTTTGTAAGGGGATATACAAATGGTGCAAAACTGGTATGTCTGGAGAATTAATTTTACCCGTCCTAGGACGAGTATTATTCTAGCACTAACTTGTAGAGTCTAGGCTAATTCTGTAAGTGGGTTCAAATACTCCGACCGTCTGAAATTATCATTTCCTACACTGATGATAGCAAAAGCTTGAAACGCCGGCGTCTGTAGGTAAAAATAATGTAATATTTACTTAATAAATATTGGTGTTTAGATTATATATATATATATATATATATATATATATATATATATATATATATATTTATTTATTTTTTGGTACAGAAAAATTAGTACAACATTAGTACCGACGGTAATTTTTCTGTACCAAAAAATAAATAAATATTATGCTCTTAATTTTGATTCTCTATTAATCGAGCACTCTGCTGGGATTTTTTCCACTATATTACATAAGAAATGATATATATATATATATATAATGTTCTCGCTTGTCAATTGTTATGTGAATCTATTAATATTCGGCTCGCGACATAATAGACACTTATACATACAATGCGAAGCGAGAACGTAGAATGAATAAGAAAGAGAGACATGGTTTGATGTTTACGCTTCCGAGACCTTCTTCTAAAGAGAGCGATCTTCGTCAGCATTCGTTTATATATGCAAGAGAAATATACAAAGGGAGATAATTATACAATGTAAGCGAGGTAACTATGATACACGTTGTTATTTCTAAATGTAAGATACTACAATATATATAACTTTTGTGCACACAAAAGATTTGTAAATTAATTAGAAAAATCTGTATACAATAAATTGGTTTATAAATTAATTTAAAAAATTTCTCTTTCATATATATATATATATATATATATATATATATATATATATATATATATATATATATATATAATCCAGGTAAAACATCCACAGGGTAGTAATCCAAATAATTTCAACCGGGTTTATAAAAAGTGCTCAATATCAAATAGAGCTTTTATATATGATTATTTTTATTCACACAGACATGTACAAAATCTGTGACACTGACATGTCGATGTTATCGATCAACAGCTATTATAAACTGAGATCTCATTAGGCAGAGTTAGGATTCGATCTTAACCTTAGATCATATTTGGAAAGAATATTCTTTCCAAATATGATATAAGGTTAAGATCGGATTCTTACTCTTCCTGATGACATCTCAGTTTATAATAGCTGTTGATCGATAACATCGACATGCCAGTGTCGCAGATTTTGTACATGTCTGTGTAAATAAAAATAATTATATATATATATATATATATATATATATATATATATATATAGAGAGAGAGAGAGAGAGAGAGAGGGGGAGAGAGAGAGAGAGAGAGAGGGGGAGAGAGAGAGAAATAGATAGATATATAGATGTATTGAAAAGATTTCAGCTAAAGGCAGAGTCATTATCCACCGAATAATTGTTTAAGATGTACTCTAAAATTAGAAGTCGAGTTCACAGTGTAAACTGGAGACGACTTAAAGTTACTATTTAAAGTCCACAATCAAACATTGCTTGAAGGTTAATGTATTGTCAAAACCATTATTTCCTTGAGATTAAAAATTTAACATTTTTAGAACATAATTCATCTTATTGGAAAGATGTTGTCGAAATAACCTTTGTGGGTGTGGTGGGGATAATAACATTAACGTACTCAAATCGTGCCTTGAGGTTAAAAAAAAAATAAAATTCAATTCATTGGTGGATAAGATTCAGGGGAGGTAAGCGTGTAGGTTTAATGAATCTATATTTCACGCCATTGTATCCTTCCTTTCGTATGAATCAGATACTTATGTTGGTTTTGGTTTCCTCAGTTGCTTTCTCTTTCTAAAATCAGCTACTCACAGGAGAGGCCACTTTAAGGTTGTCGACATCCGTAAGTGAAAGTGATGTTAGGGAACCGGTAGGATTCGAACTTGACATGCTAGGTATCCACTTCACTCCGGCCACCACCCAGTCAGATGTCTCAATATATAAGATATATCTCTTGAAACTCAACTTAAAAAGATCGGTATCTTGGCCTTTTGGCTAAGATCAAAGTGTAGTATCTGTTCCGATGGATACTGCACCCCATAGACTGGTATTGTCTTGTCCTTCGGGACTTGATTTATGCCGGTCTATGGATCTGTCCTGTGCAGTTCTAGGAGGTCCACCCTCCCAGGCTTCGCCTCCCCTCTTTGGGGAGGAATAAGTTTATTGCTTACTGCCTGAGGCGCCCCTACCGGGGAATGCCGACGGGGCTGCCCAGGCAATTTTTAATGGCCAGAGTGCTCACCTCTCGGGCGCTGGCTTTTCAACCCCCACTTTCCGATCCGACCTTGGGTCACATCTTACTTGTGGGAGTAGGATAAAACTGGCCTTGTGCCTAACTCCTGGAGAGGAGTAAATAATACTCTTATAGCTGAAGCACCATGTTTCCGTGACTTTACGTCGTCAACGTTTGGGCAGGTGTACGAATCGCCGGAGAGTTGATGAGGCGAAAACTGTCAAACGCTAAATTGAAGACTGGCAGCCGATAAATTACAACGAAGAAAACCAAACTAAAATACATATATAAAAATAAAGAACGAATAAACCACAGCTAAACAACTGTTATCAATTATATGTTTATTTTTGTTTGTTTTTTGTCAAAGGAACCATTGTTAATCAAATGTTTTTAAATGAAATGTTATTTTGTTTGTGCACCGGAAAGTTTTAAATGATGATTTTGTTTGATTTGTTAAACAAATGTTATTGTTTTTTTTTTTAATTTTAATGTTTTTTATTTTTTACATTTTTTGTCAATTTTTTTCTTGTTAACAGAAACACGGCAACAACTTTTTTTAAGCAATTTTTTTTTGTTTTGTTTTCTTATTTTCACGAAAACAAACTTTTTATAAGCAAATGTTTCTTCGTTAATAGTTTCGTCAACTCTCGGGCGCTTCCGAGACCTGCCCGAACGTTGACGACGCGAAGTCATGGAAACATGGTGCGTCAGCTAGAAGAGAACCAAAAGATCAATTCTTTCCTTAATTTACTCTTTGAAATATGTCATTAAATGTTTTTGAGACCTGTTAGAGGTTTAGCGTCAATAAACATAAGACAGGAACCTTTTTTTTATTCAAAGGAATGCACAAAACTAATGAAAATAAGTAGTTTATTAGAGTATCTTGGTATAGCTCTGTCTTTGTATTTTTTTTATAATTACGAACGAGTATGACTGAATTTAGACTAGATAGACTTATTTTGTTTTAATTTTTTGAAGCATTGTTTTGCCTTCACCAAACTTATATTTTTGAAAAATTAAATATTTTTTTGACACATACATAACAAATAATTACGTGATTTTATTAATTTGAGTTACTTAGAAAAAATCCTATTTCAGTAAACAGCGTTTTCATCAAAAAATTAGGGCAGACAATATAACTATTCGCTTCGTCGCTTTAATGAATTAAAGCAATTTTCTCAATTAAAATAAATACTACGATTATTAACAATCGATCTGAATATAATATTATCATTAGATTTGTTAAATCAATTTTTTCATTCTACTTTAACTGTATGATCCTTTAATACTGTTATGACCTTTTTTTAATATTATGTCTATCATCATAGTATATAAGCGTTATTAGTGTTATGGTCTTGTTTAACAACAAAATGTTATTAGTGTTATGGTCTTGTTTAACAACAAAATGTTATTAGTGTTATGGTCTTGTTTAACAACAAAATGTTATTAGTGTTATGGTCTTGTTTAACAACAAAATGTTATTAGTGTGATTGTCTTGTTTAATGTTAGGTCTATTATCATAGTAACAAAATGTTATTAGTCTTATTGTCTTGTTTAATGTTAGGTCTATTATCATAGTAACAAAATGTTATTAGTCTTATTGTCTTGTTTAATGTTAGGTCTATTATCATAGTAACAAAATGTTATTAGTCTTATTGTCTTGTTTAATGTTATGTCTATTTTCATAGTAACAAAATGTTATTAGTGTGATTGTCTTGTTTAATGTTAGGTCTATTTTCATAGTAACAAAATGTTATTAGTGTGATGACTTTGTTATTTAACCGTTTTCTTCATTTAGATAAAAAATATCAACTGATCATTTAATTTTACCCACTTACAGATCATAATGTTTAATATTAATGTCGTAAAAAAGTAATTCAGCAAATTGAGATGCAACTCAACTTGATTAATATTCAGTGGTCAGCAAATACAAAAGTGAAAAGAATGATTTATTTTCAATAGAATAAGAAAAAAAACTGAGGGAGAAACTCTTAATGGCCAATAAAAACAAAATGTACAAATGCACAAGAGCACACAATATCCAGTGAGAAGCAAATAAGACAGAAAAATCACTACTCAAAGCCACCAAGACGCTAACAGAGGAAGATACATTTAATCACTAAGCAAAAACACGTTTAACAAGATAAGCACGGCTGCTCGCATCCAATGAAAAGCAAAGAAACTCCAAACAATTATCATCCAATCAGGAAGCAAGGCGAAGCCAACAGCCTGCAATATTATCCAATCAGTGGCCAAAGCAGTGAGACAAGCATTTCTATGACTCAATTGCAATAATAAGTGCCACAAATAGCAAATGAAAAGCAATATATATATAAAAGAAGAAAACTTTCTGTCTGTCTGTCTGTCCACTTTCATGTTTCCCCATCCAATGCAGATCTCAAATCCATACAAATTATGAATCCGGTAACATGAGAATTGATTGTAGAAACTAAAAACTTCTAACTTAACGTGGTTCCTATTTTGGCATTAAAGAAAAAATAAATAAATACATGGTTGTAGTTTCTTTTGAAATTTGTTTTTTTATTTATTTTGTTTTATTATTTTATTTAGTTTTTGCATTCATTTTTTTTTTAATTTAAGCACTAGACACTGATTTAAAGAAACAATCAAGAGTAAGGGAGATAATTCTGTTTTAAAATCTAAAGAAAATAGAGTCATTTTTATTTTTATTTAACGAATGAATACTTGTTTGTTTTCATATTTACATTTGTGAATTTATTTTGTGTTCAATTTTATAGGGAGAAACGTTTTAGGTTAAAAAAAAATGAACCCAACAAATGCGCACCACTTTTGTTGCCAATATACATCGTGTCACATATGTCATATAAATAAAATAATAAATAAAATCTTATTTTTATCTTTAATTTTTACTTTAACAAAAATTGCAATTATCAATAATTGTTATTTATAGAATTTGGTATATTCGAACTACTGTTCTCATCTTGGGTATTTTTATCACAACGTTTTGGCCGATGTAACCTCCGACCTTCTTCAGGTGTACTTTGTCGAACTCGGGAATCTTTCTGTTGAACTCGGGAATCTGGACGGAATTTCGAATGGAACCCTTTATTAAATCCATGAGTATAGCATGCTCCATGACTGGGAAGAAGTCTTCAATAATTCGCAATTCTTCGTATCGCCCGAACTGTGGATGTAACCTTCCACCTACAGATGACTGTCACTTACAACTGAATTTTACTTAGTACTATATCCACTGCGCTACGGGTCCTTGCGGTTACATCGGCCGAAACGTTGTGATGAAAACACCCAAGATGAGAACAGTAGACCGAATATATCAAATTCTACAAATTATCAACCCTCATCTCAAAAGTTCCGAAACATAACTGTTATTTATTTCGTAACAAGTACGGAAAAATTGGCAGTCGACATTTGGATACCAACACAGACTGACAATTCGGCTGTTACGTGAGACTTCTGTCGGATCTATAGCACCACTTTTATTAGGAATGTTGACAACCTTCACGTGGTCCCTCCAGTGACTACCTGATCGTATTGGGGAAAACCACTTATAACAAAACAGATGCAAAAAAAAAACCTTAGATAAGACTGGAAAAATGCAGACTCGATTCCGCATGTTAGATCAGATGTCACGTAACAAGAGAGAGTTTGAATGCTGACTAGACACTATCCTCGAGTGTCTTCGCTCTCTCAGTACATTTATTTGTCAGGACAACCTGACATGAGGATACTTCACCTTACAAGTCAAACCCTTACCAAATATTCAAGATGCCACAGTATTCAAATAGATCAATAAGATCTCCTACACACGGCTATACACTGGCTCATACAGGGAATGGTGCACCTTCTCCTAGTAATGTTACCTCGTGTTAGAGCACTAAGGTGGATACTCCACCAGACCAGATGAATTCTAGTCCTGGAATCCGGTAAGACAAAGAAGAGACCACAATAAAGATAAATTATAACAAGTGATCAATTGGGGAGAGGAAAATTCGTGTCCTTCACTGTTTTATTTAACTCAACATTTGAAAGGATGAGGAGAATCTTGATTGAACCCTCAGATATCTATGTATCTTATATAGAAAACAAGTGTTAGTCCTATGAAGGGGTCTCTTGATTTCTGAGAACTAACTGAAGTAAAAAATAAAGTAACAATAGATATGGAGCAAAAAAGAAATAAAGACAAAAATGACTGTCGTCAATTCAATTTGATGAGGAGATTTTATCTTGAAATATCAGAAAATATAATAACTATTAATATCAGAGTTATTTTATTTTAAAATGTTTATTGATAAGGCTTTCAAACGTATTCATAGTTACTGAATCAATGCTTCTAACAAATCCTAACCTTGTTATTTCTATGCTTAGCCGAAGCTGTTTTGTAATCTTCGAGGAGTTTTTCAACAACAGATGAAATTGAAAAAATTAAATTTTCAAATGCGGACTTGAAACCATGTGCCAAACCGAATACCCAGTAACAATAAAGAACAGACAAAAAAAGAGTGCCCTCAATTCCACATAACTGGATAGAAATCCTAATTCACAATTGCCTTCATTGTAATAAAAGCGTTTGCTCATAGGATAGACTCTGCTAGTCTTTCTCTACTCTATCGTTATATCCATGGAAGGTGCTCACTAACCTACAATCTATGGTTCCTCCTTGTAAGACATTCACAGCGAGAACTCGTCCTACTACCACCAATGAAAAGAACTTTCCTTTCTCCTTCCGTGTACATGACACCAAACAGAATGTCCACGAACAGAATTTCTTTCTAAAAACTTCTCGTCTGTGGAACACATTACCACGGTGTTGCTTCCCAGTGAGATACAACATGCTTGTCTTCAAAGCAAATATTAACAAATACTTGTCATAAACCGTCATCATGTATGATCAAATTTTATTCATTCATCATTTTCAATCGTCTCATAATATTCTTCATCATTCAACTGACAATTTATCTATCTCGTTAACCTTTTATTCTCGAGTGGCTTTGATCCAAATGCTGTTTTTAGAATTTAAAGTAAAGACATTGTTTTTTTTTTCAATTGAGTTGATGTTCAAAAGAAAAAGATTTGAGACATCAAGTCTCATTAAGTTCTTTTTAAAGATTTAATCTTTCTAGGCAAAAAAAGATCATAAAATGAAATAATTAATGTGATGTCTTTTTAATATCAGCCTGATTTTGAGAAAATAACATATCACGAGTAAAGAACAATAAAACTGTTGAACGAGATCAGATTTAACGGTTTATGGGAAGATGGATTCATGTGATTCAATCACTGAACATTATTAGATCACTTTGTTAGACCATAATTAAGCATGTTTGTGTGTTGTTCGCTTATAGGCTTCAAAACTACTCAACAGAATTGCACCAAACTTAGTATACAGCATCCTGGAAATGTTGTGTCGGTTTAGTACTAGCAAGATAAATCTATTAAAATACTAAGAGGATGAACCTGTTACACGACAGAGATTTTTTAAAGTGTTGCACTATAAAATCAATTAGAGTGTAAGGGAGATAACCAGATTCGTACTTTCGTTTTTGTTCATTGAAAAATTCTTCCCCCTGAGATAAACAACAGTAAAAGATTGTATAAAATTATCGTTTTTATTTCGTTTAATTTACGTGTGTGACCAACTACGTAAACTTTTACCCTTGCAGTCTCACTTCATCTGTCGGATTCCATCATACAGTCTTAATCTCCATCTTGTTATTTTTCCTCAAGTTTTAATGTAGCAGGTCCAGTTCAAGGAAAACATGGGAGGATGTAATAAAACGGGATAAATAAAGACCTAGTCAGAGATATGTTAATTTGAAAGTCAATTTCTTAAAGCTATCTAATGCATGTTTTATATCATATAATGTCAGATCTTTTAGCCTACTTTTCCCCAGATTGTAATTGTCCCATTGTTCATTCAGTTAATCCTAGAAAATGGTATCTAATTTTTGTCAGAATTCCAAATCGAATTCCTTTAAAAATATTTTGGTGAATCCGTATTCCTCATTGTCTATTGTTCACCTTATTAACATTACGTCAAAGGAACATGGTGATTTCCAATCTATCTCCATTGGGTTTTAAAATAATACTTTGAAGTTTATTATTATTATTATTATTATTATTATTATTAACCTAAGTTGTCCCTTGTCTGCGTCATATTATTACTAACTCTCATGATTTGTGCAAACAATTTTAAAAGGTTATTCCTATTGTATTTCAGCACTGACGAGCTCAATAATGCTAATTGCATTGTTTTATATCCTTGTATGTACACATCATCCAGTCAAGATTATTAATTGTGATTTCATCTTTTTTTTTTGCCGTCACTTTGCTTCCTGATTGGATGATATTTGTATCTGAATAAAATTAAATTAAATAATTTTAGTTACGGTTTTAATTTACTTAATTAATGTTTGTATTTTATATCTACATGGAATATTATAAAACATGGCTCATCATCATCATCATATTGGTTTACATGCTGGCATGTGTTGGACGGCTTTAAGAAATCTACTTCTAAACTAATCTGTTTCTGGCCATGTCTTTATTTATTTCTCTTTCTCTCAAGTCCATTTTTATCACTTCCTTCCATGTTTTCCTTGACCGTTCCCTATGAACTGGACCTGCTACCTTAACTTTTCTAGATCTACTGACCCAAAAACTCTCATCCATTCTTTCAACGTTGCCATACCATCGAAGTATCATGTTCTGCATACATTCTCTATAATGTCCAGATTTAATCTTCGTTTGAGGTCATCAGAACTAAGCCTGTCTTTAAACCTCAAATTACACATTAATTGTATCATTCTCATGTCATTTTTTGCATGCAACACATGTCCTAAAAAATAACCAATCAAAAGAGAGCACAAAAATAACCAATCAAGGGAGAGTATAAAAATAACCAATCAAGGGAGAGCACAAAAATAACCAATCAAAAGAGAGCGCAAAAATAACCAATCAAAAGAGAGCGCAAAAATAACCAATCAAGGGAAAGCGCAAAAATAACCAATCAAAAGAGAGCGCAAAAATAACCAATCAAAAGAATGCGCAAAAATAACCAATCAAGGGAAAGCACAAAAATAACCAATCAAATTTACCCTTTTTAGAAACACCTTTTAAAAAACATACAAAACTCAAGATAGCGACAAATTTTAACATATTTTGACAATTTTGTGAGTTTTGTTTTTCTTCCTTAACCCAAATAAACCTGACTAGCCAAATTGACACATGACAGCTGATGTGTCATCCCAAACGCATAACCAGGAAATTATCTCTCAATTTCCAATCTGGTTACAAGATGATTCAAATCACTCAATCATTGCTGCAGAATATTCAGCATCGCAAAAATATGTCATTTTTATCATTTTTCTTTCCGACGATTGTTTTTCGTTTTGTGAAGCTATTCCATAAAATACCATTTTATTGGAATAATTATGGAGCTGATTTTTTGCTTCAACAAACATTCTGTTTTCTGCTTTGAGATTATTTCTCAGATATTCTCGATATTAATTCACTTCTAAAAGGTATGTAAATTCCTAGAAGAAACAAAAAACATATTGTAGATCAGTGGCGTACAGAGGTCTGGTGATGTCACCTCCTTGATTTTATGCTTCAAAAGATCAGCAAGGAGAATAACTCATTTTACATCTAAATATAATAGTTGTTTACAGTTTTAAAATGTGCAAACAAAAAAAATAAAAGCTTAAATGACTTTACTGAATCCTGGGCAACGTCGGGAAGGTACAACTAGTTTATAATAGATTCTACATTTTCTATCTGTTTGTATGTGTGCTTTCAGACAATTAAACCTAGGAACGTGAAATTTGGTAGAAATGATCTGCTACCAAGGAGTTGATTTTTATTTTCATAAAGGGGATTCGAGGAGTAAAAAGAGATAATTTTAGTAGTAGCCCTCCCCCACAAAACGCCACTCTTGCAGCTACAGCACTGCAATCCATACTTAGGCATAACATTTACACTGAAAGTTGCTTATCTATATATAAAGGGAATCTATACTATAAATGTGATGTATCTGTCTGTATGTCCATCCATTTCTCTCTGTCTGAGGATGCAATTGAAAGCAAAGCCCTATACTAAGATCAAACAACTTTCCCCAAGTAAAATTGTATGAGGAATCCAATGGTGGTATAAACTGGAATATTTGATGTCCTATTTATAAATAGTTGCACACGTGCTGAGAATATTTTATTCTGGACACATGGTAACAATGTTAGCATATTTTATCACATCCAAAATACTACACAAGGTCGGAAAAATAAGTACGATTCGAGCATGTGTTAGCAAATGCATCTAACGTTTATTAACAGTTGTGGGTACTATATTAGTAATGCCGACAGGACATAAAAGACATGTTAAAGACAACATAAAAATAGATAAATGATAGAAGAACGAAAATGACATAGAAAAAAGGGTGAATTCGAAATAAATGAATATACTGTCCCATTACAATCCTAAACGTAAAAATTATTAAACGGAGAATATGGAAATCTAAATGTAGTAACATCTCTGATCCGCCACTCGGAGAATTTTTTAACAAAGTTCCTTTGAGGTTTGAACTCATGCGCAAAAGTAGAGTGTCGGACAAAACGTCTGTACAGTTTTAACAAGAGGATTAAACTCGTTTTTAATTTACAATCACGTGCCCGCTTTCTACCTTGCCAATGAATAAGACCCCACCTTTTTTTATATTTTTCTCCTGAAAATTATAGTTTTTACTAATTTCTGATGACGCCCCTATTTAGCTGCCTCCCCATGAAGGCAAAATTAGATACAAGGTCAATATTTAATTTGGGGGAAATACAGCTCCCTAAAAGGGGGCACTCTGGATTGAGAGGAAAAAATTTAAATTCCCTTAGCCAAGAAGGATCTTTCGTCCCCTGACCGATGACAGAACAGATACCATGCTCTGATCTTAACCTGAAAGCCAGGAAGTAAGTCTTTTGAAAATAAAGGTGAACTATTTAATTCTGATCATGTGAATTGAATTGTTTGGTCGATCTGCTTTTCCCATTTATCCGTGCATATTTGAGCTCTCTAGTAAGGGAATAAACTGTTACCACTTAGCATAAGGCATAGCAGCTCGTAAAATAACTGAGCACTTTCGGTAGTTGATAATGCAAATGTTAACATGAATCGATAAACATTATAATTTCACTTACTTTCGGGGAGAGCTTAATAGCATAGGGATAAAATGAATCTCAACATGAAAACACTCGCTACAATCTAGCCACACTGAATAATCGTGATACGACAAAATATCTGTCTGTGGATGACTACATTTTCTCCCTACTCGTGGCTTAGGCTCTTTAGTAAAAGAAAAAAACGGTTGTCACTGAGCATAAGGGATAACTCTTCATAAAAGAATTGAGCTCTCTTGGTAGTCAGTGATGTAAATGTGAACACAGAAACATTAAAATTTCCTTTGCTGTCAGAGTGAGCGTAATACGAAAGATTAAAATGCCAGACTGCTAATCACACTTTTATGATCATCAGTTAGATTTTCAATCAGCATTCAGACAGTCGCCAAGTCTAGCATCACTGAAGAGCTGTGATAGACGAAACAGCTGTTTTTGGATGCCTACATTTGCTCCTTACTCGTGGGTTGAACTCTCTAGTAAGGGAATAAACGGTTGCCACTTAGTGTAAGGCATAGATGTCCATAACAGAATTGAGCACTCTTGGCGGTTAATAATACGAATGTTAAAATATAGAAACATTATAATTTCCCTTACTCTCGAGGCGTGGGTGATAATATGAGGTAAAATTCCCCAGCGCTAATCAGTTTACTGTTCAAGAGGTTAGGGTTTTTAATCTCAGTGTGAAAACACTCGCCAAATCTAGCCACACTGAAGAGCCGTGATACGGCGAAACAGCTGTCTCTGGATGACTATATATATATATTTGTATGTGTGTGTGTTTGTGTATGCGCTTGAAGATTATCATCTATGTTTTTGGAAATTTTATTTCTACAAGAATCTACAGCATATGCCTATCACATGGGTACCATTCCTTATATGTCACTCTGTTAGCAAATCCTGATACTTTTGGTAGATGTCTTTAGACATGTTCCTTGACTCTTATTTTTGTTTTAATTAATCCGGTCTTCTGGCTTTTAGTGTTTCATGTTGTTTTTGAAGGATTCCAACTAAATCTCTGTTCAATCTTCTCACGGACACTTGTAGTCTGACTCAAAACAATCCTCAAACCGAACGAAAACAGTCAAACTTATTCATAAGATGTGCGCTCAAAAGATATCAAGACCGAAGCCGCTTCTCGTGAAAACAAAAATTAATCGTGAAATATGAGCGAAAACTATCCAAGATAAAAACCAATGAAAACGATTAAAAAAATCTCTAAGATTCTCTTTAAAATGTTTCATGAGGCGTCAAATTCTTCAGAAAATGAGAATTTTATTCATTTATTATCATAATACCGTGATTATAAGAATGAGAATTATTAAACTAACTGGTTTCGCCCGCTCGCTATCGCTTCACAATTTAATTCCTACTGACTACTCTCTCTCAAACATACTTAACTTTCACCAAGATAAACGAAGATATATTGGTTAAATATGAGTGTACAACATATTCAATCAAAAATGTCAGAGAAATGTTTCAGTTTACGAACAAATTAATCAAACATTGAAAAAACTATGAAGTAATATTGAGTATTCGAAGAATAAGCAGCAGCAGCCGACAGCTTAAAAACTGAATTCTGAATTGTTGACCGGTATCAAGCTTTGGAAGAAGCAGCAGTAGCCACTTAGTACCTTTTTATTAGTTTCTTTCCTCTCACTTCCTCCTCCTCATACTGCGAATTGGGCTAGACACACGTATGTTCACTTTTATTATATAGATTATGATTATGAGAACTTTGAGATCATAGTGCAGTATCTGTTCCGATGTATACTACACCCTGTAGACCGGTACTGTTTTGGCATTTGGACCTTGATTCCGCTGGTCTCAAAGATTGTTCTGTGCAGTTCTAGAAGGTTCACCCTCCCAGGCTTTGCCTTCTCACCCTTTGAGAAGTGGTTAGTTTATTGCTAATGGCCTGAGACGCCCCTACCAGAGAATGCCGACAGAGCTGCCCAGGCATTTTTTGTAGGCCAGAGTGCTCTTCCTCTAGGGCACTGGCTTTTTAATCCCACTTTCTGACCTTGTGTCACATCTTACCGCTGTGAGAGGGAGATAAATACAAAAAATAAAAAATACAAAAAAAAATAAAATAAAATTGTATTTATGTCTGATTCTAAAAATTAATCTCGTATTTATTTGTGATAAGAATGGAAATTGAAATTATGAGAATAAAAATAGTATTTACTTCTGACTTATTTGTGATTATCAAAATGAAAATAGGAAGGAAATACGCAACATGGTAAAATCAACAAAAATTAGCAAAAAATAAAAGATTGTGTTTTACACGTTTTATTTCGAGTGAACTTCTTCGTTTTTCTTTTTATTTAATTAAAAATAAACAGTAACGAACCTAAAAAGATTTCCTACATTTCTTAGAAATTTCTTTCAGAGAAGAAGATATCGAATATTCAGTTGGTTTTACAATAATATTCATTTTCTATTCTACAGAATTATATATATATATATATATATATATATATATATATATAATTTTATCATATTTCACTCCAAACAAGGCAGGCCGACACCATAGATGTAAGGGGCTACTGAGAATAAGGGTGAAAGTTTTGAGTGTCATCCTAAGTTGGGAGCTGTGCAGCGACATGTCTGTTTACATTAGTTTTAAATTTCTGCATGTCAGTACAGTCGGGAAACAGGGAGCAGGGAGGGAGTTCCAGAGGCCGGCAGTACAAAGAAAGAAGCTATTGGAGTATAAGGCTCTCCGGCATCTGGGGACCTCCACAGTGGATGGATGGGACTTAGCTGATTGTTAGGTTGGTGTAGCTTATTTATGTTGAGGGGGCATTAGAACAGCAAGTTCGTCGGAGCACACATTCCATTGTAGAACAGGCACAAGGATGCAACATTGCAGCAATGAGACAGGGGCTGGCGCTTAGTGGATAATAAGGAACTATTAAATTAGCGATTCTTTTTGGGACCTTGTCTAAGATGGAAACACTGGTGGATGGTTAACCAGCCCAGATGTGGCAACAATACTCAATGCATGGGCGGATGGTGGCTTTGTAGAGATAGCGGATAATGTCAGGTGTGAGGAGTTTACTAGAACAGTAGAGGGAGCGGCATTAAATGTTATCATCCATTTATGATTCCATTCCACTACAGCCTGTTTTTTGTAGTTATTGAAGGAAAGAAGCATTGTCTTTGCGGGATTTACTGTTGCCATTCATTTATGACCCAATCCACTACAGACTGGAGGTCACTTTCTAAGGATTCAGCCATTGTCTCGGATATGTGCGTGCCCGTTTTGCCCACATGACGTGAGTAGAGCGTTGTGTCGTCAGCAAATAAACCAATCTCAGACTCAATGTCATCAGGGAGATCGTTTATGAAGATCAGGAACAATAAAGGTCCAAGGATAGATCCCTGGGGTACACCAGCATTTATGTCATGTTGCTTAGATGAACGGCCATTAAGGACAACCTGGATCTAATTATATTAAGTAATTGCCCAGTAATACCGTATGAGCGTACTTTCAGGAGAAACCCTTTATGCCATACCTTGTCAAAGTTCTTGGATATTTCAAGCATGTGGTGTCATCAGCAAATATACCAATCTCAGACACAATGTCATGAGAGAGGTCGTTTATGAAAATATATATATATATATATATATATATATATATATATATATATATATATATCTATGTAACTTTAAAATGAATACTGTCTGTATTAGTCTGTCTACATTTCACACTTACCAATACAAAGCCGACGTAACTCATACTAATTACAAATCACAGAGAAAAACTAATTGGGACAAAAACGCTTTACATCATAGCATTGATTTATTTTCAATCCAAACACTAGACCATAACTTTCGGACCATTTAATGAGTTCCTTTCACATTGAATTTCTTTCACTCAAACTGTTTCTAAAAGAATGTGAAGAAGATAAACATTTAATGTCAATCTTCAGTAGAGTACGATGCAGCATCATCATGTTGACAACCGCTAATCACCTGAGGCACTTATAGCGGGGAATGCTGATGGAGCTGTTCAGAGATTTGTTTGTAGGCCAGAGTGCTCTTATCCAAGTGCGCTGACTTCTCAAAACCCCACCTAACCTTGTTTCTAACCGCCTGGCCAGGAGCGAAATAATATGTTGACGCACCGGTTTTTATTAGTATCACCAAAGTTAAACGTTGTTGGGCCTGGTCAGTATTAGACGGGTGACCATTTGGAAATACCAGATGGGAGGACGGTGAAACCTCACTGGAAAAAAATGTTTACAACCCTGAAGATGTTTTAGCAAGTACTACAGTATTACCTGCTAATTCTCACATACATAACAGAACAGCCACTGCCTAAGTGAAAGTTCTGTTTTCAATCATGTGGCGAAGTATGCTATTCAATGTTTTTTCTATGTTATAGTGATAGATAAGAAGTTTTACCTACAAACATTTACGTATGGAAATTAAATTTTGTATAGATGGCTCAAATTGGTTTTCCCCATCTTTCCTTAACACTGGCCCAGTCTAATAATATTGAACCAATGGAGAAGAGGCGTGTCATATAAACTATAGATGTAAAAAGACAATAAGACAGTCATCTGTAAAAGTGTCGTATAGAAAAACAGAAAAAAAAGTCTTAAGAAAAAAAACTGCAGTAGAAGGAACGAAGAGAAAAGATGAAGCGTTTTTAAAATTCTTGCTATCTCCAGGTAAATTCCAGTTCTTTTTGTTTGTATGTATTACTCATAAACCCTGGTGTTACAAAAAGATATGGGATCTGATAAATAGCAGACGTTCTGATTGGTTGAGATAGATCATGTGGTAGGAGAAAGGGCTTGTTAAAAATAGTTAGAACAACGTAGCAGTTGTCACACAGTGGTATCAAACAGAAACCCTCTTAGGCTTTTGTCCTCATAACCAACCTAGAAGAAAAATATTTATGGAAAATTCCTTGGGTTATATTCTGTGACTAATAACCCGGCCAAATAAATTGGTAACATTATGAATAAAATGTCATTGTGAATATTCTCCTATCTATGTTCTATAATCTTTCTTCAGTCACCTTCCCGCTAAGAGGAATGTATTACAAGATGGCTCACATAAAAAATTATTTTCCTATGTTAATGCTATTCGTGGTCGATTCCAAAATCCTCTTTGCAATAATAAACCAGTTTCTTTTGCAAAACCCAGTTCCCTGAAAAATCCCTAACTGCTCTGTCAAGAATTAAACTTTATCCACGATCACTTACACGCTGTCCCCGGCCTTTTGGCTAAGATCGCAGTGTAGTATCTGTTCCGATGGATACTACACTCCATAGACCGATATCGTCTTCGGGCCTTGATTCTGCCGGTCTGTGGGTTTGTCCTGTGCAGTTCTAGGAGGTCCACCCTCCCAGGCTTTGCCTTCTCACCCTTGAGAAGGGGTTAGTTTATTGCTAATCGCCTGACTTATCTAATCCCACTTTCCGACCTTGTGTCACATTTTACTCTATCGGAGATAGATAAATACCTACACACTGTCCTTAAAGCTCATTTTAAGATTATATTTCGCCCTCTTTCCTCTGAACCAGTATGGCATATAAGAGTGACTTAATAATTCTTAATAAATGGTTTGTCAACCTCAAATGACACTGAATGATCAGAACTGATATTTGCTTCCTTCTAAGACCGACAGTGACATGCACTTTTAAATCGATAGCTAAAATACTCCGAAGACACTGACAGTCAAAACACTCTAACTATCACAAGTGTTTACAGTAGATTCTGCATACAAATAACACGATGGGAGAGTATACGTTTAAATTAACTTTAAAGTTTGCTGATGAAGAAAATACTTGAAGCAATAAAAGAATCCTTTTGTTAAAATGCAATTGTGTTAGGGCTGTTGATGACGTCAATCTATGGATGAAAGAACAGAATAGTTTACGAGAATTGAAAATCAATAAAATGTGTATCGATGCAAAAGGTACCCGAATTTCGACCAAAAATATCTTTGGGTAAACAATGAGGAAGATAGGAATATGTGTGACGTCAATCGTTATGTAAGTAAGAGGAATCGCATAAAACATGCACACAAGCACATGTAAAGAAATACAAGTAGTGTCTTAATGGTTAGGGTATCCGCCTAACTACTAAAACAGTGACAAACTAACAATCGAGTTTATTTTTGTTTGCTTTTCTCAAATAATTAATAAAACAACAAAAGAACCTTTAAAACGAATTAAAGCCGCCTACTGATAAAGCTACAAAAAGTTTTGATCCTGGTCTTCCTGATAGGGCATTTCTTTATTTATATAAAGTTAGGTATGTATATATAAATGTGGGTGTACTGTATTCTTAGGAGTATTTTAACGGGTTTTTTTTAAGTGGGCAAAATATGGACATACCTCTAATTTGGAAATTCAGATATTTCAGATTTGCATTAAATTTAATCAATAGTCTTTAGACACTAATTAAGCAAGATTCTCTGAATTTAAATTTCTTCTTTAGACTCCTTAAGCTTAAGCCTTGAATTTTAAACAATTTCTAGAATCAAAATCATGTAATGAATTTAGATCAAAATTGAAATAAGGATTCTAGACGTAAGGTTTCGTATCATTATATCTTGATTTAAATCTTTGTAAGGAGACATAAAAATGTTGTAATTCTGCTCTGAACAGGGAATTCATTTTTGTCATTCTGGGACGGGTATTCTCTCTCTCTCTCTCTCTCTCTTCATATATATATATATATATATATGATTTAAGGTTAAGATCGGATTCTAACTCTACCTGATGAGATCTCAGTTTATAATAGCTGTTGATCGATAACATCGACATGCCAGTGTCGCAGATTTTGTACATGTCTGTTTAAATAAAAATAATCATATATAAAAGCTTTATTTGATATTGAGCACTTTTTATAAACCCGGTTGAAATTCTTTGGATTACTACCCTGTGGATGTTTTACCTGGATTATTATATATATATATATATATATATTATAATATAATTATCTTTGAAGAATTATCTTTGAAAACTCATGAGCTAAGGACTTAAGGATGCTTTGCATGAACTTTGAATTCTAATAAAATTTGATTGACACCTTATTTTATTACTTCATTTTATATTATAATATTAATGCTCTATCCAGTATATTGAGCTTCAGTTTTTTTATCCGGATGTTTCACTAATTATAAGATATTAGTTGACGCTTATATCTTTTGTTGGATTGCTTCATATATATATATATATATATATATATATTTATGTATATATATATATATATAAATTTCTACTATGCTCACTAGGATGAATTCTACAGCAAAAACGGTATTAACAGAAATCTATTGGCTCTCTTTATACTTTTAATATTCCAATATGCCAATGACGTCACTTCCTGCTACTGCTGATTACTCGAGTATAATAATTCAAGGGAAGATAACTTTAGCCTCAAAACGAACATTCATCATTTAAAACGTTTTAAAAATAAAAGTTAAAATATATTTAAAAACCAAGTGAAAAATAATATTCATTAAATAGTCGATTGGGGCCAGCATTAAAAATGAATTCGGGGGGGGGGGGCTTTTGGTATAGTTCTTTTTTTAATATATGCAGAGTTGTACTTACTTGTTGTAGCCCGGGAATAAATAATTAAAACATTTTTTTTTAGATTTTTGTATTGGAATCGCGGGCAGCGAACTTATTCAGATTTAATGCATTTCAATTATTTTTCGTTTATGGAAATATTAAATACATTAACTTGTAATAACTTGGCCGTCAGCAATTACAAAATGTTAAACACAAATTGCTGGGTAAGTACGGCTGTTTATATATATATATATATATATATATATATATATATATATATATATATATATAATTATTCAAGTTCGGATATATTTAAATGATGAACACAAAATCAGTATTTTTTCAAAAGTGCTCAATACAAAGAAGAGCTTTAAAAAATTTAAATAAACATCGATGACAATCAACACTAAACAATTCGTGTTTCAACGCATCAGTGTCTTCTCAAGACAGCCTTGAAAGACACACATATAGATGATCATGGCAAAAATAGCATATTAAGTTTCGTTTTCATGTCATTTTATTATTATTTTTCTTTTTATTGTTTTACTTTGAAAATTAGTGTCATGATTAGTTGTTGCCTCTGATAACATCACGTGCTGTCCCTCTCTACATCCGGGGTAATAAGTTGTATAGCGGCCATAGTTACTATGGTGGTCAAACTAAGTACGTTTTTCTATCATTTCTTATTGATTTCCTGTCAGATATCGAACTTTTTTTTGTAAAGGATGTGTTATCTACATTCGTTTATGTTCTAATTCTAAGAGGTATGCTTGCGACTTTGAATTAAGATAGCCGCTCGAAACTTTGCTGCGCAACGAGTCTAGACAAAAGAAAACACCGAAATAACACCAGTCTTTTTTAATATCCCCGTGGTGATTCCAGTCGTGCTAGATTTATTGAATCAAGCAATGGCGGTTCAAGAGAGATGCAATTGGAGATTGTGTAACCCTTTTTTTTTAATATAAACTGCAGGTGGTATATATTCTCTCTAAAGACTGAAATGAGCCCCGCACATATTTATAATAATTTTAATTTGAAGATTTATTTCAGGTTTTATCCGTACGAAATGGCTTGTCAAATATCAAAATTATATATATATATATATATATATATATATATATATATATATATATATATATATATATATATATATATATTATTTAAATATATACAGGGTGGCAAAAACGTGACTGAGATACTATTAAGGGAGGTTTAACTTGCATAGATCCTTTATTTTTGATGGTACCTTAATGCAATTTTAACATCATATGACAATTAAAATTGGGATTTGTTTGCAACAAAAAATAAAAAGGAAGCAGTTGGCAATGCCAACTGGCCTTCAGGTTCCCCAGATTTGACTAGCCCTGACTTTTTCTGCGGTGGTATCTCAAAGAAAAAGTTCAGATAAACAAACCTGAAATTCTGCAGGAATTGAAAGAGGACATCAGGAATGAGGTTGTAGGAATTAAATGTCAGGAGCGTCATGATATATGGCAGTGAATGGTGGGCCCTCGCACAGTCCTCTCTTGCATGTTAGCAGCGCAATGACAGATCCATGATCAGATGGATCTGAAATCTGACCAAACTCAACACATCAGGTCAGGGGATTTGCTGAAAGCACTACACTCGCCCAGTATGGAGATTATCCTAAGGATGAATCGATTACACTGGTATGGTCATGTGGAACGTTCACTCTCTTGAATAAACCTTTGCAGAAGCATGAATGCCATAAATTGCAGGAAGATTGACCGGTCAAGGAAAACTTGGAAGCAAGAGATTGGACAAGACTGCACAGAGTGGAATTTGGAGACTGCTGACATGCTGAACTGTGAGAAGTGTAGAGTGAGCTTGTGTAATTGTTGTGACCCTGTTTAGGGGCCAAAATGAAGACATGGAACACGGGGTTAGCTGAACAATATATATTGAAGAAAAGATATGTACAGAGAACAAGAGAAGTGGTATATCAGTCCTGACAGCCAGGGTAGACTGGATTTCAATCCAATTACAAGAAGCCTAAATGCTTCCAGTATTTTATTAGGAATGGACGAGTCCAACTGTTCGTCATATAGGTAGGGCACTATAACAGTAATATCATTAAATGTCTAACCCCTGAATTAGGGAAAAGTGTATAGAAGAAGAAGAAAGATTGATGAACTAGGTGCACTAGTATCTGATCTGTATCGAGACGCAACGAAAGACAATCTATAAGTTAATGTTTCTAATCGCGGTTCATCATATTTTCACTGTTAAATTTGTTTCATTTTTACCAATTTTATAGCATTTATTTATGTTTCCATTTTTCAGAATAAATTACAATTCTGTAGAATTTTAGGAATAAATTAGAATCTTTTTTTTTCCCCTCAGATAAATATCTAATAATATATTCATATCACAAATACGAAGAATGGATAAAAGCAAAAGTTTATCCGTATTCTCTTTGAGTGAACGCGAGTGTTTGCCATTGAACTGACTTTTTCTTTGTGCTCTCCTTTGAATGAAACAGTCTACAAAAATCTGTGGTTTTACTAATTCTAGCAATATACCATATATCTATTTATATAAAGTCAGGTGTATATATATATGTTTATAGATTTGTATTTACAGGATTCACCCCTAAACTAATCACCTGATCATTATGAATTCTGAAACACAGATGCTAGGCATAAGGATGGGTAATGTGGGCTATTTTTAATTTAATTTAGTTTCATGTGAAGGGAGTAAAAAGAGGTGGAAGCCCTTCGTGAAAATTAAGGTACTTCCGATTTTTGTGAAATTTTAACAATAGGTATGAGACATCCATTAATAAATATTTCCCAAATGTCGTTTTTTTGGGAGCATTTTTAAAGGTTTCTACGGAACATGATGTGGACGCCACCTCCCATTTAAAAATTAAAAATATTTCAGATTTGCATTAAATTTGATCCATAGTGATTACACACCAATTAAGCGAGATTCCCTGAATTTCAATTTTTTCTTAAAAACTCTTATGCTGAAGATGTAAATTTGAATAATTTTCAATAATTAAAATCATTTTTTGGATTTTGATTAAACTTGTTATAAGGATTCTAGACATAAGGTTCAGTAGCATTATATCTTGATTTTAATCTTCGTAAGGGGGGCATAAAAGTGGTGCAAAACTGTCTAGGGAATTAATTTCACCCGCCCTGGGACGGGTATTTTATTTAATGTACATTTATTTGACTCTTGTAAAAATACAAGTGTGTTCAGAAAAGAATCACTTCATCGCGAGACGATTGCTTTTATGAATCTGGTAAATGTGAACTGGTGGTCAAGCAAGCATGCGTGCATCACTACACATGGAGATTGAGGACGTGACCTTCACCTTTGAACTTTGTGATCATTAAATTTCATAATGAAAGAAAGGAAATGAGTAGATAACATTGAGGTCATCGGTTGCAATCAATCAATGGATTAAGATTGGAAATTGGGAACATTCCCATTGCAAACTTATAAAGATGCCGGACGAAATCAAGGGAAGAAACCCCAGCAAAATAGTGCATTAGCAGGCGTTGCTTTTGGCTAGGCACAAAGTGTAGTATCTGTTCTGATGCTTCACTTCGTCTATTCTGTCCTTCTAAACTGAGGAAGTTTTTAGTTTTGTTCCAATCCAGAGTGCCCCTTATTGGGAAGCTAGATTTTTTACCACATTAAAAACCGACCTTGTGTCTAACACTGCCCTCGTGAGGAGCTAACTAAATCGGAACAGGCCTTCTAGTATCAGAGAAAGGAACACAAAATTAAAGCAATTTGTAAAATAAATAAAAAATGTTTTTTAAAGGTCAACATTTATTGAGTTAGGTAGTCAATACTCAGCTGTCTGGCCAGTTGAGCTCAAGTTAAAGAAATTGAGATTAGAAGCTACAGAGTTGGTCTATACTAGTGCACACCCTAACCTGTCAAAAATGAGGAAAGAAAACATTTACACTTCGCCAGTGTTCACACTCACTATTTATCTAGATATATTACTAAAATTTCTCTATAAAAGAAGGAACACAAAATTAAAGTAATTTCTAAAAAAAAATAACAAAACTTTTTTTTTTAGCTCAAGTTAAAGAAATTGAGATCAGAAACTAGAGAGTTGGTATATCAGCAGGCTGGGATGTTTCATGATGCTTAGATGGGAAAGTCCATTCTCGAGGTTCTGATTGATTGCTAATCCATCAGCGGATACTCTATCATATAAATACTAGTGCATACTCTCCGTCAAAAAGGAGGAAAAAATATTAATGTTTTCCCAATGTTCACACTCACAATTTATCTAGATATATTTTCTAAAATTCTCATATAAATAAAGGGACACAAAATTAAGTCATTTCTAAAAAAAATAACAACTCAACTTTTTTTTTCAGGATTTTTGAGATGAGGATTCATAATTTGCTACTGTTCTCATTTTGAATTTTATTCTCACAACGTTTCTGCAAAGACCCGTGGCGCAACGGATAAAAGTGCTATGTATAATCAGTTCTAAGTGACAGTCGTCTGGAATTTGAAGGTTCAATCCTCAGTATGAGCGATACTAAGATTGCAATTACAAATTAGTTAAGAATTCTACTCGGTCATGGCTGACGGCGTGAGAACAAGCTAACCCCGTGGATTAAATAAAGGGTTTTGTTCGGAATTCCATACAGATTCACGATTTCAACGAGACGCATCTGAAGAAGGTTGGAGGTTACATCAGCCAAAACGTTGTGATAGTCTGAATAATCCAAATAATACAAGTCAACATTTATTGAATTTAGTAATCAGCTTTCAGCTAAGCTAGAACTAAAGAAATTGAGATCAGAAGCCAGAAGGTTAGTATATAAGCAGGCTGGGATGCTCCCTTCTCTGAATTTTGATTGATTGCTAGTCCATAAGTGTATACTCTATTATATAAATATTGCTTCATTCAAACAAGAGTTTTCCTGCCAACTAGACGCCAGTTGGAGCCCTTATGCCAGTAAGTGTCAATTTAATTCAGCAACATTCACCACGGATATGGTGTGATGGTCAGATTGTAACATCCAAAGATGGAGTATTGCTGCCAGATCTATGGAAGTGTCGCCTAGAGCATTCCTTCTTTCCTTGACAGAGTAGAAAATGAACTTAGCAATCTAGTGGAGAGATTTCTCTACAGCCTCTTTCTCATAGGAGACGCTGTTAGTCTTTCTCTACTCTATCGCTAATTCCATGTCAGGTGCTCTTTTCATAGTTTGGGCACGTAAAGATGTTTTTATAGTTCGGTTATGTAGAATTTTTATAGTTTCGTTAGGTAGGGTATTTTGATAGTTTGGTCATGCAGAATTTTGTATAGCTTAGTCAGGTGGCCGTGTTTTTATAGTTTGGTTAAGTAGAGGGTTTTTTTTATAGTTTGGTTAGAGATTTGTTTTCCTTCTTTCCTATTTTCCTATACAGATGTACCTGTTTTAGACTGGTTGAACTCGAGCTAATAGTTCATTGAAATTACGAGTGTACTAATATTTGATTGGGAAGAATCCCCTCAATCTATTAATATCTGGACAGAATATAGCCCTACTATCAGATTGGATTCGCTTGTTTTGTTTTACAACATACAATGCTTTCAGGTTATTCGATACCAAATCCAGTCATTTTACTAAAAGTTGGTGTACTTCAAATGTTTTATATCTACAAATATCTATTCATGGTGTAAATTCTTATTTGGTTTCATGCTTATGTTTTTTATCGCATCTCAACTCTTTTGGGGACATTAATGCTGAATTCAGTAATTTTGGAAAAGGGTTTTCTGCTTTAAGTTCTCAAGATATTAAAATATTCATGGATTAATTTATTTGTAGACATACAGTTTGTAAATATATAGACGAAAGAAAATGCTATTTCAAACTTAAGCATGACAGACCAAAGAAAATGCTATTTCAAATGTAAGCATGACAGACCAAAGAAAATGCTATTTCAAACTTAAGCATGACAGACCAAAGAAAATACTATTTCAAACTTAAGCATAGCAGGTTTAGTTTATTGTCAGACTCCATGACTTTTCCAGTTGACAGTGATTAATTAGTCGATTATGTTAGGCTGTAGCGTAGCAAGAAGAAGAAGAATTAGAATGGTTTTAATCAAAAAAATAGAAAAGATTGGAAAAATTTAATTCCTTATGTTGTAGTTAGTGATTCATGATCTAAAACTATGTGTGTCGCCAGATGAAGTTAGTTATCACACTCAAGACAGGTTCTACTTAACCGATAGAGTAGACTCTTCTATCACTCCAGGTAAGAGTGGACCGGTGATTACTAGCAAATAAGGGCTAACTCTATATTTTAAAAGTTGCTAAATTTGGACCTTGTGGTAGATTCGAAATTGATAGTCAAGACGAACAGACATAAAAGGCAAATACTTGCTTGTAAAATACTAGCTTTTTCTTTCTTCGTTCGACTTACTCTTTCCTCTTCTTTCCTTTTCAATTCTTTCTTTCTTCTGAAAGAGGGTGTCGTTTTCATTCACAAAACCCCGTTGTTAAATTTAGCACTTGCTAAATGCTGACTTATCCATAACATTCATATTTTATCGATATTTTTCATTTGCCGATTTAGCTACATTTATATTCATTGTTAGCGTTGTTTTTGGCACTTTTCAAAGACGCTAAATAAACTATCTGCAGCCAGAAGCAGCGCTACAACCTCACCTAATCCTAACCTCGTACGGAGCAGATTAAAACGTCCCTAACCTTTTTTTTCACTTCTTTGCGTGTCTTCAAAGTGTCATGTGGTCATATGACAGATTCACACTTCCTTACATAGTTCTTTTCATAATTGTTGTACTCTGCTGATCTTTCAAGCTACACCGGTTGAGTAGTAGTGGGCAGGATAGGAAGTGATGCATCGTATGGTCGTCCTCTCTATATTCACAGATAGTTGGGTCGGTTTTGAAGTAGTATGAGTGAGTGGCATAGGTGTGGCATATTCGGAGACTCCATAGAACCCTCTTACTTCATGGACATTGTTCATTTTCAGACTTTTCCCAATAGTTTGGTTAATTTTGCATAGTTTATTGTTTATGAATGGTTCCATGTCTTTTACCATCTTTCTTTAAATATATCCAATGGTTTGGTTAATTTTGCATAGTGTATTGTTTATGAATGGTTCCATGTCTTTTACCATTTTTCTTTAAATATATCCAATGGTTTGGTTAATTTTTCATAGTGTATTATGTATGAATGGTTCCATGTCTTTTACCATTTTTCTTTAAATATATCCAATGGTTTGGTTAATTTGCATAGTGTATTGTTTATGAATGGTTCCATGTCTTTTACCATTTTTCTTTAAATATATCCAATGGTTTGGTTAATTTTTCATAGTGTATTATGTATGAATGGTTCCATGTCTTTTATCATTTTTCTTTAAATATATCCAATGGTTTGGTTAATTTTGCATAGTGTATTGTTTATGAATGGTTCCATGTCTTTTACCATTTTTCTTTAAATATATCCAATGGTTTGGTTAATTTGCATAGTGTATTGTTTATGAATGGTTCCATGTCTTTTACCATTTTTCTTTAAATATATCCAATGGTTTGGTTAATTTTTCATAGTGTATTATGTATTAATGGTTCCATGTTTTTTATCATTGTTCTTTGACTGCTTCAAATCAGTGCATGTTTATTTGGATTCTTTTTTGTTAATAGATGGATTTAATTCTAACGATTCTTTAGCTGATTTATATGCCTTGTCATTGGTGTGGATGCCAATATGACTTGTTATCCACCGAACGATAAGATCTTTGGTTTTTTTTAAGGGAGGTTTATTCTATCTAGGATATATTTATAGTAATGGGATCAGTAATTTTATGGCTTGTTATGGCTGTATGGACAGAAAATGAGATGAGGAGAATGGAAAGGGCTGGTATGAGAAAGAAAGTGATGAAGAAATAGCCTAAAGAGTGATCTTATCTCATATATATATATATATATATATATATATATATATATATAATACCATAAATCTATATTGGCTAACTATAATGTTTTGTCATGTGGTGTGGACAGTGGCGGCAAAAGTTAGAGGGTGGGTCTTGATTGTATGCTCCCTAGGACTCGAATATAAAACCTAAAATACTGTAAAATATTATGAGAAAGGCAAAATATTTTGAATTATAACAAACACACACATATATATATATATATATATATATATAGTAAGTTATGAAAATATATTTATGGCAATTAAACTACACAGAGGCTTCCGTGTTTTACCCCCGTAAGGAATCAGCATTTTAGCCTGAAGATTCCCTACAGGGATTAAACGCCATAACTATATTTTCATAACTTACTACCTAGCTCTACTCACATATTGAGCACTGTTGAAGTAAATACTGAAAATTGATACATAAAAGATTATATCTCCTTATAACATTTTATGTGGATACATGAAATAATATATATATATATATTCACATGGAACTATGGTCTCGTTATATTCATGTGGTAACATATGTATCTTATCCTTTTATCCATAATATGGCCACATCAAGAAATAAATACACAGGAGCATTTTACAAATATATTGGTGTTTGCTGAAACAATTGTGGATCTGTCTTTTATAATATTGAAATGGTATAAAATCACATAAAAAATATTGAATATAA
Source organism: Sepiola atlantica (assembly GCA_963556195.1). Taxonomy (NCBI): domain Eukaryota; kingdom Metazoa; phylum Mollusca; class Cephalopoda; order Sepiida; family Sepiolidae; genus Sepiola; species Sepiola atlantica. The sequence goes on along the minus strand of OY744520.1, from coordinate 209,906,500 downwards.
ATATATATATATATATATATATATATATATATATAGTCTCGGAAGTTTCTCAACCATTAAAACTATATAAAAAAAAAAAAATATATATATATATATATAAAAAAAAAAAAACTTATAGTCTCAAGTCTTTCAGTGGAAAATCACTCATGTAAGTCAATTTATTTTTTACAGTTATTATATTAGTTAGTTTCTAACACTATTTTAAGGGATCATCAGTTGTTTACCATGAAAAACTGTTTCGGGAATTTATATATATATATATTTGTCACTGATATTAGTGTGAAGCTGAAGAAGTTGATGAGAAACACTACTTCTGCTGACCGCATAGCCCCCCCCCCTTAAAAGTCAGACCCGTTCACAGTAAGAGCAACAATAGATGGAGCGAGTTGATCTTTCCCTTTCTCAGCTGATCTACTGGAAGCAGCATTGCTGCACTGAATGCCTTTATTGATTTTGTGCCTTCAAGACGCATGTTCACAGGCTAACAAGTTCCAGCTGTCCATGTTAATGTCCATAGCCTTCATGTCATGCCTGCGCATATCTTTAAACTGTAATTTGTTACAGATGGTTGGTCGGGTTCCCTCGGTCAGTTCGTCATAAAGCAAGTCTTCGAGATTATCCCATCAGGCATGCGATGAACGGGGCTGAGCCAATACAACCGATGCTGCTCCAGCAGACCGTGGACGGAAGAGAGCTGTGCGTAGCAAATAACTTCCTTGTTCGTTGCATGGATGTTGGGAATATGTCGAAGGCAACTCGCATGTGATAAACGTTAAGATACGGATGCCTGGCAAGCATTGTCCGAATTTCACAGCTGCATCAAAGCGTGTCCAGGACGCAAGCACGGTAAACTAAGAATTTTGCGCAAGATGTTAATTTGTTGTTTTGACACATTTTCTGCTGCAGTCTATCACAGATAAATTATTAGAGAGTAGTAGTAGTAATAGTTGTAGTAGTAGTAGTAGTAGTAGTAATAGTTGTAGTAGTAGTAGTAGTCGTAGTAGCGGTAGTGGTAGTAGTAGTAATAGTTGTAGTAGTAGTAACAGTAGTAGTAGTAATAGTTGTAGTAGTAATAGTAGTAGTAGCGGTAGTAGTAGTAATAGTTGTAGTAGTAGTAGTAGTAGTAGAGGTAGTAGTAGTAGTAGTAGTAATAGTTGTAGTAGTAGTAGTAGTAGTAGCGGTAGTAGTAGTAGTCTCTTTATCAGCCTGAAAAGCTCTTAGGTCCAGTATTTATCTCTGCTATCATAATTATAAGAAAAATGGATGGCCTGACCTATCTCTGTGTATCAGGACGCTAGTCTGTTGTCAGTTATACTACTCAGCAAGGTTGGTACCAATTGGTACATCTGGATAGAGTGTTTTGCTTACAGCACTTGGTATTCCCAAATGGTCATTCATCTAAGTACTGACTAGGCTCAACGTTGCTTAACTTCAGTGATCTGATGGAAACTGCTGTGTCAGCAGGATTCGGTCGTAGTTTGACAATAAATTTGATTTTATTTACAAACAGATACATACACATAGCGACATTGATAGATTTTGACATTACAAATTATACATAGTTTTTTAAAATTCTTTTACATTTGTTCACCTCAAACAATGAATATTGATGGCTAATGCAAATCAACATGTAAAACGGATGTTAAACTGAATATGATGGTGATGATGATGATGATGATGATGATGATGATGATGATGATGATGATGATGATGATGATGATTATGATGATGATGATGATGATTATGATGATGATGATGGTGCTGCTGCTGCTGCTGATGATGATGATGATGATGATGATGATGATGATGATGATGATGATTATGATGATGATGATGGTGCTGCTGCTGCTGCTGATGATGATGATGATGATGATGATGATGATGATGATGATGATGATGATGATGGACTTGAGAGAAAGAAGTATAATTAAAGACCTGGCAGAGATAAGTTAGTTTGGAAGTCAATTTTTTGCAAACCGTCCAACACATGCCAGCATGTTAAACCGATGATGATGATGATGATGATGATGTAGAACCTTTTAAGATTGAATTTGATGAATTCAGAAAAATTGGTAAATAAGTTATTAAGAGGACATTGTTGGGAACTATTGGGTGAAATATTTAACAGAATTTTACAGTGTATTCGTAGTGTAAATATTTTAAGGGTTTTATTTATTTTTTCTTTTTTTACTTATGTTCACCCCAAACGAGGGGGCACATTGCCACTGAAACGTAAGGGGCTACTGTGATTAGGGGCCAGATTTATAGGGAGCATGCTAAGTGGGGAGTTGTATAGCAAGCTGTTTGTTTACATTACATTTAAATTTCTGCATGTTATTACAGTCGGGGAAACAGAGAACAGGGAGGGAATTCCAAAGGGAAGCGGTCTGAGGAAAGAAGCCATTAAAGTAGAAGTTTTCCGGCATCTGGGGACCTTTACCTTGAAGGGGTGGGATTTTGCTGCTTGTCTGGTTGATCAGGGGTATTAAACTATTTAAATAGAGAATTTATTGTACTTACAAAAAACATCTTTTATAAACGTTGTGAAACCAAATGAAAACTCCCGCTTCCTCTCAATGAAATTCACTCGAAACAAAAAAACAAGTGTCGTTTATTTACATTACACACAATACTGATACTTCAGAAAGCTGCCGCTTATACTTACATTCGCTTGAATATATACTCAATTATCTCTCTTAGTGTAACATGCAAAAGACTAGCTATTTATATATATAGATATAAAACAGAGATGCTATAGGTATTAATATATTTATAGACTAGCAGGGCTATCTGGCGTTTTCCAGGATGGATGGATAACAAAATGGACGAGTTTTGAAAAAAAAGTGTGCAAAATCTTTCTTTCAACACCTCTCTTCCCCCTTCTCTCCCTCTTTCTCTTTCTCTCTCTCTTTCTCTTTCTTCCCCTCTATTTGTCCCGTTCCCTCTCTTCCCTCTTCTCTCTTTCTCCCCCTCTATTTGTCGTGTTCCCTCTCTCTTTCTCCCCCTCTATTTGTCCCGTTCCCTCTCTACCCCTTCTCTCTTTCTCCCCCCTCTATTTGTCCTGTTCCCTCTCTCTTTCTCCCCCTCTATTTGTCCCGTTCCCTCTCTTCTCCCCTCTTTCAACTGGTTAAATATAATAGGAAGTGGTTCTGACTTTTAACCGCACACACACACACACACACACACACACACACACAAAGAATTACGAATTTTCTTTATATAATACAAGCATGGTTACTCGGCGTTGCCCGGGAACATGTACAACAAGAAAGAACAGTTAAAAAGTTTGTGTAACCTCTTTTTTTAAAAACTTTTTTCTTTTTCTAGCTCCTTCATATCCCCCTCCCTCTATCTCTTTCCCCTTTTCCCCTCCACTCCTCTCCCCTTCCGCTCTCTATCACACCCTCTCTCACTTTCTCTGGCAACCGAGAAAAAATCTTGGCGAATTACTACATAATAACATTAAAAAATCGCTCTAAATGTCGCCCCCCCCCCTCAGAGTAATTCTGTTCCTGTTAACCGCCAAAAGGAATTAATATTTAAAAGAAATACTTTGTCCGAGGAAATGGTAAAAAAGAAAATATCAACTTTCTAGGTGTGTCTTGTGTAGTTTTCACCTTCAGCTAGACACAGAACGTTCCTTTATATAATAGACAAGGCGTGTAACTAATCAAAAAGATATTCAGATATATTAAAAGATGACAATACGATTTACGGATTATAATTCTCTCTATCTTTCTCTGCCTCTCATGCACGTTTCCCCATCGGACGTGTCGCAGTTGATAAAATCTCCGTCTATTTATTTGCGAGAATAACAAACCAAGAAAATTATTATTCATATATCCAATTAATAAAGGGTTTTATCGATGTCTGGTGCATTCAAATTATATTATACTTTTTAAAATGTTGAGGAGAATCATGTAGCCTTCGTTCAGCAAAGTAACAAATTACTAAATAATAACATTAGAAAAATCACATTAATATCGACCCCCCTCTCCCCCAAAAAATGAATATTACAAAACAGAAATATGTCCATATTCTGGCGGAGACAATACTGAAAAAGAATATATCAGCGTTGTTGGTATGTCTTGGACAATTTGTGACTTTTAGGTGTACACACACACACAACCAGACAAATGCCTGTTATATTATAGACTAGCATGGTTACTTGGTATTGCCCGGGGGCATGGGCAAAGAATAGAAGAGTTAAAAAGTGTGCGCAACATCTTTCTTTTAACTTAAATGATGCAGCAGCTGTGCATAGTCATACTGATGACGAAACACGTGTCTGTGAGTGACTATTTATTTGTTTGTTATGCCTCCTTGGGCATCTCCCCATTAACTATCTTCTCAATTCAACTATTAAAAAAAACAACAAAAAAAAAACAAACAAATCAAACTCTTAGTACAGTATCGATACCCAAGAAACAGTTTTCACGCTGTTCTAACAAAGACGTTAACAATTTAAATTTCGAGACACCAGAATTAGCGTCACAAGATAAAATTGTATTACGTTAAACATTTTAAAATGTTGTTACTGGTTTTACATGATGCATTTTGTAAACTCTAGCTTAATTATCAACATCTACAAAAATATAATTCCCCCCACCCCCACTCTGATTTAAGACAAATTCTAGTTATTAACACTAAAATAATACACTCCTAAAAAAACTTTAAAATACTCGAAGCTATCTTCATTAAAACCCAACAACCTACAAGTAATAACATTACACATCAAAATAAAAAAGTTCTAACTAAACAGAAGAATTCTTTTATTTTTAACAATGTTTGCTTAAATGAAAAAATACTGCCTAAATACACAACAATATATATATATATATATATATATATATATATAGTCTGAATCTACGAACTGCGTTCGATCCCATGCGACCACTTGCAACCGCCACTCCTGCACTGATGAGGATAAACAAAACGAAACAATATCGTCTGTAAGTATAAAAACACTTTAATATATAAAAATATTTACTGTATATACATAATATATATATATATATATATATATATATATATATATATATTGTTTTCGCTAACAATGATGTAGGTTTTTTTCAAGACATTTCAATTCAAGAACTTTTTATTCTTTGTGGATTTTTCTGATGATTTTGTAGTGTTGAAGAGACGATATTAACATAAAAATATTTTTTAACTCACGATAAAAGAAAGACTGTAAAAATATATCTCACAGAAATGTTATGTTTTTTGGAAATGTAAAAAAATAAAAATGAAAAAATAAAAAACATGGTTATTAGAATTATGAATAAACCTGACATATATATATATATATATATATATATATATATATATATATATATATATTGTTGTGATGTTGAAAGTATGTGGTTCATATAGCAGACATGACAATAGAGAGTCGGATATATACAGTCTACTTATAAGCAATACAGCTGGCTATTCGAATTAATGTATTATCAAGGCCAACTACATTACATCTGCCTTAATCTTATTGGTTGATCTATGGCTTCTCAATTCTCTACCATTTCAGGTTCTTCCATATTTTACAAAATTCATATCAGGAACGTCATTTTGTTATGCTGTTCAAATTACATCGTTCACTTAGCAGACATGGATTATTGTATGCAGGCTACTTATATGCGATAGAGCCCAGCTGTGCTAATTACTGTATTAGCCAATCTGTATCTAAAGTCGCCGGATCAAGTGTAAGTGGAGCAATTTTAGGAAAAAAATTAATGCCGTCCTCTACATCTCAGTGTAGTAGTCAATGAAACGGGAGTCTTCAGGGTGCCTTCGTTAATGGCCGATCAGCAATAAATATGAAATATATTCATCCCCAAAAGATATTGACAAAACAGTCAATATATGCATCCAGACGACGCATATGTTTGCGCGTAACAATTGTAAAAATTGACGAGTCAAATTGCGTATTTTTGAATACGTGCAATGACGACGTGCATATTTGAGAAGAAAACGAGGGGTTAGGGTTAGGTAAGGGTTAGGGTTAGTGTTATTTATTCAATATATAGACTTTGACGGGTGTTGAAGTGAGATATCAAAGTCTGCTTGGAATGAGAAAACCCTGATTTAGCATCAACACGGATGCGCTTAGAAATGGCGATCGTAGACGAGATAAATCCAATGGTAGAATATTTTAAAAAGTATAACATAATTCAGCATAAACATTTAATGCATGCATTCAATTCAATTAATGATATATATATATATATATATATATATATATATATATATATATATATATATATATATATATAGATATGAGAAAGAAGGATGAGAGTAATCCGATGTAATGGGAAATGAAAAAGGAAAAACCAAGAGATATTTTTTATATATTCATCAACGTTTCGTCTTTATTGTAAGACTCCCACTGACTGACTTCTCTCAGACCGGCCTTTGGTCCAGCGCTCTTAGTAGCCACGGCTACTACTTTTTCTCATCAACCTATCATGTCAACCCAATATTTCGATGTACTTGCATGACATTTTTCTTAAAATGATCATCCTGGGGCAGTCTTACAATAAAGACGAAGCGTTTTTTCATTTCCCATATATATATATATATATATATATATATATAAAGATACATGAAAGAAGAGAGATAAATATGTACGAATGACAAATCTATTTCAACTTCGATTGTTCAATGCAAGGTGTACTCGGTAAAAATATGTTTATTTTTCTTTCCTTAAGCCAAGGCTTTTCAAAGATTAAAATCTTATCATCAGAGGAATTACATAGATGGATAAGTTGGCAGGGTTCAGTTCTCAGTAGAGTCATACGAAAGACCTAAAAAAAATTGTACTTGATGCCTCTTTGCTAAACACTCATCATTCTCAGGTGAGGATCAAGGGTAAGTGGAGTAATCCAGAGACAAGAGTGGCATATTCTCCGACATCTCTCTGTTGTAGCCCACGACTACAGTCAATCCATTTATTTTTGTTTATATATTTATATATCGGACGTCACTTCTAGAAGACCAGGAAGGATTCTTACGAAAAAAAAAATATGGTTAATATCTTTTATTTGTTTATATCTCTGATGAGGCTTGTTATACCGAGCGAAATTATTAGAAAAAAAGAAAATTATTTTTATTTTAATAAAAATATCTGCATCTAACACATGGTTTTACGAAGGCATTTTGCCTCTTTCTTTAAGTTTTAAATTCTAAAGATGCTTAAAAAAATGAACTTTCTCAAATTTATACCTACTAGCGACCATGCACAATTTAAGTTCAAATTTAAAAGAGACATTTACACCGTTATGGTCACACAACATCGAACACCGCTTCTACAAGACCAGGAAGGATTCTTGTGGAAAAAAATAAGGTTAATAACTTTTTTTTGTTTAAATCTCTGATGAGGCTTGTTGTACCAAGCGAAATTATGAGTAAAACAAGTCAAGATGAAAAAAAAAAAAAATTATTTTGATTTTAATAAAAATATCTGCATCTAACATGTTTTTTTTTTCTTTACGTTTTAAATTTTAAAGATGCTTAAAAAATGAACTTTCTCAAAATTATATATATATATATATATATATATATATATATAAAATATAATCATTTGCAGACAATTGTTTCACGACTCATCAGTGTAGCTAGATATAGTAAGTACATCAACCCGAGATTTGAAACCTTTACGCCAGGTAACTACTAACCATGACCATTGGTTTCCTCTGCCTTACAATCTGAGGTAACGGACACGCTACTGAGGGTGAAAGAATCTATATCGTTTCTTTTTTTATTAATTTATTCCTTTGTTTACAAATTTTACGATACAGGTAATCGAGAGGACTCGATTCTTTTTACAGTAGATTATTGCATTATGCTAAGTAGAAATCATAATTTCTCTCACCAGAGTGCTCCACTTATAGGGGAACGTGTATGTACCCCTCACTCTGTGTGTGTGTGTATATATATATATATATAGGTATTCCATCATGAAGAAATGAAAGTAAAGATCTCTATTGCACACGTAAACGCTACAATTATGTATTTATTCATACTATACATTTATGAGTTCGATACCATTGGTTTCAAGGCAGTCTCAAATTATCGAACAAACTGTAGGTCCACCTATCATGAGGTTGTAAGCATGTAATACGAAACACATGAGTCTTTACGGACTGCTATGTGAGCTGAGGCACCAGGCATATTTCATGCTTATGTTATACTTAATAAGTTGTTGCAATTACCATTATCATTTTTAATTCTGGTATTATCTGCCCTTTCTCATTTTGGGTTAACTGCCCTTCTTTTTTCTTTATTTCCATATTGTGTGACTACATAATCATGTTGACACCCCGGTTATTATTAGATCACCGAAATTAAGCAACGTTTAGTCGGGTTCGTACAAAATGGGTGACTATTTAGGAATACCAGCCACTGTTTGTTGAAGTACGACACTAACTCCCTGCAAAAAACTAACGTAGTCAAAACGGATTGCAGACTAACAACCATAAAGGTTATCCTTTATATAATCACTTTTGTTAACAGAATGATGTTAACCACTTTTGTTAACAGAATGATGTTAACCACTTTTGTTAACAGAATGATGTTAACCAACTAACGAGTAGGCAGTGAAGAAGAAGTAAGAGGTCACTGTAGCTTAGCATATGTGCTGATTCAGTTTTCTGATCGTCCAGTGTTTCTCTCAGTCAACTATTTCAACCTCATTCTACAGTGTTTGATGACATTTCTTTCCGTAGACAATAAGCGATACCATTGGAGCACAAGGAGGAGCAGGTGCTAGTGTTATTGCAAGAATTAGGAGTGGATAGAGTAAGTTCAGAGAACTTCTGCCATTACTAACCAGCAGAGCGTTATCACTGTCGACCAAGGGAAAAGTCTATCAAGCATATGTATATCAGTGTGATGATGTATGGAAGTGAAACTTGGTCAGTGAGAGTTGAGACCATGTGTTGTATGGAGAGAAATGATGTGAGAATTGTACGATGGATGTGTAACGCAAGTTTTAAAGACAGGCTTAGATCTGATGAGCCCCGAGGAAGATTAAATCGGGAGAATATAGGGAGATGTGTGCAGAACAGGAGACTTTGACGGTATGGCCACACTGAAAGAATGGATGAGAGTTGACGTAGCAGGGGTAGTTGGCAGGGGAAGGCCAATGTAAACATGGGAGGAAGTGATCAGGATGAACTTGACACAATTGCAAAAATTGCGTCAAATATCATTGGCTCATTTTTGTGCATTTGTAAATATCCTATGAATAAGCATTCCAAAATATATTCTTCACGTAAGCTGCTGCTGATTGTTACTAACCCCTAATTAGAAATTGATTATCATTTCATTCTATTGGAAATTTATCGGCTTTCTCTATGATTCATCTCTTCTGGCTAATCAATTAAACGATCAATCATATTTTATCGATTTGTAAAAAAATAAAAATCATTAAAAAAAATATTGAAATTTGTTTCTTTCACCTAATTTACAATTTTTCATCATGGAAACCTTAAAAAAAAACTAAAATAAAAAAGCTAAAATAAAAAAGCTGAAATAAAAAAGCTGAACTAAAAAAGTAAAAAAAAATACAATTTTTATAGATCGAAATATAAAACATTCTTTTTTATGCCAAAGTTTATCCAGTCTGATAATGAAGAGGAACCATCATCAGTTGAAGTATCGATCTATTGATTGATTGATTTTGAAACGTTCTTTTATGTCAAATCTGAACATCTTTTTTATCTGAATTCTCTGTCCTGTCAGCAAGAGTTCTTTCGGTACTTTTGCATTTCGGTTTTATTCACACTATTTACATAATTCAGCCAGTTACACTCTTCGGGCTTCTTCAGGTGGCTTTTGTCATGATAGCAACCTCCTAGCATTTTCAAACAGAACCCTTTATTTAAAGGCACACGGAGAAGGCCTCAGAGTACAACAGCCGAAACTTTGTGAAGATAACAGGCTGGAACATCCTCGACTTGATAATAAAGACCAATGTGTATTTATTTGTAAATATGGAAAATACATCTGAAGAAGGCCTGAGAGTACAACGGCCGAAACTTTGTAAACATGACAACAACAAAGATGAAGATAACAGTCTGGAAGATGCAAATAATCTTGCTAGACTTAGTCTTTTCTATAAATACTATTATAGCATGTGTTCTTCAGAATTGTCTTATCTATTCTCTGCTTCCTTTGTTCCAGCTCGTTTAACTCGTTGGTCTAGTAGTCTCCAACAATTCGCTGTTTTGATACCACGTTGTAATACAGCTTCCTATTCCAGTAGCTTCTTTCCAAGAACTGCAGGCTTGGGGAACTTTCTTCCTGCTGCGATTTCCATAAAAAAGTATATTTCATAATATTTAGATGCAGGTGTTTGAAAGGAATATTAGAATGGGACATTTCCACATGAGGTGAGAATTAAGTAGAGTGGAATTTTCCATTAGAAGCCGAGTGAAAGCTACGTGTCGAGGCAGTTACGTCATAGGGAGGAAATTGCTAGTGCGACGTGGCGAATGAGCAGAGATCTTTCTCTTTTCACTGAATCGCCAGAGAGATAAAGAGATAGAAAGAGATTGGGTGTTTGGATAGCTACTCCCTCCTCCCATGGGGGATGGGTTGGGGTTATTATGTGTTTATACATGTATACTGTCAAGACAAAATAAAAAAACTCAAAGGATTGTTCAAACCGAAGTGAATTCGTGCTATTATTTAGTAAGCAAGAAGAAGGCATCTACAATGTGAGAGAAGAGGCAGGGAAATGAATTACTGCTGCATGTCGCCTACTAACAAGACTCAAGCTGTCTACGTGCTGCCGCCGCCGTCCGGATAATCTGTGGGGTTCAAAGCATTGGTCACCAAAGTGCAACAAATATCTCAGAAAAAATAATGAAATGGATTTGGTTTGTTTGTAAGTAGGACATTATGGATATTGTAGAGTTTGGATCATTCTACTGCTCCGGAAAGTACCTGACTCCAGATGCAATCCTATACCTGAATAAAGATACAAATTATAACATACTAATTATAATATTTCATAAAAGATACTAATCATAAGATTATAAGATAGAAATTATAAGATTTTTTTTAATACTAATTATAAGATTATAAGATACAAATCATTAGATTTTTTTAAATACTAATAAAATTATAAGATACAAATTATAACATACTAATTATAATATTTCATAAAAGATACTAATCATAAGATTATAAGATAGAAATTATAAGATTTTTTAAAAATAATAATTATAAGATACTAATCATAAGATTATAAGATAGAAATTATAAGATTTTTTAAATACTAATTAAAAGATTATAAGATACAAATTATAAGATACTAATTATAAGATTTCTTATAAGATACAAATTTTAAGGTCGTTTTAATGCTAATTACAAGATTATAATATACTAATCATAAGATTTTTTAAAATACTAATAAGATTATTATATTTTTAAAAAGATACTAATTATAAGCTTATAAGATCCTGATTAGAAGATTTTTATAAGATTTTTTAAAAGATACTAATTATATGATTTTTTCTTCTATTCTCTTTTTCTTATTTAAAAACAATTTTCCTTAAATCTTCCTAGTCTTTCATTTTTTTTTTTTTACATTTTATTCTGGTATTTTTTTTTGGTGGGTGGGTCGGAGTCATACCAATTTAAAACCAAGTACATTCAACCCATCTTCAAAAGGTCATACACTCCTGGGTTTAATTGATTTCTATGTAGCAATTAAAGACGATACCTATTTCTGTCCAAATTCGACACAAGTAATTTCTGATTTGACCTGGTTGATATAATACACAAAGCATTCATTTTTTACTTACTTTGTTGTGAGTAAAATAGACTTTACTTTGTAATTGTAACATTTTAAATAGCTTTCATTAAATAATATTCATAAAACACGGTAATTTAATGATCAAAAACACACTTTGCTAAATAGAAAAAAAAGAAATAATGAAAAAATTTTTTAAAATAAAATTAATTGGACCTAAGAAAGTAAAATTTGAACTACAAATGAATGTTACGTAACGAAAGCCGTTAGTTGAATGGAGGAATGATTGACGGATGGAAGGAAAACATCTAACCTTTAGTTAACGATAGTTGACGAAATCACATGACTTCCGGGGAAGAGAGAATTCTGTCTCTTTTCGGCTGACAACTTAAGTATGTGGATCCGCAATGAAGCTGTTACCTGAAGAGCCCCAGTTAGGATGGGGGAATTTGCTCCCAATGTTGCTAGATGTAGCAAGACAAGCTATCGATTTGTCTATCTCTTTCTCTTTCTCTGAAGGGCAGCCCACACTTGTAAAAGTCCAGATATCCCTCGCCCTGTTTGTGACAAAGTTCGACAAGTTACACCTGAAGAAGTGTTTCTTTCTTTTACCTGTCATACTTCCAGTGTTTATCTATCACAGATATACACAAACAAAATTAAAGCGATGCTGACTGAGAATAATTTCTTGGCACCACGTGTCCCAATATTTCTTTTTATGGAAATAACTCCAGACAAGGCATGAAGCCAATTAATGTAGGGAGCTAACAAAAACGAAAGATGATTATCACAAAGACATCGTCTTGAAAAGCGCAAGGCTATAGATAAGAGGAAAACAGTCAGCAGGAAGAAAGTTCCACAAGCCTGCAGTTCTTGGAAAGAAGCTACTGGAATAGGAAGCTGCATTATAATGATGTATCAAAACATCGAATTGATAGAGACCACTAGACCAATGAGTCAAACGAGCTGGAACAAAGGAAGCAGGGAATAGATCACATAAGTCTGAAGAACACATGCCATAATAGTATTTATAAAAAAGACTGAGACTAGCAACATCACGTTTGTGTGAGAGAGAGGGTGCAGAGAAGAAGAAAGGGTAAGGCCAATCAAATTACATATACGTTTCTGCACCTTATCAAGATGGGACATGATTCACCAGCCCAAATATGACAACAGCACAATATATCTACTGATTAAGAAAAACTTTTGGAAAAACAAAAGCAGCATCAATAATTTAAGTAAATATTAGTTCATACCCACTCCTTGAGCAGAGTCGGTACAGTACCTGGGTATGTCAATTATTATCTTTACCTAGCTTTTATGGCTTTATAAATTGTGTTTTTAAGCAAAAATAATTTGCTTTGAACTAATTGCAGAACACCCTTTGTATCTTTTTTGTAGATTTTCAAAAAAATAAAAGTTAATTAAATTAAAAATATATATTTATGCAATGTTTTTTATGTTATTAAATTTCACTGTTAATTTATTTCAATTAATACAACACATATTCAGTAAAAAAAATATAATTTCGACTTAAGTGAGATTCGAACTCAGGTATTGACATTGTAAAAACTACTGACTTAGTAATGTGTAGTCTGCCTATTCCCTTCATGTGTTTCTATTAGCGTATGAACAGACAAATTCCCAAATCACCAAAACTTTTTTAAATTTTACTACATATTATTGTTGAATTAGTGTGTGCAGCTCCTCTTCAAGGTAAAAAAAAAAAAGGCGGGAAATGTTTTTATTAGAATGGCAGCACATATTTCATTTGATGGTCTGTTATTTCTAAAAATGAGAAAAAAGTTTTCTCAAGGTAAAATAAAAGAAAAGCATTTGCCATGTATTGTGGTTGCGTGTTAATTGAAAGAACTCAGTGGGAGTCGTCTGCAAATCACAATGGCGTTCAGTTCAGCCTTCTGGGATGAAAACATCTCTGGGCAGTCATCAACCGATGCAGACAAAACAATTATTATGGTGGCCATCATTCAAAATAGAAGGGATGTTGTTTTTCATCGTGACGAAGGCCGCTCTTACGTTTCTTAAAAGCTCAACAACAGTTAACGCAGTTCGGCTGGGAAGTGTAACCCAATGCTTTTCATACTCATCTGGTTTGTCGGCTTTGCGGCAGATCAACATTTTCTAAATTAATTAAATCTGAATGACAATACCTATCTTCTGTATATTTATAAAGTTGGGCCATTTATCGCGCTGACACTGAGATTTAAACGCCAAAGTCATATCCACAATTTATTTACCTCCCCAGGAGGTTAGGCACAAGGCCAGTTTTATCTTACTCCCACAAGGTAAGATGTGACCCAATGTTGGTCGGAAAAGTGGGACTTGAAAAGCCAGCGCCCGAGAAGGTGAGCACTCTGGCCATTAAAAATTGCCTGGACAGCCCCGTCGGCATTCCCCGGTAGGGGCGCCTCAGGCAGTAAGCAATAAACTTACTCCTTCTCAAAGAGGGGAGACGAAGCCTGGGAGGGTGAACCTCCTAGAACTGCACAGGACAAACCCATAGACCGGTGGAATCAAGCCCCGAAGGACAAGACGACACCAGGTTATAGGTTGCAGTATCCATCGGAACAGATACTACACTTTCTTCCTAGCCAAAAGGCGTTATTTAACCCCTACCCACAATAGGAGTATGTGACACAAGGTCGGAAAGTAGGATTTGAAAAGCCAGCGCCCGAGAAGGTGAGCGCTCTGGCCATTAAAAATTGCCTGAGCAGCCCCGTCGGCATTCCCTGGTAGGGGCGCCTCAGGCAGTAAGCTATGAACTTACTCCTCGCCAAAGAGGGTAGGTAAAGCCTGGGAGGGTGGACCTCCTAGAACTGCATAGGACAGACCCATAGACCAGCGGAAATCAAGCCCCAAAGGCCAAGACAATACCGATCTATGAAGTGCAGTATCCATCGGAACAGATACTACACTTTGATCTTAGCCCAAAAGGCGTTATTTAACCCCTACCAACAATAGGAATATGTGACACAAGGTCGGAAAGTGGGATTTGAAAAGCCAGCGCTCGAGAAGGTGAGCACTCAGGCCATTAAAAATTGCCTAGGCAGCCCCGTCGGCATTCCCCGGTAGGGGCGCCTCAGACAGTAAGCAATTAACTTACTCCTCCCCAAAGAGTGGAGGTAAAGCCTGGGAGGGTGGACCTCCTAGAACTGCACAGGACAGATCAGACCCATAGACCGGCGGAAATCAAGCCCCGAAGACCAAGACAATACCAATCTATGAAGTGCAGTATCCATCGGAACAGATACTACACTTTGATCTTGACCAAAAGGCGTTATTTAACCCCTACCCACAATAGGAATATGTGACACAAGGTCGGAAAGTGGGATTTGAAAAGCCAGCGCTCGAGAAGGTGAGCACTATGGCCATTAAAAATTGCCTGGGCAGTCCCGTTGGCATTCCCCGGTAGGGGCGCCTCAGACAGTAAGCAATTAACTTACTCCTCCCCAAAGAGGGGAGGTAAAGCCTGGGAGGGTGGACCTCCTAGAACTGCACAGGACAGACCCATAGACCGGCGGAAATCAAGCCCCGGAGGCCAAGACAATACCGATCTATGAAGTGCAGTATCCATCGGAACAGATACTACACTTTGATCTTGACCAAAAGGCGTTATTTAACCCCTACCCACAATAGGAATATGTGACACAAGGTCGGAAAGTGGGAGTTGAAAAGCCAGTGCTCGAGAAGGTGAGCACTGTGGCCATTAAAAATTGCCTGGGCAGCCCCGTCGGCATTCCCCGGTAGGGGCGCCTCAGACAGTAAGCAATTAACTTACTCCTCCCCAAAGAGGGGAGGTAAAGCCTGGGAGGGTGGACCTCCTAGAACTGCACAGGACAGACCCATAGACCGGCGGAAATCAAGCCCCGAAGGCCAAGACAATACCGATCTATGAAGTGCAGTATCCATCGGAACAGATACTACACTTTGATCTTAGCCAAAAGGCGTTATTTAACGCCCACCCACAATGGGAGTATGTGACACAAGGTCGGAAAGTGGGATTTGAAAAGCCAGCGCCCGAGAAGGTGAGCGCTCTGGCCATTAAAAATTGCCTGGGCAGCCCCGTCGGCATTCCCCGGTAGGGGCGCCTCAGGCAGTAAGCAATAAACTTACTCCTCCCCAAAGAGGGGAGGCGAAGCCTGGGAGGGTGGACCTCCTAGAACTGCACAGGACAGACCCATAGACCAGCGTAAATCAAGCCCCGAAGGGCAAGACAATACCGATCTATGAAGTGCAGTATCCATCGGAACAGATACTACACTTTGATCTTAGCCAAAAGGCGTTATTTAACACCCACCCACAATGGGAGTATGTGACACAAGGTCGGAAAGTGGGATTTGAAAAGCCAGCGCCCGAGAAGGTGAGCGCTCTGGCCATTAAAAATTGCCTGGGCAGCCCCGTCGGCATTCCCCGGTAGGGGCGCCTCAGACAGTAAGCAATAAACTTACTCCTCCCCAAAGAGGGGAGGCGAAGCCTGGGAGGGTGGACCTCCTAGAACTGCACAGGACAGACCCATAGACCGGCGTAAATCAAGCCCCGAAGGGCAAGACAATACCGATCTATGAAGTGCAGTATCCATCGGAACAGATACTACACTTTGATCTTTGCCAAAAGGCGTTATTTAACACCCACCCACAATGGGAGTATGTGACACAAGGTCGGAAAGTGGGATTTGAAAAGCCAGCGCTCGAGAAGGTGAGCGCTATGGCCATTAAAAATTGCCTGGGCAGCCCCGTCGGCATTCCCCGGTAGGGGCGCCTCAGACAGTAAGCAATTAACTTACTCCTCCCCAAAGAGGGGAGGCGAAGCCTGGGAGGGTGGACCTCCTAGAACTGCACAGGACAGACCCATAGACCGGCGTAAATCAAGCCCCGAAGGGCAAGACAATACCGATCTATGAAGTGCAGTATCCATCGGAACAGATACTACACTTTGATCTTTGCCAAAAGGCGTTATTTAACACCCACCCACAATGGGAGTATGTGACACAAGGTCGGAAAGTGGGATTTGAAAAGCCAGCGCTCGAGAAGGTGAGCGCTATGGCCATTAAAAATTGCCTGGGCAGCCCCGTCGGCATTCCCCGGTAGGGGCGCCTCAGACAGTAAGCAATTAACTTACTCCTCCCCAAAGAGGGGAGGCGAAGCCTGGGAGGGTGGACCTCCTAGAACTGCACAGGACAGACCCATAGACCGGCGTAAATCAAGCCCCGAAGGGCAAGACAATACCGATCTATGAAGTGCAGTATCCATCGGAACAGATACTACACTTTGATCTTTGCCAAAAGGCGTTATTTAACACCCACCCACAATGGGAGTATGTGACACAAGGTCGGAAAGTGGGATTTGAAAAGCCAGCGCCCGAGAAGGTGAGCGCTCTGGCCATTAAAAATTGCCTGGGCAGCCCCGTCGGCATTCCCCGGTAGGGGCGCCTCAGACAGTAAGCAATTAACTTACTCCTCCCCAAAGAGGGGAGGTAAAGCCTGGGAGGGTGGACCTCCTAGAACTGCACAGGACAGACCCATAGACCGGCGTAAATCAAGCCCCGAAGGCAAGACAATACCGATCTATGAAGTGCAGTATCCATCGGAACAGATACTACACTTTGATCTTAGCCAAAAGGCGTTATTTAACACCCACCCACAATGGGAGTATGTGACACAAGGTCGGAAAGTGGGATTTGAAAAGCCAGCGCTCGAGAAGGTGAGCGCTCTGGCCATTAAAAATTGCCTGGGCAGCCCCGTCGGCATTCCCCGGTAGGGGCGCCTCAGACAGTAAGCAATTAACTTACTCCTCCCCAAAGAGGGGAGGCGAAGCCTGGGAGGGTGGACCTCCTAGAACTGCACAGGACAGACCCATAGACCGGCGTAAATCAAGCCCCGAAGGCAAGACAATACCGATCTATGAAGTGCAGTATCCATCGGAACAGATACTACACTTTGATCTTAGCCAAAAGGCGTTATTTAACACCCACCCACAATGGGAGTATGTGACACAAGGTCGGAAAGTGGGATTTGAAAAGCCAGCGCCCGAGAAGGTGAGCGCTCTGGCCATTAAAAATTGCCTGGGCAGCCCCGTCGGCATTCCCCGGTAGGGGCGCCTCAGGCAGTAAGCAATAAACTTACTCCTCCCCAAAGAGGGGAGGCGAAGCCTGGGAGGGTGGACCTCCTAGAACTGCACAGGACAATCCCATAGACCGGCGTAAATCAAGCCCCGGAGGCCAAGACAATACCAGTCTATGGGGTGCAGTATCCATCGGAACAGATACTACACTTTGATCTTAGCCAAAAGGCGTTATTTAACACCCACCCACAATGGGAGTATGTGACACAAGGTCGGAAAGTGGGATTTGAAAAGCCAGCGCTCGAGAAGGTGAGCGCTATGGCCATTAAAAATTGCCTGGGCAGCCCCGTCGGCATTCCCCGGTAGGGGCGCCTCAGACAGTAAGCAATAAACTTACTCCTCCCCAAAGAGGGGAGGCGAAGCCTGGGAGGGTGGACCTCCTAGAACTGCACAGGACAATCCCATAGACCGGCGTAAATCAAGCCCCGGAGGCCAAGACAATACCAGTCTATGGGGTGCAGTATCCATCGGAACAGATACTACACTTTGATCTTAGCCAAAAGGCGTTATTTAACACCCACCCACAATGGGAGTATGTGACACAAGGTCGGAAAGTGGGATTTGAAAAGCCAGCGCTCGAGAAGGTGAGCGCTATGGCCATTAAAAATTGCCTGGGCAGCCCCGTCGGCATTCCCCGGTAGGGGTGCCTCAGACAGTAAGCAATTAACTTACTCCTCCTGCCCAAAGAGGGGAGGCGAAGCCTGGGAGGGTGGACCTCCTAGAACTGCACAGGACAGACCCATAGACCGGCGTAAATCAAGCCCCGAAGGGCAAGACAATACCGATCTATGAAGTGCAGTATCCATCGGAACAGATACTACACTTTGATCTTAGCCAAAAGGCGTTATTTAACCCCTACCCACAATAGGAATATGTGACACAAGGTCGGAAAGTGGGAGTTGAAAAGCCAGTGCTCGAGAAGGTGAGCACTGTGGCCATTAAAAATTGCCTGGGCAGCCCCGTCGGCATTCCCCGGTAGGGGCGCCTCAGACAGTAAGCAATTAACTTACTCCTCCCCAAAGAGGGGAGGTAAAGCCTGGGAGGGTGGACCTTCTAGAACTGCACAGGACAGACCCATAGACCGGCGGAAATCAAGCCCCGAAGGCCAAGACAATACCGATCTATGAAGTGCAGTATCCATCGGAACAGATACTACACTTTGATCTTAGCCAAAAGGCGTTATTTAACACCCACCCACAATGGGAGTATGTGACACAAGGTCGGAAAGTGGGATTTGAAAAGCCAGCGCCCGAGAAGGTGAGCGCTCTGGCCATTAAAAATTGCCTGGGCAGCCCCGTCGGCATTCCCCGGTAGGGGCGCCTCAGGCAGTAAGCAATAAACTTACTCCTCCCCAAAGAGGGGAGGCGAAGCCTGGGAGGGTGGACCTCCTAGAACTGCACAGGACAGACCCACAGACCGGCGTAAATCAAGACCCGAAGGCCAAGACAATACCGATCTATGAAGTGCAGTATCCATCGGAACAGATACTACACTTTGATCTTAGCCAAAAGGCGTTATTTAACACCCACCCACAATGGGAGTATGTGACACAAGGTCGGAAAGTGGGATTTGAAAAGCCAGCGCTCGAGAAGGTGAGCGCTATGGCCATTAAAAATTGCCTGGGCAGCCCCGTCGGCATTCCCCGGTAGGGGCGCCTCAGACAGCAAGCAATAAACTTACTCCTCCCCAAAGAGGGGAGGCGAAGCCTGGGAGGGTGGACCTCCTAGAACTGCACAGGACAGACCCATAGACCGGCGTAAATCAAGCCCCGAAGGGCAAGACAATACCGATCTATGAAGTGCAGTATCCATCGGAACAGATACCACACTTTGATCTTAGCCAAAAGGCGTTATTTAACACCCACCCACAATGGGAGTATGTGACACAAGGTCGGAAAGTGGGATTTGAAAAGCCAGCGCCCGAGAAGGTGAGCGCTCAGGCCATTAAAAATTGCCTGGGCAGCCCCGTCGGCATTCCCCGGTAGGGGCGCCTCAGACAGTAAGCAATAAACTTACTCCTCCCCAAAGAGGGGAGGTAAAGCCTGGGAGGGTGGACCTCCTAGAACTGCACAGGACAGACCCATAGACCGGCGTAAATCAAGCCCCGAAGGCCAAGACAATACCGATCTATGAAGTGCAGTATCCATCGGAACAGATACTACACTTTGATCTTAGCCCAAAAGGCGTTATTTAACCCCTACCAACAATAGGAATATGTGACACAAGGTCGGAAAGTGGGATTTGAAAAGCCAGCGCTCGAGAAGGTGAGCACTCAGGCCATTAAAAATTGCCTAGGCAGCCCCGTCGGCATTCCCCGGTAGGGGCGCCTCAGACAGTAAGCAATTAACTTACTCCTCCCCAAAGAGTGGAGGTAAAGCCTGGGAGGGTGGACCTCCTAGAACTGCACAGGACAGATCAGACCCATAGACCGGCGGAAATCAAGCCCCGAAGACCAAGACAATACCAATCTATGAAGTGCAGTATCCATCGGAACAGATACTACACTTTGATCTTGACCAAAAGGCGTTATTTAACCCCTACCCACAATAGGAATATGTGACACAAGGTCGGAAAGTGGGATTTGAAAAGCCAGCGCTCGAGAAGGTGAGCACTATGGCCATTAAAAATTGCCTGGGCAGTCCCGTTGGCATTCCCCGGTAGGGGCGCCTCAGACAGTAAGCAATTAACTTACTCCTCCCCAAAGAGGGGAGGTAAAGCCTGGGAGGGTGGACCTCCTAGAACTGCACAGGACAGACCCATAGACCGGCGGAAATCAAGCCCCGGAGGCCAAGACAATACCGATCTATGAAGTGCAGTATCCATCGGAACAGATACTACACTTTGATCTTGACCAAAAGGCGTTATTTAACCCCTACCCACAATAGGAATATGTGACACAAGGTCGGAAAGTGGGAGTTGAAAAGCCAGTGCTCGAGAAGGTGAGCACTGTGGCCATTAAAAATTGCCTGGGCAGCCCCGTCGGCATTCCCCGGTAGGGGCGCCTCAGACAGTAAGCAATTAACTTACTCCTCCCCAAAGAGGGGAGGTAAAGCCTGGGAGGGTGGACCTCCTAGAACTGCACAGGACAGACCCATAGACCGGCGGAAATCAAGCCCCGAAGGCCAAGACAATACCGATCTATGAAGTGCAGTATCCATCGGAACAGATACTACACTTTGATCTTAGCCAAAAGGCGTTATTTAACGCCCACCCACAATGGGAGTATGTGACACAAGGTCGGAAAGTGGGATTTGAAAAGCCAGCGCCCGAGAAGGTGAGCGCTCTGGCCATTAAAAATTGCCTGGGCAGCCCCGTCGGCATTCCCCGGTAGGGGCGCCTCAGGCAGTAAGCAATAAACTTACTCCTCCCCAAAGAGGGGAGGCGAAGCCTGGGAGGGTGGACCTCCTAGAACTGCACAGGACAGACCCATAGACCAGCGTAAATCAAGCCCCGAAGGGCAAGACAATACCGATCTATGAAGTGCAGTATCCATCGGAACAGATACTACACTTTGATCTTAGCCAAAAGGCGTTATTTAACACCCACCCACAATGGGAGTATGTGACACAAGGTCGGAAAGTGGGATTTGAAAAGCCAGCGCCCGAGAAGGTGAGCGCTCTGGCCATTAAAAATTGCCTGGGCAGCCCCGTCGGCATTCCCCGGTAGGGGCGCCTCAGACAGTAAGCAATAAACTTACTCCTCCCCAAAGAGGGGAGGCGAAGCCTGGGAGGGTGGACCTCCTAGAACTGCACAGGACAGACCCATAGACCGGCGTAAATCAAGCCCCGAAGGGCAAGACAATACCGATCTATGAAGTGCAGTATCCATCGGAACAGATACTACACTTTGATCTTTGCCAAAAGGCGTTATTTAACACCCACCCACAATGGGAGTATGTGACACAAGGTCGGAAAGTGGGATTTGAAAAGCCAGCGCCCGAGAAGGTGAGCGCTCAGGCCATTAAAAATTGCCTGGGCAGCCCCGTCGGCATTCCCCGGTAGGGGCGCCTCAGACAGTAAGCAATAAACTTACTCCTCCCCAAAGAGGGGAGGTAAAGCCTGGGAGGGTGGACCTCCTAGAACTGCACAGGACAGACCCATAGACCGGCGTAAATCAAGCCCCGAAGGCCAAGACAATACCGATCTATGAAGTGCAGTATCCATCGGAACAGATACTACACTTTGATCTTAGCCCAAAAGGCGTTATTTAACCCCTACCAACAATAGGAATATGTGACACAAGGTCGGAAAGTGGGATTTGAAAAGCCAGCGCTCGAGAAGGTGAGCACTCAGGCCATTAAAAATTGCCTAGGCAGCCCCGTCGGCATTCCCCGGTAGGGGCGCCTCAGACAGTAAGCAATTAACTTACTCCTCCCCAAAGAGTGGAGGTAAAGCCTGGGAGGGTGGACCTCCTAGAACTGCACAGGACAGATCAGACCCATAGACCGGCGGAAATCAAGCCCCGAAGACCAAGACAATACCAATCTATGAAGTGCAGTATCCATCGGAACAGATACTACACTTTGATCTTGACCAAAAGGCGTTATTTAACCCCTACCCACAATAGGAATATGTGACACAAGGTCGGAAAGTGGGATTTGAAAAGCCAGCGCTCGAGAAGGTGAGCACTATGGCCATTAAAAATTGCCTGGGCAGTCCCGTTGGCATTCCCCGGTAGGGGCGCCTCAGACAGTAAGCAATTAACTTACTCCTCCCCAAAGAGGGGAGGTAAAGCCTGGGAGGGTGGACCTCCTAGAACTGCACAGGACAGACCCATAGACCGGCGGAAATCAAGCCCCGGAGGCCAAGACAATACCGATCTATGAAGTGCAGTATCCATCGGAACAGATACTACACTTTGATCTTGACCAAAAGGCGTTATTTAACCCCTACCCACAATAGGAATATGTGACACAAGGTCGGAAAGTGGGAGTTGAAAAGCCAGTGCTCGAGAAGGTGAGCACTGTGGCCATTAAAAATTGCCTGGGCAGCCCCGTCGGCATTCCCCGGTAGGGGCGCCTCAGACAGTAAGCAATTAACTTACTCCTCCCCAAAGAGGGGAGGTAAAGCCTGGGAGGGTGGACCTCCTAGAACTGCACAGGACAGACCCATAGACCGGCGGAAATCAAGCCCCGAAGGCCAAGACAATACCGATCTATGAAGTGCAGTATCCATCGGAACAGATACTACACTTTGATCTTAGCCAAAAGGCGTTATTTAACGCCCACCCACAATGGGAGTATGTGACACAAGGTCGGAAAGTGGGATTTGAAAAGCCAGCGCCCGAGAAGGTGAGCGCTCTGGCCATTAAAAATTGCCTGGGCAGCCCCGTCGGCATTCCCCGGTAGGGGCGCCTCAGGCAGTAAGCAATAAACTTACTCCTCCCCAAAGAGGGGAGGCGAAGCCTGGGAGGGTGGACCTCCTAGAACTGCACAGGACAGACCCATAGACCAGCGTAAATCAAGCCCCGAAGGGCAAGACAATACCGATCTATGAAGTGCAGTATCCATCGGAACAGATACTACACTTTGATCTTAGCCAAAAGGCGTTATTTAACACCCACCCACAATGGGAGTATGTGACACAAGGTCGGAAAGTGGGATTTGAAAAGCCAGCGCCCGAGAAGGTGAGCGCTCTGGCCATTAAAAATTGCCTGGGCAGCCCCGTCGGCATTCCCCGGTAGGGGCGCCTCAGACAGTAAGCAATAAACTTACTCCTCCCCAAAGAGGGGAGGCGAAGCCTGGGAGGGTGGACCTCCTAGAACTGCACAGGACAGACCCATAGACCGGCGTAAATCAAGCCCCGAAGGGCAAGACAATACCGATCTATGAAGTGCAGTATCCATCGGAACAGATACTACACTTTGATCTTTGCCAAAAGGCGTTATTTAACACCCACCCACAATGGGAGTATGTGACACAAGGTCGGAAAGTGGGATTTGAAAAGCCAGCGCTCGAGAAGGTGAGCGCTATGGCCATTAAAAATTGCCTGGGCAGCCCCGTCGGCATTCCCCGGTAGGGGCGCCTCAGACAGTAAGCAATTAACTTACTCCTCCCCAAAGAGGGGAGGCGAAGCCTGGGAGGGTGGACCTCCTAGAACTGCACAGGACAGACCCATAGACCGGCGTAAATCAAGCCCCGAAGGGCAAGACAATACCGATCTATGAAGTGCAGTATCCATCGGAACAGATACTACACTTTGATCTTTGCCAAAAGGCGTTATTTAACACCCACCCACAATGGGAGTATGTGACACAAGGTCGGAAAGTGGGATTTGAAAAGCCAGCGCTCGAGAAGGTGAGCGCTATGGCCATTAAAAATTGCCTGGGCAGCCCCGTCGGCATTCCCCGGTAGGGGCGCCTCAGACAGTAAGCAATTAACTTACTCCTCCCCAAAGAGGGGAGGCGAAGCCTGGGAGGGTGGACCTCCTAGAACTGCACAGGACAGACCCATAGACCGGCGTAAATCAAGCCCCGAAGGGCAAGACAATACCGATCTATGAAGTGCAGTATCCATCGGAACAGATACTACACTTTGATCTTTGCCAAAAGGCGTTATTTAACACCCACCCACAATGGGAGTATGTGACACAAGGTCGGAAAGTGGGATTTGAAAAGCCAGCGCCCGAGAAGGTGAGCGCTCTGGCCATTAAAAATTGCCTGGGCAGCCCCGTCGGCATTCCCCGGTAGGGGCGCCTCAGACAGTAAGCAATTAACTTACTCCTCCCCAAAGAGGGGAGGTAAAGCCTGGGAGGGTGGACCTCCTAGAACTGCACAGGACAGACCCATAGACCGGCGTAAATCAAGCCCCGAAGGCAAGACAATACCGATCTATGAAGTGCAGTATCCATCGGAACAGATACTACACTTTGATCTTAGCCAAAAGGCGTTATTTAACACCCACCCACAATGGGAGTATGTGACACAAGGTCGGAAAGTGGGATTTGAAAAGCCAGCGCTCGAGAAGGTGAGCGCTCTGGCCATTAAAAATTGCCTGGGCAGCCCCGTCGGCATTCCCCGGTAGGGGCGCCTCAGACAGTAAGCAATTAACTTACTCCTCCCCAAAGAGGGGAGGCGAAGCCTGGGAGGGTGGACCTCCTAGAACTGCACAGGACAGACCCATAGACCGGCGTAAATCAAGCCCCGAAGGCAAGACAATACCGATCTATGAAGTGCAGTATCCATCGGAACAGATACTACACTTTGATCTTAGCCAAAAGGCGTTATTTAACACCCACCCACAATGGGAGTATGTGACACAAGGTCGGAAAGTGGGATTTGAAAAGCCAGCGCCCGAGAAGGTGAGCGCTCTGGCCATTAAAAATTGCCTGGGCAGCCCCGTCGGCATTCCCCGGTAGGGGCGCCTCAGGCAGTAAGCAATAAACTTACTCCTCCCCAAAGAGGGGAGGCGAAGCCTGGGAGGGTGGACCTCCTAGAACTGCACAGGACAATCCCATAGACCGGCGTAAATCAAGCCCCGGAGGCCAAGACAATACCAGTCTATGGGGTGCAGTATCCATCGGAACAGATACTACACTTTGATCTTAGCCAAAAGGCGTTATTTAACACCCACCCACAATGGGAGTATGTGACACAAGGTCGGAAAGTGGGATTTGAAAAGCCAGCGCTCGAGAAGGTGAGCGCTATGGCCATTAAAAATTGCCTGGGCAGCCCCGTCGGCATTCCCCGGTAGGGGCGCCTCAGACAGTAAGCAATAAACTTACTCCTCCCCAAAGAGGGGAGGCGAAGCCTGGGAGGGTGGACCTCCTAGAACTGCACAGGACAATCCCATAGACCGGCGTAAATCAAGCCCCGGAGGCCAAGACAATACCAGTCTATGGGGTGCAGTATCCATCGGAACAGATACTACACTTTGATCTTAGCCAAAAGGCGTTATTTAACACCCACCCACAATGGGAGTATGTGACACAAGGTCGGAAAGTGGGATTTGAAAAGCCAGCGCTCGAGAAGGTGAGCGCTATGGCCATTAAAAATTGCCTGGGCAGCCCCGTCGGCATTCCCCGGTAGGGGCGCCTCAGACAGTAAGCAATTAACTTACTCCTCCTGCCCAAAGAGGGGAGGCGAAGCCTGGGAGGGTGGACCTCCTAGAACTGCACAGGACAGACCCATAGACCGGCGTAAATCAAGCCCCGAAGGGCAAGACAATACCGATCTATGAAGTGCAGTATCCATCGGAACAGATACTACACTTTGATCTTAGCCAAAAGGCGTTATTTAACCCCTACCCACAATAGGAATATGTGACACAAGGTCGGAAAGTGGGAGTTGAAAAGCCAGTGCTCGAGAAGGTGAGCACTGTGGCCATTAAAAATTGCCTGGGCAGCCCCGTCGGCATTCCCCGGTAGGGGCGCCTCAGACAGTAAGCAATTAACTTACTCCTCCCCAAAGAGGGGAGGTAAAGCCTGGGAGGGTGGACCTTCTAGAACTGCACAGGACAGACCCATAGACCGGCGGAAATCAAGCCCCGAAGGCCAAGACAATACCGATCTATGAAGTGCAGTATCCATCGGAACAGATACTACACTTTGATCTTAGCCAAAAGGCGTTATTTAACACCCACCCACAATGGGAGTATGTGACACAAGGTCGGAAAGTGGGATTTGAAAAGCCAGCGCCCGAGAAGGTGAGCGCTCTGGCCATTAAAAATTGCCTGGGCAGCCCCGTCGGCATTCCCCGGTAGGGGCGCCTCAGACAGTAAGCAATTAACTTACTCCTCCCCAAAGAGGGGAGGTAAAGCCTGGGAGGGTGGACCTTCTAGAACTGCACAGGACAGACCCATAGACCGGCGGAAATCAAGCCCCGAAGGCCAAGACAATACCGATCTATGAAGTGCAGTATCCATCGGAACAGATACTACACTTTGATCTTAGCCAAAAGGCGTTATTTAACACCCACCCACAATGGGAGTATGTGACACAAGGTCGGAAAGTGGGATTTGAAAAGCCAGCGCCCGAGAAGGTGAGCGCTCTGGCCATTAAAAATTGCCTGGGCAGCCCCGTCGGCATTCCCCGGTAGGGGCGCCTCAGGCAGTAAGCAATAAACTTACTCCTCCCCAAAGAGGGGAGGCGAAGCCTGGGAGGGTGGACCTCCTAGAACTGCACAGGACAGACCCACAGACCGGCGTAAATCAAGACCCGAAGGCCAAGACAATACCGATCTATGAAGTGCAGTATCCATCGGAACAGATACTACACTTTGATCTTAGCCAAAAGGCGTTATTTAACACCCACCCACAATGGGAGTATGTGACACAAGGTCGGAAAGTGGGATTTGAAAAGCCAGCGCTCGAGAAGGTGAGCGCTATGGCCATTAAAAATTGCCTGGGCAGCCCCGTCGGCATTCCCCGGTAGGGGCGCCTCAGACAGCAAGCAATAAACTTACTCCTCCCCAAAGAGGGGAGGCGAAGCCTGGGAGGGTGGACCTCCTAGAACTGCACAGGACAGACCCATAGACCGGCGTAAATCAAGCCCCGAAGGGCAAGACAATACCGATCTATGAAGTGCAGTATCCATCGGAACAGATACCACACTTTGATCTTAGCCAAAAGGCGTTATTTAACACCCACCCACAATGGGAGTATGTGACACAAGGTCGGAAAGTGGGATTTGAAAAGCCAGCGCCCGAGAAGGTGAGCGCTCAGGCCATTAAAAATTGCCTGGGCAGCCCCGTCGGCATTCCCCGGTAGGGGCGCCTCAGACAGTAAGCAATAAACTTACTCCTCCCCAAAGAGGGGAGGCGAAGCCTGGGAGGGTGGACCTCCTAGAACTGCACAGGACAGACCCATAGACCGGCGTAAATCAAGCCCCGAAGGGCAAGACAATACCGATCTATGAAGTGCAGTATCCATCGGAACAGATACTACACTTTGATCTTTGCCAAAAGGCGTTATTTAACACCCACCCACAATGGGAGTATGTGACACAAGGTCGGAAAGTGGGATTTGAAAAGCCAGCGCTCGAGAAGGTGAGCGCTATGGCCATTAAAAATTGCCTGGGCAGCCCCGTCGGCATTCCCCGGTAGGGGCGCCTCAGACAGTAAGCAATTAACTTACTCCTCCCCAAAGAGGGGAGGCGAAGCCTGGGAGGGTGGACCTCCTAGAACTGCACAGGACAGACCCATAGACCGGCGTAAATCAAGCCCCGAAGGGCAAGACAATACCGATCTATGAAGTGCAGTATCCATCGGAACAGATACTACACTTTGATCTTAGCCAAAAGGCGTTATTTAACACCCACCCACAATGGGAGTATGTGACACAAGGTCGGAAAGTGGGATTTGAAAAGCCAGCGCCCGAGAAGGTGAGCGCTCTGGCCATTAAAAATTGCCTGGGCAGCCCCGTCGGCATTCCCTGGTAGGGGCGCCTCAGACAGTAAGCAATAAACTTACTCCTCCCCAAAGAGGGGAGGCGAAGCCTGGGAGGGTGGACCTCCTAGAACTGCACAGGACAGACCCATAGACCAGCGTAAATCAAGCCCCGAAGGGCAAGACAATACCGATCTATGAAGTGCAGTATCCATCGGAACAGATACTACACTTTGATCTTGACCAAAAGGCCGAGAAAGCACAATGGCTTCCTAACATATAAATCATACATATGGCATCAACGTTGTAAGGTTAACTAATTTGCATATTACTTTACAAAATGACATCTCATTTATTCACTTTCGTTTTTATTGTTTTTTTTAATTCAATGATTGTATTCATTTTAACATAACGTATAGTTCTATTTAGAGATATTTTCTTTTCTTTTATTTTTTGGTCAATTTACTTCCGATTCTGGGTTCCCTTAATTAACACCAGAACACAGGTCTTGTTAGTTGTGAATAATTCTTTATATGCGATTAATTGAACACAAGTTGCTATTTTATCCATAGCTGGAGGGAAATAACAGGTTCATATTTTTCTGAACGCTAATAGTGCTTAAATGATTACAAGCAATCTGCGAGAATTTGAAAACCATAGCAAATTCCATAGTTTGCAATGATATCCATTTGGCCAATAATGAACTTCAATACTCATAAGATATAATCTAGTGAACGTGAATATATGTATATATCTATTATTATATCAAATGTGAGTCAATCAAAGTTCGTTTCCTTAAGGCTTATTTTTCCTATATACTTTAATAACGCAAAATACATGATAAAATATACTGTAATTGTGTGATTAAGTTATGTTTAAAAAAGAATTGTTTTAATTGTTCTAATTTGCTGTAAATTATAATTAACTGAACAAAGCACCAATCACTCAATTAGTTATCTATGTATTTCTCTCTCGACTCCTCTATGTTGCTTAAACCACTCTCTAATATTTCTTACTGTCTCTGTGAGCATTTAGAGAAAGAATGAGTATTTTTTTCATCTAATTTACATGTGTATCTGTGCACACCACAAACACTTATGTAAAGTAAATGGCAAAATAATAAGCTCATTTACTACGATCGATATAATAATGATAATAATTATAATAATTATAATAAGGATAATAATTATAATAATTATAATAATTATAATAATTATAATAATATAGAAGTGAAAAGACGTATGTTGCATCCCATAAGCTGTGTCGTAGAACAGATCACGTGTTTTAATTTTTAGACTGAGTTATGTTAGAAAGATATTATTGTTCTAATGAGCCGTAATGTCACCCTTTTTTAGTCTCGTCATTTAATTTACATATGTATGTCTTTAGACACCACAAACACTTATGTAAATTAGATGGCAACATAAGTGTTTTTACTTCTATATAATAATTATAATAATATAGAAGTAAAAGGACTTATTATGTTTAGTTATGTAATAAGGATGTCTTAATAACAGATATGACGTCGCAGTTTATGAATTTTAGAATGAAGTTAAAGTAGAATAAATAGTGGTTGTGACCCAATGGGTCACGTGTACGTCCAGTACAGTTATACATTCCCAGTATAGCTTCCATATAAGGATAATAAAAAATAATAATACTTCTATATAATTATAATAATTCTGCTTTAATTGTTTGAATTAGCCGTAATTTGTAATTAACTAAACAAGTAACTAAGATTAAGAGTAACTTTCTTTTTTAGTGTTAATTTACATACATGTCTATAAACACCATAAACATGTATGTAAATTAGATGGCAAACTTATAAGTCTCTTAGCTTCTATATAAGAATAATAAAGAATAACAATACTTCTATATAATAATAATAATAATAAAAACGAAGCAAATACACAGAACTTGCCAAAAAACTAAAAGGGATATAGAACATGAAGAAAGTCAACATAATGCCAATAATCGTAGGAGCACTAGGAAGAGTCCTGAAAAACCTGAAAAAATGACGAGGAGAAATTCAAATCAAAGGGAAGACTGAGACTATACGACTGATTGCAATGATGAAAACAGTTAAAATCTTAAGGAAAATCCACGAATGCAGAAACCAACCCACATAAACCATGAATGCTGACCAGCCACATGGAAGGTGCAATAGAAATTAAAAAAAAAATTGAAACAAACATAGAAAGAACACCACGCAAACCAAAGGGAATTGAAATTGCAAAAAATCTCATGAACTACCCCTCCCCGTAAAAAAAAACATACACACAGATACATTGTGATGGCACCAGCCTCAACTGATTTCACACAAATACTTGTGAAAGGTTTAAGAGGATTGAAAGACCTAGGAGAGAGAGTACTAAGCAGACCTCCACTAGTACTGGGATCTTGGGGAGGCTTATTGTCACGCAAATCTCAGAGGACCAATGGTCGTTGCCAGAGAGAAATCGATGGTAAACGGCTGTTGCTATAACGAAACGTTATGTGGTTATCGAAAGAGGTGGAGAATACTGGAAATCTGGGGAGACTTGTTGTCGCTCAGACTCTAGGGAACACCACCGGTTAGTGTCAGTGAGAAATCACTGATGACAACATGTGTGAGAACCCATAGTGAGTTACAATAATACTGTTATACAGAAGTAAAGATATTTATTATTATAGTTATGCAAGAAGAATGCCTTAATAACAGATATGACGTCACAGTATAATAAATAGTTGGTGTGAGCCTACGGGTCACGGGTACATCCAGTACTGTTATACTTTCCCAGTGTTATGGCAACGAAACAATAACACAATGTGTTTTTATAAAAAAATATATGAGACTTGGAAGAGTTTCTTTTTTGCAGCTGAGTATTTGTTGCAAGAACCGTGCTGTAAGCAAAGTTGTATCAACTACCTACAAAACCATTATCATATTCAGTTTAACATCCGTTTTACATGCTAGCATATGTTGGACAATTTTATTAAATTGACTTCCATGCTAACCTATCTCTGTACAGGACTTTATTTATCTCCCTTTTTCCTATGTTTTCCTTAGCTTTGGCTTTACCCTGCAAACTGACCCTTCCACCTCAACTGTTCTACATCTACTATCCCAAAACCCTTGATGAAGTAAATATTGTGGCGAATGCTGATGTCTAAAATTATCCTTTGTCCAATGCCTTACCAGTGGGAATATGCTTCAAAATTCAACTTGCTCGGAAGTGATTTTTTTAAGGGAGGAACCACTGCAGAATGTGAATGATTTCAATTCTGAACAATTTCAGGAAGCGTAACCATCAAAGCAGAAAGAAACATTGTTGACAAACAAATTTCATGTTCAGAGAAATGGGCGGAAAAATTACCTTCCAAAAAAAGAAAACAACATATTTTAAGAATTCATTCACGCATATAACAATTTTTACTGCTAAATTCATACATTATGAAACTTGAAAGTCTCTCGGGTTTTCTAATTTGAAGAAAAAGAAGTTAGCGATTTTTATCTTTTATTCAATTATTTATTTCCATTTGTTTTTGCATAAGTTTGAAAGCACGCAATATGCAACACGACAGAAGGACATTAACTTAATGCACTGATCTAAGTATGTGCCTAAGTATGCTCAGAAAAGAATCGGCGACGCTTCCATTTTAGTCTAGGAGAAAAAGCAAAAAGTATTTAACAAAAAACAACTAAAATCTAATTTTTTTTTTTACTCATTAACTCATTTTTCCGATAAAAACTTTTTAATAAAATATTTTTTGGAAAACTTTATAAAAACAAGAACAAGTTGCGTCCAGTCAATTTGCGCCTTTTATAGGGACACATGGATGGATCTAATGCTGCTACACAAACAATCATGACAGACCTATGAAAATGCTATTTCGAACTGAAGTATGACAGACCTACGAAAATGCTATTTCGAACTAAAGCATGACAGACGGACTGACTGAAAGGCAGACAAAGCATCACATGGCTGTAACCTTCTACATGTATAACAGTCAGATTCGGCCTAAGATGGAGTACAGGTGCCACATCTGGGGAGGTGCTGCCCAGAACACTCTTTCTACCCTTGACAGAGAATTTTACATCTGTGGAACACACAACCATGGGACTGCTTTCCTACAGACTACAACATTGTCATCTTCAAGTGCAATGTCAACAAATATTTGTCAAGCTGCCATCGTAAGTCCCAAATTTTGTCCATTCGATTCATCGTTTCTAATCCTGACAATCGCATTAACCATTATCCTTGAGTGGCTTTTGGCCTTGTTTAGTGGTTACTCATTAGAATAATAAGAAAAAGAGAGACATGAGGACGTGTCAGGTTTGGTCTGCTTTCTTACCAGTACCATGGAAACTGATACTGTCTGCTCCAGGGTTAGGGTTAGGGTGGGCTGTCAGCAACCTAACTGGCATTCCTATCAGGCAAGCCTTCGCTTGTCCGATGAAGTGTGCGTGTGGACACCCAGCAACACAAAAAACAAAAGCTGTTAAAGGGGGGGGGGTGATGAGCTTCATGCGAGGCCAACAGCCATCCAAACTAGTGATGGGACGATTCCAATATTTGTCCCGATTTTGATACCGATACCCAAAAATTCCGATTTTCCTGATTCCTTAATCCGATTATTTGTCCGAACACTAATCCATACTGATAATAATTCATACAAAAATCTAAGAGAAAGAAAAATATCAGATAGATTTTTTTTTAATAACAATATCAGACACTAAACTTCCAGCCACTTATCTTTGTTCATTTAACAACTTTATTGGTTCTTCTGTAGAATAATCACTGATCGAGGAATATTGTTTGTCTTTCATTTCAAAATGTTGAATAACCCACTCGCATACCCAATGCTGATGGATAATATAGAAGTAAAGAGACTTTCTATTTTTGCCATCTAATTTACATACGTGTTTACGGTGGGTACGGAAACAGGATGTAAATTAGATGGCAAAATCAAAACATGAATAGCAATGTTGAAAAAAGAGCATCACTCTTTCTCTATATGCTCACAAAGACATTAAAATATTATCTTTTATTCTTCATCATTCAACTGACAATCGATCCATTTCAGTAACTCTTATCTTCGACAGCCATTACATCTACTGATGACACCAGGAGACAAAGAAAGAGCGACAACTACTAAGCTAAAAACAAAAACTGTCAAAGGGTTGATGAGCGCCATGAGAGCTAAAAAGACTTCCTTGGCATTTTGGTAGTTTTGTTTGGTAGTTTTGTTTTACGGCATATCAACCCTTTTTGGGTTATTTAATGCCGAATCTGGTCATTATAGTAAAAGTTTTTATGCTTCAAGTTCTTTATATCTTCAAATGTTTAATCATCGTTTTTGGTTTGGTAGTTTTGTTTTACGGCATATCAACCCTTTTTGGGTTATTTAATGCCGAATCTGGTCATTATAGTAAAAGATTTATGCTTCAAGTTCTAAAAATAAAATAAAAAAGGGGAGGGAGAAAGGGAGAGGGGCTGTTGTTTTTGTTTTTGGTTTTGTAGAACATAATTAAGTTTTACAAAAAAAAAAAAAAAAAAAAAAAAACCGTCAATGTAGGTGAATTTCGTCTCAGGGAGCCACAGGGCAGCCTGATCTGGTATCACCAGCTTGGCATTTTGGCTGAGAGCAAAGTGCAGTATCTGTTCTGAAGCTACACTTCATCTTTTCTATCCTCTGTCAGTGACGGAAAAATCCTTCTAGTTTGACGCAAGTTTTTTTTTGTCTCAATCCAGAGTTCCTTTTTTTGGGAAGCTGAATTTTCACAACATTAAAAATCGACCTTGTGCCTAACTCTGCACTCCTGGGGAAGCAAGTAAATAGGGAATCTTTGGCCTTTTGGGGAGTAGCAAAGTGTAGTGTCTGTTCTGATATTACTTTTCAGCTTTTTTATCCTCAGTCAATGACGGAGAAATTCTTTGAGATTAAGCCAATTTTTATTTTTGTCCCAATCAAGAGTGCCCCTTTTGGGGTAGCTGGATTTTCCTCACATTAAAAACCAACCCTGTGTCTAACTCTGTCCTCGTGGGGAGGTAAGTAAATAGGGACTTATTATTTTTACTTGTACAAGAAGAATGTTTTAAATTTTGTTTCATTTTACTTCAGTTGAAGTTCTCAGAAATCAAGGGGCCCCTTTTCTGGGGCTAGCACTTGATCTCTCTATAAGATACATAGATATCCGCATGTTCAATCAAGATTCTCCTCTACCTCTAAAACGTTGAGTTAGTAAAGAAGTGAAGAACATTTATTTTCCTCTCCCTAAATGACCAGTTAACTATGTTATAGTATACTTGGTCTTACCGGATTCCAGGACAATAATTCATCTGGTCTGGTGGAGTATTTAGCTAAATGCTGTTACTTGAGATAACATCACTAAAAGGTGCACTATCTCTTGTATGAGCCAGTGTGTAGGCGTGCTGATGTGATCTTATTTGGGCTTCGAATACTATGTAACTTTGAATATTCGGTCAAGGTTTACTTGTAGGATGAAGTATCCGAATGTCAGGTTGTCATGACAAAATCTTGTACAGAGAGACCGAAGACACTCGAAGATTGTGTCTAATAGGTAATTCAAACTCTATATGTGTGTGTGTGTGCATCCATAAATTCCATATGAGAAATATCGGGTAGATGCAAAGAATGGTGTCTAGTAGGTAATTCAAACTATAACAGATATGTCAGAGTTTTTGAATTTTCAAATGGAATCAAAATAGAATAAATGGTGGTAGTGCATGTGACCCAACGGGTCATTGGTACATCTACTATGAAT
This sequence comes from Sepiola atlantica, assembly GCA_963556195.1. Classification (NCBI taxonomy): domain Eukaryota; kingdom Metazoa; phylum Mollusca; class Cephalopoda; order Sepiida; family Sepiolidae; genus Sepiola; species Sepiola atlantica. The sequence goes on along the minus strand of OY744520.1, from coordinate 209,871,517 downwards.
TTTTAATTAAGACTTAAGAACGTTTGTACATCATTTCGTTTATTTTTAATGTTATTACACACTTGGTATTTTTGGATCATATAAAGATTACAGATATATATTTTTTATCAATAAAACCTTGCTGCATCGATGTAGAATTAATATCTATATATAAGTAAGGAACTCCCTCCCTGTTCTCTGTTTTCCCGACTGTACCGACATGCAGAAATTTAAAACTAATGTGAACAAGCATCTCGCTGCACAGCCTCCAATTTAAGATGACCCCTAAAACTTTCACCCTAATTCTCACTTGCCCCTTACGTCGACAGTGACAACTTGCCTTGTTTAGGGTGAACTATGTTAGACATTTTTTAGAATCAAAATCATAATGGATTTAGATTAAAATTGGAATAAGGATTCTAGACATAAGGTTTAGTAGCATTATATCTTGATTTTAATACTCGTAAGGGGACATAAATATGATGCAAAACTATTTTGTTCAAGGAATCAATTTTTGATTACAAGAGATTGATTGACTTATAGGACAGAAATTTTCTAACAAACACTAAATGTAGAGCTTGGAAGTCCGTAAGAAGTGGCACGTTTTCTTATTTGCTATCTCTCTTTAAAATAAAACTGAAAAATATATGATGCAGCAACGTATCGAAGTTATCGTCTGCCACCAAACTGGCTTGGAACTAAATTATTTAATTTTTTTTTTATTTATAAAGTTTTAAAGTTTGTATAATTTGGATTATTCGGACTACTGTTCTCATCTTGAGTGTTATCATCACAACGTTTCGGCCGCTGTAACTTCCGGCCTTCTTCAGGTGTATCTTTTTGAACTCGGGAATCTTTCTGTCGAACTCGGGAATCTGGACGGAATTTTGAACAGAACCCTTGTATTTAATATACGGGGGTAGCATGCTCTCGTTCCGTCAGCCATGACTGGGAGAAGTCTTCAGTAATTCGAAATTCTTCGTATAACCAGCACCGAGGATTGAACCTTCAACCTTCAGATGACTATCACTTAGAACTGAATTAAAATTAGTACTATATCCACTTCGCCACGTTCGAAATTCCGTCTAGATTCCCGAGTCCGACAAATATTCCCGAGTACAAAAAAATACACCTGAAGAAGACGGGAGGTTACAGCGGCAGAAACGTTGTGATGATAACACCTAAAATGAGAACAGTAGTCCGAATAATCCAAATTACAAATTATCAAATTCTTATCTGAAAGATTCAGAAACAAAATATAGTTAAAACTATATTTTGTTGAAAGATTTCCAAGACTATGTGTATATATATATATATACACACACTTCTTGTTGGACCAAATATTTTAGTTTTTGAGTTTTAGTTGGACTAACATATAACCAGACGAAAGCCATTAATAAAGATGGATATATAGATAAGCAAATCTGCTAACCCTAACCTAACCCTAAAAAGTTCCACATGGGAAGCAGACAAAAGAAAACAATTCAACTTCAGAAACAATTTAGATTTATCTTCAAAGATCTGACAGCAAATTAAAAGAAAATATTTGTATTTGCCATCTCTATGGGGAAATAATAATCACATCTGGCTTTAATCAAATGACAAAGTCTGATCTTTCATGAAATGAAATAAAACCAAACTAAAAAGAAAGGAACCAAGAAATCTGCCCATTAAAAGAACTAGTCTGAATGTAGAAAACATTCATTTATTTAGAACAGACATGTATGCAAACCTGATATACTTTTAGATGTTACTACTCTAAGTTATAAGAAATTATCTCCCTTTTTTTTTAGAACTCTTCAGGACAGAAATAGAAACAAGACTTCATCCTCTTATCACAGATGATGATCAGTTCAGACGTGTTAACATTATTATAATCATCATTATCAACAACAAAAGTAACACTATAATAATAATAGTAATAATAATAATAATCAAAATCATCATCATCATAATCAACAAAAAAAGTAACACTATTATAACCATCATCATCAAAATAAAAAGCAACATTATTTTTATAATCATCATTATCAACAACAAAAGTAACACTATAATAATAATAATAATAATAATAATAATAATCAACTTCATCATCATCATAATCATTATCAACAAAAATGTAACACTATTATAACCATCATCATCATCAGAATAAAAAGCAACATTATTTTCATAATCATCATTAACAACAACAACAACAACAACACTATTATAATAATCATCAACAGTAATCATAATAATCATCATATTCGGTTTAACATCCGTTTTACATGTGTTGGACGGCTTTTATACATTGACTTCCAAACGAACCTATCTTTGACCAGGTCTTTATTTATCCCTCCTCTTCTTCTCAAATCCATCCATCTAACTTCCTCTGATATTTTCGTTTAGCCTTCCCCTACCAATCGACCTTGCTACCTTAACAGTTCTAAATCTAATAATCCAAGAACTCTCATTCATTATGTTAATGTGACCAAACAAACGAGGTCTCCTGTGCTGCACACATTTCCCTATACTGTCAAGACATAATTTACCTCTGAGGTCATCAGATCTAAACCATTCTTTAAAACTCGCATTGCACCTTCATAATTTATCTCCATGTAACACATGTTCTCAACCCTCACAGACCAGGTGAGACAGCTTTCAAACCTGTAGGTTGTTTCTGGGGGTGGGGGGGAGTCCATTTGTTTTTATGCCTTTTCTATCACGTGAGTTCTTTTTCCGATGTACTCCAAATTACCAAACTTTCATCGGAACATTCATTTTAAATCTCCTCTCCTTTCACTTCGTTTTTTTTTTCTTCTGGTTTTGACGTCATAAGATGTTGCTACAATTTCAATACACTTTCTAATATTCTCTGAAGATTGACAGCTTCGTTATTGAACTGTAATTTTTGTCGCAATCTGCCAAGAAACACGTGCAAAAGATTAAAGAGGATGTTTATATATAAGACGTAAATTTTAATGATAAACATCCACCGATATGTTGAAATAAATATAAAATAAAAAAATAAAAATAGAAGGAACTTATGAAAATCATGACTTTAGATTGTCTTTTGCATGGGCAGTGGAATGAATCAATCACTATATATATATATATATATATATATATATAAACTTGTGTTGCACACTGGACAGCAATAACACTTCCCCCTGCCTCCCCGGGTAAATGTATCTTAATTTCAATTACTGTCTGTGCTGATTGCCGGTAGCCGTGTGGTCCTGAGCGCTTGTCTCGTAATTCTAGTCTGAATCTACGAAATGCATTAGATCCCATGCGACTGCCTGCAATCACCACTCCTGCACTGATGAGAGTAAAAAGCACTTTAATATTTAATAAAAAAATATTTATAGTATATATTTATATATATATATATATATATATATATATATATATAAAACATTAACATTTTGGTAATTTTGATACAACTTTATTTATCTTTTGAATAACACCGTAATGAAATCAAAAGAGAAAAGAAATTAATTCGCCTGAGCGATGGTGTGGGGGATCTTTTTGTTAACTTACAATTTAAAAACAGATGGTTACTTGTTGAAAATCAAATCAGGTCCCCAAAAAGCCGCAAAGTAATTTTCAAACACAAATGGGAAATGTTTTGCCTACGGGATGAAAAAGTAAACATGAAAAAGAAAATAGACGTTGCTAACGAGAGGAGGTGAAAGAGAGAAAAGGGGGCAAGTGAGAGAGAGAGAGAGAAGTGGGAGCGAGGAAGGCTAGAGAGTGAGGGAAACAGCCACCCTTTCCCTCCATTCTCTCTTCTCGCTTATGTCGCATAGCAAGCGTTGTTAGTTTTATGTAAGAAAGTTTTTTTTAACAATTTATTCGTTTTTATTAATTAAATCACCTAAATTGATTACTCTTAATATCGACGAAACTATTGCATATATATAGTATAAATAGGACCATAAAATTACAAATTAATAACACTAGACATTAATTTATTATGAACGGTTTAAAAAATAATTATGCACATTAGGAATTCAAAGAACTATCTTTGAATCGTTCATATGTACTATATATACAGTATATACAAAATAGTATGCTGTATTATTGAATGATATTTAATATATTCAATGGATTTTCAAATATGCAAGCCAGATTCTGAAAATAAATATTCCAACAATATTCAAAAATGAAATCCGATGATAAATAAAGTTGGATTTCCCCAGAAACTTATGTACTGGGAAAGGATTTATTCTTGGAATCTGGTTTGACCATCTATTGAGAATGTTTTAGATACATTAAATATTACCCTATATATATATATATATATATATATATATATATATATATATATATATATATATATATATATATATATATATATATATATAACAACGTGCTGTTACTACAGTTTGAAGCATGGGTAATAAGAAAAATTGAAAAAGCAAAACCAAAAACGATGCAGAATTTATTATTCAAATAAATGTATTATTTATTTGAATTCGAATTTTCGGATTAAACACTCTTTCGTCTTTTTTAAATGACATTGTTGAGATGCTCGGTTGTCGTTAAAGATCGACGAGTTCTACTGATGTTGTTAGAAAAGCTAGTTCTTTTTATGTCCGAATAGCCGTAGTTAGATGCATTGCTGCAAATGATGTACAAGTAACAATGTACTGTTACTACAGTTATAGTCATCCACAGACAGCTGATACGTCCTACTAAGACTCTTCAGTGTGGCAGGACGTGGCAAGTGTCTTCACGCTGAGATTCAAAACCCAAACGCCAGATCACTTTCAGCTTTGATCAGCAATCTTACCTCTGCACTATAGCACATACAAGGACAGTAGCTAGTTACTTTGTTTATGTATTTTCTATCCTACCAGTAACCTAGAGAACTCAATTCTTTTACACTAAGTGGAAACCATTATTTCCTCTACCAGAGAGATCAACCCATAAATCGATCACAAATTCCCGGAACAGTTTTTCATGGTAAACAACTGATGATCCCTTAAAATAGTGTTAGAGATAAACTAATATAATAACTGTAAAAAATAAATTGACTTACATGAGTGATTTTCCACTGGAAGACTTGGGACTATAAATTTTTTTTTGTTGTTTTTTTTTAATATAGTTTTAATGGTTGAGAAACTTCCGAGACTATATATATATATATATATATATATATATATATATATATATATATATATATACACACACACATTTTTTACTTGTTTTTCATTAAACTTGAAATAGGGTTATAGATGAAAGTAAGAGATGCCTACAGAGGTATCAAATATATAAAGTTACCTCGTCGCATTTTCCATGTTGGACCTAAGTTGCAATTTTGTCTCGCAATTTCTTTCTTTTTATCTTTGCACTTAAAAAGTGTAATTCACTTAAATTTCTTCCCAGAAATAATTATTCCAGCAAGGAAGATTACTACAATGAAGACAATTTAAAATAATGACCTTAAAAGCTCAAAATATAAGGGAGATAACTCCGATTTTAACTTAGAGGTAAAAATATCAGTAATCTCCTTCACATATTCAGCTTTTTTTGTTGGTCCGTCTCTTCGTGAGTTACATATTTTAATTTAAAATTTAAACTAAATTAATATTAACGACTCTCGGGCAACGCCAGGTAGGTACAATTTGTAATAAAAAATTTGAAAACAAAAACAAAACTTAAAAAGAAAAACAAATTTAGAAAGTATCATCTTCCTCTAGCGCTTACAACAAGATGGCTTCCATTTGCCGCCGGAATACAATGGCCTGCTGTAGTTTGCTCGATAATTTTATTTATTGCTGGCAAATAAATATCAGAATGAATCAATGAACATTCTTAAGTATAAAAGGAGCTAAAAGAGGAATGAAACTTTCTCGAGCAGAATCGGAATCAATAACCGTTTCTATTTGCTTCATATGAAGTGCTGTCAGAATTAGAAAGTGTGGAGGGAATGTAAGGCAAACCTTTTCTTTGCGGTGAATGTTCCATGGTGACAAACATTTGAACAAGGTTCCAATAAACGGTTTTGCGCAGTTGCAATATCTTTTTCCCTTTTTTGAAAAATAATTTTCTTCGTTTTATCGCAAGTTCAGTTAATTTTAATAGAAATGATTATCGTTAAGGAATTGAATAGACACACTTGTTAAGCATTAAAAACCTTTAGAGGCTGATGTAGTTTGCTTGAAGCATTGTGTGTAATGTATATATATATATATATACAGGGTGGGCCAAAATAAGGGTCCTATCTTTAAATTTGAATAACTTGAATTTGAATAACTTCCACAAAATAAAAGTTAAACTCACCAAACTTTATGTGTGTGTAGACTGACCCTTCCGAGATTTTTTGAAATAAACAAAACAAATTTTAGCCGAAAAACACTTCTTAAAACTTACAAAAACTAAAGTATTGTTTTTTACACTGTTTTGAGTTTTTTAAGCAAAAATAATGTTTTCTAAATGAGGGTACGTTCCTTAGGGCTAATACGGCTCATGCTTGCTTCGGAAGGGGTCCTTTACTTATTCTAAAAAAAAAAAAAAAAAAAATCAATAAATAAAAAAGTTATGAATTTTTAAAAATAGGACCCTTATTTTTGCCCACCCTGTATATATATATATAGAGAGAGAGAGAGAGAGAGAAAGAGAGAGAGAGAATTTTGTAAGATAGTGGTAGGCGCAGAGAGTAGGAGGACTCCCTGGGAAGGGGTAGGAGTAGCAGGGAAGTCGGAAGTGACATCATGACGGTCGGAGGCTTTTTCGATCTTTTTGTTCCTGACTGGCATCCTGTGCAGATGTGAGAACCAGCCGCTCCGTTGCCAGGGGTCGGAAGGGGTAGAACACAATAGCCAAGAATGACTAAAGTAAATCTCTCCCTATAACTGCTTCTTTTCTCTCCCTTTCCCGTGCAAACAAACCACTAAATCTCTGTCTTTTTAATGTTAAAAAACAACCAACGTTGTTGTTCAGAAGACAAGACACACTAAACTATGAGACGAAATCCGGGTACCCATGGTGAAGGTAATCAGAAGGTAAGCGAGAACACAACATATTCTAAGAGGCGATACCAATGCAGATCCGCTTATATTCGATACATCTCTGCATTGGAATTGCCTCCTATAAATACTTGTCATAAACCGTCCAATCAAATTCCGTTAATTCCATTGATCAAATTCAGGACTCCCATAGTGTTCTTCACCTTTCAGCTGACAACCATTCCATCCCAGTAACTCATATTCTCGAGTGGCTCTTGGCCTTGATTTAAAAAATAAATAACAAGTACGGCTGAATCATGTTGACACACTAATTCAACGTCAAATAACCATAGTTAAGTGAAGTTCAGCCTGGTCAGTAGTTAGATGGGTGACTATTTGGGAATACCAAATATTGTAGACAAACACTCCATCCAGATGTCTAAACAAATTGCTGACGTCCAATTACAAAGAGGGGTCGCAATATTTATTCATTTGTTTTGTTTATTATTATTAACGAGAAAGTATAGTTTTTTTTTATCAATCACACAACAAGGTTATACGATTTGCACATTTCATTTTTTCAGTTTGTTTTTTACGTTTCCGTTTGAAAATGGGAATTCAGAAGTCTATGACTAGACTCCAAACGTTAAACTAAAAAAAAACCAGTTCGGTTCAATTCCTGTAGAAGCACAAAAACCCTCTGTGTAACTTTGAGCTGCAATGAACAAAAAATAATTCGGCTCACCGCAGAATCTCACTCGACACTCACTTCCCCTTCTCCTGATTTTCTTCTCTTTTTATTAGCAGATTTTCCTTCAGTTAATTCCGCTTAACCAATCAGAAAAAAACATAATCCGCTGGCTCACTATTTGTCGTCAAGGCGAATCCACATATTATTGTGCAGCAACCAATAGATTTGTTACTTCGAGGTTGCGAGTTCAATCCCCACTAGAAAACTAGTAAGCCAAAACTTATTTCCCTTTCCATCTGCAAGCCAGGCAAAGGCGGACCCTCTTACTGCTGGGATGAAGTAAGTACGAGCCACCTCCACCGCTCGATTCTGGCTCAAGATCATCAATTCCGCCACACTGTTTTACGTTCGCAGCAGACAGCTATAAACTGCAAATAATTCAGTTCAAAGTCGTGACAACATTTTTTGAGTTATTTTAGCTTCCTGGGCAACGCCGGAACACGGGTCAGCTAGTCATGAATACCAATAAAAATAATAAGAGAACTAAAACTGACAAGAATACAATAATCTGACCCACCCCTGAAAGAACATGGCAGCATCAGCCTCGGTTGGTACCAAACAAAATGAAGATTCAAGGAAAATGGAAAGAGCGAGGCGGGAGAGTACTGGCATCTTAGATAGGCTTATTACCACTCAGATTTTAAAGAAGATAAATCAATGGTAAACGGCTGTTGCAATAAGTCAAAATGATTTACAATGATTATTGAAAGAGACAGAGTGTGCTAGAAAATCTGGGGAAACTTTTTGTCACTCAGATTCCACTTATTATTGCCAGTGAGCAATCAGTTATAATGACTCGCGTGAAAACCCCTAGTGAGTGAGTGAGTGAGTAAATAAATAATAATAATAATAATAATAATAACAACACATACACCTCATCGTAACTGAAGGGTGCTTGCCAAAACAGATTCGACGCCAAAATGTTCACATCCAGTCTTTGAAACTTTTAAGTAGTTCCTTTCTCTCTTGGGGGGAAAAAATCCACAACCAATAGAACATAGTGAATGATTTTATATTCAAAATTAGGTTTTCAGTCTGCCCATCCTTGTTATTGACAAAACTGAGTTACTAAGTATAAATGGGTGTTATATATTTAAAAAAAAAACATGGAAAAGAAAAGCTGAGAGAATGCTGAATCTAATTCATCTCATATAAATGCGTAAGTGCTTGGACACATTAGGAACGCATTAGGTAGATAGGCGGAATGTCATTTTGAATAAAATAGTTTAGCAGAGAGATAGCTTGATTTTCCTAATTGTATTTCAGATGAATAATTTTGAGATTTTATTAGGAAATAAACAGAAAGTTGAAATTGAAATGTGTGTGTATGCACACACACACACAAGCATATATATATATATATATATATATATATATATATATATATATATGATTATTTTATTTATACAGACATGTACATAATCTGCAACACTGGCATGCCGATGTTATCGATCAACAGTTGTTAGAAACTGAGATCTCATCAAGTTCTTTCCAAATATGACCTAAGGGAAGGATCAGATTTTCATTCTTCCTGATGAGATCTCCGTTATAGATAAAAATAATTGTATATATATATATATATATATATATTAGAAGAGTAGCCGTCCCAGGATGTTTAAAATTAACTCTCCGAACAGAACAGTTTTGCACCATATCTATGTCCCTTTATAAAGATTAAAATCAGTATATAATGATACTAAACCTTATATATCGAATCCTTATTCCAATTTTGATCAAAATTCATTACATGGTTTTAATTCAAGAAAATGTCTAAAGTTTAAAAGGGAGGTTGTGCCCATCATCTGCCCCTAAAAAACCTTCGAAATTCTCCACAGAAACTGAAATTTGAGGAATATTTATTAATTGATGTTTAACATCTATTGTTAAAATTTCACAAAAAATCAGCGGTATCTGAATTTTGAAGATGGGCTTCCAACCCCTTTTTTCCCCTTTGCATGAAACTTAATTAAACTAAATATAGCCCATCTTTAGACACCTTACGTCTAGTAGCTGTGTTAAAAAATTCATAATGATCAGTTAATTAGTTTAGGAGTACATCCTGTGCATATATATATATATATATATATATATATAGTGTGTAGATTTCAATTTTGTGTAGAGAATCTGAATAACAGAGCTCAATGTAATTTAAACAGAGCAAAACAGAATTATAAAAAGAAAAACTATACACACATTAAGGTTGTACACATAATAACTTATTTCGACCCCTTTAATTAGGTCTCCTCAGATGTATAGACAACCACGTCAAAAAAACGTGACGTGGTTGTCTATACATCTGAGGAGACCTAATTAAAGGGGTCGAAATAAGTTATTATGTGTACAACCTTAATGTGTGTATAGTTTTTCTTTTTATAATTCTATATATATATATATATATATATAATACTAATCCAGGTAAAACATCCACAGGGTAGTAATCCAAAGAATTTCAACCAGGTTTATAAAAAGTGCTCAATATCAAATAGAGCTTATATATATATATATATCTTCCACTCTATAATAAAGACTAATGTGTATTTATTTGTATATAAATAAATATATGTACTTCCATCCTCTCATAGAAAGGTTAGTGAGTAAAAAACGTGCTGGACGAAACCATTTCATGTGTTGAGAGGAAGCAAAGAAAACAAATAGCAATCAGACAACCATCTAAAATGAATTCGGAAAACCTCATTCTAAATAAAAATGTCAATGTTTTTCTTTTTCTTTAGATCATCAGAAATGATGATAAAAGAAAAATGAATTACTGCGGTAATTCTATGATTCTATATGAACATTAGTTTAAACCTGGCAAAGCTTCATTTTCTTTCTGTCATTTTGTACACTATATAGACATGAGGTGTGTTTGCAAATTAACAGGATTTCGTGTGCTGTGTGAACTATGGGCGAAAGAGTGTTCAGCAGATTGTGATGTCATCTAACATGATATATTGGGTGTTTATAACTGTAATCTTAGCATTCTGCAATCACCCCTTTTCACCAGAGCCTTTTTGCGCCTAAGCATCGAGCAGTTCATGACCATGAAGAACACTGCTGCACTGTAACAACTGCTTTATTCTATGTGAGTTTTTTTATTTTCTCTCAAACCCACGTTTTGAAGGGCATCAAGAGGGGTTAGGAGTTAGGGTTAGGGGTAGAATGACAGAGCCGAGGAGCATTCTAGAAGAATCGATCCCAGTAATGCAAGAGAAAGGTCGAGAAATGTATGAGACTCGATGCTGGATTACTTTAAGGGGAACCATGTCGTTTATTGTTTGGGGATGAAATAAATTATTTGCGACACCAGTCCATAGTAGATGCCTGAGTAAACTTCAAGCTCTGCACTCCAAAAAATCTTCTCATCAAGAACTCGTCTTACAACCAACACTGCAAAGAACTCTTTCTTCCTCGGCATATTTAAAATCAGACAGAACTTCCATGAACAGAGTTTCTTTCCAAGAACTTCCCACCTGTGGAACACGTTACCACAAGAATGCTTCCCTACAGACTACAACATGGTCGTTTTCAAGTCTAATGTCAACAAATATCTGTCATGTTGTTTTGTGAATTAATCATAGTTCTCAATCCTTTCATAGTTCTGTCAATTGAAAATCTCACTAACCTTTATCCTGGAGTGGCTTTTGGCCTTGCCAAGTGGTCGTCTATTAGTATATGAACAACTTCTCAGACACACATGCGATAATTTTTTCATTATGTTCTTGATTTTAAGTTCTGATGAAATTTGTATACAAACTTAGATCCTCGCGACCACCCAGCCTGGAGTGGAAGACTTTGATCAAGACTGACAGGCAGGTCCCACCCTCTTATAGAGGACTAATCAAAGGTCTGTTCAAAAATAAATCAGATGAAGACGACGAAGAAATACAGAGCAATCTCTTAAACTAATGAACGGGTCGTTATGAATTTTGGAATATATATTCTTGGCAACTCGCTGAGTAAGATGGGCACATTATTTATTTTTAAACTTTGCCATTTAGAGGGTGGTTCACTCAAACTCAAACTCGCACTCATCCTCAAAAGACTTTTTAAATAATACAAAAAAATTGATACAGAAAAGAATTGTTCTACATCAAATTGTGAGTTATATTAAATAATACATTTTTAAAAGACATTGGTACCCATGCGTGAGCGTCAATAATATGTATGAGCGTTGTAAAAATCCTAGACTATTTAACTTATCGTTAAAAATTATGGAATATGTATTCTAGGCAACAAGGTGGGTAATGTGATGACATTAATTTTTATAAACTTTACCATTTAGCGAGAGAGGACCGAAACTGTACTATGGCCTCAAAGAAAGAACAAAAACATTAACATTTAAAACTAATGCGATATTTATTTCTTATACTTGTCCTGGGACAGGTATTCTACTAGTATATATATATATATATATATATAGAGAGAGAGAGAGAGAAGGAGAGAGAGAGGGGGAGATAGAGATGTAGAGAGAGAGATGTAGAGAGAAAGAGGGGGAGAGGGAGTGAGAGAGAGAGGGGAAGAGAGAGATAGAGGAAGAGAGAGGGGAGAGGGAGAGAGGGTGAGAGAGATAGAGGAAGAGAGAGAGGGGGAGAGATAGAGGAAGAGAGATAGAGGAAGAGAGGGAGGGGGAGAGGGAGATAGAGAGAGGCAGACAGAGAGGGGGAGAGAGGAAGAGAGAGAGATAGAGGGAGAGAGAGAGAGAGAGAAGAAGAAGGCGAAGAACAATGCAGAAATAAACAGAGTTGTAAGAAATTAAAATGAATACTGAATAACTTTGAATAATTTTTTTAAAAATGTTTATAAAAAATCTTACTTGCTTTCCGTTTTCCTCAATCACTAAAATCGTATGAGCGAAGCCGGAATATGACAATATTTCGTGGATATCACCCCTTTCTCAAGTATTTATATTTCTTTGCCTCAAGTTACTCTCTGAACCGTGTGAATATTTGTGAAAACATATTTTATATATATATATATATATATATATATATATATATATATATATATATATATATATATATATATATATATGATGTTTGTTTTATTGTAGGAAGTATCTTTCTTCAACTCTTCTATACATATGGTCAGATGAAGAACACACAGAACAAGGAAGAACGGACAAGACGCACAGCACAACCACAACCACGGACATCTCAGAAAAAAAGAGTAGCAAATAAAGCATGAACGAAAAACGACAGAAGCAAAACACGTAGAAGAATTGGCGACACCAGAAAAAGAAACAAACAGAATTCTTTAAAAAAAAAGAATGAAAATTAGGAATGAAAAAAAAAAAGAATGAAAGAAAGAAATGAAAAAGAAGAAATTTTTTTTTGTTTTTGTGACATTCAGACTCACCTCTTTCACAGCTTGGTTCTTTCCCGTCCCACGTCCCTTCGGAGGTGCATGTCCGTACGGCTCGGCCGGCTAGGTGGAAGCCGGAGGAGCAAGTATATTTAGCGGTGGTACCTATCATGTTTGGTTGTTCTATATCGACCTGGCCATTTTCAATTTGATCGAGAAGTGGACATCCGGCATCTAGTGGAATGAACACACCAAATTATGGGAATGAGACAAGATAGTGCCATGCATTACTTGGGGTAAGCGAGAGAATTCCTTATAATGGATATAAACAACTATATATATATATATATATATATATATATATATATATATATATATATATATAAATAAAATGCTTGATTTCTTTTATTTTTGTTTTTACTATTCTTCTTTTGTATCGAAATAATCAGATTTTTTTATGTTTTTTTTTTTTTAATAAACTTTAAAAAAATAATTCTGAAGAATTTGATTTGAACTAAGACTTTACTCAAAGAGTATTGGAGTAAGTACGGAATTAAAACGCTAACCCTAACATGTCCTAACCCTAACACCGAGTTTCATACCTATCAGTAAGACCCAACCATCGGATGTTGTTTCTGCTGTTTAGATGGCTTAGTTCTAAAATAAGAACAAAATTCCACCAGAAGCAGCATCTGACCATTGTCTCTGAGGGGAATGAAATTCGATTGGGACATGAAAGAGTTAGTTGTAATATTAATAATTGTATCAGCTCTGTTACATATTTTTTATTTATTTTTTTGAACACTTTAAATAAAATTATTCCATTGATTTTAAAACATGATTTTTCTATTCGCATTAGTAACTTTTTAAAAAGTATACATACGTATATATAACAATAGAATGCAGATTCCAGCGACTATATCTTTATTAATCAGTGAAGATGTTCATTGTTTACGGTCATTTCGTCACCTATCAAGACAAACAAGGTATGCAAACATATCCTGAATTTTCCAGGATGCTGATTTATCAGAAAAAAATACCTGCATTCTATTGTTTATTTATACATGCTCCGGAATTAAAAATGAATATCTATTGAGTTTAAACCTTGAAAGTTTGACTAAAAATAATAAACCTTATATATATATATATATATATATATATATATGAACGTAAAATTGGTTATGGAAATGTGGACATACAAAGTAACATTCTAGTGAAAATAGGGACCCAGACGCATTATGAAAGTTAGACCAAGATATTTCGGGCGAAGGATTCGACCATATTCATTTAATCCAACTTTAATGATGCGTCTGTTTTCTTATTTTCACTAAGAATGTTACTTTGTTTGTTTACATTTCCATAACCAATTTTACGTTTTGTCTGAAATTTTTATTTCATTTTGACTCCCTCGTGTATATATATATATATAAAATATTTTTATTTATTTATACAAACATTTTTAGTTACATATGTGCATACATGTTTCAGTTGACCCTCCTTCGAGAGTCCACTTCCTCAGACCTTTAGAGAGAATGAAATAAAGGTTTGAGAAAGTGGACTCTCGAAGGAACAACTGAAATATGTATGCACATATGTAACCAAAAATGTTTTATGAATAAAAATGTATACTAAAAAAACAGGTCTACGTATTACTGAGCACTTTTTATAAACACTAGAGTTCCATTGGATTGACAGCTACAGAAACAAATATAATAGATGTACTATATATATATATATATATATATACTTTTTAGCTTAAATATATATAAATATATATATATATATATACATATACTTTTTAGCTTAAATATATATAAATATACATATATTTTTTAGCTTACACAGACAATTACAACGTCTAAGCCTATTGAATTTTTTCAGAGTTGAGTGCCTTAACTAATAATGGAGGCCAAGCATAACATCACATCTGAAATGTTATCCTTGCCCGCCATTATATATATATATATATATATATATATATTAAAGTTATTTTGAAACGAATATTTTTGATAATCATGAACATGATCCTACTGAAAAAATTTTCATTTTAAATTTGCTAAACATTGTTTGATTCGAAGTTCTATCTATATACTTATATGTATCATAATGTACACTTTTCTGTGTATAATTACAGGGGATATATCAAAAACTATCTATGGTAAATATGTCCTAATACACCAGACTCCATTTTATATAGATATTAATGTTTTTTGCGCTGATTTGAATTAATTTATTCCCAAACTCTTAGAAAATTACTTAAAAAATCTTTAAATGTCAAATCACGTTGAAAGTTTCGGATAAATCATGTTGACACACTGGTTTCCGTCAAATTCACTGAAGTTAAGCAAAGTTGGTTCTGGTCAGTACTTAAATTGCTGACCATTTGAGAATCCCAGAGGCTGTAAGGAAACACTCATTCTAGGTGTATAAATATATTTCTGGGTGTGTAATAGGTGACAGACTAGCGTCCTGTCACGAGGATAGTACAGGATATTCATTCTGTTTATAACATCATAGTTTAATGTCTACTGAGTAGAGGTGCCCTTGCTATTTAAATTAACTTGGATACATCTTCTGCGGCTAACTTTTACGAAGAACGATATTATCAAAAAATTACTACGGAAGATTATCACTCTGCATACTTTCCCGTAACCCCTGTGTAAAAGGGAGATAATGTTGCGTAATATCGTTCGTGCTCAATATCTGCGATGGAGGATCTATTTACATTAAATTTAAATAGCAAATTGCACCCGCCCCTTTATTTTATTTTTGTCTTTTCTTTGTGTGGTATTCACCACGGATAGGTTGAGACAGATTTCTCCTTCGCCTGTACAGTATTTATGACCATGGCAGTCTATGTACGATGGCGTTTTTATTTTTTTATACTAATGTGTCACCGCTTTGGCCCAAAAGCCACTCGAGGATTAGAGTCAATGAGATTTTTAGTTGGTGATTAACAACAGCATGAGAGGATTGGAAACGATGGATGAAATCGTCAGAATTTGATTATTAAAGTGGATGGTTTGATAAAATTGCCTCCTCCTCCAATGTTGACAAACTCCTGTGCAAACTCTGCTGAAATGGCAATTCCATCGAAAACAACCAAAAATCTTTGGACCTAAGATTTTATCGAGGTCTTTTTTTATGGTAGTTATCAAGGTTTGAAGCTATCCACCGACACATTTTAGCCAATTGGGTTATGTGGGCAGAAGGAGAATATCTCGGATCAATTCTTTAGCTTGATGACAAGCAACTTGACCAAATCACTAAAAACATTGCTGCAACAGTGCAGAGGAAAATGATCACAGATTCTGTTGTGGACACAGGCCGGTTACCAACATTTGACCGATATCATAGCAGTGCTATGAATAGAGTTGTTATCGAATACTTAAACCGTAGGTTGGGCAGGAACCCTCATTGGCCAAGTTTAAGATCTGCAGAAGTGACTCGTCTGAACAGTCACTTTTGGTAGATATGCCCTTTGGTGACCAACGAGATTTCATAAGCGTTGCTGTATCTGCACAGAAATCAAATCTTGCAGCACCTGCCTTGACCTGACGGTCCTACTATGAAGCCGAGGTAGATAGAGGTCCTCACATCTTCCAAATCGACATATCAAGCATGATCGATCGTCTATCTGCTCTTCTATCCGTAGAAATCAAAAAACGTTTTAAAAGAAAGATTAAATAATTTGTGCTGAGTTTGAAGGTAAAATTAGTTCAAATAACTATAAAACATTAAAAAAAAACTGAGTGTTTATATAAAACGTATACTGGTGCAACAAGAAACATTTACCCTATTATTTATGTGTGAATACTGTGTTTTATGTTGTCATGTGTGTGTATGTGTTGTATGTGAATGCGAGGGAGGGTCCACAAGTTTGTATTTACTAATTCATATCCTGTTGTATATATATATATATATATATATATATATATATATATATATATATATATATATATATACGAATGTATGCTCTAAAATTGCTTGTAGTTTTATTTATCTTCATATCTATTTTCCGTTATCAGCAAGTAGACGTATGTCAGTATAAATAAGTAGACGTACTTTAAATTCGTTCTAATCAAAGATAGTGGTAAATATATACAGCCTTCTTTAAAGTTGCCTCCAGGAAATCTAATTAATTGGTGAAAACAGAAAAGAAAATTCTCTTTTATTTAAGCTGGAAATTTAATTACTTAAAAGGATACAGATAATGAATGAAAACAAAGAATATGTTGAATTTTTTCGGTTTTTTCTGTTGTTTTGTTTAAGAAGTTCGTTTTCCAAAAAGGAAGAATGTAATTGAACGATCTATTTGTTTCAAAGTTTTATTTGAAAGCATTTATAGACATTACTCTGGGGAGTTTTGAATTGCTAAACTTCACCACAGATTAAACGGATTTAGTAGTCTATGTATACGTAAGTAATAAATTAACTTGATGTAATGAAAAACTAGTTATTTTATAGAAATAAGCACATTATATAACGAAAGCCATTATTTGAATAGAAAAGTTTGAGTGATACCTAGGGTTCAGAGGTGACCCCAGAACGGAAATTGACGAAATCATACACAAGTAATAAACTAACTTGATGTAATGAATAAATGTACGAAAAACTAGTTTTTGTATAGTAATAAACATGTTACATAACGAAAGCCATTATTTGAATGGAAAAGTTTGAGTTGCACCTAGGGTTCAGAGGTGACCCCAGAACGGAAATTGACGAAATCATACACAAGTAATAAACTAACTTGATGTAATGAATAAATGTACGAAAAACTAGTTTTTGTATAGTAATAAACATGTTACATAACGAAAGCCATTATTTGAATGGAAAAGTTTGAGTTGCACCTAGGGTTCAGAGGTGACCCCAGAACGGAAATTGACGAAATCATACACAAGTAATAAACTAACTTGATGTAATGAATAAATGTACGAAAAACTAGTTTTTGTATAGTAATAAACACGTTACATAACTAAAGCCACTATTTGAATGGAACATTTTAGGTACTCTTATAGCTGACACATTATGTTTCTGTGACTTCACGCCATCAACGTTCGGGCAGGTTACGGAATCGCCCGAGAGTTGACAAGGCAAACACTGACAAACGCTAAATTTACCACAAAGAAAATCAAACTAAAATACATATATAAACATAAAGAACAAACACACCATAGCTAAACAACTGTTATGAATTAGATGTTTATTTATGCTCTTTTTTGTCAAAAAGAACCATTTTTAATCAAATGTTTTTAAATAAAATGTGTTTTCGTTTGTGCACCGGAAAGTTTCAAATGATGATTTTGTTTGATTTGTTAAGCAAATGTTATTGTTTTTTTATTTAAAAAAAATTTTTTTTTTTACATTTTTTGTCAATTTTTTTCTTGTTAAAATAAACACCAACTGTTATTAAGCAAATTTGTTTGTTTTGTTTTCTTATTTTAACGAAAACAAACTGTTTATAAGCAAATGTTTCTTGGTTAATAGTTACGCCAACTCTTGGGCGCTACTGTGACCTGGCCGAACGCTGACAACGTGAAGTCACAAAAACATGGTGCGTCAGCTATAAGAGTACCAAATTTTGAGTGACAGCTAGGGGTCAAGGGTGACCTCAGTAATCTGAAGTGAGTTAAATCACGTGACTTCCGGGAGAGAGAGAATTCTTTCTCTTCCTGCCGACACTGTAAGCAAAGCGGACGCATAAAATGCGCCGTCCCCGATGGGGAGATGGGGCAGGTGCGCTAGAAGTAATGAGACAAGCTATCAATCTGTATTTCTTTTTTTTGTGTGTACGCAAGTAACCCGTCACTTGAAAGTTTTGGTTTTCTCTCTGGCTGTTCCTTTCTGATTAATAATTTTTCTACAAAACTAACATCGGTGTCCGAGTGATTTTGTCTACAGACGATCAAGAACCTGGATTCCTGATAACAACGAGTGTATAATGGTTTATACACGTCAAAGAGAACCGAAAATGGTACAAGAATGTCTAAAAGAATCTATTAGTTGGTGTTATTGTAGGGGATCCTTGTTATAACGTTTGGTAAAATATTTCGACTTCTCAAATGTTGTCAGAGGAGGTATTCTGAGAGATATTGTGGGCATTAAA